>CM069905.1:103650333-104296485 GCA_036172215.1 Camellia granthamiana | reverse complement strand
TCTTCACCACTAAAATCCCTCAAGATTTCAGTGGTGAAGAAGGCCCAAGCACCAAGGTCTCGGATCTCTCACAAAATAGCACCAAAAGTGGCCTTTTCAAGGCCTAAGGGTGGTCAAACCCACCCAAACCACCAAGCACTCTTAATAAACAATAAAGAGGCTTAAAAAACAGAACTTTTATGTATTGAACACCTAGCACAAAAACAGTTCAAAGATGGGTAAAAAATGAGTGCAAGAATGGGGTAAATAAAGCAAGTTTCTCACCCTTATTGACCCTCTTCACAAATGTTGACTTTGTTGCTTCCTTGAGCTCCAAACCAGTCGAGAACAGCAAGAATAACCTCTTGGGACCTCAGTAGCCAAGGGAAGGTGAAGCACTAGGTGTTGATGTGCAATAGTAAGACACAAACACCTAGTCACACAAACAAGAGAGAAAAAGAGAGATAGAATAGATATAGGATTCAAACCCTAAAACCAGAGCTTCTTCTCACCTTTCTAACCAAAACTTTTTCTCCAACCCTAATGCCAAGAGAGAAGGCCTTCTCTTATAGGCAACCCTCTTGTAAAGCTTGTCAAACAAGCTTACAAGGAGGGCATCCCTCCATACACGTGTATGGAGGGGAAACAAATGCAAGACAGCTGCCTTAAAATATCTCATAAAGCAACTGCACAGTAGTCGGCAGGGCAAATTTGTCATTTTGACAAATTTGACTATCGACCGGCACAAAAGTTGCCGACCGGCACAACAAAGTGCCGATGGAAACTACAGCCAGCCGGTGGCCTCTAGCCACAGCCGGTGGTGTGTGGGGATGCCTCACAAAGCATTCCCTGCCCCTCTAGGGCAAAACACAGGTGTTTGGTGCAAAACCAGACACAAAACGGTCGAATTCAGAGGTCCTGAGGCAAGGCTCGCGTAGCCGAGAACTCCGGGAACTCCAAACGAACACAAACATGGATAATCACCGAGTGTTCAAGCGGTGACGTCCAAGTCTCGAGGACGGTCAAAAATGGGGTGTCTACAGTTGCCCCTCTTTGACAGAACTCGAAAGTCATAACAATGACGGAGTGAATGTCAAAGCCCAGAGACGACCCATTTTGACAAGGTCGAAGACTTGGACAAACATACAAAACAAACAAGATATGCGCCCGAAGGCAGGGGCAAAATGCAAGACAATGCAAAAGGGCCAAGCATAACTTATGATCATGCAAAGAAAGCTGTAATGAAGCACACATGCGACAGTTATAAGCTAGCATGCACCAAACTACACCACAATGCAGAAAGGATGTAAGAGAATTATGCAATTCTCAAAACGTCTCACGCGGAGGATACAATACCTGTGCGGCTCGTCCGGTTTCGCCGGCCTCAAATGAACCGTACATACAATATCGTGCCTACAAAGAAAGTAAACTTAACAGGTACAATATTGTTAGCAACATGCATGACAATGCAATGATGAATGCAAAATGATATGCATTATATACTAGACTACGTATAAACAATGCAAATGATATGCGATGCAATTGAAACAATGCAAACAAAATACCATGCAATTGAATCATGATCCAATCATGAGCGGTTCAAAACCACACAAATGTCAAATAGATTGATGGAAGTAACAAGTCCGTCTACCATAGAAAAGGTGCCGCAACCCTCAAAGCGCGTACACGTGCAGAACTATGAGTGATGTAGACGGACACAAGAACAAGTATTGGGTGGAATGACATGAGTGGGGAAACAACCCGCTAACGAAAGGACAATGATCCTAATGCTGGATGCAAAAATTACACTATAATGTAATATCTACAATGGATATGGCATGTAGCCAAACCGTATCTTGATTAGGAAAGGCATGCACACGTACAAGCCATGTCTAACACAGAAAAGGTGCCGCAACCTCAAACCAAGTTCATCAAGGAATAGGCGCGATGCACATGAACCATGCTTTGACGTGAAAAGTAAGGGAACATACCAGACCAAGCTCAACAAGGAAAGGCGCAAGCCATAGATGGAAGATGATGCAGTGAATGCATGCAACTACAATGCAATAGAAATGGATATTTACAGAAAATGCATGACATATGCACTATGCTACAATGATGATGCATGACGTATGCATGTTTTTTTTTTCGGTTTTGAATTTTTGAAATGCATGACATATGCAATATTTACAATGATGCATGACAATGCACTATGATGCAATGACTATGGTTGCCGCTTTCCCTATCTTACCAACAGGGCGATATACTAGGTTGGTTCAGTATCCAGAATTGAGGCGTAAACACGCCGCCTCAACCTATGGGGTTTCCATACAGATTTCAAGCCGAGGGTACACCCCCTGGGTATTTAAACCAGACTTTAGTCTCGGAAATTCCGAACCATTGCGTTCTAGGCATAAGCCGTTCAAACTCTAGTTTTCACCGTCCCAGTTGGTCTTCTAGGAACTCACCGGAAACACAGACAGGTGGCTTTACCAGACCACCGAAAGTCGTTCGGGCACGACAAACACCAAAGGAATTGCACCTTCAGAGGATTTGAGGTCTCCTAGACCGGGATGCAAAATGCATGCATGACAATGCATGTTTTCTGAAATGCAGCTTTACGAATGCATGACAATGCATGAATTGAGATGCGGTGCACAAGACAGTGCGATGTGTGGAATTGCGCGATGCGATGCATGCCAAATGCAATGAGGTGTGCACCTTAATGCACCGAAAGTCTTGCACTTCCCAAAGATTTAAGGTCTCCTAGACCGTGCGTGTTTAAGGTCTCGCCAGACCCGGGGGGGACAACTTATGAGGTGCGCGAAATAGCGCGATGGAATGCATGCCAAATGCAATGAGGTGCACACCTTAATGCACCGAAGGTCTTGCACCTCCCGAGGATTTAAGGTCTCCTAGACCACGCACATATGGTGAAGGTTTCGCACCTTCCAAGGATTTAAGGTCTCCTAGACCGTACGTGTTTAAGGTCTCGTCAGACCATGGGCAACAATGAGGTAACGCACATGGGATGCGTAAGCCAATACAAATGAGAAATGGAATGCAAAACGAGGCACATGTACCTCGAGATGCAACGAAGCGCAAAATGAGGCACGCATACCTCATTGAATGGAAAATGGGATGCAAAACGAGGCACACGTACCTCGAGATGCAATGAAATGAAAAAAGGAATGCAAAACGAGGCACACGTACCTCGAGATGCAATGAAATGCAAAATGAGGCACGCATACCTCATTGAATGAAAGAAAAAGAAAAAAAAAAGAATGCAAAACGAGGCACACGTACCTCGAGATGCAATGAAATGCAAAATGAGGCACGCATACCTCATTGAATGAAAAAAAAGAATGCAAAACGAGGCACACGTACCTCGAGATGCAATGAAATGCAAAATGAGGCACGCATACCTCATTGAATGAAAAAAAAAGAATGCAAAACGAGGCACACGTACCTCGAGATGCAATGAAATGCAAAATGAGGCACGCATACCTCATTGAATGAAAAAAAGAATGCAAAACGAGGCACACGTACCTCGAGATGCAATGAAATGCAAAATGAGGCACGCATACCTCATTGAATGAAAAAAAAAGAATGCAAAACGAGGCACACGTACCTCGAGATGCAATGAAATGCAAAATGAGGCACGCATACCTCATTGAATGAAAAAAAAAGAATGCAAAACGAGGCACACGTACCTCGAGATGCAATGAAATGCAAAATGAGGCACGCATACCTCATTGAATAAAAAAAAAGAATGCAAAACGAGGCACACGTACCTCGAGATGCAATGAAATGCAAAATGAGGCACGCATACCTTATTGAATGAAAAAAAAGAATGCAAAACGAGGCATACGTACCTCGAGATGCAATGAAATGCAAAATGAGGCACGCATACCTCATTGAATGTGAGATGAAATCAGTGTGACACGCATGCCACACTAAATGCAAAACAATGCAGGTGCAAGATGCCCGATAGCGTGATGCAATGTACTAAAGTAGTGCGATGAACGCATGCAGCGCACATGGGGCAACTTTTGAATCTTTATAAACGACAAAAGGATACAAAAAGGATACAATCTTTGCTTGAATTTGAGTGTTACGCACAGTAGACACGGTCCGAAGTCAGAACGAAGGCCGGGTTGAACATCGGGGGTGCATTTTCTTGCACTTTCTTGAGCTAAGAAGACCAACAACTCCTCACTTGGCCTAAACAATGCTGTAGGAACATCACCGGCTGGATTAGAAGGCCACCGGCTGGCCACCGGTTGCAGAAAATACTCATCGGCACAATATTGTGCCGACCGGCACAAAATAGTGCTGACCGGCCAAAAATGCCTGATCGGGGCAGTTTTGCCATTTTGCTTCGGGTCTTATAAAATAGGGTTCCTAAACCCTATTTTCTTATTTCCTTGCTGCCGAAAAACTTCTCCCTCTCTCTCTAGAGCCTCTTTTCCTCCTCATTTGCTCATTTCTTTGAGTTTTCGCGCCATTTTCGTCGTCCGATTCGCGAAGTTCACCGCGTTTCGGACATTTTCAACCGAACAAAATCTCATTTCGGTGCATCCCTTGCCATTTCCTCCTTTTCGGGACTTGTTCCCCTCGATTTTATCTTCCTTTCCGTGCCTTTTCACCTTCCGGCTTTTCCGGCCATTTCCGGCCCTCTCGGGGTTGACCTTCTCGGTTGACTTTTCATATTCCGGCTTTTCCGGCCATTTTCTCCCTACCATTGCCATGGCTGACGACATTCCACATGTCGGGACTCCTCCGGACCACGAGATGGACCCCGGGGTCGAGCTCCTCCCTCTGGGTGAGCGTCCTTTCGATCCGGCGACCTACCGCCCGGCGATTCACGTGCTACCACCCGATGGACTTCGCCAGTTCAGGAGTTTCGATAGGGCACTGGACCCGGAGCTTCTGCTACGCGAGCCTGCCTCTCACCTCTCATTCGGCGCTTCCGAGGTAACCCTTTTCTCTGTTTTACTTTCTGCAATGTAGAACTGTAAACTGTCAACTGCCATAGCTGATTACAACCCTTAATTGCTTAGCTCTGATATACTATACTGTAGTTGATCGTAGACAAACTCACAACTGATATCTATTTTAGGACCGACACGTGCACACACACTGCACTAGCCTTAATCACCCATATACACGGCACACCGTATTTCACTGCAAACTCACCGATACCCGGTACTTATTTGAATCTGAAAACCTGCACACATGCTAGATTTATACTGAATTGAACCACTCAAACACGCTGACGCATCACACGCTGTAGTTCACTGTAAGCACACCGGCACCCGGTATCTGCTAGAATCTGAAAACCCGCACACATGCTAGATTTGTACCAACCTTAACTGTTTCTTAAAAAACTGTACATTTTATATTGCTTCGCAATTATTTCTTTGAAAACAGGGAGATTCCCATACCATCCGCAGGTATGGGAATGTTGTTGCGCGAGATTGGTACGCGGAGCTTCCCGAGGCGGTTTGCCAGATCGTGGACCGGGCCGGCTTCGGCGCTTTCTGCAGGGGGCTGTCCCGACTTACTGCCTGCAGACCTCTTCTTGCTGCTCTGGTAGAGAGGTGGTGGGACACCACCGATTCATTTCATCTGTCGGCGACTGGGGACATGACGATGAACCCTTACGACTTCTCGATGCTCACCGGCATCGGGGTGGGGGGTGATCCGATCCCCTTCGACACCGATATGGATGAGTGGACCGTCGCTCAGATTTATCTGCTTGGCGAGGCGCCACCTCTTGCTCGTCCGGGATTTGTTCGCTACTCCTGGTTCGAGGTGTAGTTCAGGGTCCAACCTACCCTCGTCGATGCAGCTCCGATGACCCAGGAGGCCGTGGAGCAGTACGCACGCGGCTTCTTGATGTTTTTGCTAGGGACCACCCTATTCGCCGACCGGGCGAACACCGTGCCTCTCTGCCTCCTCAGCGCACTGGTGGACGTCCGACGGATTGTGCAGTATGACTGGGGTGGCGCGGCTCTGGCCACCCTTTATGGCTACATGAGCTCCGTCTCCCGTGGCAGCGGGCAGCTGCTCGGGGGCTACTGGCGAGCTTGGGAGGTATGTCTTCTTCTCTTCTTTACATTTCTGCTCTACATTTTCTGTACTCTGTACTGCACACACTGTAGTCTGTTTCGCGCTGACTGTATACTGTACACACAGCACACACATACTCTGCTTTACACTGACTGTATATTGTACACACGGCACACACATACTCTGCACAATACACTGCACAACACACGGCTCTGCTATTTCTGCTTTATTCTTCATTTCTGCTTTATCTGATGGTCATACTGACATCTATTTTGCAGTTGTGGGCCTATGCCTACTTTCCCAGGCTGGAGCCAGTACCGGAGACGGAGACTCCTCTGGTCATCCCCTTTTCACGCCGCTATGACGGGAGGTGCACACGGCGGCCTCGTGATACCTTCAGCTTCTTCCGTCGATTCTTCGACACCATCACCTCTGCCGAGGTATATTTTACTTACAGTTCATTCAAATTTTGCTTTGCATTTGTGTATTTTGATAACCAGTAAATAACCAACTGTTTTAATTCAGGTCACCTGGCGGCCGTGGGCTGCGGTGTCAGCAGACATTCAGGATCGGTTCGCCGGTGCGGAGGAGACCTCTCACTACCGGATTTTGCTGGAGGGCCCGGTCTGTCGGGCGTGGTACCTGGGTGAGCGTTTCCTACGCCAGACCCTAGGGTTGCCAGAGCAGATAGTCCCGGTTCACCCTTCTGAGCACATGAGGGACACCGAGAGGTTTTCTCTGCAGCAGATGGAGGACTACACCCTCGGCTGGGACGAGGACGGCTACAGGGGCGAGGGCGACTACTCAGAGTACGTCCGGACCTTCCTTATGCGGCCTCTGAGCGGGGGCTCCCGAGCTGAGCCAGAGAGACCTGCGGCGCCGGCGGCTAGGGCAGAGGTGGGAGCAGGAGCGGGATCGTCACAGAGAGCTCGAGCTCGCGGCAGGAGGGGAGTGCAGAGGGGACGAGGGACGGGCTGGCCCGCTCTGCCTACCATGCTGACATACAGGGGGCAGAGTGGGGAGACCTACCAGATCCCTTTTGCTCCTCCCCCGGCTGGTCATGAGTTGGCTGGCATTCCTGACTTGCCTCCAGTATGTACCACTTTATTTCTGCATCTTGCATTGTCATTTCAGTTCAGTTCATTTGATATTCCACAGAATATTGACGCATCTAATGCTTTTGCAGGCTTCCTCCGAGTACACACGGCAGTCGGTGGAGTTGTGTGCCTCCCTGATGGGATGCTGCAGCGGACCCTTGATGTCTTGGCCGTCTACAGTCTTCCGGTATGTTCTTCTGACCACAGTCTGATACCACACATGGTTTCATACAACCTGATGCATTACACAACCTCTGATAAACTGCTCACGGCATTCACACACTGTACTCATACACTGCATTCTGTACTGATTCACTACTCACGGCATTCACACACTGTACTCATACACTGCATTCTGTACTGATTCACTGCTCACGACATTCACACACTGTACTCATATATTGATAAACTGCTTCATGTATACTGATGCATTTGTCTTTTTGCACCTTTCAGCCTCCCTTCCCGATTCCTCCCGTGGGTGGTGGCGCTCCATCTGGACCTCCCATTTCTACTCGGGATGGCAGGATATTCCCCCGCACCAGAGGGGGGCGTGGCCATGTGGGGAGCAGCTCGCAGGCTCCAGTTGCAGGGGATGGCGAGTCGGAGGCGGAGGCCTCTGGGGAGGAGGCCGGGGGCAGCTCGGGCTCGGGCTCCGACAGCGACACTTCTGACGATGCTCCTGTGCTTCTGCCCAGGAAGAGGGCGAGGACGGATCCCCCGGCGCGAGGCCATTGATGATGATTACAGACTTCTGCTGTTTTTCTTTCATTTTCTTTTCTTGTACTTTTCTCTTTTTGGTAGATGGAGTACTATGTACTGCCGCAGGCAGATTTTGCTTTCCTCAAAACTTATGTACTTGAAAAGATTATGAAATGGAACAAACTTTTTATCTGAAAAAGAATGTTATATCTGTACATTTCATACTTTGCACCGCATGGTCATATTACACCTCAAATGTAAATGATATTGATCTTGTTGTTTGAAAATTAAGCAATTGCACTCTGATAATCGGAGAACCAACCAACTGACAGCAAACGACTCATACAAACCAACTGCTCAATCTGGATATACAGCCCATACTCTACCAGGGATTGATCTGCATATAGCCCATAACACAGCATTTGGTTCATTCTGCACACACAGCAAACTCTGAACAAACAGCCCCAATCTGACAAGATGGACCACAGCAAAAATTTTCCTTTTTCTTTTCTTGCCTCGCATGGATGTAGAGAACGGCACAGCACTCTAAGCACAAACGATTTGAGATAAAGAAAGGTTTGCAACCTGGGTATCGAGCCTACAACCGAACACAGCGAGAAGACTCAACAAAGGAAACAAAAGGCACACGACCTAAACACAACGAGACACACTCGGGAAAGACTCAAAACAACAGTTGAGACTGGCAATCAAAAGACACGACACACGGACGTGTTTAGAGAAAACAAAAGACTACAGATTCCGAGGAGCCAATTCCTCCGGGCATACTTCCCGCCCTTTTCTGATTTGCGATTCTCGCATCACTCGGCCCTCAAGCTCGTTTTTTTTCTCACAGAAAACCCTTTTCTTACTTTTCTCTCAATTCACACCTCTCTATTCTTTATTCTCTCATTTTTCCATCCCTCCCCGGGGTGGTTAATGAGTGAATAGGAAGTCGCGGGTTCACGCCCGATACAGCTAGCTCACGGCTATTTCTTCTGATAGATAGGGTGCCTTTCTGGCAAGCACGTCGATAGCAAGGGAGAGGTGGAACACCCGACTCGACTGTGCCCCTGGTTCATTACTTTGACCATTTTTTTTGTTTTCTAAAACAGTTTTGATCAAAAATGCGAGTTGGATTAACACACTTGTTCAATTTTTGATTTGAAAATCATGCGAATCAGGCTGTGAGCACTGAAAATTCTCCTTTTTGGGTCCAAACGTGGTCTAATTTTGAAAATGAAACAGTTTTCGAGAAAATAAGTCAACCTCGGTAAAAATTTTCAAAAACTATTTTTGCAAATAATCACTACTAGACAAGCACAGAACTTACCCTCGAGATGCGCAACCTTGGGTCGGGGATGATGGAAAATTGCCCCTGGCTTAAAAGGGGGGATAAGGCAACGGAAAGTCGCCCCTGGTTTGGACGGTAACTCGGGGAAACTCATGGCAATGGATGGCAACGGAAAATTGCCCCTTGTTTGGATGATGCCGCGGC
Organism: Camellia granthamiana; assembly: GCA_036172215.1. Lineage (NCBI taxonomy): Eukaryota > Viridiplantae > Streptophyta > Magnoliopsida > Ericales > Theaceae > Camellia > Camellia granthamiana. The sequence continues at coordinate 104,287,140 of CM069905.1, read as the reverse complement.
ATGTTGTAAGCCAGTCTTTGTTGACGACGATTGGACCCTCAGGCGTGGAAGGGGCGAAGACGGTTTGAATCAATATGTGGACACAGTCACCTGGAAGGTGCTGGTGATTTGGACTTCAAGAGGAAGTTAATCACGTAATTCCGGGTTGCTGCAATCGAGACATTGGATTCGAAGGAGGCAAAAGTAATCAAAACCATGACATGGACTGAGACGCTATGAAAGCGTTGGGGGCTGGACTTCAGAATGAAGTTGCCTACGTATCCCAAACATGGGAATCAAGCCTTACGTAGTTCGGGGTTAAGGTACACTCGGGTATTTTAACCTTCACTATTTTTAGGCTCTTACTTTTGCCAAGGCGCCCAATGCGGGTTTTCAACCTTGCGAGCTTCTTTTCATTTTCTTTTTCTTTTCGTCATTTTTTTTTCATTTTTCATTTCTTTTCTTTTTTTCTTTTCTTTTGCTCTCTTTTTTTTCTTGTTTTCTTTTCCTTCTTTTTTGTATTTTGTATTTTTCCTTTCTTTTCTTTTTTTCATTCTTTTCTTAGCTCTAACTTTTGCCTGGGTCGCCCTTCCGGGTTTTCGGCCCAGCGAGCCTCTCAAAGGGTAAAAGTGTAGCTAGCCCATGCCGAATGGTTTTGCAATCGAAGCCCCTCTGTATCCAAAAGAGTGACTGTTGTGTCGACTTGCAGAAAAGTCCATCACGGTTGCTTCACGAGCCTTGCCTGGCGGGATCTGATCTGCTTGACCTGACTCTGGTGCCTCTTGCTCGAGGGCTGCTTCAAATTGGGCCACACGGGCATTTGACTGCTTGGACATTCTGAACGGATTCCCGGTTCGGAACAGATAGACGGAACCTTGAGGCTGAGAGCGATCCTAGGCCGCACCATCTCAAGAGCGATTCCACACAGGTCTTCGCAGGACCACGCAAAACATTTTTTGGAAGTTTTTAAGAAAGCGACACATCGCATGTGCTAAAGATAGTGTGGAACCAGTCTGGATCAAGCCAGGGTCCTTCTCAGTACTCACGTTGACAGGCATGATTTCATTCTTTAAAAGCTCAACATGCTTCTCTTTCTCTCAATTCTGATCAAAGTGTTGCAAAACCCGAGGAATTCCTTCCTCTTTGTTTTTATCACCACAGCGTACGAAAAAAAAGTTTTTTTTTTTGAAAAACTTAGGTCATTACAACGAGTTCAAGGCACAAGAGAGCAAGTAGAATGCGCTGTCATTCCATTCACATCCTCCGGCACGGTTGATTCGAACAGCAACAAGTACGGAACGTGATAGCCACAGCTGTTTTATTCAGATTTGTTGGCATAACTGGCTCCTTGGTAGAAACAGACTCAAAAAGCAAAAGCAACTGTTTATAAAACAAAACGGTGTTTCGAGGCGACAACCCCGAGATCACCTGGTATACTATACAAGGGGGACTGACTCATTACAACAAGACAGACTCTGTAAGCAAAAGACTGACTCAATATAGAGAGACAGACTCAAAATAAAACAAAAAACTGACTCGACACCCAAGTCAGGATTTACAAAACTAGCGTTGGCAGATGCTCAAAAATGCGTGCCAAACGCCACATCCAAAAATGTACCAGACACTGCCCGCAGGCGGTTCACCTTCTAATTACACACTTGCGGTATCTGTGTCCTCGGTATCTGTGTCCTCAAAATCCAAGAATTTTGTAGTGACTGATTTGGCCGAGGTAGGCGGGAGGATAACCTTGTTGTCAATCAAATCCTGTACCTCATGACGGAGGCGGAAGCAATTATCAGTAGCATGACCAGTTTGCTGGTGGTACGCACAGTACTGAGTGGCATCATGGCCTGCTGGAAGGGGTTTGGGGAGCGGCCTAGGATCGAGGGGTGTAAGATGCCCCTTTTTGGCCAAAATCAGAAGTGCCCTAGACAAAGGCATGTAGAGAGGATGGAAGACCCTGCGCCCTCGGGGCAGGTACTTTGGAACCTGAGCACTCTTGCTAGATGCACTAGCGAACGGGTCAGCAGGTGCGGCTTTGGATTTCTGATTCTTTCCGGATGCAAGGCTGGGAGCGGGAAGAACTGTTTTGGCATGATGGGGCCTATCCCGGTTCTCCGATTGACTGGAACTGCCCTCAGGCGGAGTGGGGAAAGCATCCTCCACAGCTTTTGACATAACTGCGGATATCTGTTGCTTGCTCATTCCCCCAGCTTTCAAAGTCTCTACTGCCCACAGCAATTGTTCGATAGGGTTGGCATCTGCCTTCATCTTGCCTTTGTCTCCGGCCTCGGCCTGATCTGGAACTTGGTTTGATGCGTCGTTGCCATAGCCGGAGGCCATCTCCGGTTGGTTAAGTTCAATTACAATCCGTCCCAGTAGTGGGGGCTCCTGGGGTATAAAGCCTCCGGCATATGGTGCAGCTGGTGGCGAAACAGACATTCCATAGGCGAGATCCGCCATGGACCTTTGAAGATCACCTATCATTCCCATTAGTTCAAACGTAGTAGGCTCGCGAGCCTGATATAGTTGGGGGGTCCAAATTGGGTGTGCGGCAGGCGACCTGGGTGGATGCGACATGTCAATAGTAGTCTCATCCTGCGGGGTAATTCCTTGACTCAACGCGGCCGTCATGACCACGATCTCTTCTGAATTTTGCGTCATGTTCAGTCTCGCCTCAGCAAGGAGAAGACACTAGCTGTTCTAGATTGACCCTCTGGATTTCTAAACTGAAACGGAAAACAAGCAGCATTTCAGCCCCAAACAGATCAAACACGGGTGTAGCTGGACAACTGTACTTTACTACTGAACACTGTTCCCCAGAATCACTATTCAAAACTGAACTGATACCCGCAGACACAACTGATTCTCGACAATACTGATACAGGTGCCCTCAGGCCAGATACCCAAACTTGCAAACTGATACTTGCGTTCCCTGCAGAGATACACTCTAAAAGCACATAACAGGTAAAAGAGAGCCAATACACCCCTATGTTGGGGTAGGGTTTCCCTGTCCGATTTTGTCAGGAGCTAGGGTTTCACTACGCACGCAGCGGTCTCAAACAACCTATATCGGGTAAGCAACCTGTCCTAGTTTGGGATGGTCACTATGGATCCGAATATGCACTAGGTCGAATGGTCAAAAAGGGTGCCCCGGTAAAACCGGGGTTTGTGTTCCCATACTGGCAGAGCCCGTAACCGGTCAGCCTTATGGTCATGTCTTGACAAGACAAGCCTCCAGCAAACCACTCAGGAATAGCAGATGGCCAACACGGTGTCCTAGGCGCACCAATGCACATGCAATGCAAAGAAACACGTAAGTGTAGTCAAAACAGGATATCACGAGTTCGAGTCAAGCTCTCTAAACTCCCCAGCAGAGTCGCCAGAAACTGTAACACGTCCGCGGGGGGACCTCGCGCTACAGCTCGGACTCCCTTTTGTTGTCACGGTTCTAAATCTGAACCAAAGAGTCCAAATCCGGCAAATCGTTTGAGAAAACAGATTTTTGAAAAGTAGTGCCAAACATGGACTGCTTTGCCAGATTACAGAGTCGCCACCTAAATATTTTAAAATGGGAAATTTAGGAAACCCTGACTCGGTGCCGAAGGCCACATGTCCGTCATCACCAAGGTGGTCTTGGCTCGGGAGCTTGGGTACGATCGGGGAAGGTCAGCTATGAGCACCCCCTTTCGCCCGGTCCGAAGACCGGCCTCTACTAACCGTGATATCCGATTTTGAAAACATTACATGCTCTTATTCCAATTATTAGCCTAGAATTACTATGTTATGCGCGCAGCAAGACTAGATTGCCTAATTTGGAAATAAACATTGCATATCCGTTGGTTTTGAAAATGCATTGGAATTTGCTACTCGCAAGTAGGCTAAAACACGGATTTCAACGAGTTTTCCCAACTCAGGCAATCCAACCTCCACCCACAGGCATTCAAGCAGTTTATCTCATATAAGCACTTAGCCGCATGGTAAGCATACTGTCATGTTAGCATTCACACGCATGTGGTATGCTAAAGCAAAAATACTTACATCGTACTCCGTGCCAAAACAATAAACTAGTTAGCAAACATGCATGCCCTAGTTCATGTTAGAGTGTCTAATGCATCGCATACAATCATGTAATTAGGATAGGCTCGGCTAACCCTAAAAATGGCATGTGAAATGCACTTTATTCGATGCACGTATTCAATTTGGAATTTGAAAATACAATGCAGTTTGTATGATGTGCCGAGCCCGATGCATGTTTAGACAAATGCATGGATGCACGCATGCATAGCATAAGGTATGCTAAAAGTAAATATGCCCTAATCTACCATCATAAGCAGGTAAATAAAAGGGTAGAAAGAAATGGGGGTTGGAAGACATACACCCACACACCCACACTTATTACAATTATGCCCTCACTCGGAGGGACCAAAAGAATAATACAAATAATTAACTACGCAAGCTAATTAAATATTACAAATTCACTAAATCAATTAACAAATTAACTAAGTTAATTAAAGCAGTAAATGCCTCGGGAAGAGGGCAAGATGCATCGCGCGCCCAGGACCCGCTCGGAATCACACTGCCATGCATGGTTGCCTCTGTTTTCCCTGCTTTCCTCCTCCGAAGACTGCCAAAACTTCAGGAATACTTCCCTGGACACTGGAGATCACCACCGGCTGGGGTAGAACACCACCGGCTGAAGGATGTGGCTACCGGCACTGAATTCATCCATCGGCTGCCAGTAGACTGCCGGTCGGCACTAAACAGTGCCGGTCGGCACAAAATGCCTGCAGAACCTGCAACTCACAGCAGCAGAGGACACAACTTGCATGGCAATGTAATTCAAAGCATGTATGCACCAAACACACTCCTTATCATGTTTTTGACTCAAAGGAAGATGTGCCTCGGTTCTCGGACCACCAATCACGCATTTCCATGCATGACGGCCCAAAGAACCAAGAGTGCAACTTCTATTTCAAATGCATGCAAAGCAAACAAACACATAAGGGTGCCAAACCTCCATCATGACTTGGTCAAGAGGCTTAGCATGCATGCCAATATGATGCAATCCTAGACATGTCAACTAGTATGCAAAATGGACAATGCAAGGCACTTATGCAAACATGCAAGTAAGCATACAAGACAAGCATGCAAACCAAGCAATGGGGTGGGCTTAAACATGGATTAGGCAGCCCCAAATAGGCCTAAAACTATTGGCCAAAATGCTAAAGAGGTGAAGTCACAATGCATGCAAACATGCAACCATACATGCTCCAACACTTAGGCACAAACATGGCAACTCTTAAGCACACTCAAAGAGACCATCATAGACAATGAGCATGCATAGAAAGCTCTGAAAATCATGCAAAACATGGTGCCAAATCATGCAACAAAGCAAGTCAAACATGCAACAAATGGCCCAAGTACTTAAGGTTCACCAATGAGGCTTTGAACTACACATAGTACAACCACACATGGCAATACTTAACCAACTAAAAACAGAGTTTTAACACATAAAACTAAACCCAAAAGACTACTTAGATGGCATCTAAGAGGCTTGAAATCAAAGGCATGCAACATGACCAAAACATGAGGCATACAACACATGCTTTTAAAGCATTAAAGAGGCTACTAAGGCAAGCATACAAGCACACCAAAGGGACTGAAATAGCATGCTAGATGGTTCCAAACCATCAAAATGATGCAAGCAAGGCATGCTACACCCTCATGCTCTTAAGGCCAACAAGCCAAATGCAAAGGAGCTATGTAATGCAAGTCAATGGTCGACCAAAATAAGCATGGACAGACCTAAAGCATGGCAAAATAAGCATATACACTTCATGGATCTAGGCCTAAAACATGCTAGAAATAAAGGCATACAACCTAGGCATGTTAAGGGACTATTAAGGCATTACAAAGCAACTATGCAAAGCATGCAAGGAGTGCTAAAACCAACACTTAGCAATGTCATATTAGGGCATAATAAACATAAAATGCAGCCAAGACATGCTCAACAAACAATCAAACACTATGCTCTCTCAAGAGGCCAAAACTTGCCCTTTTCAAGGACATCAAGGAGAGGGGGTGGCCCTCTCCTTCTTGGGACTTCAAGGCACCATCTTCACCACTAAAATCCCTCAAGATTTCAGTGGTGAAGAGGCCCAAGCACCAAGGTCTCGGATCTCTCACAAAATAGCACCAAAAGTGGCCTTTTCAAGGCCTAAGGGTGGTCAAACCCACCCAAACCACCAAGCACTCTTAATAAACAATAAAGAGGCTTAAAAAATAGAACTTTTATGTATTGAACACCTAGCACAAAAACAGTTCAAAGATGGGTAAAAAAGGAGTGCAAGAATGGGGTAAATAAAGCAAGTTTCTCACCCTTGTTGACCCTCTTCACAAATGTTGACTTTGTTGCTTCCTTGAGCTCCAAACCAGTCAAGAACAGCAAGAATAACCTCTTGGGACCTCAGTAGCCAAGGGAAGGTGAAGCACTAGGTGTTGATGTGCAATAGTAAGACACAAACATCTAGTCACACAAACAAGAGAGAAAAAGAGAGATAGAATAGATATAGGATTCAAACCCTAAAACCAGAGCTTCTTCTCACCTTTCTAACCAAAACTTTTTCTCCAACCCTAATGCCAAGAGAGAAGGCCTTCTCTTATAGGCAACCCTCTTGTAAAGCTTGTCAAACAAACTTACAAGGAGGGCATCCCTCCATACACGTGTATGGAGGGGAAACAAATGCAAGACAGCTGCCTTAAAATATCTCATAAAGCAACTGCACAGTAGTCGGCCGGGCAAATTTGTCATTTTGACAAATTTGACTGCCGACCGGCACAAAAAGGTTCCGACCGGCACAACAAAGTGCCGATGGAAACTACAGCCAGCCGGTGGCCTCTAGCCACAGCCGGTGGTGTGTGGGGATGCCTCACAAAGCATTCCCTGCCCCTCTAGGGCAAAACACAGGTGTTTGGTGCAAAACCAGACACAAAACGGTCGAGTTCGGAGGTCCTGAGGCAAGGCGCGCGTAGCCGAGAACTCCGAGAACTCCAAACGAACACAAACATGGATAATCACCGAGTGTTCAAGCGGTGACGTCCAAGTCTCAAGGACGGTCAAAAATGGGGTGTCTACAGCTCCTCCTTTGCCTGGGATCTGCTTTAAACCTACGAGCCAAAACATATACCATACTTATGTTAACGACAGACAATGAGCCAAATTTGAATTTGGACTGGCTCACTTTATGTTTCTAATCCCTTTGAAGTTCTAAACTGCTTTCATATTTCAGGCCTCCCTCTACTTCTATGGGAATAGCCAATTTCAGATCTATAGGCATGGTTTACTCAGCCATCATAGCTTTAAACAAGCCATCTTCCATTTCTTTCAAGTCATCTGGCTGGTTTTTCTAAATCTTCGAACTTAGATTCACTTTGCATCAAAGGCTTTTTTGAATCTTTAGTAGACCAAGCAAAAGATATAGTCGGAATGAATAGAAGGAGGTGGAATCCTCTGAAATACCTATTTCCCTTTTCAAATCATGCTAGCTTTACCCTATTGATCTAATAGTATATTTTTTATCTGGCCGTCCAACAATTTATGGCTGCATGAAAAACGTAGTCGGCCGGAATGAATATTAATTGTTTGGGTACAAAGCATTTTCAAGAACTTTTTCTACAAATATCTAAGATATTTTCACATTACAAACATCTAGATATTTTACATTTGGCTTCCATGCACATAAGATATTTTCGGAGATATTTTGAGATATTTTTCGGAGATATTTTCAGAGATGTGTTTTAGAGATATTTTACCTCTCCTAATATCTTCCACAAATATCTTATATTTCACAAATATCTTAGATATTTTTCTCCACAAATATCTTCCACCAAATATCTTAGATATTTTTGCTCAAAAAGTCTATAAATACACCCCTTCCCTTCATTCTTAAGGGTTGGAAATTTTGGTTTCAAGGCTAGAGGTTCCATAAGAGCAAACCATCTTTGAACCTAAAGCTAAAAACTTATTCACCCCTCCCTTGATACCTATCCGACAAAAAGCACCATTGATGCTTGAACTTGGAGCTTTTTGCTAAGGATTCAAGCCATATCCTAGAACCCTTGAGGGTGTTTTAGAAGCAAGTTTGGTAATCACAAACTCTTCCTTGCTTTGAAAAGGTAAGAGTTTAGAGTTTTTCTCACCCTTTTCTCACTTTCTCTTTCTTTCTGTGTCTCTAAGCTTTGTTTCTCATTATTAGCTTGTTGCAATCATGTAATTGAGTCCTCATGGATGTGGAGGGAACTAGGCTATAACCACCCATCCATTGAGTTGATTGTTCTCTTTAATTTCTTATGCTTTTGAACACTTTTCTTGCTTTCTAGTGCTATAATTCATTGTTGTTGTACAAAGAAGTGTTAATTGAGTCCTCATGGATGTGGAGGGAACTAGGATGTAGCCACCCATCCATTGAGTTGATTGTTCTCTTTACTTTATTCTGCTTTTGCACACTTTTCTTGCTTTCTAGTACTATAATTCATTGTTGTTGTATATAGATGCGTTAATTAGAACCTTGTGGATGTGGAGAGAGTAGAAACTAGCCACCCATCCACAAGTTTGATTATGTAATGTAATTTTTTTTTTTTTTCATTTTATATACTTTTTCATCACATATCTCATCATCTTAGCATATTGGCCCATATGCTTCAACCTATGGTCAATCTTAATGAGTAGTAGACATTGTTTCATGGCATTAGTTGGATGATTTTGAGATTTGATGTTGAAAAAATTGTTGGTTTTCATTTTTATTGATTTTCCTTGGAAGTAAAGTGAGGGATTTTATGCCAAAAGTGTTAAAATCTCTCTTCTCAATCATTTGTGAACATGGAAAGGGGTGGAAAACATCCTTGTTCCATGAATAAAAGAGGTCTCAATAACTTTTGATGAATTCCTTGCTTTTAAAAGCAAAGCTTCTACTAAGAAATGATGTGCATTAATCTACTCTCTATAATTAATTGCATGGATTTGGGTATTAACTTGCCCTTATTCACAAAGAGATGATGTAGGTTCCCATCTATTTCTTAGGCTTGAATTTGATCTTACTTTAATCCATTTAATTTGATAAATTGTTGCAAAATATTTGTTGTAAATATCTATTGTATACTATTGTTAAAGGTTGAGGCCCATCTACCTATTCCTTAAGTGTTTTCTGTGAAAGGGAGAGGTACAAGGGATGAGCACCCCTTAGAAGATGTGTTTTGCTTCTATTCTGAACCATTTTGCACCAAGTTGAGTTTCCCCAAAGGTTATGTTCGGCTGGACATCTTTACGGTCAACTGGGCCAATTTTTGTGTGGTCGAATGATTTTCCTAAAGCAGAACAGACAGTTTCTAGGCACTGATCTCTCGGGTGTTTCTGGAGCTACTATTTAAATTCTTTTATTTATCTAGTATGATTTGTTAGATTCAGTAGTAATTTTGCTGAATCAATTCATTATTGTAATAATTCATCCAACCCCACGTCTTATTCATTCAGTGTTGTAATAATTTCTTCCCTCTTTTCTTCTTTCTTTTCATTTGAATTGTTATAATAACTTCCAACCCCACGTCTTTCTATCCTTTTTATTTATACATTTTATGTCTATATAGCATCATGTTTTATTTATCATATTCATAACTTGCATCTATTTTTCATGCATTAAGATTCGACTAATTTGTATCTGTGGGTTTCATCAATTCTTATGTGCCTTTGTGCACTAATCACTGCTTTGAGATTATTCATGTGTAATTTTTTTGTAGCCGAATCTATAGTTTCATTCTTGTGTATGTATTGTATTAGCATTTTACATATAGAGTCATACATATTTTTCATCTTCATAGTCGGATGTGAATAAATACTAAGTGAACATTTATAGCTTTAGCATCCCGCCTGTGAATGATTTTTCTTATTATGTCTAAACATCTTACCATACGGCTATATGCTTAACTGCTATATCTCTATGATTGCCAGTGGATGGTGGTTGTGTCATTCAATTTGGAATAGTATTAATTCTTATGCTTGTGGGATTGATTTCATTTAGTTGTACATACGTAAAAACTCTTTTAAATTACATGAGGCCCAAATGTTCCACAATGAATGACACAGTCTTGATTACTTCACAGAGTAATTTGTAGCACTAATAAATAACTGGAACATAAGCATATATTATTTATAAAACTCATATCATGGTTTAGTGGAGGCCGATATTTTGATCGGGTGAGCAAGGGTGCTCAATTCATGACGTTTCCCCCCCCCCCCCAAACCTCAAGTTCCAAACCAAGGCATCATTAGTTATGACGAACAGTGATATTTGGCACGAGTCATGGGTTTTCTAATTTTTTTCAAAAGATTAGGTGGCGACTCTGAGATTTGGTGATGTAGTCCATTCTGGCATATTTTGCAATAAAATAAATAGATTTTTCTATAAAAGTTGCTGGATCTAGACTCTCATTTTATGTTTCACATTGCAGTAGTGATATCAAATCAAAAATCGAGAGTCTGAACTGTTGGGTACACTTGGTAACCTCAAAAGCATCCTACAGCAGCCTGCTTCTAGGCCTCTTGGTTACAAAGCCTGGAATGTTGTCTCTGAGACTGACATTTTCAAGTATTTCTTTGACCCATTTGTAACATTCCCTACGCCTGGGAGAGACTTTCTGGACAATCAAAGTTTCCATAGTACATGTGTTTACTAAGTGATCAGACTGTTTCTGGCCATGTGAAGTGCCAACTTCTTTGGTCATTTGAGATGACTTATTCTCCTTCGAAACCAACTCCAACTTCATTTCATTCGTATAGACATCCAAAACATCCAATTCTCTGTGATTCAAGCCTCTTTCCAAAGTCTAGATGATCGAGTCTAGAACTCTAACATTGGCTTCCACCTCATTCACTTCTAGAAAAGGGTCTTTGTATCTCCATTGTTTTTTCGCCTTAGTTGGAAATTGAATATGCTCCTGAATCCTGTCTCGAAAAACAACACAATTTTTAGTTGAATAATACCAAGTATTATGCCATTTACAGTATATTTTACCATTTAATTCATTCGAAGTCGGATAACTACTTCTTTAGGGAGCTTTAGAAATTGTGTTGCTAGTAAATGATCAAATATTTCACCAGCTTTAGAAATATCGAAAGAATATTTTCTGTGGAATTCTTTGTTCTTAACCTGATGGTCTATTTTAGTTTCTTTTTTAACATACATATGGTTCTTTTCCTACAAATTCAGTAGCATCGACCTCCATGTTGGGTCCCTATAATAGGTCCTATATGAGGAATTATTTCTATTTTGTTCTTCTTCTAGCAACGATTCGTACATGGACACTTTATAAGTCAAATTGACTAAGTCTCTAAAATATGTTGCATCAAACTTCTTTTGAAACTCTAAGCCATTTTGAGCCAATCTAACAAAGTCAGGCTTTAGGAGGACCACTTTACACTTACTTCTAACCTTTTTAAATCTGGTTATAAACTAAAGGATGGTTTGGGATGTTCTAAATAAGTGCACTTTTGGACTTTTTATAAAAAAAAAATATATATATATATATATAGAAAAATAGAGAAAGTGGGTAGAAAAATAAAGAGGAAATGTTGATAGATGTTGATTGATGTGACCCAAATAAGTGTACGTATACAAAAAAAGTGCACTTTTTTAGTGCATGCCAAGTACCTACTAAGTAGCCTTTTCTTCTGGCCTTTGGCGTAGCCTTGCTAAGGCAACTATTGTAACTTCTAGTTTAGTTTGGAAGAATTGCGCATGAAACATTTCTTCCATTTGCACCAAGTTTGAACTATACTAGGTAATAGACTGATATACCAAGCGAAGGCTGGACTAGTCAGTGAATTAGGAAATGATTGAAGCTTCATATAGTCGTGATTCGTGTATTCCCCACATTGCGCTATGAACCTAGAGATATGTTTTATGGTTGACTAGTTTCCATCTCCCCTAAACAAGGTGAAATTTGGGACTTTATAACCCCTTAGAAACTCATGTAACCTATCAACCCAGTCAGGGTATGGTTTTCTATACACTAGTGTTTGCAACCCCCCTTCCCCCCGAGCCATAGGACCATGTATTTCTCGCACCATGTTAAGCAACTGGTCTCTAGGAACAACATTAGAGGCACCTTGTTGGGCAATATGGTATATACCCTTGATGGACTTGTTGTCTTGGGGCTTAAGGCTACACAAGCTGTACATTTGGTATGGCTTTCACAAAGGGTGCAGCCATTCGATCCAAAGGATGTACTTTAGGATTTGGTGCCTATTCATAACCTATAATGCCTTCTTTTCTTAAGGGGACTAATGATGGTCTATAAGGCTCGCCGACCCTCCGAGTGTAGGTTCGAAGACTAAATTTGACACCATTCGTGTAGTACTTTGTGTTTGAGCTTGTGGAAGACCATGGCTAGTTACTAGATGCATTCGAAGTTAACACTCGAGGCTCTCTATACACAGTGTGTGTTTCTTGGGCACTAGACATTCTCCGGTAAGGTCCTTGACCAATTGGAGACGTACGTCTAACCAGTTCGTAGAAAGATTGAGCATTTCTTGTTCTATTTTTGCCATTATTTTGGCTAGTACTAGGGGTTGTATAGACATCCCATTTTTTATCGTCTTCAAGACTCGGATACGCTTGCAGGTACACCCGATGACAAGTGTGATTGCTCGTCGAGTACTCGAACTTCGTGGCAGGATGTTCCAGGTTTAATCCTTCCAAACCCTGTATCCTTTCTGCTCCATTTTTGGACCATATGTTGGTCCTCTCAGCATGCTTCTTGTGGTGCACTGCCAGCCACTTTTTGGCACTGTCGGCCATGGCTTTGGCCCTACCGGCCATTGATGAGGCACTGCCGGCCACCACTGATGGCCGACAGCCACCTTGTTTTAGCAGATTTTGTGCTAGATCTTTTGAGCCAGCTATTTTTCACTGAGCCATCCTCCATATGGAGGCCATTTTAAGCTTGTTAAACAAGCTTTGCATTGTATTGCTCTATATAAGGGGAGGCTCATCCCCTTTTCCAGAGGTTCTAGGGCTAAACATATCCCTCTCTCTATATATTTCTCCCTCTCTCTCTATATTTGTATTAGTTTGTGCCTTAAAGTGTGTTTTCTCTTCACTTTTGCACTATAACACCTAGTTAAACACCTTCACTCTTGAGCTGAGGTTCTTGGAGGCTGTATTTGAGTGGTTTTAGCTTAGTTTTGTCTCAAAAACTTGTTGTTATTGCTGTGCTTCAAGGGTGAGTCTCATATCCTCTTTAAAGCTTTGTTTTCATTGCTTATTTGGCCATCCTTACATATTGTTTTAGGCCTTGCTTTCAACTACAAAAAGCTTTGTTTTCAAGTGTTTTAGATGGCTGTTTGAGGCCTCTTTGGTATTGAGAGTGTTCTATCTTCTTGTGTGCCTTATTTGCTTAGGCTTGGAGCCATCCTTTAAGGCCTTTGAGTTCATCTTTATTTGGCCTTTTAGCCACTGAAATCCAATGAATTTTCAGTGGTAGAAATGTGGTTTTGAGGTCCAAAATGAGAGGGGGTAGTCCCCCCTCCTCTTGTCTTGCATGCATGTATTGGTGTCTCACCAAATGAGCATGTGTTTGTACTTCTTAATGGCTTTGTTTAGGCTCATTTTTGTGACTCTTTAGACCTGCCTTAACTCTATTTTGGCTTGGTTGAGTCACCTCATGCATGCTTTTTACACTTGTAGTGTAATCTTGCCATTTAGCCTTGTGTGCTCAATGCTTTGATCCATCATGCTAGCCTATTTTGGTTCTATCTCAACATGTTTTTGGTGTTATTTTAGCATGTCTTAGCTCTATTTTGGTTGGTCTTGGCCATGTGAGGCTTGCCTTGTATGGTTATGGTGTAAGCTTTGTGCTTGAGGTCCCTAGCATGCTTGGAATGTGATGTTTGCATGGTGTAGCCTCATTTCTCACATGATTTTAGAGCATATTTCATTGCCACACTCTCACATTTTCCACTCCTTAAATGTGTTTGAGAGTTATGTCTTCACGCCTTGTTTGTGAGTCAATGTGTATGCATGCTTGTATAAGCTTTTGGGTTGCCATCTCAGTGTGTTTTTGGTCTTATTTTGCCATGTCACAACTCTAATTTTGGTTGGTGGAGTCACCTCTTGCTTGGTCTTGGTACTTGTAGTGTAATCCCGCTCATTGGCCTTGCATGCTTAGTGTTTTGACTTACCATGCTAGCTTGTTTTGGCTACACTCCATCATATTTTTGGCACTATTTTGACCTGCCTTGAGACTGTTTTGAGTCATCTTGCCCCTTTGGGGCTTGCTTGATATGGCTATAGTATAAGTCCTTTAGCTAGTCTTGAGTTTTAAGCCTTCTAGCATGCCTTATTTGAGATATTTAGATGATTTGGCATCATTTAACACTTGATTTCAGAGCATATAGCATTGCCATATTCTCATGCATATCACTCTTCGATTGTGTTTGAGAGTTGTGTTGAATGCCTAGCTTGCGAGCCATTGCATGAGCATCATTCTCTTGTCATTCATGCTATCATGTCAAATCATTTTGGTCACTGTTTTGCCATGCATGAGGTCTGTTTGGTGTTGGTTTAGTCCATTGAGCATTGTATTGTATGCCTCTTGTATGATACTCTTTGTTTGCTCTAGTGCTCTTGGCCCATAACATGTCCTGCATACTTAGCTTGCATAGTTTAGTGTCTTTAACATGCTAAGATAAACATGTGCTGTGTTGCATTGCACCGTGTTCAACCGGACGTTATGTTGAACACAAGGTGGATTAGTTCACTTCATACTTGAAGCGATGAAGTGAGCCAATCACCCTTGGCCTCCATCGCCTTTGATTTTCTCATGATAAGGAGATGGTCTAAGTGTCTTGTTTGTCATGCATTTATTGAATTTGTACATGTTGGACCTTTGGCCATCATGCGTTGAGATGCTCGATTGATGGTCTTGGATCCAATGATGCTTCTCCATTGATGTTTTGAGGTGATACAGAGTGGTATGGTACGTACATACCCTTGGGAGACCATCCATTTTTCTCTAGTTTGTGCTCTGTTGCAGAATGGTGTTGCAGCACATCAATGGCCGACAGTGCCTTGTAGATGGCCGGCACTACTTCACTCTTGGCCGGTAGTGCACACCCTTGGCCGGCAAGTGGCCGGCAGCAAGCTTTCATGGCCGGCAGGCCACTGGTGGATTCCTAAGGGTG
Organism: Camellia granthamiana; assembly: GCA_036172215.1. NCBI lineage: Eukaryota > Viridiplantae > Streptophyta > Magnoliopsida > Ericales > Theaceae > Camellia > Camellia granthamiana. The sequence goes on along the minus strand of CM069905.1, from coordinate 104,271,923 downwards.
GTTTTGGTAAGGTGGAACAGAAACTTCATAAAAACACCCTGCAAACAGAGCCTTTCAAGAGCAATCCAGAAGGCATTTCGAGGCGGCAACCGTGAGCATGCATCCTTCATTGTTCAAGGCCAAAGCTGTGGCAGCCTAGTTTACATGTTTAGTTAGTTGTCGTGTTTAGTTAATTTTTTGATTAATTAAGGTGTTGTGATAATTAGTAATTAGATTGCTTATTATTCGATTTGGTTGTGTAATAATTAGTCTAATTAGATTATTAGATTAGTTGATTAGCTTAGCTTAGATGTAGCTTAGCTTATTCATTCGGACCCTCCGTCGAGAGGGCACAATTTTGTAATAAGTGTGCGTGTGTGTGTGCATGTCTTCCAACCCCCATTTCTTTCTCCCTTTTACTTACCAGCTTTTGATGGTTAGTTTAGGGAATGTTTCAATTAGCATACTTATGCTTTGCATGCGTGCATCATTTATTCGTATTGCATGCACCGGGCTCAGCACATCATTCAAACTGCATTGTATTTCAATTCCTATTTGAATACATGTATCAAGTGTTGCATTCATATGCCATTCTAGATAGCCGAGCCTATTTTAGTTGCATTTTTGCATATGTTGCATTGGGCATTGTTGACATAGCTAGGATCATGCATTGATTACTAACTAGCTTCCGTTTTGGCTTGGAGTACACTATGAGTGTTTATGCTTTAGCATCCTTGCATGCGTGTAAGTGACTGCCACGTTTAGCATGCTTGCCATGAGGCTAATTGCTTAATTGATTAACTGCATGAATGCCTGTGGATGAAGGCTTCATTGCTTGAATTGGAACAATTCATCAAAATGTGCGTTTTAATCCCACTTTGCGGAGTGGCAAAATCATGTTGTTTTCTAAGCCCACTTGAGGGTGGCAAATCCGCGTCTTAGCCTACTTGCGAGTAGCACTTTCAAACCATTTTTGAAAAACAAACATAAGATGTTTTGTTCCAATTCTTGTGATTGAGTCTATACTTGTATGCCGTGCGCATCACATAGTAAGGTTAGATAATAAACCAGAATAAGAACGCATGTATTTTCAAAAACAACGTATCATGTTAGTAGAGGCCGATCCTTTGATCGGGCGAGCGGGGGTGCTCATTTCAGGACCTTCCCCTCTCGTACCCAAGTTCCCGAGCCGAGGCAACTTTGGTGATGACGGACACGTGGCCTTAGGCACGAGTCAGGGTTTCCTAAATTTCCCAAAATAAAATATTTAGGTGGCGACTCTGAAATCTGGCGAAGCAGTCCATGTTTGGCACTTCTTGATTAAAATCGATTTTCCAAAACGATTTGCCGGATTTGGACTCTTTGGTGATTTATCAATTTTACATTGCACTTTGTGAGATTAGATTCAAAACCGTGACAGGAGTCCGAACTGTAGTAGCTAGAACTACAATTCGCGCCCTCGCGTGCGGAGCGGAGCGGAGTTCGGGCGGTCTACAGGTTGCCCTATGCTGAGTTGATGTCTAAATAGGGTTCCTATTACTAGAAATAGGACCTATATTTTGATTTATGTTATCTGGCCTACTATCAATTCTCTGAACAAGTGAAGCGCTAAATGAAACAGACCAATTTTTTAGGTTTGTTGCATTATTTGGCTCATTATAGACATTATTGCACTCCATTGTTCATTTGATGTGCTAGTGGTAAATATTAGTGGTTTAGTCCTGCTTCGACTACGCTGACCAAATGTTTGGCCTTGAGAAGGCACATGTTCATAAGTTTGGCCTTGCGTATGGCCAATTTGTTGGATAGGTGTGTATATTAAATGAGGATCTTCCTCTACTTTCATGGCCATCTAAATGCAGGCTGAAAACTGACGGCAGGTCAAACATGCCTTCTGTTCGGGGCAAGAAACCCTCTTCTTGTAGTTCAACATCTTCATTATCTAGATGTCCTTTGCCTTAACTCCATGTTTGAACCATATTTTTAACACAAAATTGGTCCCATTGGGCGTGCTAAAAAATATATATTGTTGGCTATTTTGACACTTCGAAGGTTAAAAATGTAATTCAAGCGTGCTAGCAAGGATCTAAAAAATCCTTACAAATAATAAATGTCAATTTGTATCAAACAATTGTATTAAGGTTCTCTTAGCCTCAATGAATAGAAATTTACTGTGTTGTGTTGAAAAAGGAACAAAACTTGTAGTTTAAATTTGTAACAGAATGGGAGGGAGAGATTGGGCAGAAAATTGTAATTGATTAATTGAATAAACAATTACAATATATTACCTTTAATAAGGGAAACTTCGAAACTTTAGACCCACCGAGTTTTGAAATTACAATGGTAATATACTCTTACGAAAAATAAGTGCAGTGCGTAAAAGTAAAGTGAAAGAAAGTAAAGTGCAGAAATTTAAAGATAAATGAAATTGACAAAGATGTAGTCTGGATTTAGTCGGAGGGCCTCTTTAGTCTTTGTTTTTATCTATTTATAGTCTCTTCTTAGCGCTTTCGAAGCAGTTAGGCTGCCATCGTCCGCCATGATCTCATTCTCTTTTGCTACTGCTCGGGCCATGAACTCCTCTTCATGCGTGTGCAACTATTGATAATAGTTTCTTTGTTAACTTCCTCTCCATGTGCCATTCACATGTTGTTTAGCATCTCCATTGGCCAAAATCTTGCATTCGCAACTCACGTGAGCTCCTTCAAAGGTAAGACTCTTCATTATCTTGATGTATCCCGCATGATACCCCTTGCTTGCCACATGTCACCTTTATATTGGGTGGTTTAAATGTATCCCGCAAGACACCCCTTGCTTGCCACATGTCACCTTTATATTGGGTGGTTTAAATGTGACGTCAACCATTATACAATCTTTTTGTCTTACATATTTCATTTTATGTGATTTTTATATAATGTTTCTACATTATTGCTCCAAGAGTCGAGAAGTCTTCCACTAATAAGATGTTTTATCTTCCGATATATTGTTTAGTTCAAAAAATTTCTAATTAGTTGGGAGTTCCTGATGGTTACTCTATTTCTAATTAATATAAAAAAAACTGCCTTATCCCAAGGTCTGAATTTCATGTTTATATTACTTAATTCATGAGTTTGGCTTTGACATGAGATTAATCTCTCGTAGTTTATATTTATTAAATAGTGGATTTTGATCTTTCTGTTTGGCCAGTGTATGCAATATGGTCAAACACCAGAAATCTGTCTTATTATCGCAGAGGATACACAATAGTTTTTAGCATCAAGGTATCGAATTTGGCAACATTCTTTAACGTTATATTTAGATTTGTAAATTTGCGTAGAGATTTTAAAAGAAAAAGTGAAACATGAATAGAATAAAGTTATATTTCACCCACATTTTCCCTTTCGCTTTTCCTTTTCAAATCTCTATAAAAATCTATGATACAAACACAACTTAATAGAATAAAAATGATCATTTCTTGGCACATTGATATTACAGAAATAGTCCCTCTGCAAGCAAGGTAAGTTTGTGACCCCCGCTAAACCTCACAATAGCAAAAGATTCGTGCATATGGGAAGCTACCATTTATTTTTTTTCACATTGTCTTGATCATCAACACTCTTTTTAACTGTTTATTGAGTTAGTTTGATGCAACTTTTCTTAAATTAAAAATTGATGATAAAAGAATTAAATTAAAAAGTACTTCTTCTCCTGCTTATAAATAAATAGTATTTTTCAACTTATTTAAGTTATTTCTGTCTTATAAAAAAATTATACAAAATACTCCACATAGGTTCCAAGCTCCGATAAGCTATAGCAAACAAACAGGCTTATTATAGTTTTTCTCTATGTCATTGTCAATTAAATGAAACAATAAGGCTCACAGGTGTCTTAGATGGTCCTCTTTGCATGTATCACTTTCATGATTCAAAACACATCAAAGATGCACTATAAATAGAGGATAGAATTAAGTAGAGTCTTAAGTTGCGCGCACGCATGCACGCACACACACACACACACAGATGGCAAGCCTGCAGCAGCAGCAAGTTACTGGAGGAAGCAATCGCATCGCAGCGGTTGATGTTGGGGAGTTGGAGATGAAGACTCAATCCAACGACACCTACGAAGACTTTGATCATGAAGAACAAAAGCACCGGGTACACACTACACAGTCTCTCTCTCTCTCTCATCTTTTGCTTTGTGTTTTTAACTCCTGAATTACATGTGTTTTTGTTTTTGTTTCTGTTTTAGAAACCTGGTTGGAAAAAGTTTCTCTCATTTGTTGGCCCGGGTTTCCTCGTTTCATTGGCATATATTGACCCTGGAAACTGTAAGTCTGTCTGTAACTCTCTCCAATTCTTTTAGGAACACAGAAATTGATCACAAAACTCGACACAATCCACGAATGTGGAGCCCACAAAAGTTAGAAACCACCTTATATGAATGGGATATATTTGGTTATGTCTTTTGTTTGTGTTCCTAGATTTAATAACTCTGTTTCTCTATCTTGGGTGTTTTTTTTTTTTTTTTTTTTTGGATTATTAACCAGACAATCCTTGGTTTTACATGACACAGTGGAAACTGATTTGCAAGCAGGAGCTAACCACGGATTTGAGGTAATAAATTATAACATGAAAATACCAGGAAATTTTCAAATATATCAAAATTAAAAATAAAAATTAAAAAAAGAAGAGAGAAAATGCCCAACTTCTAAAGTTTGTGTTATAGTGAATAATTTGCCTGCAAGATTGGGAAACTAATGAGTCCCCATTTCATATACTATATTTTCAGCTACTTTGGGTGATCCTTATCGGAATGATCTTTGCTCTCATAATTCAATCACTCGCTGCAAATCTTGGTGTAACCACAGGTACGCAAAATTTATATATATATATATATATATAATAGCTAACAAAACAAGTACAGAATAATATGTATTATGACCCCTCAGTAAGTATTTTTGGTTTGCCAGGCAAACATTTAGCAGAGTTGTGCAAGATTGAGTACCCAAAATATGTGAAGTATTGCCTCTGGTTGTTAGCAGAGGTCGCTGTCATAGCAGCAGATATTCCTGAAGGTACGACCTCTCATTAATAAATGGTGACGAAAGAGTAAAATCGAAAGTTTGACTTTATCAAATTCACTTATGGAAATGTAGAATTTTGAGTTTTACCTTTTATAATTCAATCATGCTACACCCCACTAAATTTCTACCACTAACACCATCACTAATGATGTGGCAAGCCAACAAAAAAAAAAAAAAAAAAACTAAGACACAAAACACATGTGACAGTGGGTGAGACCCACTGCCACATCTCTAGTGCAATCACTAATTAGTGGTCTGCATCATTTTTCTTTATAATTTGACTGATCATAATTAATGGAGACCAAATAAATTTCCCTTAATTGTTAGGAGACCTTCATGTTCATATGATATACTTAATTTTTGTTAATGTTTATTTTGTGGCAGTGATTGGGACAGCTTTTGCTCTAAACATTCTCTTCCACATCCCACTCTGGGCTGGAGTTCTCATCACTGGTTTGAGCACTCTCCTACTTCTTGGTCTGCAAAAATATGGGGTAATATAATCTTTTGTGTGTGTGTGTGTGTGTGTGTGTGTGTGTGTGTGTGTGTGGCCTCTCTATATAATAAAAACTTTCTTGTTTTTGCTTTATCCGAATAGATGGTCTAGACAACAGAGATTAACCTAAGACAACCAATTAAAAAAATATGACAAATCGTTGACCTTTTTTTTTTTTTTTTGATTAATTTACTTTTGTGTTCTCTTAATATTTTTAATAATATTCTTTTTATCTTGTTATATTCTTCACAAATACCTTCCAAAATCACTACACTTATGTTCAAGTAGGTAAAATATGAAGAAGAGATTATAATTGATGTAAGATGTTTAATTTTTCAAGGTAGCACTCCATATAGCAAATCCTGTTTGATTCTCAAGAAAGAGAAAGAAACTGGAAGAAAATTAAAACATTAATTGCTAGATGAATTCTCCCTATACCCTTTAATTGATCAGTGATGAATCACTTTGATAGATTAATTCACAAATATGATGAATCAGATTTTTTTTTTGGACCTAATTAACTGCCTCATTTGTTCTAATTAATTTTTTTTGTTCTCTTCAATTGGGTGGGTTAGGTGAGGAAGCTGGAAATGGTGGTAGCGGTGTTTGTGTTCATGATGGCAGCATGTTTCTTCGGGGAAATGGGCTATGTGAAGCCTCCGGCAGTAGATTTGATTAAGGGGTTGTTTATCCCTAAGATCAATGGTCAAAGCGCCACCGCTGACTCCATTGCTTTACTTGGGTCCTTAGTTATGCCGTACGATCCATCTCATCTTTTATATGACACATCTCTTGATCTAATATCAAATTTGCATAAATATTTCACTAACCAATGTTTTTAAATTTTTACTAATCATGTATCTTATTCCTCAACAGACACAACCTTTTTCTTCACTCAGCTCTTGTACTCTCTAGGAAAGTACCAAATTCTGTCAGAGGCGTAAATGTAAGCCAACAATGCAGAGTATAAATTTTACATTGTACATGTATATATTTAAATAAATTATATACACACAAATGAAAAATATTTTTCAAGATCTCTCGACCAAATTTAACTATATAGATACAAATGAATAACATTAATTTTAGTGATGTAGAATAGATATCTTGTTCCTATTATAAAAAATAAAAATAAAAAAAAAGGTACGGATTTTGGACAATAATTTATTCATGGAAACACATCAAATAATTGATACATTTACCATCAAATTTGCATAAAAATTATCTAAAATAGATGTCTTTGGATTTCTTCATTTTGCAGGATGCATGCCGATACTTCTTGATAGAGAGCGGTTTTGCATTGTTGATAGCATTTTTAATCAATGTTGCAATAGTCTCCGTATCAGGAACTGTTTGTTCAGACAACAACATCTCACAGAACATCTTAAATCAATGCAACAATCTCACTGTTGACTCTGCCTCTTTCCTTTTAAAGGTCTAAACCACTAAAGAAAAAATTCTAATTACATAATTAAGTATGAACTCTCACTGAAATTTTGATTTCTCATTTTCAGAATGTGTTAGGAAAATCAAGCTCAATCTTGTACGCCATTGCATTATTAGCTTCAGGGCAAAGTTCCACTATTACAGGCACTTATGCTGGACAATTTATCATGCAGGTTGTGAATAATTTCTTGTTTTATTTTTATTAGAAAACATTCTTACACATTTGCATGATTATATTTAATATGCAATATTAATGAGTTAATTCATGGTGAAATCTCTAGGGTTTCTTGGATCTTAAGATGAAGAAATGGAAGAGGAACCTAATGACAAGGTGCATTGCCATCACACCCAGTCTCATTGTCGCAATTATTGGTGGAGCTTCGGGTTCAAGCCGGCTCATCATCATCGCATCGGTTTGTCACTCGTTGCATAAAAATAAAAATAAAAATTTCTAGTTTTTATTTACTAATTCAATAAACATTAATGAATTAATTTTTTTTTTTTTTGTTTGGGTAGATGGTACTATCATTTGAGCTTCCATTTGCTCTCATCCCACTCCTAAAATTCAGTAGCGGTACCACCAAGATGGGGCCACACAGAAACTCAATATATGTGAGTATTTTTTGTTTCTTATTTTTATTTTGTGGTCTTAAATTTTTTTTCTTCTTTTTTTTTTTAATTATATAAGATGTATAGTCTTAAGACTAGTTATCAGTTGTTAGTTATTTAGGGTGTAGAAAACATTGTTGGAAGAGTCATAGCCTTACAGAGTTTATAATAGTCTACAAAGCCCATAATAACAAATTCACAAATATGATATAAAATGTTGAAAGTGAACCCTCATCCAAACTTGAATAAAATAAAAAAATAAAAACCTCAAACAAACTGACCCTCAAACCTTTTAAATAGAGGGTTGCTAAAATTTCATCATTTTTTTTTATCACATACATGAATCTATACCATAATATAATATGTACATGTCAATACCCACAAACCATATAAATAGAGGGTTGCTAAAATTTCATCATTTTTTCATCTCATGCATGAATCTATACCATAATATAATATGTATATATAGAATCCACTATATTCAAAAAAATAATATTGAGTCTCATTATCTACTAGATAAGTTTGTCTTACATATGTACATATACATAGACTAGTATTTATTTTCAAGTGACAAAAATAAATAAATAAATAAATAAATAAAATTAAAATTAAAAAAAAGGAAAAATTCAGTTGATAACATATATTATTTTTGTATGAAACACAGAGCTTTAACAAAAGATACCACCCATTATAAGTTTACAAGTTTTTTTGCTTTCTATTATCAATGACTAATCAACTAATCCATTGATTTGAGTCTATGGGTCATTGGAATGAAAACTATGGTTAGGATTAAAAAAACCTGCATTTAACTAACCATTTGAAGATCATGCATGCAGATTATTATCATTTCATGGATTTTAGGGCTTGCAATTATCGGTATAAACATCTACTACCTAAGCACGGCTTTTGTTGGGTGGATAATCCACAGCACCTTACCCAAAGTTGCTACTGTGTTCATTGGAATCATAGTTTTCCCAGTGATGGCTATCTATATCATAGCAGTGATCTACTTAATGTTTCGTAAAGATGCTGCTGTGACGTTCATCGAGCCAGCAAAGCACGACCCCAACATTCAAATGCGCATGGAGAAAGGGCAAGGCAAGTCTGAGGGGGTGACAGAATCCGATGACCATGTACCTTACAGGGAGGACCTTGCTGACATCCCATTGCCTGAATAAGGATTGTGAAGTCAAGGGTGAAACCCTTGAATCAACAGCTAATATGGATTAGCATTTGATCAACGAGCTCCTATTTTGTGATCATGAAGAGTGCAGTAGTATGTTTGATGTTGTTGAACATTCCTACATCAGTTTCACATGTACAAGAAAATCCAATAGCAATGTTATGATTGTATCATAAAGTGCACGAAACGTTCTTTGTTTAAGAAATCAGATTCCCTAAAACTTGCTTCCATGCAAGACGGCAAAGCTCTTTCAAGTTGTTGTGAATGTCTTGCACAGTTCAATAATCAAGCTGCAAAAAGTATCAAACTACTCGAACTCGACTAAAAATTTCAATATCTAACATTTTATCTATAAAAGTCAAACTAAAAACTCGTTTTAAAAATGAAACAACTCAAACTTGGGCCAAATAAAGCTCATTTCAAATTAACTCAAAAGTAATATAAACCAAGCTCAAAGCTCACTAAAATTTTCAAACTAAATTTAAACAACTAAATACTCGGCTCAGCTACCCATCACAAATATATATATATATATGCACTCGGCTCAACTCTTTTACTGCTTAGATTACCCTGCTTGCTGGAACAAGGATCATTTAGTAGAACCAGAGGAAGCATTCAAAGCTACAAGCATTAACAATACCACATTCCCTTGAAATATAAAGAGACATGCAAACTGAACACACTCAATGGAAAGTCAAAAACTATTCAACCACTGATCAATCAACACCTAGAGAAAGAACAATTATATTATGAAATGAAATGAAATGAACACAAATCATCAAATCAGACTAAATTGCTCTAATTCCTTGCATTATCTGTACAATAGGTAGCAACAATTTTAGCATCCTAATCAATTTCTTCTTTATCTTTACAATTGAATGTGAAGACTAACAATAAAAATACAAAGAATAATACTATATGCACCAATTGATATACCAATTGGTGTACTAACAGGTTTTGGGTATTTGTAATTGGATAATGGGTGGGGTCAATAATAATGTCATTACATAAGTTAGTACATTAGTTAGCACACTAATTGGTGCATGTAGCACCACCGAAATACAAATTACAATTGACTGCAACATGAACCAACCAATTAATTGGGCCTCTGAAAACTACCGCTCCAAGTGACTCCTTCCAGATTAAAACTTGAGAATGTGGCACAGACAAGTTCACGGCTATATCCGTATCACCCTATTTTATTCCCTCCTTTAATATGGAAAAGGAGAGAGAAGACTTAATTAAGTTAATAAAACCACAGACATCCAATACTGAATTGCTTTTACCTAATTTTCAACCTAAACCAGAGCTAGTCCCCGATACAGGCCTCAGCATCGGATGATTGAGAGCAGGCTGAGCATTTGTTGCAGCATTGAACATAGCATTAGGAGCCACTGACGAGGATGGGTGTAAAGCCAAGAGTGGCAGTCGTGGCCCAAGTCCATACATTTGCTGTCGGGCCATGAATTGGGGATGGATTGGTTGGTTATTTCTGTACCCAGAAATGAATGGCTGAGAGAATATTGTGAACAGAGTAAAATGCATTAAACTTGGGGCAGTTAAGCTGGCATAATCCAATCAACTCTGAGTGAAAGAGGTTTTTATAATCCACATTCACTTCGTAATTTAGATTAATTGATAAATTATGCAGAATTGATACAAAAATATCATCATTATGAACCAAAACAATAAAACATGAATAGTGGTGGTGATATAATTTATCAGCAAACCTCATAAGCAGAGGAGGAAATGACACAGAAAAGCTCAAGAAGGATTTACACCATATACACACCAATTTTATTGGAGTAACTAATAACATCGGCAAATTATCTGGTAAAACCTAACAGAAGCCACTTCATCCTAACACTAATAACTAAAAGCAAACTAGGGATGCAGTACTTTGAACTGAAATCATCATCAGCAGTTTTATCAACATCTGAAAGACAACCTACCCTTTAAAATTGATTCTATATAGAAAATGCCCTCCCTAGAACACTTAAGGTCCAATGTCTATAGACTCAATCAATCAATGGGCAGGGAGGGCTTCAATTGTAACCCAATTAGTCCAACATCTACTTTGGCAACTTCAATATACATGCATTGTACCAAAAGCCCAGTTAGAAAGAAATCAACCATTTATTATACCTAGACAAACAAGGAAAACCTAAGAAGAAAATGAAAAAAGAAAAAAATGCAACTAAATACAATAATTTGATATACACTAAGTATGTGTTTCGTTGAATGATTTGATGCAAAGTTTAAAAAGGCTTTCCTAAGGCTCGTCTTGAGGCTAAGGTAAAACGCATCAAGGCTTTGATTTTTAGGCATTACTCCCCAAAGGCTTGTGCATCATAGTTTGAGACATGCGCCTTAGGTGCGCTTTGTACACTTTTTGCGCATAAGCATGTGAGGAGTATACACATGCAAAGGTTGCCTTGGGCTTTTGTTAAACTTAGTCTATTAGATTGTTTAAACATAAAAAAAATAAAAAGAATCCCTTTTTGCAACTATATTCTACAGGAAAAATTAAGTAAATGATCAATTAAGAAAAAAACACAGTTAATGGTCAAGTGAGAAGCTCAATTACTAAAGTTTATAATACCAATACCAATTTCACTTTCAGTGAAGGAAATTTTCCTTCTATGCAATAAAACGTTCAACGCCTTAAGGCAAAAAGTATTTACACCTTTATATTTAATTTTGTTTTTATTTTTTTTACTATTTTAAAATATTTAATTTAATTTTTAACTAAATATTAAAATTTGAAATTTGAAATGCTTACATCTCAACGCCCTGAGGCGTACGCTAAAACGCCTCAAGCTATACATTTGCCTTTAAAAACTTTGATTTGATGAGGAAATAGAAACAAAATGAGAAAGAATTTATATGATTTAAATTCCAAACTAAGTTTGGTTGAGTTGGGAAACGGAGAAAAAACCAAACACAGCCTAAGTGAACTCAAAAGATAAAAAGTGAGATTGCATTTCTCTCTCACTTTTTTTTTTCCCTGTGTTTTTCATTATAATCAAACAAAAACTAGGATTGCATTTCCTTTTCCTTTTTCATTTTTCTCATCAAATCCTCCAACCAAACATAACCTCATGATACAATAGTACAAATTATGAAAAACTAGGTTACAATTGAAGCTTAAGGCAATGCCCATGCAATTTAATCGAAAGAATCAACTATTCATTGAAAACATTAGAATTAGGAAGAAGCATAACATTAAAGTTATGAATAACTAACGTCTTCACAAAATAAGAACATCCCAACAAATATACCTGATGATTTATAATATTATTTGAATTTCACGCTCTTCTATTCATGATCTGCAAACAGTTTTGCCTTTGTTGCAGTAGCAGCAAAACCAGCTTTGGCAGCAGATCTCACCTTTTCAGCAGTTATTGGAGCGGCCTGAACCATTAGACCATCTCCAACCTTTGCGAGTTTTTCATCTAATTTGATTCCCAATTTGAGTAAAAGGTTTAATTTGATATCAAATACTCCAATTCAATTTTTTTTTTAAAAATTCTTCCCTTATCCCAAATTTTCTTTTTCACCAAAATTGAATTCTAAACACACATAAAATTCATACAAAAAAAAATTATAATGATGTACCAATGTCATTATGGTAAATAAATCTATCTTCAATGGTATTTTGTTTTAAAGTGACAGGTCTTCAATAATAAGCCGCATCATTATGTATGAATTTTTTGGGAAAATTCTACCTACAACGCGAAACTATCTCCTTACCCTCTTAAAATTTTAAATTTTCATTTTATTTTTTTACAATTTTTATACCATTTCTATCATCGTTCCTACCATTCAATCTTCTCTTTACACCCAAACCTTCCAAACCCTAGTTTCTTTACCTCCACCCTATCACCACCACTTCTACCGGCCTACCACCATCACCGCCACTCCGCCATCACTCCACCACCTTTCTCCTCTACCCAGGCCCTCTCCGTCTCACCTATTTCCTCTGCTGTCGCCCCCATCTCCCCCGTCACCGCTTTCTTCTTCTTCTTCTTCTTCTTCTTCTTCTTCTTCTTCTTCTTCCTTTAGATCTAAAATAGATCTAGTTTCTCTCTCTCTCTCTCTCTCTCTCTCTCTCTCTCTCTCTTCATGCTCTATCCAATGTTACGATGACAAAGGTGGCGCCATCGCAGTGGTTCTATTCGCGGTGGAGCAACAAGGAGCGGAGCGAGGTTACGATAGCAAAGATGGGTACGAGGTCACAAAAGCGGTAGGATTGGGTTACCATTGATGGGTTGCAGACAAGGTTTTAAAAAGCGGCCGCAACCGTTACGTAACGCCGTTACGTAACGGTTTTGGTGGTTACCGCCACCCGTTATGGCCGCTTTTGCAGTGTGATTGAGATTCACAGGTGTGTTGGCCGTAACAGCTGCTGTAGCGGTCGTAACGGTGTCGTAACGGCCTGTTACGCACCGTAACGTAACGGTTCCAAACTATTTCTTTCGAAAATACACAAAAAAAAGCTGAAAATGGGAGAAGAGGGATAGAGAGAAGAGGGAAGATAAAGATAGAAAATGGAGGAGCAAGATATAGAGAGAGAGAATAGGGAAGATGAAGAACATGTTATTGATTGATTGAAACTGTAAGACTTATGCTATTCTATTCAACTGCTATCACTCAATCATTTTGTTTGTGTGTGTCTATCTATATATTGTTTGAAAATAATAATAATAAGTGTGGTCATTATCTAATCTATTTGGCTTGGTTAAAATATATATATATATATATTTAGGCTCTTATTTATTCTCTTACTTTTGTCATTGTTTATCTTATATATAATAGTTAGTGATTGATTTTTTGTATAATATAAAGTTATTAATTATTAAAATAAAATGTAAAAAACTCAATTTATAGTTATTTAAAAATATGAAATACATTGGATCATACTTAAAAATTTATAAAAATTAATCAATATTTATTTTAAACCCAATAAATATGATCATGGAAAAAAAATATGCGATCGGTAAGTTTTTTTCAAATTGTGCAAAAAATAAAAAAATTCACGGTTCCGGTTACCGCAACCGTTACACTAAGGCCTTTACACCCCGCAACCGCAACAGCGCCACTGCCACCGTTACGACGACCGCAACCGCTTTTTCAGAACCTTGGTTGCAGAAGAGGTGGTCGTAGCGACGGTGAGGCTACGGAGGTGGTTGCTAGTATGATTTCAACGGCAGTGAGAGCTTTCAAGGTGGCAGCAATGGCAATGGGGGTTTGCATGGTGGTGGTCAGTGGCGACAGTTGCAGACGGTGACGGTGGCAATGTCGATGAGAGCTTGCATGGTTATGGTCGGCGACAGTAGTTACAAGCAACAGCAATGGTTGTATCAATTAGAGGTGAAGAAACTAGGGTTTAAAAGGTTTTGGTGCAAGAAGAAAAGTGAATGGTAGGGATGAGAGTAGTAATGGTATTGTAAATGGATAATACTTCGTAGCTCGAAATTCCGTTGGCCCGAATGGCTCGACTGCCCAAAACGACGCCGTTTTGGGCAATGTTTTTTTTGGCTTTTCTCATATATCTCTAAGAATGAGAAAGAGGGAACACAGAGAGAGAGGGGCTCGACCGTCGATCATCGCCGCCATCGTCCCCGTCGATCGACGCCGCCATCGTCGCTGCCGCCTCCGATCTCCCCACAACCAGTCCGGTCGAACCGTCCCCTCTCTTTCTTCTCTCCCTTCTCTATTTCATAGAGAAAAGGAAAAGAAAAAAAAATTCAAAAACGATCTGTATACACATAGATCTGTGTGTATACACAGAGGGGCTCGGCCATCGATCACCGCCGCCAATCGTCGGCGCCATCGTCCCCGTCAATCGACGCCACCATCGTCATTGCCACCTCCGATCTCCCCATAACCAATCCGGTCCCCTCTCTTTCTTCTCTCCCTTCTCTGTTTCAGAGAGAAAAGGAAAAGAAAAAAAAAATTCAAAAACGATCTGTATACACACAGATCTGTGTGTATACACATAGATTTGTTGGTGATGATATATTGTTGAAATTTTTTTAGATTCTACATTTTTTTTTTTTTTGGATTGTTGATTCTACATTTTTTTTCATTTGGTTCTCAGTTCTGCCTCCCTTTCTCTCGTTCTTCTCTCTCTTTTTTCTCTTCTCTCTCTGTTTTAGAGGAAAAAAATATATATCAAAAACGACGTCGTTTTTGAATTCGAGCCATTTCGGGCCAGCTCTGTTTCAAGCTACGTAGCAGCTCCAATTGTAAATTTTGTAAAACAAATAAAATAAAATTTTAAAATTTTAAGAGTGTAAGGAGATAGTTTTGTAGTGTAAGTAGAATTTCTCATTTTTGTTTGTATAGCATCACTCAATTACAAATACAGCCCTTGAGATTTATTTAAAATACAGACTGTCCCATGTGATTTGGAAAATTACAAATACCTCGTTAGAATTTTTTATTTAGCATAATTAATTGAAAAAATAAAATTTCTAACTATTCTCCTACACAATAATAAAATGGGGCTTCAGGCCATAAATTAATTTCTAAATCTTTTGGGCCATTAGGCCCAAACTCTAATCTCTTCGGGCCAAAAGGACACAATTTGTCCAAAAGAACAACTATTTGTTGAAATCAACCTATTTATCTATATGTTGAAATTTATCAAACTATCTATTGAAATGTGATACATGTCACTCATTTAATACATTAATATCTAGTGAATATCAATTATTTTTCTATCTCACCACCACCACCACCTGCCGTCGCCGATTGCCGCTAATTTTTCTGGTGAATTTTCCAATCAATTTTTTGGCAACCTTTTTTTTGGCACGTCTTTATCACCAAATAAGATTTTACCTTATATCTAAGGGTGAATTACAGTAATGGTCCCCATAGTTTGGAGTTTGTGTCACTTTGGCCCCTGATTTTTCAATTGTAACACATTTGATCCTAAATTTTGAACATTATTCCAAACAATGACAATAGGAAACTGCTGTTTGCTTTGCGGATAAAAATTGCTCACCTGCAATCCACCTGAGCACTTTCCAAGGTCAAAGTCGTCATTTTGCCCTATTCCCCTCCCAAATAGACACTACCCTCTTCACTATCATGAATTAGGGCACGTCTGATTTGTTTAGAGCAAAAAAAATGGGGCTTTCACCATTAAGCACAAAGTTACAATAGATTTAAGTGGGAACTATTTAAGATATTCACAAAATTACAAGCAAACATTGGTGTTGAAGATAGGTACCCAAAGGGTTGCGAATGACATTATCCCGCTACAATATGGTTTTTTTTTTTTTTTTTGAAGTTTTGTTATTTTCGTTGATTTTTTTGTGATCTAACATTTGTTCTATGTATTGTTGTTGTTGTGCAATGCAATATATTATTTTAGTTTGATTTTTTGGTTGATGGTTCATTCTACAACATTACTTTTTTGAAACTATTTTCTGTTTGGTGTGGTTTAATTTTGTTGATGTTTATTACATATATATACAAACACCGACATTGATGTATATATATATATACATATGTTTTTTAGATGCTATATATATGTGCGTGTATGTTAATGGTCCCCGTGTGTACTTCCTTTGGAAGACAATGTTCTTCCAAATGATAGAAGGATCCTTTTTCACCATAAAGTTTCACCATGGTGGGGCTTTTGGACATGAGGACCATAGGGTCTACTTGGGAGGCCAAGTTTCTTGCTTTGACTTTTGTAATGTGAACAAAATTAGCATACTTGACATGAGGGATATGGTTAAGAAAATAGGGTACACTAGGTTTACAACCTACCAATATAGAGTGCCTGGAATGGATCTGAACAATGGATTGAAGTATATATGGAGTGATAGTGATCTGCTAAACATGGTCCAATGGGTGAGGGGGACAACTAGAATTATAGAAATATATCTGGAACATCATCCAAAACTTGATGATAATACATTTCTTGTGTTTGGTAATTCCTGTTCTAATTCAATATAACTAATTAAGGAGATTAATGAACCACAAATTGATTTGCAACTTGGTTTTCATAATAATAGAGTAGAGGTTGAAGATGGAGAAGGACATGTTCTTAGAGCAAGGATAAGGGCCAGAGCAAGGGTTGAAGGACATGCAGCAGGGGCAGGAATGGAATGGCCTAGGCAAGTCTTTGAGAATAAGATGCAGGGAGGTGGAAATGAAAATGTGCTAGAAAAGGATTTAGGTAAGGGTCAGATGCAGAGAGATCGTGGGTACATACACTCTGATAGTGAGACCATTGATTTGGAAGATTTTGAGGATGGTGAACATGATGCTGGTGAAGAAGATGACCTTTTGTATAAAGCTAACATAGATAAAAACATAGAGTGAGGTGGATTTCATGAGAGGGGCAAAGGTAACTGTTGAGATTTTTGTCATCTTTTAATAAGTCTTTGTTTGTTATAGTTTAGGAGTCAGTTGTGGTGTTTGACCTATTCAATAGAAGTGTCCCAGTTATGTAGGAGTCTTAGTAGTGGCTGTTAGTCATGGAGTAATCAGTTCCTTTTTATTCTGATGAGTTTGTTACTATTTATTCTATTTAAGCTGTAATTAGTCAAGTTGAATTAATTGACAACTTTAATTCAAAATATTTTCTTATCTTTGTTGCTTCCAGTAACGATAGTTTTTAACATTTTGTATCAAAGCCCCCACTGGGCTTGCTCAGAAACAAACAAACAAACAAAACAAAACAAAACAAAAAATTATTGCAGCAGCAAGGTTCCATGGCTTCCGACAACACCAATTACGTGCAACCTGCCATTCCCCGCTTTGATGGTCATTATGACCACTGGAGCATGCGGATGGAAAACTTTCTAAGATCCAAGAAATACTAGAGTCTCATGGAAACTGGTTTTGTTGAACCAGCAAATGGAGTTGTCTTGACAGAAGCACAGAGAAAGATGATGGAAGACCAAAGATTGAAGGACCTCAAGACAAAGCATTATTTGTTCCAGGTGATTGATTGAGCCATTTTGGAAGCCATTCTCCAAAAGGACACCTCTAAACAAATTTGGGATTCCTTGAAGAAAAAAATATCAAGGTACAGCAAGGGTGAAATGAACGTAGCTTCAAGCTCTTTGCAAAGAGTTCGAGATTCTTCATATAAAAGAGGGAGAGTCAGTTAATGATTATTTTGCACGCATGCTAACAGTAGCCAACAAGATGCATATTCATGGTGAAAGAATGGATGATGTTACAATCATTGAGAAAATCCTTCGATCAATGACCCCAAAATTCTATTATGTTGTCTGCTCCATTGAGCAATCGAAAGACATTAATAGTCTTTCAATTGATGAGATGCAAAGTTCATTGTTGGTGCATGAATAGAGAATGACCAACCACCTTCCAAAGGAACGTGCTTTGTAGGTTACGACCCATGGTGAATCATCTACATGGCGGGGATCAAGAAAAGGTCGAGGTTAGGATCAAGGAAGAGACAGAGGACGTGGTCATGATAATCAATCTTCTTACCATGGACGTGGCCGTGATAATCAATTTTCATCCAATCAAGGGTCACAGTTTGACAAGTCCAATGTTGAATGCTACCGCTGTCACAAGCTTGGTGATTATCACTATGAATGCATTGAAAATGAAGAGAAGACAAACTTTGTAGAGGCAGAAGAATAAATGCTCTTGATGGCATACATTGACAAGAAGGGGTCTCAATCAGATGCGTGGTATCTAGACTCAGGCTGCAGTAATCACATGTGTGGTAATAAGTCTCTATTTTCAAATTTTGATGAAACTTTCAGAGAAACTGTGAAACTTGGAAACAATTCTAACATCTCTGTCATGTGGAAAGGGACTATCAAAATTCAAACAGGAAATAACGCTATACAGACAATTTTTAGTGTTTTTTATATTCCAGACTTAAAGAGTAACCTCATTAGCTTAGTTACAAAAGAAGGGCTTTACAATAAACATTCAAGGTGGACACTGCCAAATTCAACATCCAGAGAAGGGCCTAATCGCACAAGTTCACATGACAACAAATCGGATGTTTTTATTACACACTCAGAACAAGGTTCAGACCTACCTCTCTATAAAAATGCATGATTCAACATGGTTGTGGTATTTCTGCTATGGACACCTGAATTTCAATGGCTTGAAGACTCTACAGCAGAAAAATATGGTGACGGGCCTTCCTTAAATTCAATATCCTTCGTCAGTTCGTGGAGAATGTGTTATTAGCAAACACCATCATGATTCATTTTCAAAAATGAATTCTTGGAGAGCAAAGAAGGCATTGGAACTAGTTCATTCCAATCTTTGTGGTCCCATAAATCCGACATCTAATGGAGGAAAACGATACTTCATTACATTCATTGATGATTATAGTTGGAAAACATGGGTTTATTTGTTACAGGATAAATCTGAAGCTTTCACAGCATTTAAAAATTATAAAGTTCTTGTTGAGAAAGAAGTTGGCAGCCCGATAAAAGTTCTTCGCACTAATCGTGGCGGAGAATATAACTCACAAGACTTTGTATACTTTTGTGAGATGCATGGCATTAAAAGACAACTCACAACAGCCTACACACCTCAACAAAACGGTGTGTGCAAGAGAAAAAATCGCACAATTTTAAATATGGTGCGTAGCCTTTTGCAGAGGAATGGAGTTTCAAAAAAGTTCTGGCCCGAAGTGTTGAATTGGAGCATTCACATATTGAACAGAAGTCCCACACTTGCTGTTCGAAATATGACACCTGAAGAAGCATGGAATGGACGAAGACCAGCAGTTGATCATTTTCAAATCTTTAGATGTATTGCATATGCCCACATCCCTGATGAGAAGAGGAGAAAACTTGATGACAAAGCAGAAAAATACATTTTTCTTGGTGTTAGTGATCAATCCAAAGCTTACAAATTGTACAATCCTATCACCAAGAAAATTGTAATCACTCGTGATGTTGTTTTTGTTGAAGAAAACACTTGGTCATAGGGTGATAATGGCATTAGACATCAAATTTCAGCAAATTTTGGTAATGAAAATGAAGAGAGAAGGCAGCAACTTGAGGCAAATGAGCAACACTCACCAGAGTCTGAGCTGACAATAGCTCAAAATCCACCAGTAGTTGACATTGTTGAATCATCAAGTGTACAGCCAGATATAGTAACCAATACACATCCTCAACGCACTAGGACAAGACCCGCATGGATGGCAGATTATGAAATAAGTGCACTTGACCAATCTGATGATCCACTTACACATTTTGCTCTATTTTCATATTGTGATCCTATAGCCTTTAACGATGCTGTTAAAGAATTAAAATGGCAGAAGGCCATGGATGATGAAATTGCAGCCATTGAAAGGAACAATACTTGGGACTTGACAGATATTCCTAAAGGGCAAAAAACAATTGGAGTCAAGTGGGTTTGCAAAACAAAATTGAAGGAGAATGGGGAGGTTGATAAATATAAAGCGCGCTTAGTAGCTAAAGGCTATAAGCAAGAATTTGGCATCGATTACAAAGAAGTTTTTGCTCCTGTTGCAAGACATGATACAACCCAATTGGTGATCGCATTGGCAGCACAAAACTCATGGCCTATCCTCCTGTTGGACATGAAATCAACCTTTTACATGGACACTTGCAAGAAGAGGTATTTATTGATCAACCTTCTGGTTATGTGAAGCTTGGAAATGAGCATAAGGTATATAAATTAAAAAAGGCTCTATATGGACTAAAACAAGCTCCCAGAGCTTGGTATAGTCGTATAGAAGCTTATTTTTTAAAGGAAGGTTTTCAAATATGTCCATATGAGCATACACTTTTAAAAAATTTAGAGATGGAGGAAGACTTGTTATTGTATGCTTGTATGTAGATGATTCGATCTACACTGGAAATGATAAGGTCATGCTAGAACAACTTAAACAGTCTATGATGATGGAATTTGATATGTTTGATCTTGGAATGATGCATTACTTTCTGGGCATAAAAGTGGTCCAATCTCCTATTGGCATTTTTATGTCACAAAAGAAATATGTGCGAGATATTTTAGACAGATTTCAAATGAAGAATTGTAATTCTGTTAGTAGTCCAACTAAAATAGGATTGAAGCTCATCAAGATCCTGAAGGAAAAAAGGTTAACAGCACGCTTTACGAGCAAATTGTGGGAAGTTTACTGTATTTAACTGCAACCAGGCCAGATATACTGCATGTTGTAAGTCTCATTAGCAAGTACATGGAATGTCCAAGAGAGATGCATCATCTAGCTGCCAAAAATATTTTTAGGTACTTGCAAGGTACCGTTGATTTTGGGTTATTCTACAAGAAGGGAGAAAAATGACATCTATATGGCTACACAAACAGTGATTATGCAGGAGATCCTAATGATAGAAGAAGCACATCTGGGTATGTCTTTATGATGGGTTTAGGGGCCATTTCTTGGTCATCAAAAAAGTAGCCAATTGTTACTTTATCAACTACCGAGGCTGAGTTTGTAGCTGCAACATCATGTGCATGTCAAAGCGTTTGATTGAGGAAAATTCTTAAAGAACTTCATTTCAAGCAACAAGGACCAACTCCAATTTATTGTGATAACAGTTCAGCAATTAAACTTTCTAAAAATCCTGTTTTACATGGAAGAAGCAAGCACATAGATGTCACTTCTTGAGGGACCTCACGAAGGATGGAATGATTGATCTCATTTACTATAGGAGTGAAGACCAAGTAGCTAACATATTAACTAAACCCCTGAAATTAGTTATGTTTTTGAAGATGAGGAAGCTACTTGGTGTCTACACATTAGAAGATTCAATTTGAGGAACAACTACAACGAATCACCATTAAACTAAATGTTAGAAAACTTTCAGTTTAAGGGAGGGTGTTGAGATTTTTGTCATCTTTTAATAAGTCTTTGTTTGTTATAGTTTAGGAGTCAGTTGTGGTGTTTTACCTATTCAATAGGAGTATCCCAGTTATGTAGGAGTCTTAGTAGTGGCTGTTAGTCATAGAGTAATCTGTTCCTTTTTATTCTGATGAGTTTGTTACTATTTGTTCTATTTAAGCTGTAATCAATCGAGTTGAATTAATTAACAGCTTCAGTTCAGAACATTTTCTTATCTCTGTTGCTTCCAGTAAAGGTAGTTTTTAACAGTAACAATATTGAGGATTTTAATGCTACAATAGATGGTTTGAATTGGGATAAAAATAATGTGGAATCAAATGAATTGATCTCACTTGAGGGGCCATCCGATGAAGATGGCGGGCCCAAAAAGGACAAGTTTCCTGAATTTAAAAAACACACTGACATGGTTGACCCTCAATTCGAAGTTGGCATGGTTTTTCCATCATCCAAAGTTTTTAAACAAGCTATCAAAGAACATGCCACCACGATTGGAAAAGATATAAAGTTCATAAAAAATGATAAAAATAGGGTTGGGGCAGGTCGTAAACCTCCTTGTCAATGGATGATATATACATCTAAGATGCATAGCCAAATGAGCTTGCAAGTGAAAACCTATGTGCCTACACATAATTGTGGTAGAATATTCTACAACAAAAAAGTGAACTCCACTTGGTTATCAAAAAAATATGTGGAAAGCATCAAGTCCAATTCCACATGGCCAATACAATCTTTTAAACAGTCTGTTCAAAAATATCACAATGTTGGTGTTTCAAGAAGTCAATTGTATAGGGCAAAGAAAAAGGCACAACAACTCATTTAAGGAAATTATAAGGAGCAATATGCTAAACTATAGGACTATTGTGAAGCGATTAGAAGAACAAATCCTGAAACAACCATTGTTATTAAGGTGCCAGATGATGTAGATGATGTAATTGATGAAGATGATGAAGACAGTAAAGAAAAGTCCAAGTTTCAGAGAATATATGTATGTTTAGGGGCTTGCAAGCAAGGGTTTTTGGCTGGATACAGACCATTTATTGGGATAGATGGTTGTCATCTTGAAGGTTCGTACAATGGACAAATGCTTACTGTTATTGTAATTGATGGGAATAACACCACCTTCCCTGTGGCATATGTTGTGGTTGAAGGAGAAATAAAGAAATCATGGAAATGGATTTTTTAACTATTACAAGAAGATCTTAGAATAGTAAGCCACCAAGGATTCACTTTTATATCTGACAAGCAAAAGATATGTTCAACAATATGCATGCCATCTTATTAACTTTCTTTTGTTATGAAGTGTTTGCTCAATCTAATTCCAATTGATTTTGGTATGTTTATGCAATTTCAGGGTTTGATTCCAGCACTGGCAAACGTCATACCAAATGTCGAGCATAGATTCCGTGTAAGACATATGTACAACTTCCAGGATAGTCACAAGGGTGTTCTTCTTAAAGATTTGCTATGGAGTGCAGCCAAAGCCTCTTATGTTCAGCAGTTTGAATTTCATATACAAGAAGTTAAAGAGGCCGATGAAGATACATTAGTGACTGGCTGAGAAACCAGCTAGCTTGTGGTCCAGATCTCACTTCATCACTCACAATAAGTGTCACATGTTGCATAACAACAATTGTGAAAGTTTTAATTCTAGAATTTTGGATGCAAGATCTAAGACAATATTACCTATGTTAGAGGACATAAGGTGTATTCTAATGAGTAGATTGAAAAGAAGAAGGGAAATTATGAGGGCATATCAAGGGCCTTTGCGCCCTAACATAACAAAAAAAAAAAAAACTTGAGAAAAAGAAGGTGCATTGCTATGTGGTCTAGGGCTTCTACATTCAAAAATAAATTGTTTCAATGGACAACAATTTGTGGTTGATCTAGAAGCTCATACTTGCTCTTGTAGGAAGTGGGATTTAAGTGGTATTCCTTGTCCTCATAGTATCTCAACCAATTACTTCAAGCATCAAAATCCTGAAGACTATGTAGCACATTGGTACAGAAGGGAGATCTATATGGCTACTTATGAGCCCATTGTATACCCTATCAATGGTCCTGAAATGTGGCCAAAAATAGGCCTACCTCCACTTTTGCCTCCAAAAGTTAAGAAACAACTTGGAAGACCTAAGAAATTAAGAATGAGGGGGAAAAATGAACCCCAAAATCCACACAAGTTGAAGAGAAAACACACCACAACCACTTGTAGCACCTGTGGTAAGCTTGGACACAATAGAAGGAGCTGCAAAGGACAACCTATGGCTGGCAAAAGTAGGAGGGAAACAATGCTTGTAAGTTCAAACTTTATTTTCTCTTCCATTTTTGTTTTGTTTTGTTTTGTTTTTTTAAATATAAGTTGTGATAGTAATAAAGAATATGCAAGCTAGTCTGAATACTGATAGCAACACTGCTGATGCAACTCCAATTGGTTCTCCAATAGTAATGGGAAGCCAAGAAAGTGCCAATCAGCCAAGAATGGGTATTAGGACAAGACTAGTGGCCACTTCTAGTGCCACTCAGCCAAGCTTGCACACCAGACCAAGACCAATGGGCAATACTAGTGTCAATCAACAAAATTTGCTCAACAAAGCAATACCAATTACCATTACTTGCGCCAGCCAACCAATTCAAGCGAACAAATCAAGGCCAACAGTGTTGAAGCCAAGTTCTCAACCCATGGAATCCCAACCAAGATCAACTTTTGCTATTGGGAAGGGGAAAAAAACTTTTGCTTCTGGTAAGGAGAAAAGAACTGTTGTTGGACAGGATGATCAAAAACATCAATGATCACTAATATCTTTTTGAATGCTTTAAGGTTGCAAAAGATGTTTACAGTTGCTTTTGGATTTTAACATGTGTTTGGAGGATGATTATATAATAGGTGGTCGTTTTTGTTAACATTTTGGGATGCTATCCTGTAATGGATGCTTATTAGACTGTGTAATGGATATGTTTAATATATTAAATTTTTTTTTGTTTTGGATTTTTGATTTAATAGATTGGTTTAATGATGACATCAAAGTTGTGGTCATGTTTGGCTTGAGTTTTGAGATTATTTTGAGATTATTTTTTTCTTTTAAATTATTAAATTAGTTCAATAATGATATCAAAGTTGTGGCCATGTTTGGCTTGAGTTTCTGAGACCAAAGTGACACAAGTTTCAAACTATAAAGACCATTAATGTAATTCACCCTAGATCTAATGCCTTATATCCTCTTTTGGATAGACTTTTCACCAATTTTCTCTAACAAGTACTCATATTATTAACTATTTCAAAAAATAATAAAATTTAATTGATCTTTTTTCATTCAACCAGTAGTTGCTCAACTGATGGAATAGAATAGCTTAGGTTGTCGCTTAAAGTCTGGGTAGAAGAGGGCTATATATTATTTAGGGTGGTGTTAATAGTCGTTACATTTTTTTTAAGGACCCTTGTCTATTGATATTTTTTTCAATGATAATTATTACTTCAATTAAAATTACTATAATGGATATAAATTAAAATAGAACACCCACCCTCACTAAAATAATATTAAGAATTAAACACTCAACCCTAACAAACCAAATTGTACACCAACCCTATCAAATCAAAGCGAAGACCTAACGCACATGTCTACAAGTCAGGCTTTGGCGGTGATGATGAAAAATCGCATCAAATTTTTTTAACAGGAGATGTGGCGCAGACATACTCAAAGCAGAGGTTGAAGGAGCTAAATTCGATTGTATAAAAATAGTGCGCTTCAAAATTGCTCTGATTTAGTTGAAATCGAATTCATCATTTTACAGTATCTAATTCAATCACTATCAAAATACAAATGAAAAATATGCATCACTACCTGTTTATAAATTCAAACATGTACTAATTTTTTAATATTATATTTTTTTTTGTTATTATTATTATTATTTAATATTGATATTTTTTTTCCCAAAAGAATATATAACAAATTATTTGCTGGTGTATTTAGATTAAGTGAACCTAAATCTAAAAGTAGAATTAAAAAATTAAAAAATATTAAATTAAATGAATCTAAAAAAATAAAAGGATTATTAAAAATAAAATAAAAAAACAATGTCAAAGACCAAAAACATAAAAACCAAAAAATCTACTATCTATTACTATTATAAAAGTGTGAAGAGCTTGCCGTGTTTTCTACTTTTTTTAAATCTTAATTTTACCCTCTCAAATCTACAATATTTTCTAAAAGTCATTCTATATAAACCAACTATCTATTTATTCTTATAGTTGTACACTCAAAAATGATATATCTGCTTCCAATAGTCATATATAAATATAAACAAAATCATCTCCCTTCTTATAAAAAAAAAAAAAGTTGTCTTCCTATTTTTTACATTGATGATGATTGATGAACAAAAAATAATTATTCTTTTTTATTTCTTGTGTCTACTTCTATACTAATATACATAATATTTACAATTGTCCGTCATGAAACAAATCACTATGAATAATTTTGGTTGAATCTTAAAATTGTATGCATTCGTTCGAATCTAAAGAGAGAAAAGCACATGCATCATTAAAATAGAGATTTGTGCTGCATTTCAAAAATTCTCAGGTTATCTTCATACACTTTCTTTTTGTTTAATTATATTTTATGAACTGTAATATTTTACATGGTACTTTAATAACTAAGGTATGATATCAAAATTGCAAACAATAACCACTTTTGTTAGTTTTATTTTTTAAATGTGTTTTTTAATTTTTAATTTTTCATATTTTCTCAATTTCTGTGATTAAAGATACTAAAATTTGTTCACATTTTATATTTAAATTATATTTTGAGGATATTCCATCAAAGCCCAAGAATAGCTAGTTCCGTGATGAAGTCGAGCTGCAGCTCAGTCTATGTGATTGCATCAGCTTAAAAAGATATCAGTTAGATAGTTTGTTAAACAATTAGTTTGTTAGACAGTTACAAGTAATTAGCACATGTGATTTAGATACATATCTCTTGTATATGTATAGCTATAGCTTTGTATATATAAGCACAGCTTGTACATTTGAATAGTATGGAATAAAAGATTCATGTTTTCTTCATGGTATCAGAGCATTGAAGCTCCAACGAGCATTCTTCCATGGTAGCTTCCACATCATCTCTGTCTTCAACTATTCCATCAAATCTTTCACTTCTGATCTCCAATCTGTCTTCATTTGTTACAGTTAAACTTGACTCTACCAATTTCATTATTTGGAGCAGTCAAGTCTCTAATATCCTTCGAGCTACCAATCTTCTTGGATATGTTGATGGTTCCATTCTTTGTCCTTCTTCTACGATCATTGATGGAAATGGTCTTGAAGTAACCAATCCAGATTTCATTCAATGGAATCTAATTGATGCTCACTTGTTGAGTTGTCTTTATGCTACTGTATCTCCTTCGATCTATTCAACCATTCTTCAATTTCATCATTATGCCGAAGTCTGGTCTGCTCTTCACAAGAAATTCATTTCTCTTTCAAGATCACATATCCATCAGCTGAAGAATAAATTGAATTCTGTTATGAAGAGGTCTAAATCAATGGAGGAATATCTTTCAAAAATCAAAGACATAGTAAGTCAGTTGGCTCTTGCATCAGTAGCTATTGATGATGAAGATCTTGTTCTATTAACCTTGAATGGTCTTCCTGATGAGTTTGATGCCTCCAAGACAACAATTCGAGCCAAATCTAGTTGTATTTCAATGGAAGAGTTGTCTTCTCTTTTGTGTTCTGAAGCAGCTCATATGGAAGCAAAAACTAAAAAGGTTTTTGAACCGACAGTAACATTTTCTACTATCAAAGGTTTTGCTTCTCCTTCCTCTTCTAACTTTTCACCTCGAGGACATTCATCTCGAGGTAGATCCTCTTTCAGAGGAGGAAGAGGAGGCAGATTTTACAGAGGCAATGGCAATGGCAGATTCTCTAGTCATTTCACTCGAGGCATAGGAAGATATTCATAGAACTCACAGAACTCTCACAACTCTCACAACTCTCAAGCTTGTCAAATTTGTGGAGGCTTTGGTCATTTAGCCCTTGATTGTTGGCACAGAATGGACTCTCAATATCAGTCTTTACCTCCTAATGCCAATGCCAATGTTTCTTCATCATTAGCCCCTAGGGCCTTTGTTGCTTCTTCATCTGAAGATGTCTCATCATCATCATTAGTCCCATGGTACCTAGACTCTGCTACTATTGATCACATCACCAATGATGTTAATAATCTTACCTATTATCAACCATATCAAGGTGCCGACCAGGTCACTATTGGAAATGGCACTTCTGTCCCTATCAATCACACTGGTAAAGGAATTTTACCCACTTCACACCATTCATTTCAACTTAAAAATATTCTTCATTCATCATCTATTTCTTCAAATCTTGTCTCAGTTCAAAAGTTAGCTCAAGATAATCATTGCATCATAACATTTGATGATTCTAACTTTGTGATTCAGGAAAAACTTACAAAGAAAGTTCTTCACAAGGGATGTAACATCAATGGACTTTACCATTTTCTTTCATCACCAGTTTCTTCATTTGCTGCTTCTCCATTTTGTTCACAGGCCTATGTTACTAGTACTGATGTATCTACTTCTGTTACACCTACTATTTGGCATAATAAACTAGGCCATCCTTCCTCGTTAAAATTTCATCATCTCAAACATCATTTGCATCTTAAATCTGTAAATCATGCTACTTGTGGAGAAGTGGTTTTGGAAATACTCTTCAGATCCTGGGAGACATTCTTGATCCTCAGCTAGTCACCTGCAAAGACACAAACACTCCGGTCCGGGGTGTCGGGGTTAGCACTCCGACGGGCAAGTCAGCTCCAATACTCAAAAAAGCTTGTTTTCTAAGTTAAGTGGTGTTATTCTTACATACCTTTCTATATCTAAAGCTCTTGTATTTATACTCATTCTCTGGACCTCGGGTCCAGAGCCAACTTTTTATCTATTATCCTTTTATTTATTCCCACGTACATCTCCCTGTCTATTCGGCAATATCAATGTATTCGGCATCTTAATTGACTAGCACGGAGCCGAACAGTTTCTGACTTCTGGGATACAACCCTTATAACTCTTCTACTTATTCGGCTCCCACAATTGCCCCCCAAGCATTCTCCCAACATATGTTGGCTGGAGTGCTTGGTCCCGCATTTTTGAATACTCAACCAAAATTTTGGTGGTCGGGCCTACGAAGCATACATTTAAGTACGCCTCCTTTTGGTTGTCGTACCGACTTCCCGCTTCTTCGTGCGTATCTATTCATTGCGATTTTAAAGATTGGCGTCCCTTCGGATTCGCATTCTGTGATACTGGTCGCTGGGTTGCTTTTTTGATCGTTCTCGCAATTTTATCTCTTCCAACATCTTCTTCATCCTCTGTAAGTTATCCATTTCTTTGCTTCGAGAGCTATTCCCAGTTTATTCTCTTGCACATCTGTGCCAACTGTAGGGTATGGCGAAACATTTGAAAGACCTCCTCTCATCAGCTCGAATTGCTGGTTTTAGACGCCATTTCTCTATTCCTGATGATGTCCGTCTGTCACTTTTGGCAGACGGCACCCTTGACATGGAGAGGGAGGACGAGACCACGATCATCTTTCCTCTCTTGTCAATCGCAGATGGTGGAGTCCACTTCCCTCTACACCCATCCCTAAGGGATGTGCTTCGCCATTGGGATTTAATCCCTTCCCAACCTAACGTGAATTTCTTTAGAATTATAATGGGGATTGTAGCGTTGAATCTTCGCCTTGGAACTAACCTTGGTATTCCGGCTATCCAGTATTGCTATGCCTTGGCTAAGTCTTCCGGTCGGCAAGGGCGTTACTTCCTTAGAGCTAAGGACACCGATCATCAACTAATCACTATGCTTTCCAGCTCAGGGAAAAAAGTTGATGATGTTATAGTCGTTGTCCAGGGTAATTGGGAATTCGGCGAATGGGAGGACCATGTTGACCCTATTCCCAGACGGAGGGGCGAGCCAGGTCGCCGAGTATTTCCTTGTTTTTGTTATGTGTTCATTTTTATTATAAAACCTATTTCATTGAAATCTTGCGGCTTCGCCTTGTGCAGGGAGGGGTTTGAAAAAGGTACTCTCTTCAATCCACGACACTGTTCTTTCAGATATTAGGGTTGCTCTCGGGTATTTCGGCCGTCGAAGCCTTCAGAAACAGGGGAGGGCGGCTCACATTCTGCTTTGTTACGAGCCGACGTACACAACCTTCTCGGCGGCGGAAAACATACCGATTCCGAAGGGCGAAGATTCCCTTACCGCTCTTATTCTGTCCGACTTCAAAAACTTGAGGGAGGTAGGCTTTGAAGGGTCCGATTCGGAGCGAAACGAGGTAGCTGATATTGCCGAATCAGATCAATCCGAGACCGACTCTGAGGAGGTATTGGATTCCGCCGATCCTCCGTTTACATCGGGACCAGGGAATCTTCCTTCTGACGACGTTCTTCAACGCTTAGAGGATCTTCCCGTCATAGACTCCGCGGGTATGGCCAAATTAAGTCTGACAAAACTTGCCAAAAAGGCCAATGCGGAGAGGTTAGCCGCACGGCGAAGAGCGGAGGGTCTTTCGTCTGAAATACCGCCCGCCACCGAATCTCGACCTCCCCTCCCTGTTGTCGATTCAGAGTCTTTGGGGGTTGTAGAGAAGGAAAAAGGTCAGAATGCCGAATCTCCATTGTCAGGCGAAGTCGGCCAAAAAGTTGGGGAGAAGGCAAAGAAACGCTCTGCTGACCTCAAGGCCGGTTCAGACGAACAAGGTGGTAAGCGTCCTCGGTTGGAGGGATCCAATGAGGTTCCTTTTGTCATTCATCCCATGGTAAAGGATATGTCGGTTCCTTCTAACGCTTCGGCGCTCAAAGATCCAGAGGTCGCATTCAGTGTGGCTACGTCTGTGTCGTTGCCGTCTGATGTGGAGGCTTTCCGGGTGGAGCCAGATCAAAATGCGACAGCATTAGCCGCGCAATCGGTACTTCTGGTACGTATTCTGACTTTTCTTCACTCTATCCGAATACTGTTGGGGTTAT
This sequence comes from Camellia granthamiana, assembly GCA_036172215.1. NCBI lineage: Eukaryota > Viridiplantae > Streptophyta > Magnoliopsida > Ericales > Theaceae > Camellia > Camellia granthamiana. Next base: position 104,241,260 of record CM069905.1, on the reverse strand, counting down.
GTTTTTGGGTTCTTCCTTTGTAGACCGTCGAAAGGATAGCCGATATGGGACGTCGGCATCTCGACGCCGTCAAACATATTGACCGCTTACGAAAGCAAGTGGAGGGCCAGAGGAAGAGGGCTGAGGATGCGGTTTTGAGAGCAAACAAGGAAGCTTCTCGGGCCGAGGCTGAGGTAGAGAAGGCTCGCATTGCAGATCAATCCCGAGCGAACGCCGAGGAGAAGGCGGACGCGAGCGAAGCGGCTTTGAGATTGTCCCAGAAGGCGGTTGCCGACCTGGAGGCTGAGTTAGCTGAAATGAAGGCGGCTGCTTCCAAAGTATTCGAAGCTGGGAAAGATGCTGGGCTCGCCACGTATGTGGACCAGGTCCCTCGGTTCGAAAACAGGGGGTTCAAACATGGCTGGCGCAAAGCCCTTGCCGCAGCTGGAGTTTCACTGACTATGCCAGTGCCGTATGAGCAAGTGGATGTCGAGCCGTTGGAAAGCGATTCCGAAGGCTGAGCTGGGCATTTGACTCTTGGGATTTCACAGATGTATTGTTACAATTGTTGTCAAACATTTTTGTCGGGGCTTGTAGCTCATTTATTTTGTATACATAAAACGTAATGAGTTATGCTCAATTTTGCTGCTGAAGAATGATATAACTTAATTTTAAACCCGGATGATCGGATTAAGGAATCTGCCCTTGCCCCAACCAGGGCGCGAGCCTGAGGAGCCGAATGAGCCGATGGCTCTGAATCGTGGGCTGGCTGCTCTAGATCGTGGGCTGGCTGAGGCATAATTTATTCGGTGACGTCGTTTGAAAATATCGCCGACTATATAAATGAATCTGCCCTTGCCCCAGCCAGGGCGCGAACCTGAGGAGCCGAATGAGCCGATGGCTCTGAATCGTGATCTGGCTGAGGCATAATTTATTCGGCGACGTCGTTTGAAAATATCGCCGACTATATAAATGAATCTGCCCTTGCCCCAGCCAGTGCGCGATCCTGAGGAGCCGAATGAGCCGATGGCTCTGAATCGTGCGCTGGCTGAGGCATAATTTATTCGGCGACGTCGTTTGAAAATATCGCCGAGTAGATAAATGAATCTGCCCTTGCCTTTGTTAGGGCACGAGCCTGAGGAGCCGCATAAGTAGATGGCTCTGAGTCGTGGGCTGGCTGAGAGGCATCCGACGTTTGGCGCTCAGTCTTTCTGACATTTCCTCGGGGGAGCTGCATGTACCCCAAAATAAATGGGCGAGCTTATGCCAACAATTCGACTCATTTCCATTCAGGCTTGATCCAAACCTGGCAGGGGCCAACATTGGCTGGGTTTAGAGGTCAAAATGAACTGCAGAGGCGAGCCTATTCACACGGGAAAAAGAGCATCCGTGGATAGGGAAAAACAGCGACCCCCTAGTCGTCGAAGTAGATCACCCCGAAAGGACGGAGAACAGGGAGATTCCCCGCGCCCACGACCGCGAGTTGAGCCTGACGCGGCTCCACGACCGTTGAGTTTTGCAGTTCTCGTGAAGAATAGACCAATGACAGAGGCGGATTCTATAATTAAAGACCCAGATGTGGCAGTCGAGTTTGCTCGGCAGATTTTTCCTCCGGAAGTCCAACAGTCGATGGTCGGACATCGAGATTTCGAAGTATTCCGGGATGGCATACATGGGGCTGTCAGGGGACTGTATAGCGCTTATGAAGTCGGGATGCGTCTGCGCGAAGCCCGACGCGAGAGTGAGAAAAACAACGAAAGGAATCGAAGTCTGGAGGCTCACGCGAAAAAGGCCAAGAATGAGCTTCGCGAGCTGAAGAGTGCTCGAGCGGCCGAGTCGGTGACGGCCGGTCAAGCGAAAAGCGTGGAGGAGAGACCGAAACGAGAGGCCTCGGGTTATGAAAGAGGATATAAGGACGGTTTGAAGGCCGTGATCAAGAAGACCAAATCAGACCTAGCTGAGGAAGTCTGCCGATGCGAAAATCGTGGTTTCAAGCATGGCTGGATCAAGGCCCTTCAAACTGTGGAAGCACTTGGGAAAGTGGGCATAAATTCGGCTTCGCCACTATATCATCGGCATTACCTTCCGTATCCCGAGTTCGAAATTGAGAAAAGCGACGACGAAGACGCCGACTTAATGGGCCATAATGTAGAAACAGACTTAGCTGTAAATAAATAGAATTACTTTATCAGATGCTTGAAATGTTTGGCGGCTTTCAAATAAATAGAATTTTTTATTAGCAACTTTTGGAATGTTTTGCGCGTAATTAAACTCCTTATCTCAATTTATTGCCAGTCTTTTGTATGGTGTGATGTAAACGTTCGAATATGCGTCGAACGGCTATAATTAGGAACCATTTAGTTGGTCAGTTAAACCCTGGTCCCTGCGAAGGGCGTTCCGAATCCGGAGGCTTGTTCGGCCCTGAGGTGTCATTCACTCAAAGGACGCTCTGAATCCGGAGACTTATTCGGCCCTCAGGTGTCATTCACTCAGGGCACTCCGAATCCGGAGACTTATTCGGCCCTTAGGTGTCATTCACTCAGGGCGCTTCGAATCCGGAGACTTATTCGGCCCTCAGGTGTCATTCACTCAAAGGGCGCTCTGAATCCGGAGACTTATTCGGCCCTTAGGTGTCATTCACTCAAAGGGCGCTCCGAATCCGGAGACTTATTCGGCCCTCAGGTGTCATTCACTCAAAGGGCGCTCCGAATCCGGAGACTTATTCGGCCCTCAGGTGTCATTCACTCAAAGGGCGCTCCGAATCCGGAGACTTGTTGGGCCAATCGTGGTATCCACGAAGGGCGCTCCGAATTCGGAGACTTATTCGGCCCTTAGGTGTCATTCACTCAAAGGGCGCTCCGAATCCGGAGACTTGTTGGGCCAATTGTGGTATCCACGAAGGGCGCTCCGAATCCGAAGACTTATTCGGCCCTTAGGTGTCATTCACTCAAAGGGCGCTCCGAATCCGGAGACTTATTCGGCCCTTAGGTGTCATTCACTCAAAGGGCGCTCCGAATCCGGAGACTTATTCGGCCCTTAGGTGTCATTCACTCAAAGGGCGCTCCGAATCCGAACACTTATTCGGCCCTCAGGTGTCATTCAAAGGGCGCTCCGAATCCGGAGACTTATTCGGGCCTCAGGTGTCATTCACTCAGGGCGCTCCGAATCCGGAGACTTATTCAACCCTGAGGTGTCATTCACTCAAAGGGCGCTCCGAATCCGGAGACTTATTCGGCCCTCAGGTGTCATTCACTCAAAGGGCGCTCCGAATCAGAAGACTTGTTGGGCCAATCGTGGTATCCACGAAGGGCGCTCCGAATCCGGAGACTTATTCGGCCCTTAGGTGTCATTCACTCAAAGGTTGCTCCGAATCCGGAGACTTGTTGGGCCAATCGTGGTATCCACGAAGGGCGCTCCGAATCCGGAGACTTATTCGGCCCTCAGGTGTCATTCACTCAAAGGGCACTCCGAATCCGGAGACTTGTTGGGCCAATCGTGGTATCCACGAAGGGCGCTCCGAATCCGGAGACTTATTCGGCCCTTAGGTGTCATTCACTCAAAGGGCGCTCCGAATCTGGAGACTTGTTGGGCCAATCGTGGTATCCACGAAGGGCGCTCCGAATCCGGAGACTTATTCGGCCCTCAGGTGTCATTCACTCAAAGGGCACTCCGAATCCGGAGACTTGTTAGGCCAATCGTGGTATCCACGAAGGGCGCTCCGAATCCGGAGACTTATTCGGCCCTTAGGAAGCGTATAAGCAGTCAAAGAAAATGAGAAACTTTTGCATTACAACAGAGTTTGTACAGGCACCAAGCCCACAAAGCAGTCAAAGAAAATGAGAAACTTTTGCATTACAACAGAGTTTGTACAGGCACCAAGCCCACAAATCGGATCATTGGTAAAATTTTCGCAAGTGCGTTGAATTCCAAGGCCGTGGCAGGCTTCTTCCGGACATGTCCGAGAGCCGATACGCCCCTGTTCCTGCAATGGAGTCTACTTGATAGGGGCCGTCCCAGTTCGGACCCAGCTTTTCGTCGGCCGGTCTTCGGTCGGCTGGAAGCACTTTCTTCAGGACAAGCTCTCCTGGGGTGTAACGGCGCAACTGAACTCGTTGATTGTACGACTTAGCGAGCTGCTGCTAATACTGTGCCATGGAGGCCAGGGCGCGGTCCCTTCGTTCCTCAATTAGATCCAGGTCCAGGGCGAGCATTATATCATTTCGACCTATGTCAAAGGCTTGCGATTTGAAAGTTGGGAGGCCGATTTCCAGGGGTAAGATTGCTTGAGTTCCGAAGCATAGAGCGAACGGCGTTTCTCCGGTGGACCTCCTCGGTGTTGTGCGATGTGCCCACAATACACTCGGCAATTCTTCGACCCATTTGCCTTTAGCTCTTTCCAGCCTCTTTTTGATGTCGTCCAAGATGGTTTTGTTGGAGGCTTCGGCTTGACCGTTACTCTGGGGATACGCGGGCGTAGAGAAGTAAGGCACAATACCATATTTGCTGCACAGTTCTCGGTATACGCCACAATCGAACTGGGTGCCATTGTCTGAGATGAGAGCTCTTGGAATGCCGAATCTCGTGATAATGTTTCTCCATACAAAGCGCTTTATGTCGGCATCTCGTATATGTGTCAAAGCCTCCGCTTCGACCCATTTTGTGAAGTAGTCTGTTGCTACGATTAAGAACCGCTTGTTTCCTGGGGCCCTTGGCAATGGTCCTACGATATCAAGTCCCCATTGAGCAAATGGCCAGGGACTAGTGATAGAGTTCAACCCTTCGGCGGGCAAATGGGTTAGTGGGGAGAACTTTTGGCATTGTTCGCATTTTTTAACATAATTTTCTGCGTCGACTCTCATTGTCGGCCAATAATACCCCTGTGTTATAGCTCGATGGGCCAGGGAGCGTCCGCCAGAGTGAGCGCCGCAACTGCCCTCATGTATCTCAGTTAGGAGTTCCTCTACTTTATCCGGGTGTACGCATTCCAAGTAGGGACCGGAGAGGGACTTTTTATAAAGCCCTCCTTGTGGGTCCAGATAGTATCGCAGGGCCTTATTGCGCAGCTTGTGTGCTTCTTTTTTGTCCTCTGGGAGTTGTTTAGAAGAGAGGAATCCGGCAATGGGGTCCATCCAGCTTGATGCGGATTCTATAACGTTGACGTGGACTTCCTCAGAAAGGCCAATACTCGGCTCCGGGATGAAACCTACTTCAATGGTCCGTTTCAGCTCAGAGTTGATGGCGGAGGCTAGGCATGCCAAGGCATCTACGTGTGTGTTCTGATCACACGTTATTTGGTTCAGTTCGTGATGGTCAAACTTCATTAGCAAAGAGTTGGCCGTTTTCATATAGGCCGCCATACGGTCGTTTTTTGCAGCGTACTCCCCCTTTAGCTAGTTGATTACCAATTTTGAGTCACAAAACACTGACAATCGCCGAGCGCCGAGAATATGTGCATTTCGAAGACCGGCTAAGAGGGCTTCATACTCGGCTTCGTTATTTGATGCTTCGAAGCCAAGCTTGACAGCCTGCTCTATCACTGCGCCGTCGGGAGACATGATTACTACGCCTGCGCCGCAGCCCCGTTGGTTGGACAATCCGTCACAATATAGCTGCCAAATATCCCCGACATAAATTCTCCAGTTCGGCTTTGATCGAACTTCAGCCTTTGGAAGAACGTCAGCAGGTTTAAGGTCGGAAAGCCCGCCTGTGAATTCGGCAACAAAGTCGGCCAACACCTGTCCCTTGATTGCAGTTTTGGGTAAAAACTGGATGTCATATTGGCCGAGTTCGAGAGCCCATTTTGAAACACGCCCTGATGCTTCCGCACTCCGTAGCGCTGATCGGAGGGGATAATCTGTTATCACCCCAATGTTGTGTCCCCGGAAGTAGTGCATCAGTTTTCTTGCTGCCATGACCAAGGCTAGGATGAGTTTTTCAAGCGGAAGATAACGTGTCTCGGCGTCGACCATTGCCTTGCTTACGTAATACACTGGCCGTTGCTGCCCCTCCTCTTCTTTTAATAGTACGGCGCTGACGGCCCTATCGGAGACTGCCAGATACAGCATGAGGGGGTCGCCGGCAGCGGGTGTTGTCAAGAGAGGTACTGACCGGAGGTAAGTCTTGAGCCCGGTGAAAGCTGCTTCGTACTTGGCGGACCATTCGAAAGCTTTGCCTTGACGTAGCGTCTGGAAGAATTGTCTGCAGCGGTCTGTTGACCGACTGATGAATCTATTGAGTGCAGCGGCCATCCCCATCAACTTTTGGACTTCTTTCACTGATCGGGGGGAACCGAGTTCCAAGATGGCTGTGACTTGCCTCGGGTTGGCTTCAATTCCACGGTGGTTGACGATATATCCCAGGAATTTTCCGGAGCCGATTCCAAACGCGCACTTGGAGGCGTTCGGTTTCATTCTGTATTTGCGCAAGATGCCGAATGTCTTCTCTAGATCGGCTATGTGATCCTCCTGTTCTTTGGACTTGACCACCATATCGTCGATGTAGACTTCCATGGTATGGCCGAGGTGTTCTTTGAACATAGCGGTGACCAGTCTTTAGTAAGTTGCCCCTGCATTCTTCAGTCCAAAAGGCATAACTTTGTAGCAGTAGGTTCCTCTTGGGGTGAGGAATGCAGTTTTGTCCTGGTCATCTGGATGCAGGGCAATCTGATGATAGCCTCTATAAGCATCGAGGAAACTCATGCGTTGGTGGCGCGCCGTTGCGTCGACGAGTTGGTCGATTCTAGGCAGGGGAAAGCAGTCCTTGGGGTAAGCTTTGTTCAGATCCGTGAAGTCGATGCACACTCGCCAGGTTCCATTTTTCTTCTTCACAACCACTGTGTTGGAGAGCCACGTAGGGTAGGTGACCTCTCTAATTGCCCCGGCGTCAAGTAGTTTGTCGACCTCTTTGATAACGGCAGCAGTGTGCTCTGCGGTAGACCGGCGGCCTTTCTGAATGATCGGCTTACATATGGGGTCGACGTTCAGATGGTGTTGTGAAACTGATGGGTCTATACCCGGCATCTCGTACGGAGACCACGCAAAGACGTCGAGGTTGGCGAGTAGAAAGGAGATCAGCTGCTGTCTATCGGCTTGATTTAAAGAGGTGTCGATCATGAAGAACTTTTCCGGGCTTCCATCGATGTCAACTCGGTCTAAACCTTCTGTGGCCTTTTCGCTTGGCTGCCGCCCGACGTCATCCAGGATTTCCCGATTGGGTACCTCAATGGAGTTTACCTGCAATTGCTTTGGCATTTTGGCGGCTAGGAGGTAGCATGCTTTGCCGATTTTTGGGAGCTGCGAATCTGCTCAATGCCGTGTTCCGTTGGGAAACGTAACAATTGATGGTAGGTGCTTGGGACGGCCTGCAAGGCATGCAACCACGATCGCCCCATGATGAGATTGTACGGCGATCTCAGCCGGACGACCAGGAATTCTACATCCACCGTTCTAGAACCCGCCCGAACGGGGAGGCTGATCTTTCCCAGTGGGTACTCGGGATTGGCATTGAAGCCAAACAGTGGATAGGGGGCCGGAGTCAGGTCCGATTCGTTGAATCCGAGTTTGGTGAGGGTTTTATAATACATAACCTCCGAAGTGCTGCCCTGGTCTATAAGAGCACGTTCGACGGTGAACCGGTTTACGTGTAGCGTGACGACCAATGGGTCGATGTGAGGGAGTGTTACGCCGATCAAGTCAGAGTCGTCGAAGGTGATGCTTGGCGATTCTCGGGGTCGCTTTGCTGGCGTGAGTTGCTGTTGGGAGCCCGGGAGGGACTGGATTGCATGTACGGCCGGGGCTTTCGGCAGGCTGTATATCATATGGACGTTATCATGCGGAACACTCCGCTGGAGACGTTCGTCTTTTGTCAACCCCGCAAAGTAATCAGTTGAAGCGCAACGAGCGACGATGTTTTGCTGTCGAGCTCGAGACCGTAGATCGCCTGCGCTTGGGGGTCGCTCAAGAACCTGGCGCGCTGTTCGTTTGGGCTTTGCTATTTCCAAGGCCAGATCGCGGCGAAGGCGCTCGTTCTCAGCGATGATGTTGTCTAAACTGTGTTTGGTCTGTTTGGCTCGTTTCATGATGGCGAGCATCGTCTCCTGTGCTGAAGTCGTTGGTGGATCAACATTCAAGGCACACCTTGCAGCGATGATTTCCTTCTCGAGCGTAGTGGCCGGAGTGAAGTCGACTTGCTGTGTGATCGCGTCGGTGGCTATCGGAGGATCTTGAGTCACGCCTTCCATGAATGTACTTGAGTATTCCCACAGACGGCGCCAATTGTGGAGAAGTGGTTTTGGAAATACTCTTCAGATCCTGGGAGACATTCTTGATCCTCAGCTAGTCACCTGCAAAGACACAAACACTCCGGTCGGGGGTGCCGGGGTTAGCACTCCGACGGGCAAGTCAGCTCCAATACTCAAGAAAGCTTGTTTTCTAAGTTAAGTGGTGTTATTCTTACATACCTTTCTATATCTGAAGCTCTTGTATTTATACTCATTCTCTGGACCTCGGGTCCAGAGCCAACTTTTTATCTATTATCCTTTTATTTATTCCCACGTACATCTCCCCGTCTATTCGGCGATATCAATGTATTCGGCATCTTAATTGACTAGCACGGAGCCGAACAGTTTCTGACTTCTGGGATACAGCCCTTATAACTCTTCTACTTATTCGGCTCCCACACTACTCAAGATTGTGTAGACTGTTGTGTTGCTAAAAGTCATAGACTTCCTTTTCAATTGTCAAATTCAAGTGTAAATAAGCCTCTTTCACTCATTCATAGTGATGTTTGGGGCCCTTTCCATTCTTCTTCTACTTACAAATACTATGTGATTTTTGTGTATGAGTATAGTAAGTTTACTTGGTTGTATCCTCTAGTCTACAAAAGTGAGGTTTATGACAAATTCTTGGAATTCAAAGCTTATGTTGAGAAACAATTTGATACTGTTTTAAAAGTACTTCGCACTAATGGAGGAACTGAGTTTTGTAATAATAAAATGAAGGAGTTTATTGTTGTTAATGGCATTATTCACCAACATTCTTGCCCATACACTTCACCACAAAATGGCACTGCTGAAAGAAAACACAGGCATATCACAGAGACGACAGTTGCATTGCTTCATCACTCCTCTATGCCTCTTAAATTCTGGTTTGAAGCAATTGCTGCTACCACTTACTTGATTGACAGACTTCCTTCTACTCAGTTGCAACACTAATCTCCTTTTGAAGTCTTATTTCATCACCCTCCAAATTACTCTTTTCTCAGGGTCGTTGGTTGTCTTTGTTATCCTTGGCTTCAGCCTTATTCTTCTACTAAACTCCATCCTAAGTCTCTATCTTGTGTCTTTCTTGGTTATCATCCCTTTGCTAAGGGATACAGGTGCCTTGTTCTAGTTCTAGCCGGATTTACCTTTCTAAACATGTCATTTTCAATGAAGTCGTATTTTTTAGGTATTTCCATCCAAACAACTCCCACTAGCTATGTTTTCTCTCAAAAGAAATATGCTCAGGATATTCTTAATAAGGCAGGTTTAGCTAATTGTAAACCTTGTCCATCTCCTATATCAGTTAAACCTTCTGTTGCTCCTGATTCAGCTACTTTGTGTCCTGATCCTGCTCTCTATCGAAGCATAGTTGGTGCTCTTCAATATCTCACCATAACTCGCCCAGATATCTCTTTGGCAGTCACTCACTCTTGCCAACATATGCATTCTCCTACAGTTGGTCATTTTGCTAAAGTCAAAAGACTACTACACTTTGTTAAGGGTACCATTGGGCATGGCCTGACCTATTCTCCTAGTTCTTTTGATATTCATGCCTACTCAGATTCTAACTGGGCTGGAGATGTTTCAAATAGAAAATCTACCTCAGGTTATTGTATATTTTTGGGTTTTAACCTTGTGTCTTGGTCAGCCAAAAAGCAAGCCACAGTCTCTCGCTCTTCTACTGAAACAGAGTACATATTTCTTGCTCATACTGCTGCAGAATTAGCTTGGATTGGCATGCTCCTTACTGACTTATCTATTTCCTCCTCTATGCCTCTTACTCTCTGCTATTGCTTTGGCATCCAATCCTATATTTCATTCCAGGTCTAAACACATTGAAGTGGACTGCCACTTTGTTCGAGATCAAGTTCTTGCTAAAAGACTGGTTCTACAGTATATTCCAACTATTGACCTGTTGGCTGACATCTTCACCAAACCTCTCTCTGTCTCCAGATTCTTGTATCTCAAAGACAAGCTCATAGCTGAGCTCATGTTCTAGTTCAGTGATGAAGCCAAGCTGCAGCTCAGTCTATGTGATTGCATCAGCTTAAAAAGATATTAGTTAGATAGTTTGTTAAACAGTTAGTTTGTTAGACAGTTACAAGTAATTAGCACATGCGATTTAGATACATATCTCTTGTATAGGTATAGCTATAGCTATAGCTTTGTATATATAAGCACAGCTTGTACATTCGAATAGTGTGGAATAAAAGATTCATCTTTTCTTCACTTTTACATGAAAATTTAATATCTAATAATCTAAATAGAATTAAAAGGTCAAATATTAGTAAAAAAATTTATAAATTAAAACATGTACTGATTTTTTTATTATTATATGTTTTTTTGTAATTATTATTATTTAATATTAATTATTTTTCTCCAAAAAGAATACACAACAAATTATTTTCTAGGCGTATTTAGATTAAATGAATCCAAATCTAAAAGTAAAATTAAAAAATAAGAAAGCATTAATTTAAGTGAACCTAAAAAGAAAATAAAAATGTTATTAAAAAAAACAGTATCAAAGATTAAAAAAAATGAAAATCAAATAATTCAAAACAAAAATTTGAAAAAAAAAAACAAATCAAACACTATATGTCACGCCCCAAAAATTGGGAACATCAGAAAATATATCAACAAATAAATACAGGGTTTATCTAAGATTTCAAAATAGGAAACGTCACTAATAAGTCATTTGGTTAATAACCAAGTAAGATCCAGGAAGGTCGAAGGAGTCAATATAACCTCCCTTCAAAGTCCAACTACCTTAAATAGCAAAGCTACCCTTTTAACAGATCTTAACAAGATATTAACACAAGGTCTACATGAGTCGACGATAAAAGAAGAGTAGGTAATATAAAAGATATGTATAAATATATAATAATTACAAAATCATGTCTTAAATACAACATGGGATTTATCACTTACAATCTCAAAACACGTTTGCAACTAGTTTATAATCCTCCTAGGGTAGCCGTACGTTCTCAAATTGCTTCAGCTTTGCCTTTGACCGGTCTCATAGTCTTCACTACCTGGCATGAAACGTCATGAGCTTTGAATTCCCAGTCAACGCGCACATGCTCCGTCCATTTTTCCCAATCCAATACTCCATCACAATTATAACAAGCAAGTAATGAAGCATGATAATCATTCAATAATAAAGGATTAAAAGGTTAGATGTTAGTAAACTAGAAATCCTCCAAAGAGACTTCATCCTCCCAACCACAAGAATCGGACGCAGATTATTCAATATGCCCCCTCTTTTGCTGCTTTGTTGCAGAACTAAGCTCGGATGCCTACCAACGGTTATATACCGCATAGTGCCAACCGCAGGGCCTCAAAATAGAAAGTAATAATGGGCCTTGCCCAAATCCCTCCTTACACCAAAATACCTAAAGTCCGAATATAACCGCTCCATTCAAGGGTTCCGAAGACCACTTGCACAAGACTTTAACTTCCAAATAGGGAACGCATCCCGTCAACCAATCAATATCTTAGTAACTTGTCCAAAAATTTGCAAACCCATTACCACACATTAAGTTTCCCGTTTGAGTTAGATAATTTAAGTCAGAGTTAGGACATGCTCTTGAAACAACATCTATTGCACAAGTATGAACAACTACATAGCACAATGGAAGGATATAAAGTTACAACACATGAGATTCATATATCAAGATAGGCACAAGTAGTTCTAGGCATATTCAAGTAGTTAAGGGAATAATTTCGCACAAGAATATAAATTTTCAGATTTGCATAAGTGTGAGTACCATCGAAGGACTAAAATAAAAGGTACATAACCATTATATATGTGATCTCATACCAAGATATGACCATATGTTAATAAGCTCATTCATGAAGACAAGAGCATAAAACACCAATCCAAAACAAAATTTCCAGATTCTGTACCACTTCAAGATTAAAATTAAAAAGGACATCTCAGATTTTTCCCGAACCTGACCTTCCTATGGTTTGTACAGAACTGTCTAGTTTTCAAAACATTTTTCAAAAATGGAATAGCTTTTCTAGATTTTTAGTTATTTAAGACATACTCCAGCGCTGTCCAGATTCGTCGACCATTTCGAAAATTAGATTTTCTCACAAACTGCTTGCTCTTTTTTGATGAAACCAATTTTACTTGAAATCTAATTCTTTAAGGAATATTTTGACATAAAACCAAAGTCCAGGAGATTGTTCTACATTTTTCTAGAATTTTCGAAAGTTAGCTGTAAAACAGATTTCTCCTACACAGTATGCAAAATAAGAAGATTGGTAAGAAAAGAGGCCAACTAAGGGAAATTTTCCACTGCTTTTGTGATGAAAACATACTAAATAATGTACCAATAACTCATATTTTTAGAGTGATGGTATGCCTTTAAAAAAAATATGAGATATGGGAAGAAAAAGATAGTTTTGCATCTATTAATAGGAAATATGAGTAGGAGAAGAATCAAAGCCCAATTTATCAACTTTGAGCACAAGAACACCATTACAACATATCTAAAAATGTGGTTTTAAATCTCTAATAACATGTATTTGAAAAAAGAAAATAAAAGAGAGTTGTGTTGTGGCTTGCTTGATTGCCTAGTGAAGTGTTTGCACAATTTCTTCTCTTTTTCCTTCCCTCTACCACCAAAGCTCTCTTCCTCTCTTTTCCTCTCAGCTGAATGAAGTTTTTGTATGTGTGTTCTTGTATGTAAAATGCTAAGGGTGAGGTTTCTTTTAGAGGAAAATTGGTGCAAAAGGTCTAAAGTGCCCATTGGTTGGAATTGGATTGGATATTTTAGATTTGCTTGGAATCTAATGGAATGGTGAATGATTAGAGGCCTTAATTATATAATTAATCATGATCTAGTTACGACTTGGTTAGGAGTGGACTTAGGGTGGAGGCATGGTTCCACGATTTGGGGGTACTTGCCAACACTTTTCCTTGATTTCATGGATATGGTTTGAAAAAGTTGTATAATCTTCTATTCCCTAGGGTGGCTAGCCATGTGGGCTGATTTGAGGGAATTAATTTATTTTTTTTCTTGTGTACAATTTTTGGAAATTGCAAGTATAATATAGGTTTAAAGGTACAAGTGTATATATATATAGTACTAGTTTGGGGTCAATTAGCGATTTAATAAAATGTGAGGGCTTTGGGTTTAATTCATGTATTGAAACATTTATTTTAAGTGCAGTATTTAATTTAATTAGGATCTGAAACTTCAATTCGGTTAAAGTTTCTTTATTTCGAATTAAACAGCGAGTCGTAATGAGAACCGAAAGCCTAGGGTTTTTGATTGGCAAATATAGTTAGGGAATTAATTTAATCATTATTAGGGCTTTGGAATGATCCCGGAGTTCTCGGGTTCAATCAAGATTAGCGAGTTTTCGGTTGGCACGTGTTTTTGACCCTACAGCTAAAATTGAAAATAAATAAGGGAATGAGAGTCTTTATTGAAATAGTTCAAAAGTAAGGGTGTAAATAAAATTACAAAGGTCAGGGGCCTCATAGTTCAATAATTAATATTGGAAAATGCTATTGGCCCCAAATTTTTTACCAAATAAATGACCAAATGTCTCACATGGGTGTGGGGTCCACCCCACACCCATGTGAGACATTTGGTCATTTATTTGGTAGAAAATTTGGTATCTCTAGCATTACTCATTAATATTAGCGTGCAAAAACGATTACTAAGCTATTGAGGTCGATTTGGTTTTGTACGAGTTAATTCGCGATGCGTCTTTGATTCTACGGTTAAATTTGTGAATGAATGAAGAACTAAGGGCTTTATTATAATAACTCAAAGTTTAGGGACTTAATAGGGTTTACAAAATTTAGGGGTCTCACACTATAAACTTCTCTTTTTAAAAAATTTTCTTCACTAATCTCTAATTTTACACAAATTATTCACAAATTCCTTTCAATGTTTATATGAATTTAATAATGTAATTAAAAAATGGTACTTGCATACAAAAATGTTACACTAAACATCTACATTATGACAAACTATTTAATTATGAATAATTATCTTCTCATTGTTACCTATATTATATTGTTGCAAAATATTTCACATATTACTTTTGTGATATCTTATATATATATATATATATATAATACCAATGTCTACATATATAAATATATAAAAACAATATGGATGTAAATTTATATAGGTTACTGTATTCATACATTATCAATCTGTAATGCTATATTACCATCAGATACTTTAATTTTCTAACATGTATCCCTTTAGTAATATAGTTAGATTTGTTCGGGAAAAAACTGCGGAATTGTATATTGTTCTCCTATCAACTTATGTTTAATACATATATACATACATGTCATCCAAATAGGTATCCACAAGAACCCTTTCAATAACAAACCAAGATTGTGCAAAACACCTACATTACGACAATAATTGTACTTTTAATATTTATTTTTTTCATGACAATTGTATACTAATGACTAATATTATATTTTTCATCATGCAAGATATTTGTGGAACAGGAAACGAGACTCAACAACTCTTGATGTATAAAAATATATTACATATTGATATGAATGCATTCTTACACCAATAGTATGCAAATAATATGCAATAGTAGGTTCAATGAATTTGTATTATGAGATGAACTATTAAACAAAATTGTGTAATTATGCAATTAATTTCATACCTTTAACTGTATTACAAGTCCGGATTATGAAAAATTAAAGTGGAAAGTTGATAGAAAAAGATTTGTATAATATTATATATTTAAAGGACCTGTTTATTTTTTATTATTTAAGATAAGATTGTGATCTCAACACTGTAACTATAAATTAATGTTTATATTTATAAAATTTCTCATTTATCATTTAAATTCTGCAACAAAGTATGCATTCATTTTTTGCTCAGTTTTATTTTGGATACAGATCAATTTATCCATACAAATCTCCATACTTTGTAAATATATCATATACCAATTTAAGAGACACGCATAATTATAGCATTAACAGTTGATGAAAAATCACGTGTCATGTGCAACGCACGTACCCAACCACTAATTCAAAACAAAAGTTTGAAAAAACAAACCAAATCAAACACTATAAACTTCTCTTTTTTAAATCTTTCTTTACTAATTTCTAATTTTACACAAATTAGTCACAAATTCCTTTCAATTTTTATGTGAATTTAATAATCTCATTAAAAAATGGTGCATACATATAAAAATGTAACACTAAACATCTACATCATGACCAACTATTTAATTATGAATAATCAACTTCTCATTGTTACCTGTATTATATTGTTACAAAAGATTTCATAAATTATTTTTGTGATATCTTATATATGTCAATGTCTACATATATAAATTTAAATTTATGTATATGTTACTATATTCATACACTGTCAATCTATAATTCTATATTACCATCGGATACTTTAATTTTCTAGCATGTATCACCTTAATATAGTTATATTTGTTAGAAAAAACTGTGAAATTGTGTATTATTCTCCTATCAACTTATATTCAGTACATAAATACATAAATGTCATACAAACAAGTGTCCATAACAAACACTTTCAATAACAAACCAAGACTTTGCAAAACACCTTAATCACGATAATAATTGTACATTTTTTTCCTTTACAGAAAAAATCACATTATTGAGTCAAAATGAATTTTGAAATTCATAACAATCTGATATCGCCTCAAACTCTTACTCATCAAAATACTTTTATCACAGTGAGTTATAATGGTAAGCAAGAAGAAAAATAAGAAGATGGTGAAACAAAAACTACAAAAGATCTATTGCAACATGCTCTCCAAGCAAAGTTAGACGAGCTGAAGCAGAAATTATCCTATATGTTGTGAAATTCAAGAGAAAATAATGTACTTCATGCACACATTTTAATCAAATTACAAGGAAAAAATAAAATGATGCCCAAACATTATCACAATAACTCAATGATGCAGAAAGTACGTACATCAAATAAAATTTCAATCAATTTTTATTATATGATGATTACTTGCAGATGTCATAATAAATTATGTAACTTGACAGTTTTATGGAAGTGACCCTGCAAACACTTATAAGCATGGATTTATAAACATCGTGAAAACAATCATGAAATTCCTCTATCGATCGAAATGTTAAGTTACAATATCATTCAATTTTCTTAAAAAAACAATTCCACATTTTCTACATAAATGAAAATATACTAATGACTAATGTTATTTTTTCATCATGCAAGATATTTATAGCACAGGAAACGAGACTCAACAACTCTTGATATATAAAAATATATTAGAAGTTGATATTAATGCATTCTTACACCAATAGTATGCAAATTGAAAAATCTAGAAACCCTAGATGTTGATTTGTGATTATGTACCAATTTTAAGCAAAATATAACAATCCCAATCAAACAATCAAGAGAAAGAGACACAAAGATTTTACGTGGAAAAACCACAATTGGACACCTTCCAATTGTGATCAAAAAAACCACGGGCAACTGCCACAAGACAATCCACTAAGAAGATTTAAAGGAATTACACAGGTATCACTCTCAATTATCTAGCGAATCCACAACGCCTAATTGAACCAACCTCTATGTGCCTCTTCCAACCCCATCTTCAGCACGGAATTGTCTTTCTGATGAGCCACTCCGGATTCCACCAAAGCTTCAGGCTCGAATTCTTCAGAATTCACAACTGAAGAACAACTCTCTCTTTTGTGTATAACAAACAAACCTTTGATGTACTCTCTTTAAACCATGAGTTGAATACTCAATAAAACATCAAAGAAAAAATAACAAAATATCCCCAGATATAACCCTTAAGAACCAAAAAGAAGATCTGGAGAGATTCAATGAATGAATCAATGAATAGCCTAGATTTGGGAGAAACCCAACTATTTATAAAAAACCAAAGCAATCCTAGTTGGGAAAGAAAACCAACTTCTTGTAGAAAACCAACTTCTTGCAGAAAACCAACTTCTTGCAGAACTCCAAAGTAATCCTGTTTTTGAAGGAAACCAACTTCTTAAAGAACTCTTGTTACAACCTTGGTTTTGATCCATGGAATTTGACAACAAAAGGTCCTAACAATCTCCCCCTTTGTCAAATCCTGGATAAAACCAATCTAAAACAAATTTCCTAACAAAATCTCTCAAGCAGTACCACCAACTATGAACCAACACTCAAATCCATGCTCTTGAACAATTATCCTGAAATAAAATAACCACACACAAGCCAACCAAAATATGTGGAACTGGATTAAATAACAAAATATAAATCAATCCATAAACAAAATACTAACAATCCAACTGTACCAAAGAAGGATATAAGCAAAAGTAAAAACACTGTACCATCAACCAAACTATTGTACCATCAATATACATCAAACACTGGTAATGATGAACCAAACTCCCTCTCATTAAAAACAACCACAAACACTGAAAACATTGAACAAATAATATGGTGGAGCAAGCAAGGAATTTCATATTTGTACCATAAAACACACAAGACTATCCAAGAAGCACAATTACTTGAAAACACAATATGCACAGTCTGTAGAAGATTTCTCATGAAAAAAAGTGATGCATTATGTGAAAAGCATAGATCCCATGAGAAAAGTGTGTGTGTGACTCTTGGAGTTCGACAAACACTAGATTCAAATCCTAGTAGTGATATGAAAGCTGAACCTCCGACAAGAGAATCTCCGCACAACTGAGGAAAGTCAAACCACTAGGAATCAAGGGGTATTTGGTGAGTAAAGGCGGAGGCTCCCCCTCAATGAATCCTTTATTTTATTTTATTTTTTTTCACATCTTTTTCTTTTCTTTCTTTTGCACATTTTTTTTTTCTTTTCTTTTGCACTTTTTTTTCTTTCTTTCTTTGGCATATGTCTTTCCATTAATTTAAGTCTTATTTGTTAGGACCTTTTGTTGTCAAATTCCATGGATCAAAACCAAGGTTGTAACAAGAGTTCTTTAAGAAGTTGGTTTCCTTCAAAAACAGGATTACTTTGGAGTTCTGCAAGAAGTTGGTTTTCTACAAGAAGTTGGTTTTCTTTCCCAACTAAGATTGCTTTGGTTTTTTATAAATAGTTGGGTTTCTCCCAAATCTAGGCTATTCATTGATTCATTCATTGAATCTCTCCAGATCTTCTTTTTGGTTCTTAAGGGTTATATCTGGAGATATTTTTTTAAGTTTTCTTTGATGTTTTTATTGAGTATTCAACTCATGGTTTAAAGAGAGTACATCAAAGGTTTGTTTATTATACACAAAAGAGAGAGTTGTTCTTCAGTTGTGGATTCTGAAGAATTCGAGCCTGAAGCTTTGGTGGAATCCGGAGTGGCTCATCAGAAAGATAATTCCGTGGTGAAGATGGGGTTGGAAGAGGCACATAGAGGTTGGTTCAATTAGGCGTTGTGGATTCGCTAGATAATTGAGAGTGATACCTGTGTAATTCCTTTAAATCTTCTTAGTGATTATTTTTTTTATCACAGTTGGAGGTGTCCAATTGTGGTTTTTCCACGTAAAAATCATTGTGTCTCTTTCTCTTGATTGTTTGATTGGGATTGTTATATTCTGCTTAAAATTGTTACATAGTCACAAATCAACATCTAGGGTTTCTAGATTTTTCAATTAGATTTGTGATTATGTAACAATTTTAAACAGAATATAACAACCCCAATCAAACAATCAAGAGAAAGAGACACAATGATTTTTACGTGGAAAAACCACAATTAGACACCTTCCAATTGTGATCAAAAAAACCACGGGCAACTGCCACAAGACAATCCACTAAGAAGATTTAAAGGAATTACACAGGTATCACTCTCAATTATCTAGCGAATCCACAACGCCTAATTGAACCAACCTCTATGTGCCTCTTCCAACCCCATCTTCAGCACGGAATTGTCTTTCTGATGAGCCACTCCGGATTCCACCAAAACTTCAGGCTCGAATTCTTCAGAATTCACAACTGAAGAACAACTCTCTCTTTTGTGTATAACAAACAAACCTTTGATGTACTCTCTTTAAACCATGAGTTGAATACTCAATAAAACATCAAAGAAAAAATAACAAAATATCCCCAGATATAACCCTTAAGAACCAAAAAGAAGATCTGGAGAGATTCAATGAATGAATCAATGAATAGCCTAGATTTGGGAGAAACCCAACTATTTATAAAAAACCAAAGCAATCCTAGTTGGGAAAGAAAACCAACTTCTTGTAGAAAACCAACTTCTTGCAGAAAACCAACTTCTTGCAGAACTCCAAAGTAATCCTGTTTTTGAAGGAAACCAACTTCTTAAAGAACTCTTGTTACAACCTTGGTTTTGATCCATGGAATTTGACAACAAAAGGTCCTAACACAAATAATATCCAATAGTGGGTTCAATGAATTTGTATTATAAGATGAACTATTAAACAAAATTGTACAATTAATTTCATACCTTCAATTATATTACAGGTACGGATTACGAAAAAATGTAGTGAGAAGTTGATAGAAAAATATTTGTGTAGTACTATATATTTAAAGAATCTGCTTATTGTTTATTGTTTAAAATAAGATTGTAATCTCAACAATCTAAATATAAATTAATGTTTATGTTTATAAAATTTATCATTTATCATTTAAATTCTTCAGCCGAATATATATTCATATCTTACTTAGTTGTATTTTGAATACATATCAATTTATCCATACAAATCTCCATACTTTGTACACATATCACATACTAATTTAAAAGACACGCATAATTACAATGTACTAACAATTGATGAAAAATCATGTGTCACATGTAACACACGTGCCCAACCACTAGTTAATAATTAAAAGTCTTAAACTTTTCTATAAATTTGTAATTATTTTGTGAAAAATCCACTCAATTATAATTTTTTCTTAAATTTTTTGCCTTGAGCCGCCTTTGAACTATGAAAATTTTAAATGTAAAATTGTAAATGCATCACATTAGGTACACCCTATAAGGTTTCAAGGACTAAAATTTTCCGTCCCCTAAAA
The DNA here is from genome assembly GCA_036172215.1 of Camellia granthamiana. NCBI lineage: Eukaryota > Viridiplantae > Streptophyta > Magnoliopsida > Ericales > Theaceae > Camellia > Camellia granthamiana. The sequence goes on along the minus strand of CM069905.1, from coordinate 104,221,021 downwards.
AGAAAATTGTGTTGCAAAAAATATAAGGAGATTAATTTTTGCCATCACAAAAGGCCTGTCACTAAAAGACATTCTTAAAAAATGGAAAAAAATAATTTTTAGTGACAAAATTTTGAAAATATTGTTATAAATTCACTTTTAGGAACAAAACAATTTCATGTCAAAAAAGTTTAGTTTTTGAAACAAAAAATTTGGTCCCAACTAACCTTTTTTGGGAAGTGTTGATTTTATCTTAAAAGTCAAAAAGTTACTAAAAAAATCTATAAGTCAACAAACTATAGAAAAAAAAAATCAAAAATTCTATTTTCTCTCTGTTTGTTGCACGTTTTTTATAAAAAAATTAAAAGTTATCTCAAATATATTAGTTTTTTATCTCATTTTTTAACCAAAAAATAAAAATAAAAATTACTAAAATAGCATGTTCTCAAATGAAATGCCAAAAAAGTATTGTAAGACTAAAAATGAAAAAATAATAATAATAATAATTTTTTTACAATATTTTGTCCCTAAAAATAATTTAGATCTAAATTTTTGTTTCCAAAATTGTAATTCGTTATATTGTTTGTATTTGTTACAATATCTAAGACAGAGAGAAAAAGAATATTATATGATATATATATATTCAATATTGTGTGTGTCTTACAATATAATGAAAAGGCCTATAGGCTTCTTAAGAGTGGGCAACAAGAAAGTGACGAAAATATTCTAATATGCTAAAATTTAATTATAGCATCTAATATATATAGTTAATATAATATATATATATATATACACACACACATACACACACACACACCATATTCACTAACAGCCTTTCTCAAACTCAAGGTGGCTGTAAACAGACCAACTGGAATTTGAAAAGAGAAACTAAAGAAAATAAAATAAAATAAAAATAGTTTATGGTTGTGTCGGACCGTTGTAAGAGCAAGCCGGAGCTAATGGAACTAATGTAGGGAGACAATTTATGGTCATATCAGACCATTGTAGAAACTGACCAGAGCTAATGTCATAAGACAATTTTTGGCTACATCGTGTCGGACTGTTGAAGAAACTGACTAAAGCTAATGCCGAGAGACAATTTTTGGTGAGGCCGTGTTAGACCGTTGTCGGAACATACCGGAGCTAACACCGGAAGACAGTTTATAGGGTCATGTCGGGCCGTTGTAGAAGAATCCGAGAGCCAAAGACTCAACCGGAAGACAGTTTTTAGGGTCATGCCTGACTGTTGGAAAAGACAAACAAGTGTTGAACCAGCAAACGTAACATACACGTAACTTATGACATGGTGCTAAATGGTGATGGTAACAAATCAAAGGGTGCGCCAAGGGGCGGCTTATGACAGATTGTGCCTGCCTCATGTTGTCCTTCGCATTCCCCTCAGACTCTTGCTCTCTTTGCCTATAGCCTCTCATCCGTTCTTCCTCTGCCTACATCACCACCTCCAAATAGGCCACCGATTCGCTAAAGCGTCCATAATCCCGAATCATAGACCCGGCCACCTTGAAAAAGAGCCTGGTCCTTAATCTTTTCTCAAATTCAATACAACAGCACTCCTCTGTTGCCACAAGTTCCGATGCAAACCTCGAAAGGCTAGTGAATGCTACTTCAAACTTGGCCACGGGTGTACTCAACTGCTTGAGCTTCAGAAACTAGTCTCTCAACTACTTCCTCACTGTGGGTGGTAAAAACTTGTCCTGTAAGGTAGTAACAAAAGCCTCTCAAGTCACCCCAATGCAACCCCTCACAAACTTCCACCATTGACCCGCATCACCCTTCAGTTGAAAGGCTGCCAAGGTCACCCTCAAACTATCGTCCTCAATGCCAAGCATCTCAAACGTCTTCACCGTCTGCTCAAGCCACTCATTAGCCTTCAGTGGCTCTTTTGAATCCCCGATAAACTCATCCGGATATAACCGGAAGAACTCCCTCTTCAGAAAAGATGGCCTTGTCTCCACAACATGGACCTGGACTTGATTCTCAGCTCTGAGAATGTCTATGGATTCCTGCAACGCTCTTGCCATTTCGCAAGCTAATGCACCCATGGCTTGCTAACCTGCTAGCTCAACCACGTTTGCCTAACCAACTCCCTCTTCTTGTACCGGAATTTCATCCAAAATCGGCACTTCCTGCCGCCTAGGCCTACCACGCCTACCACCACATACTAATAAAGGTAACACAAAATTTAGCACATTCATAATGTGCCTTAGCAAATTCACACATGTCCTAAGACTTACAAATAATTTAACTACACCTAAGCACCAAATCACGTATTCATAGACGAATTTATTTTCTAGATAATGACCATTCCACGACATTGCCAAAGTTCCTATTAGAATAAGCAATGATCAAGTACTCTTCTAACGAGACTTCTAGGAATTCGTAGAGACAACCAATATCTTAGAAACTAAATTTCATACTGAATCACAAAAATATTTTCACATAACATGCCAGATATACATCTATCATTATCTAGCGAGACAAACCCAGTGTTGTAATAAACACTTCCCACAAGCCCAAACTATTCAAACCCGGTAAGCTCTGATATCAAGTTGTAACGCCCCAAAATCATAACAACTAACCACCTCATGACATACAATGGAAAAACGGAAATTTACAAAATATTAGCCTTTCATTGATTCTCTTTAACAATACCAAAGATGTCATATATGCATGTATACGTTCATAAATCCTAGATCATGAATCTATAGCATATGACATGTATGAATATCTTGAAACAAAAGGAAATACAAATAAGTTTATGCCCTAATGGTTACATATTTCCAAGACGATGCTTGGTTACAACAAAAGCGGGTCAAGTCCAAAACAAAGCTTGAAGCTTGTACAAAAGACATTTATAATAAAAGAAAAATAAAAATAAGCATTCAGCTCCACAATCCTCCTGAGCTAAGTCCTTAGCGGAGGCATACCATCTGTAGTTGAAAGTTGGTTTCCACATAAGGTGAACTTAAACCCAGTAAAGAATACTTGAACACACAGTATGATTCTTAACAAAGTCATATGGTGAATACATACGTATGCCATTTACCAAAATATTACACTTTCTCTTTTAAAGCAATGCAATGCCATGTTTACAAATCAATTCGTAAAATCATGATTTTTAAATCAAAAAGCAAGGCAGTGGATACACAACACTAGAAATCTCTAGGTACGTATCTGCTAGTATGCTATACAAGCACTACCAAAGTCATTTTACTAGTAGTAACCGGAAGAATCTGCACCTAACCGCGTGGGTTTCTGGACTTTCACCAAGGATACACTGGCCAACATAAATAATACCACAACCACACCCCCTAATTAGATTCACCAAGGTATTCACCCCTTTTTCTCAAAACGATACATTTTCAGTGTATAAATATGAAATAATGTTCAATGCAAAATTTATTAGTAGTTTGTTTCAATTAAGCTAATCCTCGTGCAATTTCTACAACAATCAAGGCTATCCTTCACCAATAGCCTAAAACAGATATCTCTACATAAAAAATAAATCTCTAACAACAATTATAATTTCATAATCTCAATATAAGAGTGACAATACATATCCAACTCCATTCTCTTCATCAAAAGATACCTTCATTTTATTATTTAAAAAACTCAACATCATTTCCCTCTTTTCTTAGTTCAAACCAATGATTTCCAAGATTTCCAACAAAACATCTGTTCCTTTCCAAAACACATTTAAAGGAGAGATTTTCAATATTTCAACACAACTCAACAATATACTCATTTTCACAACATTTTCCCCCCTTTTATATTTCCAAAACCAAACCCTAAATCAAACCCACAACTCCCAAATAACAATACTTTTCAAGGAACACATAACGAGGCTCAGAATCATACAAGGAGGTTGAAGACATCCCTACCTCAAGAGTAGAAGAAGAGGAAAACAAGACCCAACTTTTAATGAAGTCGAAAATAGAAACTTTTCCGATTAGAATGTTCACCTCTACGAGCTCTACACTTTTCTCCAAAGCACTATGGTGGCAAGATCAACGGATTTGGGTGTATTTGGGGTGTTTAGACAAGAACTAGAGAGAGAGAGTGAAGAAATTTGGTAAGTTAACTTTTAGAGAGAGAGAGAGAGATATCAAAAAGTAACTGAAAAGATCTTTTTCTCATAATGATATACGCACAAACCGCTTGAGCAACCAAAACACCGGTAGAGCGTCAGACGCAAAGAACCGCTCGAGCGCACAATGACACCCTTTCAGAAGTTTAGACCTGCAATAGACCGCTCGAGTGAAAGAAAGACTGCTTAAGTGTCAGACATAGAATATAACTCGAGTGACCAACCCATGGCTCGACCGAAGAACACCCCACTCCTAGAAGTTCAAACTGTAAACACAGATACTGAAAGGAACCAAAGACCGCTCGAGCAAAGGAAAGTCCGCTCGAGTGAACCTGAGGAGAAACAAGTAGAATGCTTTTGAAAAACTAACTCCCAACTTGTTCAAAACACAACCGACAACTCCAAACAACCAATCATACACTACAACAAGACAACGAGTATAAACAATAACCATGATTACCGGATCCCGGTCCAAAGAATACAAAAGGGTTGGGTTTTAACCCGAGTCGCTATAGAAAGACAGAATGGAACGAAAGGGAGAGATGATGTTCGTAAAAAAAATATTGTAGAAAAGAATTTTTATTTTAATGAAGAGTGGTTGAAAATTAGGAACAACCCATGTGAGTGTAGACACCCCATTTTAACCGACCTTAAAACTTAGGTGCTCTTTTCAGAACATCGGATGATGAAAGTTGGAATATTCTGTCTTATGAATTCCTCAGCAAAAGAGCCAGGTTCAAGTTGTAATCCCAACCTTACACCCGTTTTGGCCAAAATATTGTCGACCCTCTTAAACTCCTTTTCAAACATTTCTACAAAATTTCGAGGCTCGTATTTTCAAAATTCAAGTGTTATATTTTTTTAGTAAATTGAGTAAAGACAAAGTGGAAATGAGTGGAAGGAATGAGAAGTTTCTTGAAAAAAGAAAAAAAAAAAGCCTATTTTCCCTTCTGAAAAATTGTCTGGCCAAACGTTTTCTTTCTGGCCAAATAATTTTTTGTCTAGCCGGACACTTTTTTTTGGCTAGCTGAATGATTTTTTGTCTGGCTGGATGATTTGTCCAAGAAACAGTGCAGTTTCGGGAAATCCGGCAATTTCTCTGAATTTTACACAAATATCTTAGATATTTTGACTCTAAGTTTCCTCTGTAAGGTTCTCAGATATCTTATTTCCCTCAAAACTCTATATATACACCTCTCTACTTCATTCTAAAGGGTTACAAAAATTCTTGTTTACACCCACACCTCATCTTCAACCTTCTTCTCCATTTTTTTCATTGCTTCTTCACTAATACACCACCAAAAACTCCATTAAAGCTAAGATTAAGGTTGAGAAATGTCGCTAAGAGATTACCAAATATTTCTAAAGGCTAAGAGACTTGTTTGAGAGCCCACCTTCTACACTTCATCTTCAACCTCCATTTCTTATACACCAACCATCAAAACTCCATTAAAGCTTGACTCCATGCTTCTTGCTAAGGATCCTAAGAACTCTAAGCCATGTCTTAAAGACCTTAAGGGTGCCAGGAAAGAGTTTGACAACCAAGAAGTTCACCCTCTTTCAAGAGGTGAAACTTTGGAACCTTTAGTCATCGTTCTATCTTCCTTTCTTCATTTCAAGCTTTATTTTCACTATGTAACTATTGTAGAGACGTAACAAATCCTCATGGATGTGGAGGGAACTAGGACATAGCCACCCATCCATTGAGTTGATTGTTCTCGTTACCTTCTTATACTTTTGTACTCTTTTCTTGATTTCTAGTGCATTAATTCATTGTTGTTGTATATAGATGTGATACTTGGAACCTTGTAGATGTGGATGGAGTACAAAGTAGCCACCCATCCACAAGTTTGATTATGTAGTATAGTTTTATTCATTTTTACACGCTTTCTTCACATATCTTATCATCTTAGCATATTGGCCCATATGCTTCAACCCATGCTCTTAATGAGTAGTAGAGGTTGTTTCATGGGGTTAGTTGGATGATTTTTTAGATTTGATGTCGAGAAAGTGGTTGGTTTTCATTTTTATTGATTTTCCTTGTAAGTAAAGTAAGAGTTTTTATGTCAAAAGTGTTGAATACTCCTTTCTCCATTATTTGTGAACATGAAAAGGGGTGGAAACACCCTTGTTTCATTGAATAGGAGAGGAGTTATCAATATCCTTTGATGAATCTCTTACTTTGAAGCAAAGCTTTCACCAAGAAAAAGTGTGCATTAATCTACTCTTTCCAATTAATAGCATGGATTTGGGTATTAACCTACCCTTATTCACAAAGAGATGATGTAGGTTCCCACTTACTTTCTTGGGCTTGAATTTCTTTTTGTTTTAATTCATTTAATTGGTGAATTGTTGAAAATATATGTTGTACATATCTATTGTATACTATTGTTGAAGATTAAGGCTTATCTACCACTTCCTTAAGTGTTTATAAGAGAGGAGGAGATAGAAGGGATAAGCACCCCATGGAAGATGTTCTTTGCCTTTGTTTTGGACTTTCTGCACTAAAACTGAATTTACCCCGAAAGAAGAATTCAGCCGGTCACAATTTCATTCGGCCGGCCTATTTTGTAAATGGCCGAACAATTTCCCCAGAACAAAACAAACAGTTTCTAGGGAGTGCTCTCCTAGTTGGTTCTGGAGCTGCGGATCAAATTCTTTATTTATTTGGCATGATTTGTTAGATTCAGCAATAATTTGGTTAAATCTATTCATTGTTGTAATAACTCCTCCAACCCCATTTCTTTTCTTTTTTATTATTATTCATTCAATTGTTGTAATAATTTCTTCTCTTCTTTCTTCTTTCTTCTTTCTTTTCATTCGAATTGTTGTAATAACTTCCAAACCCGCGTATTTCTTTCCCTTCTATTTATACGCTTTCTGTCTATATAAACATCATGTTTTATTTATCATATTCATGACTTGCATCCATTTTTATGCATTAGGATTTGACCAATTTGCATCTGTGGATTTTTATCAATTCTTATGTGCCTTTGTGCGCTAATTTATGCTTTGAGATGATTCATGTATCCAATATTAGCAGTCAGATCTTTAGTTGCATTTTGTGTATGTATTGCGTTAGGTGTTTGCATATAGGATCATGCATATGTATATATCATGTTATTTTCGGCCTACCATAGATGAATGCTAGGTGAGCATTTACAATTTTGGCCTCCCTATTATGTATTCTATTTTTCCATGTTTAGCATCTTACCATGCGGCTAAGTGCTTATATGATATACCTCCTTGAATGCCAGTGGATGGAGGTTGTGTTGCTTAGATTAGAATGATGTTGATTAATATGCATGTGAGCTCAATTTTCTTTGAATTGTACATTTATCCAAAAGGTCTTTCAAAAAATGCACGAAATTAAAGCATAACCAAAATGAGCAACATGATCTATAATTACATGCCTCACATAGTAATGTTAGCATTATTAAAATAACCGGAACATGAGCATATAATATTTATAAGAACTCATATCATGGCTTAGTAGAGGCCGATTTTTGATCAAGTAAGCGGGGGTGTTCAATTCATGACCTTCCCCCCTCATACCTAAGGTTTTGAACTGAGACATCTTTGGTTATGATGAACAATGGCCTTTGGCATGAGTCACGAGTTACTTAGTTTTTCCAAAAGATTAGGTGACGACTTTGAAATCTGGTGATGTAGTCCATTTCTGGTAAATATTTTGCAATAAAATGGATTTTCTACAAAAGTTGTCGGATTTGGACTCTCATTTTCTATGTCACATTGGACTAGTGATATGAGATCAGAAATTGGGAGTCTGAACTGTTGGGTACACTCGGGTACCCTCAGGACACCCACAATGAGCAGATTATAAAAAATAAATAAATAAAATTATGTTTTTTTTTTCATTTTGTTTTTTTCTTTTTCTTTTTTCTTTTTTTGGTGTGTGTGGGTGTTTGTGGCTGATGGTGGGATGGAATGAGAATGAGATAAAATAAAATAATATAAAGGGGGTGAAGAAAAAGAAGGCTAGCAGTAGCTTTAGAAAAAGATAGAAAGTTGGGTTTGAAGATTTAGGTTTGAAAAATCATAGAGGTCAGGGACCTTGTTGAAAACAATGGAGAAGTGGAGAAGTCAGAGAGGAAACAAGGCGTCTTTGACAAGGCACAAGACGCCGACAAGTTGGCTCGTAATGGTGGCCGAGGGTGGAGTTCGGCGGCATTGAAAAAGTAGGAGCCACAAAGGAACTCTAGCTAGTTATTGAGGAATATAGAGAAACCAGCAAACAGAGGAGGAGATCACCATGAAGTGATATTGAAATAATAATATGGCAGCGGCATGGATTGAGATTCGATGGACGGACAAGGAAAGGTTGCCGCCCGCTGGTAAAGCAAAATTTCTAAGTACTTAACCTAACTCTGATACCATGTTACAATATCTAAGCAAGAGAGAGAAAGAGAATATTGTATTGTGTGTATATTTAATATTGTGTGTGTCTTATAATATAATGAAGAGGCTTATATATAGACAACATGGAGGGGTAAAATATTGGCCCATGCCCAACACAATTAGGCAGAACAGCGCCCCCCCCCTCCCCAAAAAAAAAAGTGAAGGCCTAGATAAATTTTTTAAGGAGTCTATTAGAGATAGTTGGCAGAAAACTGGCGTGTGGCTAAGAGCGTGAGAAGCAATGAAGAGTAAAGATCTCTTTCTAGAAGAAAATCATCAAAATGTAAGAGAAATGTCGGATTCATCTTCATCCAACGGTGGAAACATCAAGACAGCAAATATAGGAGTATAGGTCAAGCCTACTAGACAATAAGTTCATCCGATCAACCTGATCTAACGAACACAACATTTGGCAAGCTGGCCATTAACATCTGACATAATCTAAGCTACCCATAAGAGGATAATCCAATGATTAAAAGCAAAAGCAACTTAACCACTTGCCTGACTAGAGCCAAATATGAGCAGAACCCTCAGATCAAACATTGATCCGATAGATGAGATTCAAGTTAGAAAAACTATAAAAGATGAAGCAGGTGAAGTAAATAGGACAAACCAGAGGCAATCCAAGAACCCTCTTGACGTTTTGATTTCTCTTGGCAGAGTAAAGAAAGGACACGTCATCTCATTTTCCCTATGGAGAAGAATTCTACCTTCTACAATTGGCGCCGTCTATGGGAACAATGGGAAGATGAGTGCCTATCCTTCTTTAGAAGAGATACCAAGTGATCACCAGAATACCTTAGTCGACAATACACTCAACCAAAATTTTGGACACGACGCAGCAATAGCCCTAGTCGATTCAGAGAGAGTAACTCCCCCACCAAACAACGATAATCAGCAAACCCATCTTGTAAATTGGCTTGTGGCTCAGGTCGAGGCTCTCAAGGAAGAGCTACAAATAGCTCAGAGGGGACTAAAAGCCCAAAGAAATGCAATTGAAATACGAAGTGCTCGACAAAAGGGGCTGTCTCCCAGGAGGCTGCCAACCAAATTGCCAACAGCCATCTTGGTCAAAAATAAAAGAAACACTCAGTGGCCAAACATGATGACTTGTTAGAGCACCAAAAGAGCAACCTAAGGTGCTGCTCGACCAACGTACAGGAGAAAACCCTAAGCCAATTCAGAGAAAGCTTTTTACAGAAGAAATAGCCTCCCCATTGTCCCGAGCAATTGAGAGCGCTAATCTACCGAAGAGATTTACTCATTCAAAGTTCAACCTATACAATAGCAAAAGAGATCCGACCAGTCATATCCAGCGCTACACATAAGCTATGACCCTGTGGAGCAACAATGGACTGATCATGCGTAGAATGTTCTCCTCAAGCCTAGAAGAGTGGCCTTTCGATGGTATTACAAGCTGGGAGCCAGACCAATTAGCGATTGGAAGCAGCTTCAACAGGCATTCATCTCATGTTTTATTACCAATAGCCGACCACCAAAGCAGGTGGACATGCTCCTTACCATAAAGAAGGAAAAAATGAAGATTTTACGAGATTATGCTAGTAGATATTGGGCGACTTATAATGAGACTAACAACTGCAATGAATAGTTAACAGTTGCCTCATTTAAGCTAGACTTACAGCTGACTAGAAAGCTCTGTCAATCCTTAACTAAGAAGCCTCCCACCGATGTGGGCAACTTGATGAGTCGAGTAGAACAACATTACAAGATCGAAGACGATCTACGAAGATCTAAAGAACCAAAGCTCGCACAGCTTTCGTTGAAAACTCTACAAAAAGAAATAATGAAGGTTTTTAATCCAAAAACAAAGGAGTCAAACGCAATAGCTGAACAACCTAAGCCACAAAAAGAAGCCTTCAAAGTAGTTGTTACTACCTTGACAGAGCTAATATACCAGATATTAATGAAGATCTAGAATGAGCCCTATTTTTTGTGGCCCCCGAAGATGTTCGATGACCCATCACTTTGGAACGGAAGGCTACAGCGTTCCTACCACAAGGATTATGAGAACCTCACCGAATATTGCACAGCACTGAAGCAATTCTTGGAAGAGTTGGTGTAGAGTGGGCATTTGCGAGCATATATTGATCATTCTACGAATCAAAAAGGAAAAGTGTAGAGAAAAAGAGGATAATACCCAGCCGTCGGCAACCATCAATATGATATACTCGATCCCCCCGAAGAAACAGATAAATCAAGTTAGGGGATAGATCAAAAGGTCAGCACATCTAAGGAAGGTGATGGCCTTGTTCAAGGGTTCTACAAGAGAATGCATTCGTCAGAAGTAAAGATCTCATTTTATGACGAACACTTGTCATGGAATCACCATCCACACAGCGATGCTCTAGTGGTGACCCTACAAATAGGGAAGTTCATCGTCAAAAGAATTGTCATGGATCAAGGCAGCTCTATAGAAATCATGTACTACGACTTATTGAAGAAGTTAGGATTATTGCATGGCGACCTACATCCCGTAGATTCACTACTATTCGGCTTTAATTCTAGCTCGGTCTTTCTTTTGAGAAAAGGTCTTCTTTCCAGTAACGGCGGGAACAATGATTCAACAAGTGGAGTTTTAGGTAGTGAACGTCCCCTCCTTGTACAATGCAATAATGGAAAGGGCGTGGCTTCATAGAATGAGAGTAGTTTCATCCACCTTTCATCAGGTTATACGATTCCCAACAAAAGATGGCATTGGTGAAATCAGGAGTGATCAAATGTCTACTAAACAATGCATAGCAGTATCCTCTGCCGAAAAGAGAATCCAAGAGGTCCGAACACAGGAGGAATGTGAAGAACAAGTGGCATGGAACCTTCTGCGAAGAGCACAGAAGAATTAAAGAAGGTACCAATCATCCCAACAGACGAGCAAAAGTTTTTTCTCATTGGAAAACGTCCTAGTTCAGAGAAAAGAAACCAATTGATCCACTTCCTACTTCAATTCATTGATGTGTTCACATAGACTCCATACGATATGGAAGGGATCAATCTGAAAGTGGCTTGCCACAGGCTAAACCTGAACCCAAACTTCAAGCCGATAATACATAAGAGTATGAGGTCAACACCACAACAGGTGAAGTGTCACAACCTGAACCCGCCCTTAAAGGTTTAGATCATGACCGGCCAATAATCATGAGATTACCTGCGGCCTCAGACAAAATTTCAAAATATGAATAAATATATAGGGCCTGAAGCGAAAGTAGACTATAAAATTTGTCCATTGAGCTGTGCATAAATGACATGAACAAAAATATATATCACATATCATACCATACTTATAATATATACAAACATTCATCACATATACGTAACCCAAGATCACAAATATGACTTAACAAAACTTAACAAAATTAAGCTTAACCAAGCTTGACCAAAAGCGATAGCAAAAAGCCTCAGCGCGGAGGCACATCTCGGGTGGCTTCCTAAAAGGGGTTGACTCCCAAGCAATCTCTAATGCAAGGCCTCCTGATGCTCACCTACATATATATATATAACGGAGTGAGCTAGAAGCCCAATGAGTAATCTCAATGCAAAAAGGTTAAATGAATGAGTTCCACAACTTATAAAAACAACACAATATTCTTGACAAAATCATAGCATTTCTCAGTTACAAATAATATGTAAAGTGTATCAAACCTTTAACAAACCTTTCATAGTTTAACACATGGCGTGGTACAATTCCAAAAGCATTATGAACATTTGACAGAACAATCTATCATATCGAGACTGTACAAAACATTCACATTGGAATGAAAACATACGAAACAACCTCATTGGCTGAGCTTATACAGAACATCCACTTTGGTCGAGCTCATACAGAACGTTCTCATTAGAATGGCCCATACGGAACATTCACATCGGAACGGGCTCATACAGAACATCTATCACGTGTAAATACCATACAGAATGTCTATAACGGGTCGATAACATGCAAAACATCCATAAAGGTACAAAGCCATACAAAACGATTATACACAATCAGAGCCATGCTGAACAATCATCAAAGATCGACATCATATAGAACATTTGTAACAAACCAATGAGCCATGCAGAACGATCATCAAAGATTGATATCATACAAAACGTTTATAACTAATCAATAGCTTATACAGAACGTACATGACGAATCAAAGACAGGACAGAAGTTACCGGAGATCAAAGTACATTTTTCAAGTTACCACAATAGTTGTTCCAAAATGAAACTCATTCATTCTTAACAAAATCTTATTTTCATAAAAACTTATCATATCGTACACAATCAGAGTTTCATAAAATATCTCATTATTCAAGAAAACAGTTATTTAGAAATTTATCATATCATAATCATGACGGAAATTCATAGCGTATCTTATCATTTAGAAAGTACTTATCTTATCGTTTCAAAGAATACTTATCTTATCAAATATCTCGTAATCGAAACATAGATTTCATAAAATATCAGATAACATAATCATTTCAAAGTCATTTATACGAAAATATATTTACAAAGACATTACTCAACTTGACTAGTTTGATGTTCCACCTCGATGTTCCGACCTACACGTTGCACATAACCATACATATTGAATCACATTGTTCGAATAGAATAATTCTTTATTCTCTTTTCTAATTCAATTACTCATGTTATTTTCTTACTTATTAATCTCCAATGAGTCATAATTTATGCCTAGGAATGCTCAGAAGATGATGGAAATGAAGATATGAACACAGAACAATTTTCCAAAATATGCTGAATTAGTGCCAATATATAAGAATAAAAGAGATGTCCAGAATTGCAACTACTATAGAGGAATCAAGTTAATGTGTCATATAATGAAAGTGTGAGAGAGGGTGATGGAACGCCGACTGCAAGATATAACAGAGGTGTCAGAGAATCAATTTGGGTTTATGCCTGGCAGGTCAACAATGGAAGCGATTTATCTTTTAAGGAGAGTAATAGAAAAGTATAAAGAAACGAAAAGAGACATTCATATGGTGTTTATCGACCTTGAGAAAGCATATGATAGAGTGCCCCGAGATATAATATGGTGGGTGTTAGAGAAGAAAGGGTGACAAAAGGTTACATTGATGTGTTTAGGGACATGTATGAAGGAGTGGTGACCACTATTAGATTGCCTATTGGAGAGACAAATGAATTTCCTATCGCTGTTGGGTTACACCAAGGATCTACCTTAAGCCCTTATCTTTTTGCTTTAGTTATGGATGAGTTGACGAGAAATATTCAGGATGACGTGCCATAGTGTATGCTTTTTGCAAACGATATCGTGCTAGTGGATGAGACTAGAGAAGGAGTTAACATAAAGTTGGAGATTTGGAGAAAAGCTCTTGAATCGAAAGGATTCCAAATAAGCAGAACTAAGACAGAGTACATAGAGTGTAAATTTAGTAACAGTAACAATGAAAGCAGAGGAGAAGTGAAGATTGAGAACCAAGAACTGCCTAAGAGTAAACATTTTCGTTATTTAGGGTCGATTATCTCAACAGCGGGGAAGATTGATGCGGATGTGGCCCATAGGATTAAGGCGGGATAGTGTAAGTGGAGAAGTGCGTCTGGGGTACTGTGCGATAAACGAATACCCACTAGACTAAAAGGTAAGTTCTATATAATGGCTATTAGACCAGCGATGTTGTATGGAACAGAGTGTTGGGCAACCAAGAAACAACATGTAGATAAGATGAGTGTGGCGGAGATGAGGATGCTAAGGTGGATGTGTGGCAAGACTAGACAAGACAGAATTAGGAATGAGTGTATTCGGGAATGGGTGGGAGTAGCACCGATAGAAGATAAGTTGAGAGAGAATCGATTGAGATGGTTTGGTCAGATTCAACAAAGACCAACAGAGGCACTAGTGAAGAGATGCAATGCTGTAACGGTAGAGGGGAGTGCTAGGGGACGAGGTAGGCCTAGATTAACGTTGGCTAATGTTGTAAATAGAGATATGGATTTACTTAATTTGACTAACGAAATGACCTTTGATAGGACCGCATGGAGAAGAAGGATTCATGTAGCCGACCCCATTTGATGGGACTCAAGGCTTGGTTTGGTTTGGTTAGGACTATTCGCTCCATCCAACACTTGGTCGCTCAAGCGGTCTGTAAAGACTGCAAAAGTACTGAAAGCTCATAATGTGTACTCGAGCCATCTTTTGATCACTCAAGCAATTCGTGAATAAATGCTGAGTTTGCTTGAGCGGACTCTTGGTTGCTCGAGCGGTCTACGATGTTCTACAAAAATGCTGGACGATCAAAATGTGCGCTCGAGCGGTAATTCCACCGCTCGAGCAGTCTGTGCAAAATATGGGTTTCAAAACTGAAAGATTAAGCTTTCAAACACCATTTCAAAACTTAAGGCCATGCATGGCTTACTCAAAAACATGGAAACACTTTAGAAAACTCAAATACATGACCCTTCTAAAAACCATTTGCTCAAAATCTCTTTAATTGACAAACATGCAAAGCAAAACTTTATGCATGTAAGATTTTTGCAACTGTTTTCTTTTACTCTTCAAAATATGAACTTGACTCGTAAAGTCATGAAGTGAAACTCTCAAAGATTTAGAAATCAATAATGCATGTGCAAATTAAATTCCAATTTCAACATAGATGACAGAATTCAAATTCAAATTGGTAAAACGTTACATAATCATGCATGCATGTAGAGCTACTTTAAATTCTATCATCTTTAAACCAAATCCTTTCCAATTTCTCATATTTAATCACAAATCCTTCTTAATTACATGAGCTGGATGGATTATCTTCATGAATTAAAGGTCAAATCCTTACCTTAAGACTTAATCTTTAAAAATTTGAGATGATTTCACTTTAGCTTCTTCAATTCTTCTTCAATTCAACACAAATAACACTTTCTCTCCCTAGAAGGAACTCTCTCTCTCTCTCTCTCTCTCTCTCTCTCTCTCAAGAACTCTCCAGCAAAATTGATGAGAAAATGAACTCATTCCCTTCTTCTTTCATATATATAAGTGTTGATTAGCTTAATACACTAATTACACATTAGGCTAATTAATCAAGGCTCAAGACTAATTAAACAAAACTTAATTCTACTATGCTGAATCAAATTTTAATCAAACCTCTCAAAAAGTTCTAAATATTCCAATTAGTCTATTCAACTTGTCAATTTTGATTTCTAAAATCATTTAAGCCTTCAATTTTCAATTCTGAACAGAAATCATAACATATAGTTTTCAAATCAAAAAAATATGTACAAATTAATCACAAAGAACATATCACAACTTAAAATTCACATGCAATTAAATAAATGTAATTATGATATGCATGTTAAGGTTGTCACATGGAGGCCGTTAAAGAAGAAGTACCAAGGTTACTGGAAGCTGATGACATTCGAAAGGTTCAATATCCGAAGTGGTTGTCTAATACCGTCGTCGTAAAAAAGAATAATGGAAAGTGGAGAGTCTGTGTGGACTTCACTAGCTTAAACAGAGCATGTCAACCAGATCCCTTTCTTTTGCCGAAAATCGATCAGTTGGTAAACGCCACACCTAGACACTAGAGGATGGGCTTTTTGGATGCATACCGAGGGTATCATCAAATAACCATGCACCTAGACGATTAGGAAAAAACAGCCTTCATTACACTTGTAGGGTTATTCTGCTACAAAGTTATGCCATTTGGGTTAAAGAATGCAGGGGTAACGTACCAACGTTTGGTTACAAAGATGTTCCATGATTTGATCGAGTGAAGCTTCGAGGTATATATTAACGACATGGTAATCAAGTCGCAATGAAGGGAGGATCATTTAACAGATCTTCGGGAAGCATTAGGATCTTTTGAAGATTCAAGATGAAGCTAAGCATAGCAAAGTGTGCCTTCGGGGTTGGCTTAGGGAAGTTTCTCAACTATATAGTGACTTAACGGGGAATAGAGACAAGCTCCGAGCAGATTCGAGCATTACTTGATATAACCTCACCCACGTCGGTAAAAAGGATCCAGCACTTACAGGGATGGCAGTCGCACTTAACAGATTCCTTAGCCAATCTTCGGATCACTGCCGACCATTTTTGCAATTAGTAAATAAGAAAACTCAGTTCTCTTGGATTCCATAATGCAGCCAAGCATTGAAGGAGTTGAAGGAATACCTAGCAAAACCCTAAACCCTCAACCCTGCTCACCAGCCCTGAGCCAGGGGAAAAACTGTATGTTTATTTGGTTGTTTCCAATCATGCCGTAAGTTCGACACTCATCATAGAGTCAGCAAAGGGGCAATCCCATGTGTTCTACATAAGTAAAACTCTGCTTAATAGAGAAACAAGGTATTTTCCATCGGAAAAGCTTGTTCTAGCACTTGTGATCACCTCCAGGAAATTAATTCATTATTTCCTAGCCCATTCTATCATTGTCTATACCAAACACCCACTCAAGAGGATTATTCACAAACCTAATATGTCAGAAAAAATCTTAAAATGGGTTGTCGAGCCCAAGCAATACGACATTCAATTCAAACCAAGGATTGCCATCAAAAGACAGGTCTTACTAGATTTCATAGTAGAGTTCTCGTAAGGACAGGGTAGGGGTTTAAAGCAATCGTCTATTCGGGGCATCATGGATCTTACTGTACGATGGAGCCTCGAATAGCAAAGGAGCACGGATATGGTTCGTGTTAGTAACCCCTAATGAGGAAATCCTAGAATTTGCTATCATGCTAGATTTTTTGGCCACCAATAATAAATGTGAATATAAGGCCCTCATCAATGGCTCACAATAACAAGAACACTGCTGTGTACTATATGACTCTTAGTTGGTTGCAAAACAAATGATTGGGGAGTACATTGCCCGCGACAAAAGAATGACAAAGTATCTAGCCGCAACCAAGGCAATAACTAACCAGTTCTCCTCGTGCGACATTCAACAATTAGGTTGAGATCAGAACAATCACGCTGATGCGTTGGTAGCTTGGGCTCGGCCATTGATCAAACATCAAGTCAAAAGATAGAGATCGACACTATTGTCACATCTAACATCACATCAGCTGAAGTTCTCAATGTCCAGACAAGGAAAAGCTAGATGACCCCCATAGTTAGTGTCGATAATAGGCCACGTGTTTTTCGTTGAACAAGGAAAACCAACTGTTCAAGAAATTATACTTTGGTCCCTACCTCAGGTGTCTTTACCAAGAGGAGGTAGGGGATGTTAGAAGAAATCCATGAGGGATCATGCAGAGCGCATGTAGGAGGAAAATCATTGGCACATCAGGCATTTACCTAGGGTTATTGGTGGTCATACACACAAAAAGACGCCCAATAGTTAGTCCAACGATATTAAGCGTATTAGAGATGTGCACTGATAATACGCCAGCCATCTGAAGAGCTCAACCCAGTCCCAAGGCGTTGGCCATTCACAAAATGGAGGTAAGATCTGGTCGGACCTATGCCTAAGGCGCTTGACAACAAAAGATAACTAATCGTAGCCACTGATTATTTCACAAAATGGATAGAGGCAGAGCCATTAGCCAATATCAGGGATGTGGACATCAGGAGGTTTGTATGGAAAAACATTATCACCAGGTTCGGCATTCCCAGGGCCTTCATATCCGACAATGTTACACAATTTAATTGTGGCTTGTATAGGGAATTATGCAAACAATATGGGATCAAAACCTATTACTCCATACCAGCCTATCTCCAAAGCAATGGACAAGCGGAGGCATCAAACAAAACTATCTTGAATGGGATAAAGAAGTGATTGGAGGTCGTTAAAGAAATATGGGCTAAAGAACTTCCAACAGTTGGGCATACCGAATTATCCCAAGGCATGCAATGAGCGAGACCCTGTTCTCTCTTACATTTGGAATGGAAGTCGTGATTCCACTTGAAGCTGAACTCCCTAAGGAAAGAGCCAAACTGGTTGAAAATGGGATGAATAAGAGCTTGATCTTGAGGGATCTAGATTTGTCCGAAGAAAAAACGAGAGCTAGTTTCTCTTCGTTTGATGCGATATCAAAAGGAGATAGCTCGGGCATATAATAAGAATGTGTGGCATCGGTGATATGTGATCGGCAATCTAGTTCTAAAAAAAGATTTTACCAAGTGACTGTAGGACGGTCGACAGGAAGTTGTGGCCGAATTGGGATAGACCATACCAGGTTACGGATTTAGCTGGAGAAAGGGCTTATGAGATTGCCAACCTTCAAGGAAATGTGTTTCCTAGGCCTTCGAATGCTACGTACTTATAAAAGTAATATCATTAATCTTGTAATTATGATGTAATAATGATTAGACTAAAAGCATAATGAATAAATACAAGGTTCAAGAATTTTACACAAACAAGTGTACTCTTTTCATTTCATTAAAACTTTACAAGTATGATCAATAGTCCACAAAAACAAAAAGAGGATGCTCAATCAAAAAAAAAAAAAAAGACGAATAGAAAAAAGAGGGCTTTTACAAATTTTCCAGTTCAACTAGAATGGGAACATCTGGATTCGAAAGAGGCATTTGGGTGTACAATGAGGAAGACTGTGACCCTCCACTCCTCTGTGAAGAAAAAATTCTACAGTTTATTCAATTGGTCGAGGTAGAAAGTGTTGGCTATATTCCAAGTGGATTCAATATTTTCTTTTATATCAGCCGCCCACCAAGCTCTCACTTCTTCTAAGGTGGCCTTGAGCGCCTCATGCTCCACTCTAAGCTGATCAAGCTATCGGGTGGCAGCTTCAAAGATCTCTACCGCTGCTATTTCATTAGATTATGCTGCTGTAACTCTACTATCAGCCCAAGTAAGATCCTCCTTGATTTGCTTCTTCTCTGTTTCCATATGTTTCCTCTCTTTCGCCATCAGCTTCCTCTCCTCTTCGATTTTACGTCTCTTCTCATCACGACGATCCCTATCTTTGGACAATCTGATTTTCGCCTCCATGAACTGGTTTACTACCTACATAAGCACAAATTTCAACTTCAGCAAAAAAAAAAATGGAGTATTATGACGAACATGTCACTTCAGCAAGACAACAACCTTACCATCACTAGATTCTAGATGCCCTGGCCTAGCATCTGTTGGTCGAACTGTCCTTCCAGATGACGGATGTCTTCGAAGATGCACATGCCTCGATCCATCGCCAAAGCAACGCCTACATTCGAGAAAAATAAAATCCCTCATATTCAACGAGCAATCCATTATTATCGGTTAAAAAATGTACTCGATTAGCCCTTCAATTGTGGCATCCGCTTGCCCTTCACCTAATTGGAGATGACGACAAGTTGACGTTGGGGACACCACTTTGGGCGAACGTTCCACCGACTTGCAAGAACTTCCCATGCTCACTTTTCAACTTGATACGGGGGCAAATCAAATTATCTAGTAAGACGACGACGCCCTGCCATATCTGAAGTTGAAGAATCTGACGACTCAACAAGTATAAGAATGGCCTCCTAGGCTTGTTCATAGTCCACCCGCTAGTCGAACTCTCCCAAAAGCAGCGGTAGCAATGGTCTTTCCTCCTGAGGTACTTCAGGAGCCTCAATAACAAAGAAGGGGGTAAGAGGAACTAGAACAAGAGCAAACCGATGAAGGAATTGGTCTATCAAAACTTTTGCAGGCAGTACCTTAAACCTCCAAACAATTTGATGGGCTGGAAGATTTATACCCCACGACTCGTTCTGACAATCAGTGTTGACCGGCCGATAAGCTGAAGAGAATAAGAAGAAATCAATTACTCAGCACAGTCGAGGAAACAAAACAAAAAATTTTTGCAAAACTTAATCACCTACACCCAGTGTTCGAGATACGGTGGCAGCACTACTTGCAAAGAGATGGGTCGCAAACTCCCAGCTTCCTGAAACCATAACAACATCTTCTTTATCTACTGAAGAAGACAAAAGAAGTACCCAAACAAGAGATCAATCCCAATCTCAATTCTTGGACGATAAGAAGAAAACCTCAGTTTAGGACTGATAAAGGATATAGCAATATTGGAGGTCTTTCAAACCTAAGTCAATGTTCAATAGGTTGTTCAAAGAAAGCAGCCCATTTACGATCTTGAAAAAATTCGTATTAAGAAGAAAAGGTGAGACGCAAAAGGGAATGGAGAGGAAATCTAACTTCACCCTCTACAATGGCTGAAACCAGCCATAGAACCCTAGCGTCTGAAGGAAATAGGAAATTGTCATTAGGATGAGGGGCTTCTACAACTATATTGGCTGGGATGTCACCGATGGTACGAAGGTGGGCTAAACGCTCAAAACTACTAAGTAAATAAGCATATTTCCCCATTTTTGCAAAGCTACAAATCAAGAGAAATAAAGAGTATGAGCACTTACAGTAAGCAAGAAAAAAGAATGCCTAGGGAGTTTTTGAATGCTGAAACAAGAATAGGTGTCAATTCCTAAGAATGTTTTAGTGGGAAATGCTATCAAGAGGATATCGTAGATATTAACACAGTGATTTGAACCACTATATGTGTAAGAGAAAGGTAAAACAGCACATTATTCAGATGCGCACATCGCTTTGCTCAAATAACATGCCCTCGCATTTAATGCAAAGTGCTGATGAACATTCAGAATGATCGACACACATGCCTACCGAACGTAAGTGCATTAAAGTAAGAGCCTCCGGAAACAAACCCTAAAGACCTGTCCAAAAGACGGTACATCGGCAGGGGTATTACTGATCTCTTGCTTAGAGCAAGGAACAAACCTACGATGGTTTCCTATAAAAAACCTATCCAATGGATAGTACATTGGCAGGGATGCTGCCAATCTCTTGCCTAGAGCAAAGAACTAGCCTGTAGACACCCATTTTTGACCATCCTCAAGACTTGGTTGTGCTTGCAAGTACATCCAGCCACGAGTTCGATTGTTTGTCAGGTACTCGACTTTCGCGGCGGAACGTCACAGGTTTGAGCTTTCCAAACCCTGTATCCTTTCTGTCTTATTTTTGGACCATGTGTTGGTCCTTTCAGCATGTTTCTCACAATGCACTGTCGGCCACTCTCTGCCACTGCCGGCCATGCTTTTGTCCCTGCCTGCTATTGATGAAGCTTGCCGACCATCAATGAGGCACTGTCGGCCACTAATGATGGCCAGCAGAACACTTTGTCTTAGCAGATTTCATGCCAGATCTTTTGAGGCAGCTGGTTTCCACTCATCTCTCCTCCATACACGTGTATGGAGGGATAAAGCTCTTTTCAAGCTTGTTTAACAAGCTTTGCATTGCCTTTCTTCTATATAAAGAGAGGCTCCTCCTTCATTTCAAAGGTTCAGAAAAATGGGCTGAGAGTTATAGATATAGCTTTGTATCTATATCTCTCTTTGTTCTTGTTTTGTGCTTCAAAAGTGTAGTTTTGTCTTCGTTTAACACACAAACACACACTCAAACACCTTGCTTGTGTTGCTGAGGCTTCTTGGAGTTGTTTTTGGTGTTCTTGGGTTGATTTGAGCTTGAAAAGCTTGCTGGAGCTGCAGTTTTAAAGAAGGTCTTCAAGGGTGAGTTTCTATCCCTTAAAACCCCCATTCTTGCTTAAGATTTTAACCCTTCTTGCATGCTGTTTTAAGCTTAGCTTTCTACTGGAAAAAGTTCTATTTTTGCATGCTTAAAAAGTTTGTTTAAGGTCACTTTTTCGTTTAGGGTGATCTACCCCCCTCCTAGGCCTTGTTAGGCCTTGTTTTGAGCCATCCCTTTAGGCTCTTGTTGTAGCCTTTGCATGAACTTTCTACCACTGAAATCCAGAGGATTTTTAGTAGTGGAAATGTGATTTTGGAGTCCTAAATAGGAGAGGGTCATCCCCTCTCCTTGTATTTTCAATACTTGTCTTGAAAGCCTCATATGTGAGCATGTTTGTTAAGCTTGTGTTAGCTTGTATCTTAGCATGTATTTATGGTTATTTTGCTGAGGCATGCCACTATTTTTACTTGCTTTGGCCACTCCATGCATGGCTTATGCACTTGTAGTGTAAATCTTGTAGACTAGCTTTGTATGCTTCATGAAGTAGCATGTCATTCTAGCTTATGTTGAGTCCATTTTAGCATGTTCTTAGGCTTGTTTTACCATGTCATACCTCTGTTAGGGTTTGGTTTAATAGCTCCTTGCATGCTCCATGCACTTGTAGTACATTTCCATGAAATAGTCTAACATGCATCATGCTTTGACATGTCATTTTAGCATGCTTTTGGCTTAGCTCTAAGAGGACTTTATTCATGTTTTAGCATGTTTAAGGTCTAATTTATGTTGTCTTGGTCATGCATGACTTGCTTGGTATAGCCTTGGCTCAATCTAGCTTGTTAGCTTTGTGTATTGAGTCTTCTAACCTGCATTACTTGGATTATTTTAATGATTTGGCATCATTCATAATGTGATTTCAGTTCATGTTTCATGTCCATGTATTCACATTTGTCACTCATTCAATGCGTTGGAGGGTTTCTCCCCTTTATGCCTTAACATGAATCATTGTGTATGCCTTCATGTCTTAGCTTGCGAGCCATCATTTCAGTGCTTATTTGGGGTTATTTTGCCATGATATAACTCTGATTTTTATTGGTTAAGTCATCCCATGCTTGGTCTTAATAGGTGTAGTGTAATCCACCTTATTTGCCTTGTATGCATCATCCCTTGTGCCCTCCATGCTAGCTTATTTTGGCTTCCTTCCATACATGTTTTAGTATCATTTTGGCATGATCTAGGACTATTTTGGGTTGCCTTTGCCATGAGCTCCATGTTTTGCATAGTTGTAGTACAAGTGCTCTTGCTAGCTTCAAGCTTTGGGCACCATAGCATGCTTCATTTGCATCGTGTATATGATTTGGCGTCATTTATCATGTTATTTTAGAGCTTATAGCAATGCCATGTTCCCACTTCATCCATGCTTTAAGTGCCTTAGTATGTTGTGCATTGTTGCCTAGTTTTTGGCTTAGCTTGTATGCTTGCATGCCTAGGTCTTTGAGTCTACACCTTAGCATGTTTCAGTCATTGTCTTGACCTATCTCAGCTCTGTCCATGGTTGGTTCATGCATGCTTGTCATGTATTGCATGCCTCCTTTGTAGTCCTCTTTATTAGCTTTCATGCTTTAGGACCTTTGCACGCTATACTTATGATTGATTGAATGGTTTGGCACTATTTAGTACCTTGTTCCAATGCACTTAGTGTTGTTACACTTCCACATTGGTCACTCTTTGAGCACTCTTGAGAGTTGTGCTCTTAGGCCTCTTTGATGGGCCATTGTATGTGCATGCTTATACATGCTTTTAGTGCCTTCACTTTTGTGTCATGGCCACTGATTTGGGGCATGACTGAGGTCTACCCCTTTTGGTTTAAGTCCATTTGGCATGTTCACTTGCATGTTGCTTGTATGCTTATTTTGCTTTGCATTGAGTATGCATGTCCATAGCATTGATAAGTTACCCTTGTTTCATTGCATTGTGCATGCATGCATTACATTATATTTAGAATCTTAAGTTGCTTTGCATTCAATATGCATGCCATTGAGCATTGAGTACGCTTATCTTACATCGCATTGTGCATGCCATGTTGTTCACAACATTGAGTATGCCATGTAGTTGCATGTTTGCATGCTTAAGTCATATTGCATGTTTGCCATGCTTGTGTTGCATTGTTGTTTGGATTAAGTATTAATCCAAGCACGAGAAACGAGGGACGTTTCATACTTCAAGTGATGAAACGTGCCTCAATTCTCAGTCGCCGACACTCTTGATGACGCATGATAGAGTTTTAGGCTTTATATGTTTATCTGTGCATTCATTTTACATCGAATTTGCACAAGTTAGATCTTTGGCCATCATGCATCGGGATGCGTGATTGATGGTCTTGGATCCGACTATGCCTCTCCCTTGATGTTTTGAGGTGATATGGGGTGGCATAGTGCGTACATACCCTTGGGAGACCCTCTCTTTTCTCTATTTTGTGCTCTGCTGCAGCTTGGTGTCACAGCATGCCAGTGGCCGGCACCCTCTTGTTGTTGGCCGGCAGCTCTTCATTTGTGGCCGGCAGTGTGCATTCTTGGCGAGCAGGGTGGTTGGCAGTAGCTCTTCATGGCCGGCAGGCCACTGGTGCACTCCTCAACACTGTTTTGGTAAGATCCAGTAGCTAGTTCTCAAGGACACCCTGCAGACAGAGCCTCTTGAGAGCAACCGGAGAGCTTTTCGGGACGGCAACCGAGCATGCATCCTCTTCTCCTTCAACCAGCGCTGGAACAACATTGTTTATTGCTTACTTGTTAGTTAGCATTTGGATTTGTAACTTAATTAGTTAATTTGTTAATTAATTAAGTTTTGTAATAATTAGTTGTAGCTAGTTATTCATTTGATTATGTAATAATTAATTAGCTTGTTAGTTAGTTAACTAGTCGGTTGTATTATTCATTCGGACCCTCCGTCGAGAGGGCGAATTGTTGTAATAAGCATGTGTGTGTGCGATACATGTCTTCCAACCCCCATTTCTTTCTCCCTTTTACTTACCTGCTTTTAGTGGTTAGTTTTAGGGCATGTTTCAATTAGCATCCTTATGCTTGCATGCGTGCATCATTCATCTGTCTTGCATGCACCAGGCTCGGCACATCATATGAACTGCATTGTATTTCAATTCCGATTTGAATACATGATTATCAAGTTGCATTTCACATGCCATTTTAGAATAGCCGAGCCTATTTCTAGTTGCATTTTGTATGTGTTGCATTAGCCATTTTAAACATGAACTAGGATCATGCATGATTTCTAACTAGTTCTTTGTTTTGACTCGGAGTACACTGTGAGTGTTTATGCTTTAGCATACTGCATGTGTGTTAATGTTGCCATGATAGCATGTTGTAACAAGCCCGCGGGGGACCTCGCTACAGGTCGGACTCGATTTGTGTCACGGTTCTCAATCTGAACCAAAGAGTCCAAATCTGGCAAATCGTTTTGAGAAAACAGATTTTTGAAAGAAGTGCCAAACATGGACTGCTTTGCCAGATACAGAGTCGCCACCTAAATGTTTTATTTTTGGGAAATTTAGGAAACCCTGACTCGTTGCCGAAGGCCACGTGTCCGTCATCACCAAAGTTGTCTCGGCTCAGGAACTTGGGTACGATTGGGGAAGGTCACTTCGTGACCACCCCCGCTCGCCCGATCAAAGATCGGCCTCTACTAACCATGATATCTAGTTTTAAAAACATTATGTGTTCTTATTCCGGTTATTAGCCTAGGATTACTACGTGATGCGCACAGCATACAAGTATAGACTGGATCGCCTGAATTGGAACAAAGCATTTCCTGTTTGTTTGAAATATGGTTTGCTACTCGCAAGTAGGCTTAAAATGCAGATTTTGCCACCCTCGGGTGGGCTTAGAAAAGATGGTTTTGCCACTATCTAGTGGGCTTAAAACTCACAGTTAATGATTTGATCCAATCCAAACAACCCAACCTTCACCCACAGGCATTCAGGCAATTATATCACATAAGCACATAGCCTCATGGTAAGCATGCTATCATAGCAGTCACTCACACGCATGCAAGGATGCTAAAGCATAAAACTTACCGAGTACTCCAAGCCAAAGAAAGAAGCTAATTAGAAATCAATGCATGATCCTAATTATATAGAAATGCCTAATGCAACACATGCAATAATGCAACTATAGCAGGCTCGGCTATTCTAAACATGGCATATGAGATACAACAGTTAACAAGTATTCAATTTGGAATTGAAATAAAGATGCAGTTAGTATGATGCGCCGAGCCCGGTGCATGCAAGATAGATGAATGAATGCAAACATGCTATCATACTGTATGCTAATCGAAACATGCCCTAATCTAACCATCATAAGCTGGTAAATAAAAGGGAGAAAGACGTGGGGTTGGAAAACATACATCACACACACGCACACTTATTACAACATTGCCCTCGCGCAGAGGGTCCGAATAAATAATATACAGTCCCAAATAAATAATTACAGTCCGTATAAATACAAAATCCTAATTAATTAACAAATTAACTAAGAAAAGCTGTAAACTAGCATGCAAGCTAGGGACTGCCTCAACTCTGCTCCGGGTGATGAGTGATGCATGTTCGGGTTGCCTTGCGCGGAAATCCACTGCGATGCCCCGATTAGCCTCTGTTTGCAATTGTTCTTGGAATGCGTGCCAAGCTCTAGAAGGCTGCTGATTCTTGATTTGCTGCAACAGAGAGCAACAAAGGGGCATGGCAATGTGTTTTCACCTATGTATGCATGCCTCGATCCTCGTGCCACCAATCACGCATCTCGATGCGTGATGGCCGAGGAGTCGAATTGCACAACTCAATATGGGATGAATGCACATGAAAACACAACAAGACCGAGGCTCCATCATGGATAATCCAGAGTGTCGGTGACCGGGAATTGAGACACGTTCCGTTACTCGGAGTACGAAACATCCCTCGTTTCCCGTGCTTGGGCTAACTCCTATCCCAAGCACAATGCAATATGCATGACATGCATGAATGCAATCCTAACATGCAACCTAGCATACACAATGCTATGAAATGGCATACACAATGCACGATGTAACATGGCATACACAATGCTCTAACATACAACCTAGCATACACAATGCTATGGAATGAAATGGCATACACGATGCATAATGGACTTACACCAACACAAGTGGACCTCAGCCACACTCACATAGGAGGCCATCAGATGAAAATAAGACACACGAGATGCGTGCACACGTGCACGCAAACCGAGGACCGATCCTAGGGCACGAATGCCACTCTAACAAGGCATGGCAAGGCATGGAATATGGCATACAAACATGCGAATTTCAGTGCTAAAATATGATGCTAAACAGCCCCGAATCATAGCAATATGGCACCCGATGCATGAGACGAACCCCGAAACTCAAAACTAGGCATGCGCAATGACCTATAGCTATACAAAGCATGCACTATTTGATCATGAAGCATGAAGACAGAGTCAAGGCAGTCCCAAAACATGAACTTTTCTAGTTCAAAGCATGGCCAAAAGATGCTAGCAAGATGACTTAAAATAGCATGCAATTTTGACTAGCTAACATGATTTACATGGAAAGTATATGATACACATGGAATCTCACCAAACCATCAAAAATCAGTGAATAAAACATGTGAAAATAGGCCCAAATAACCACTGATATACAACCATGGCATGCAAAAATGATGAGTTACTTTAGAGGGCCATGCAAGGGGTTCTTAAGCACATACAAGATAGACATGTGGCAGCACCAAACCAACTCTGAAAATCAATTATGGTAGTCTCAAAACTCACCAAATTGGCCCTGAAAAGTGGCTAACAAGCATGCAAGATAGGGTCTCTTTGGAAGGACAAAATGACTACCAAACAAGTCAAGGTGAGAGGGGGTCACCCCCCTCTGTTTTGGAGGCTCAAAAAGAGCATTAAAGCCACTGGAAATCCACTGGATTCCAGTGGCTAGAAGACCAAACAAAGCATGCAACAAGGGCTAGGATGTAGGGCTCAAAATGGGAGGCAACCAAGCATACAAGCTAACATATGACCTCAAACAAAAATGGAACCTTAAACAAACTTGAATATGAGATCAAAAAAAGATATTTTTCAGTTTATGACAACTCTCAAAAATGAACACAAGTAGGGCTAATCTATCATGCAAAAATGGCCCTAAAAGAGAGAATAGAGACAAGGGACAGCATCTGGCCCCAAATGGCAAAGAGCCCTTCAACAAAGTTGAAGAGGGGCTCAAAATGAAGCACTTTACAGTTTATAACCAAGTCCAAAACAGCTCACAAATAAGACTAAAATACCATGCAAAAATAGGCCTAAAAGAGGGATAAAGAGACAAGTGGTAGTAGGAGACCTCAAACAGCAAGAGGTCCTTGATCAAACATGTAGAAGAGCTCAAAATATGACTATTTACAGTTTGGCTCGGAGCCCAGAAATGCCCAAAAATAAGGCTAATATATCATGCAAGATTAGGCCCTAAAAGAGAGATAAGATGAAAGGGATAGTAGATGACTTTAAACGGAGAAAGGTCCTTAATAAAACATGAAGATAAGCTCAAAATAAGGCCATTTTCAGTTTGTGTCGGAGCCCAAAAATGCTTGCAAGTATGGCTTAAAAATGAAGCAAAAAAAAAGCAAGTTTGAGGGAAATGAGTGCTTACCCTTGTAGAACCAAGCTTCAACAACTTTTGGACCAGGTTTGGGAGCTCTTGACCTCTGGAAATCAGCTTCAAAGGGCTGGAATGGAGTGTGGAGGTGTGGTGCTATGGGTTGTAGGGTAAATAGTGCAAGAAGCTTAGGGTTTTAGAGCTTGGATGAGAGAGGGAGAGGGGATTGTATGTAAAAAAGCTCTAAACAAATTTTGTGACCCCTTAAAATGAGCTGGGGGGCTGGTTTTATAGAGGAGAGGAGTGGAGAAAAAGGGGGGGAAATCAAATTCAAATTTCCCCCTAAAAATAGGCCTAAAAGAGAGATAAAGAGGCAAGTGGTAGCTGCTGACCTCAAACTGAAGAGAGCCCTTCAACAAAGTTGAAGAGACGCTCAAAAAAATACATTTTACAATTTATGACTAAGCCCAAAACAGTTCACAAATAAGCCTAAAATACCATGCAAAAAAAGGCCAAAAAGAGAGTTAAAGAGGCAAGTGATAGTAGGAGACCTCAAACAGCAAAAGGTCCTTAATCAAACATGAAAAGGAGCTCAACATATGACTATTTACAGTTTGGGTCGGAGCCCAAAAATGCTTGCAAGAAAGGCTTAGATATAGAGCAAGATAGGAACAAAAAAGAGGGAAAAGAAGCTTACCCTTGAAAACCAATAGACCAGCAGCTCTTGGTCTGAGAAATGGTGCTCCTAAGCTCTGAAAAATAGCTCCAAGTTGTTGGAATGGATGGTGGTGGGGTGTATACCAAAAACTGGGGCAAACGGAGGTGGTTAAGCGGTCCCGAACCGAGGCACACGGCGGTCGGCTCCGAAAAACCGAAAACCGGGCTCCAAACGAGAAAAATAGCCTACGACCACGAAACGTAGCCTACGGCCACTGAGAGATGATCTACGAGACCTCTCCCTCCCTTCGGGAAGAGAAACAGAGAAAACGGAGCCTGGTTCGCAAACCGAGGCCAGACACGAAAGAGCCCGGAAGTCCGGAGGCAAGGCTCGCAGCCGAGACTCTGAAACTTCTGAACGAGCACAATATGCAACATCACCGAGCGCTCAATCGGTGACGTCTGAGTCTTAAGGTCGGTCAAAAATAGGGTGTCTACAGTTGCCCCTCTTTGACAGAACTCGAAAGTCATAAGTGACGGGAGTGAATGTCAAAGCCCAGAGACGACCCATTTTTGACAAGGCCGAAGACTTAGACAAACAGGTGAGATAAACAGAGATGTGCCCGCAGGCGCGCCCGCAGGCAGGGGGGACAAAATGCAACTGGCAATGCAAGACGCCGAAGGTGACTCAATGATCATGCAAATGCAGCAAGCTGTAATGAAGCACATATTCACAATAGATGCAACAGTTTTAAGCAAGAATGAAAAGCAACAACTACATTTCATGCAATTAAGAATGCGGAGAATTATTCAATTCTCGCCACATCTCACACGGAGAAGATACAATACCTGCGCGGTTCGTCTGGTCGCACCAGCCTCAAATGAACCGTACATACAATATCGTGCCTCATGATGCTAGGGATCTCTTGCTTCTTCTTGGTCGAGCCACAAGTGCTACTTTTCTCCCTGACTATGGTTGCAGCTTTCCCTATTCTCCAACAGGGTAACAGACTAGGTTGATTCAGTATCCAGAATTGAGGCGCACACATATGCTATCTCAATCTATGGGGCTGCCATACAGATTTCAAGCCGAGGATATACCCTGGGTATTTAAACCAGACTTTAGTCTCGGAAATCCCGAACCTTTGCGTTCTAGGCATGAGCCGTTCGAACTCTAGTTTCCACCGTCTCAGTTGGTCTCCTAGGAACTCACCGCAAACACAGGCAGGTGGCTATACCAGACCACCAGAAGTCATTCGGGCACGACAAACACCAAAGGAATTGCACCTTTAGAGGATTTAAGGTCTCCTAGACCGGAGAGTGCACAAGGCAGTGTGATGAAATGCAAGTAAAATGTAAGTACGATGCGCAAAACAGCGCGAATGATGATGCAGGATTTAAGGTCTCCTTAGACCGGACAATAAAACAGATACGATGCAATGAATGTAATAGATGTGATGCAATAGATAATAGATGCGATGCAACAGAGAGTACAATAGATGCAAAATGGTGACATACGCCAACCACGCTGGACTCGTGAGTGGAGGAAGAGCAAAGAAAATTAATCAGGAGCGCGTTCCACGCAACCTAAGATAAATTCCAAACACGCTGAAATCGTGTGAGGAAGGGATCAAAACAACAACCGCCCAGGTGCGCGCACAACGCAACCTGAGATAAAATCCAAACACGCTGAAATCGTGAGAGGAGGTCTGAAAACAACCGCTCAAGTGTGCGCACAACGCAACCTGAGATAAAATCCAAACATGCTGAAATCGTGTGAGGAACGGGACACTCAAACCACGCTGAAATCGTGAGAGGAAGTCGAAAACAACCCACCCAGTGCGTCTACAACGCAACCCGGGATAAATTCCAAACACGTTGAAATCGTGTGAGGAAGAGAACACTCTAACCACGCTGAAATCATGAGAAGAGGTCCAAAAACAACCGCTCAAGTGCGCGCACAATGCAACCTAAGATAAAATCCAAACACGCTGAAATCGTGTGAGGAAATGGACGCTCAAACCACGCTGAAATCGTGAGAGGAGGTCCAAAACAACCCGCCCAGCGCGTCTACAACGCAACCTGGGATAAATTCCAAACACGCTGAAATCGTGTGAGGAAGAGAACACTCTAACCACGCTGAAATCGTGAGAAGAGGTCCAAAAACAACCGCTCAAGTGCGCGCACAACGCAACCTGAGATAAAATCCAAACACGCTGAAATCGTGTGAGGAAAGGGACGCTCAAACCACGCTGAAATCGTGAGAGGAGGTCCAAAACAACCCGCCTAGCGCGTCTACAACGCAACCTGGGATAAATTCCAAACACGCTGAAATCATGTGAGGAAAAGAACACTCTAACCACGCTAAAATTGTGAGAAGAGATCCAAAAACAACCGCTCAAGTGCGCGCACAACGCAACCTGAGATAAAATCCAAACACGCTGAAATCGCGTAAGGAACGGGAACACTCTAACCACGTTGAAATCATGAGAAGAGGTCCAAAAACAACCGCTCAAGTGCGCGCACAACGCAACCTGAGACAAAATCCAAACACGCTGAAATCGTGTGAGGAAAGGGACACTCAAACCACGCTGAAATTGTGAGAAGAGGTCCAAAAACAACCGCTCAAGTGCGCGCACAACGCAACCTGAGAAAGTCCCGGAGGACAACGATCCCAAACGCTGCTCAGCGTAAAAGGATAAATGGTAGAAGATAACACAAGATGCAAATAAATGCAAGTATGGTGTTCATGACAATACAAGTGGAAGAGTGCAGAACAATGCGGGTGGAAGGGTGCATAACTTTGAAGCAGGCTTGATCTTGCGCTTGAGGTAGAGGCACACTCATACTTCGGAGCATTGACAAGGCTTGAAAAGGTACATCCGGAATACAATCACGGAATTTTCTGAAGTTGAAGCACACTCAGCTGCTTCCATTTTCCCTCTTTTCTTTTGCTTTGCAGTCTGGAACCCACATAGCTTCAGATAGGTCCTTGTTTTACTGTTCACGCTTATCGGGGGTGGACCCTGTAGTTTTATGAAAGAACAAATACTGTTTTGAACAAATGTGGAGAACGGCATGGTACTCGGAGCACAAAACGATTTTATTTTCGAAATTGAGAGATGAGTTTTCGACCAGGTATTGAGCCTACGACTGAACACAGCAAAACGACTCAAGAAGGAAACAAAAGGCACACAACCTAGACACATCGAGTAACACTCGAAACGACTCAAAACAAGAAACGAGATAAAACAAAAAAATACACGACACTCAGATGTGCACAGGGAGCCTGTTTCACCGAGTAGTGTTTCCCGCCCTTTCTCATTTGTGATTCTCACATCACTCGGCCCTCAGGCTCTATTTTTCTGAAAAAGCCCTTTTCTCACTTTTTCTCTCAGCGCACATCTCTCTATTCTTCAATCTCTCATTTTTTATCCCTCCCCTGGGTGGTTGATGGATAAACAGGAAGTTACGGGCTCTTGCCCCTAGCATGCTGCTAGACCCTTCTCTTTCTACGCGCAGCTAGTGAGTTCCTCCCACAGAGGGGTTGTGCTACAACTGGGTGTGTAGCGAATCTGCAGCTGACATCGGTTGACGATGCTCTACTGGGGAGTTTAGACGTGATCAGATCTGTCCAGATGAGGGAGGGGAATATCTTGATCCATTCCAGTTCGTGCTTAGCACTTGGCTCGACACATCGTTGCTCGGAGGGTGTGAGAGCTTTTTGGCCCTTTTGTGGTTAGCTTGAGTGGTGCCCTTTTCCGACAGGTATGATGCCCTTCTTGGCAAGTATGTTGACAATGGGGAAAGACAGGAAGCCTGACTCAACTGTGTCCCTAGTTTCATCATTTTGACCATTTTTTGTTTTAGTTTTCTCCTAAAAAAATTTGACCAAAATGAGAGTTAGATTAACATGCTTGTTCAACTTTTGATTTGAAATCATGCAAGTCAGGCTATGAGCACTGAAAATTTTCCTTTTTTTTGGGTCCAATAAATGGTCCAATTTTGAAAAATGGAATACTTTTCGAGAAGATTAGTCAACCTCAGTAAAAATCCTCAAAAACTATTTTTGCAAACGGCCATTGCTTAACGAGCATGAAACCTACTCCTGAGATGCACAACCTCGGATCCAAAGGAAAACTGCCCCGTGCTTGAAGAGAGCTGTATGGCAGCGGAAAGTTGCCCCTTGTTTGAACGGCACCGTGGCGCATTGAATGGCAACGGAAAGTTGCGCCTTGTTTGAATGGCACCGCAGCGCATTGTAGTCAGTCCTTAGAGTGACAAACACAACCAAATCCTCAGATACAGAGAAGACAAAGATGACCAGAACCATTGCATGGACACAATCAAATTGAAGTGTTTTACGGCTGGACTTCAGGATGAAGTTGCCTACGTATCCCAAAGATGAGAATCAAGCCTTACGTAGTTCGGGGTTAAGGTACACTCGGGTATTAACCTCTCCTTTTTAGGCTCTAACTTTTGCCAAGGCGCCCGTCGCGGGTTTTCGACCTTGCGAGCTTTGTTCTTCTTTCTTTTTTCTTTTTTTTTATATTCTTTTCATTCCTTTTTCTTCTTTTTTTTTTTTTTTTTTTTTTTGCATTTTTCTTTTTCTTTTCTTTTTGCATTTTTTGTATATTTTTTTTTTGTCTCGCTCTAACTTTTGCCTGGGTCGCCCTTCTGGGTTTTCGACCCAGCGAGCCTCTCAAAGGGTAAAAGTGTAGCTTGGTCCATGCCAAATGGTTGTAGGGTTTTGAAGTCATCCGTATCCAGGAGAGTGGCTGTTGACTCACAAAAGGACTCATCTTCGGCTCTTCGAGCACATCTGACATCTTTGCCCCTGGTTCGAAAGGTGCTTCCGACCTAGCTTCGCAAGCTGTTTTTGGTGACATCTGGTCTTCTTGATCTGATTTTCTTGCCGCTAATTCATGGGCTGCTTCGAATCTGGCCACACAGGCCTCACATTGTAGTTGACCGTTGAACATTCTGAATTCAAGTTCAAGGTTTGGAAGCAAAGGGGTTGAGTCTTGAGGCTGAGAGTGATCCTAGGCTGCACAATCTCAAGAGCGATTCCACACAGGTCTTCGCAGGACCGCGCAAAACATTTTGTTTTTGAAAATTTTTAAGAAAGCGACAAGTCGCTCGCCCTGAAGATAGTGTGAAACCAGTCTGGATCAAGCCAGGGTCCTTCTCAGTACTCTCGCTAACAAGCATGATTTCATTCATTAAGGGCTTAGCACGCCTCTTTTTCTCTCAAATGATCAAAGTTTTGCAAATCCCGAGGAATTCCTTCCTCTTCATTTTCACCGCAGTGTTCAAAAAAAGTTTTGAAAAACTTAGGTCAATACAACGACTTCAAGGCACAGAAAAGCAGGTGAAAAGCACTGCCATTTCATTCAGAACTTCTGGCACAGCTGGCACAAGGCAGAAGCGAGCACAAGAATGTGAAAATCACTGCTGTTCATTCAAATCTGTTGGCATTACTGGCTCCACGGCAGAAACAGACTCAAAACAAAATGAAAAGACAAAAAACAAAACAAAATGGTGACGCCCGAGGTAACACCCCCCTGAATCACCCGACTCCTATAAAATAGGACTGACTCGGTACAACAAGACAGACCCAATTGACTCAGTAAGAAAAGACTGACTCTATACAAAACAACAAGACTGACTCAATACCCAAGTTAGAAGCACAAAAACTGGTGTTTGCATATTGTTCAGAACAGTGCGTGCCATTCCCACGTCTGGAGTTAATCGAGCGCCACATGCAGCTGGTTCATCCCCCGATCACATGGTCACATTATCCCCCAAGTTCACCGATCCAGTGCCGATAGACTTTGCAGAGCTTGGCGCGGCAATGACCCCGTTGTCAATCAGATCTTGCACTTCGTGGCGAAGACGAGAGCAATTGTTGGTGCCATGACGGGTTTGCTGATGGTATGCGCAGTACTGGGTAGCATCATGTGTAGCCGGAAGAGGGTTCGGGAGAGGCCGAGGCTCAAGGGGTTTGAGATGGCCTTGTCCAACAAGGACTTGGAGAGCTTTGGACAAAGGCATATAGAGGGCATGGAAGACCCTCTGACCTCGGGGTTGGTACTTCAAGGTTTGTGGATTTTTGCTGGACGCACCAGTAAAGGGATTGGCAGGTGCTGGTCTGGTTTGTTGATCTCTTCTGAGTGCAGGATTATAGCTGAAAGGAACGTTTCTGATACAACGACCCTTCTCCCGGCTTGCCCCTTGATTCAAACTGCCCCCAACTTGAGTGGCGAAAATGTCGTCCACAGTTTTTGCAACGACTGCGAACACTTGCTCTTTGTTCAGTCCCTCGGCTTTCAAAGCCTCAACAGCCAACAGAAGATGTTCATGGGGATCCATGTCCGCCCCTATCTTGTTCTTTCCACTCGCCTTTACCTCGCCAAGGGATTGGCATTCCTCAAATACAGCTCGTTCCAAGACTGGGGAGCCTTTTGACACGAACTCCCTGGTATGAGATATGGTTGATGACGGAGCCAATGTCCCGGAGGCCAAATCTGTCACAGTTCTTTGAAGATCTTCGATCATTCTCTTCAGCTCAGAAGTAGTGGGCTCACGGGTTTGAGATGATTGGGGTCTAGGTGCATCCATCATGCATAAGTCCATGCTTTCTGGAATGAACACCTCAGGCTTGGGTAGATGGGCTGGGGTAATGTATATGCTGGGGTCGTAGGTGGACGGCAGTATATGGATGAGGTTGAGATGTAGAGGTGATGGGTCAGTACTATCCTGAGGTCCTTTTGGTGGAGCTAGGGTGTCTTCGTCAATAAGATCCTGAATCTTATGACGGAGGCGGATGCAATGGTTCGTATCATGATCGTGCTGTTGATGGTAAGCACAGTATTTAGCTGGGTCATATCTTGGCGGAAGAGGGTTTAGAAGGGGTTGGGGTTCTAGAAGTTCTAGGTGCCCTTCTTCTCGTAGCTTTTTCAAAGCTTGAGAGAGACTCATGTAAAGAGGATGGAATTTTCGGGCTTGGGGCCGAGTTGAAGTGGTTGGTTCTTGGCCATTGAGGGAAGTGGTGATAGTGTCTACTTCTGAGCATTTCGCAGCTGTGCTATCATCAGTAGTAGCATTGGAACTGCGAGCAACATTCCTCTTCAAAGGCTCATTATCTTCTGCAAAGATCCCTTGTCTGATGGCATCCTCGATTTGAACCCCCATTTCATGAAGGGCTGGAAAGGTAAACAGAGGTAGAACGACCATCTTTTGCAGCAACTTGCCATGCAAATTCCGAACAATCATCCTGATCTGATCTTTGTCGGAAGGCCTTGTAGTCATCATTGAGGCCTTTGCTCTCCATCTCGTTACGAATTCTGAGAAACCCTCCTTTGGTTCTTGGCGGGTGATTTCGAGATCACGAGTTGTGACCTCGATCTGTGTGTTGTAGGAGTATTGAGCAATAAAGGCCTCAGCCAGCTCTTCCCAGTTCTGTTTCACGGAGCTCTCCAATTTTGCATACCAGATTGCGGCTATCCTAGACAGGGTTCGGCTGAATAATGACAATTTCTGGGCTGTGGTCAAACCCATTGGCCTTAAGATATCAGAAAACAGTTGAAGGTGCACCATTGGGTCTTCAGAGCCATCGAATCGATCGATATGTGCCATCTTGAACCGATCCGGTAATGTCACCATTGAGTCGGTATAACCATTCTCTATATCAGGAATAGAGTGGGCCCCCTGAGACTTTTTGAACAATTTCTCAAGCTTGCTCACTTTCAATGCTGTGGGGTCCGTCTCGAACTCAAAGGGAGAGTCTGGTAGGTTGGTGGGTGTTTTAGATAGTTGGGGTAGAACCGAGGGCGAAGCTGGCCCGCCTGGAATGTCCGTATCATCCTGGACATGGGTTGCCTCCCCGAGTATGGGAACTCTTGGTGGGGGAGGAGCCTGGTGTGAAGTAGATACTCCAGTTTGCTACTCTAACCTGGCAATTGTCTCTGCCTGTTGGACTATGACCACGGCCTGTTGCTTGGCGAATTCCGCTTGACGGACAGCGTCCTCCTGCATGAGCTTCATACTCTCTTGAAGCTGACGCATCATTTCTTCCATCCCTGCCATACTGCCCTGACTTAGCTGAATAACAATTGTAACTCCCTGAGGTATCTCAACCCAACTGCACACAGGTGAGATGGATAATGACTGCTAATCCGAAGATTGTTGAACTGATGATCTGTGCTTCACTGGCCTTTTTACCCGGCCTCTGGCGAAGGAACACTGATTTGCCCTTGAACCGAATCTTTGACCCGACAAAGTCTATCAGCACAAGTTCGGTGTACCCGGGGGATATTGGAGCCTTCTGAAGCTATGGTTCCAAGACTACCTAGCAAAAGAGAAAACAGGCAGCACCTCAGCCGGATTTCACCTGAACAGATATAAGCATAGTTGAATGAGTGTGCTCTCTACTGAATTCTGCCCAAAATTCTGCCGGTAAACTGATATCTTCAAGTAAAACTGATTCTTCCAAATACTGATGCCCGCAGGCCTGATACCCAGACTCGAAAACTGATACATGCATTCCTGTAGAGACGCACTCTAAAAGCACATAACAAGCAAGTGAGAACCAAAACACCCCTATGCAGGGATAAGGTTTCCCTGTCCTATTTTGTCAGGAGCTAGGGTTTCACTACGCACGCAGCGGTTTCAAACAACCTATATCGGGTAAGCAACCTGTCCTAGTTTGGAATGGTCACTATGGATTTCGATATGCACTAGGTCGAATGGTCAAAAGGGTGCCCCGGTAAAACCGGGGTTTGTGTTCCCATACTGGCAGAGCCCACAACCGGTCAGCCTTATGGTCATGCCTTGACAAGACAAGCCTCCGGAAAACCGTTCAGGAATAGCAGATGGCAAACACGGTGTCCTAGGCGCACCAATGCAAATGCAATGCAAAGAAACATATAAGTGTAGCCAAAACAAGATATCATGAGTTCGAGTCAAGTTCTCTAAATCCCCAGTGGAGTCGCCATAAACTATAACAAGCCCGCGGGGGACCTCGCTACAGCTCGGACTCGATTTGTGTCACGGTTCTCAATCTGAACCAAAGAGTCCAAATCTGGCAAATCGTTTTGAGAAAACAAATTTTTGAAAGAAGTGCCAAACATGGACTGCTTTGTCAGATACAGAGTCGCCACCTAAATGTTTTATTTTTGGGAAATTTAGGAAACCCTGACTCGTTGCCGAAGGCCACGTGTCCGTCATCACCAAAGTTGCCTCGGCTCGGGAACTTGGGTACGATTGGGGAAGGTCACTTCGTGAGCACCCCCGCTCGCCCGATCAAAGATCGGCCTCTACTAACCATGATGTCTAGTTTTGAAAATATTATGCGTTCTTATTCCAGTTATTAGCCTAGGATTACTACGTGATGCGCACAGCATACAAGTATAGACTGGATCGCCTAAATTGGAACAAAGCATTTCCTGTTTGTTTGAAATATGGTTTGCTACTCGCAAGTAGGCTTAAAATGCAGATTTTGCCACCCTCGGGTGGGCTTAGAAAAGATGATTTTGCCACTATCTAATGGGCTTAAAACTCACAGTTAATAATTTGATCCAATCCAAACAACCCAACCTTCACCCACAGGCATTCAGGCAGTTATATCACATAAGCACATAGCCTCATGGTAAGCATGCTATCATGGCAGTCACTCACATGCATGCAAGGATGCTAAAGCATAAAACTTACCGAGTACTCCAAGCCAAAGAAAGAAGCTAATTAGAAATCAATGCATGATCCTAATTATACAGAAATGCCTAATGCAACAAATGCAATAATGCAACTATAGCAGGCTCGGCTATTCTAAACATGGCATATGAGATGCAACAGTTAACAAGTATTCAATTTGGAATTGAAATAAAGATGCAGTTAGTATGATGTACCGAGCCCAGTGCATGCAAGACAGATGAATGAATGCAAACATGCTATCATACTGTATGCTAATCGAAACATGCCCTAATCTAACCATCATAAGCTGGTAAATAAAAGGGAGAAAGACGTGGGGTTGGAAAACATACATCACACACACGCACACTTATTACAACATTGCCCTCGCGCAGAGGGTCCGAATAAATAATATACAGTCCCAAATAAATAATTACAGTCCGTATAAATACAAAATCCTAATTAATTAACAAATTAACTAAGAAAAGCTGTAAACTAGCATGCAAGCTAGGGACTGCCTCAACTCTGCTCCGGGTGATGAGTGATGCATGTTCGGGTTGCCTTGCGCGGAAATCCACTACGATGCCCCGATTAGCCTCTGTTTGCAATTGTTCTTGGAATGCCTGCCAAGCTCTGGAAGGCTGCTGATTCTTGATTTGCTGCAACAGAGAGCAAGAAAGGGGCATGGCAATGTGTTTTCACCTATGTATGCATGCCTCGATCCTCGTGCCACCAATCACGCATCTCGATGCATGATGGCCGAGGAGTCGAATTGCACAACTCAATATGGGATGAATGCACATGAAAACACAACAAGACCGAGGCTCCATATGGATAATCCGGAGTGTCGGTGACCGGGAATTGAGACACGTTCCGTTACTCGGAGTACGAAACGTCCCTCGTTTCCCATGCTTGGGCTAACTCCTATCCCAAGCACAATGCAATATGCATGACATGCATGAATGCAATCCTAACATGCAACCTAGCATACACAATGCTATGAAATGGCATACACAATGCACGATGTAACATGGCATACACAATGCTCTAACATACAACCTAGCATACACAATGCTATGGAATGAAATGGCATACACGATGCATAATGGACTTACACCAACACAAGTGGACCTCAGCCACACTCACATAGGAGGCCATCAGATGAAAATGAGACACACGAGATGCGTGCACACGTGCATGCAAACCGAGGACCGATCCTAGGGCACGAATGCCACTCTAACAAGGCATGGCAAGGCATGGAATATGGCATACAAACATGTGAATTTCAGTGCTAAAATATGATGCTAAACAGCCCCGAATCATAGCAATATGGCACCCGGTGCATGAGACGAACCCCGAAACTCAAAACTAGGCATGCACAATGACCTATAGCTATACAAAGCATGCACTATTTGATCATGAAGCATGAAGACAGAGTCAAGGCAGTCCCAAAACATGAACTTTTCTAGTTCAAAGCATGGCCAAAAGATGCTAGCAAGATGACTTAAAATAGCATGCAATTTTGACTAGCTAACATGATTTACATGGAAAGTATATGATGCACATGGAATCTCACCAAACCATCAAAAATCAGTGAATAAAACATGTGAAAATAGGCCCAAATAACCACTGATATACAACCATGGCATGCAAAAATGATGAGTTACTTTAGAGGGCCATGCAAGGGGTTCTTAAGCACATACAAGATAGACATGTGGCAGCACCAAACCAACTCTGAAAATCAATTATGGTAGTCCCAAAACTCACCAAATTGGATCTAAAAAGTGGCTAAGAAGCATGCAAGATAGGGTCTCTTTGGAAGGACAAAATGACCACCAAACAAGTCAAGGTGAGAGGGGGTCACCCCCCTCTGTATTGGAGGCTCAAAAAAAGCATTAAAGCCACTGGAAATCCACTGGATTCCAGTGGCTAGAAGACCAAACAAAGCATGCAACAAGGGCTAGGATGTAGGGCTTAAAATGGGAGGCAACCAAGCATACAAGCTAACATATGACCTCAAAAAAAAATGGAACCTTAAAAAAACTTGAAGATGAAATCAAAACAAGATATTTTTCAGTTTATAACAACTCTCAAAAATGAACACAAGTAGGGCTAATCTATCATGCAAAAATGGCCCTAAAAGAGAGAATAGAGACAAGGGACAGCAGCTGGCCCCAAATGGTAAAGAGCCCTTCAACAAAGTTGAAGAGGGGCTCAAAATGAAACACTTTACAGTTTATAACCAAGTCCAAAACAGCTCACAAATAAGACTAAAATACCATGCAAAAATAGAAGTAAAAGAGGGATAAAGAGACAAGTGGTAGTAGAAGACCTCAAACAGTAAGAGGTCCTTGATCAAACATGTAGAAGAGCTCAAAATATGACTATTTACAGTTTGGCTCGGAGCCCAGAAATGCTCAAAAACAAGGTTAATATATCATGCAAGATTAGGCCCTAAATGAGAGATAAGATGAAAGGGATAGTAGATGACTTTAAACGGAGAAAGGTCCTTAATAAAACATGAAGATAAGCTCAAAATAAGGCCATTTTCAGTTTGGGTCGGAGCCCAAAAATGCTTGCAAGTATGGCTTAAAAATGAAGCAGAAAAAAAGCAAGTTTAAGGGAAATGAGTGCTTACCCTTGTAGAACCAAGCTTCAACAACTTTTGGACCAGGTTTGGGAGCTCTTGACCTCTGGAAATCAGCTTCAAAGGGCTGGAATGGAGTGTGGAGGTGTGGTGCTATGGGTTGTAGGGTAAATAGTGCAAGAAGCTTAGGGTTTTAGAGCTTGGATGAGAGAGGGAGAGGGGATTGTATGTAAAAAAGCTCTAAACAAATTTTGTGACCCCTGAAAATGAGCTGGGGGGCTGGTTTTATAGAGGAGAGGAGTGGAGAAAAAGGGGGGGAAATCAAATTCAAATTTCCCCCCAAAAATAGGCCTAAAAGAGAGATAAAGAGGCAAGTGATAGCTGCTGGCCTCAAACTGAAGAGATCCCTTCAACAAAGTTGAAGAGGGGCTCAAAACAAGACATTTTAAAGTTTATTACTAAGCCCAAAACAGCTCACAAATAAGCCTAAAATACCATGCAAAAAAAGTCCAAAAAGTGAGTTAAATAGGCAAGTGATAGTAGGAGACCTCAAACAGTAAAAGGTCCTTAATCAAACATGAAAAGGAGCTCAAAATATGACTATTTACAGTTTGGGTCGGAGCCCAAAAATGCTTGCAAGCAAGGCTTAGATATAGAGCAAGATAGGAACAAAAAAGAGGGAAAATAAGCTTACCCTTGAAGACCAATGGACCAGCAGCTCTTGGTCTGAGAAATGGTGCTCCTAAGCTTTGAAAAATAGCTCCAAGTTGTTGGAATGGATGGTGGTGGGGTGTATACCAAAAACCGGGGCAAACGGAGGTGGTTAAGCGGTCCCGAACCGAGGCACACGGCCGTCAGCTCCGAAAAATCGAAAACCGGGCTCCAAACGGGAAAAATAGCCTACGACCACAAAACGTAGCCTACGGCCACTGAGAGATGATCTACGAGACCTCTCCCTCCCTTCGGGAAGAGAAAACAGAGAAAATGGAGCCGGTTCGCAAACCGAGGCCAGACACAAAAGAGCCCGGAAGTCCGGAGGCAAGGCTCACAGCCGAGACTCTGAAACTTCTGAACGAGCACAATATGCAACATCACCGAGCGCTCAATCGGTGACGTCTGAGTCTTAAGGTCGGTCAAAAATGGGGTGTCTACACATGCTTGCCATGAGGCTAATTGCTTATTTGCTATAACTGTCTGAATGCCTGTGGGTGAAGATTGGATTGCTTGAATTGGAACAATTCATTGAAATCCCTGATTTAGCCTACTTGCAAGTAGCAAACTTCAAACCATTTTCAAACAAATAGATATGCAATGTTTTGTTCCAAATTAGGCGATCTAGTCTATACTTGTATGCTGTACGTATCACATAGTAAGATTAGCTAATTAATCGGAATAAGAGCACATGTGTTTTCAAAAATAAGATATCATGCTTAGTACAGGCCGATCTTTGATCGAGCGAGCGGAGGTGCTCATTGCATGACCTTCCCCTCTCGTACCCAAGTTCCCGAGCCGAGACAACTTTGGTGATGACGGACACGTGGCCTTAGGCACGAGTCAGGGTTTCCTAAATTCCCCCAAAACAAAATATTTAGGTGGCGACTCTGTATCTGGCAAAGCAGTTCATGTTTGGCACTTCTTTATAAAAATCAGTTTTCCAAAACGATTTGCCGGATTTGGACTCTTTGGTGATTTATCGGTCTTGCATTGCACTTTGCGAGATTAGATTCAGAACCGTGACATTAAGTCCGAACTGTAGTAGTATGCTAATGAACAAAACGGGATTTCGCGCCCATTTCGCGCGCGGAGCCCGGGACGTTCGGGCGCGTCTACAAAGCCTACGATGGTTTTCTATGAAAAGCCTGTCTAAAGGACAGTACATCGGCAAGTATGCTACTGATCTCTTGCTTAGAGAAAGGAATAAGCCTACAAATGGTTTTCTACGAAAAAACTTGTTTAAGAGGCAATACATCAACAAGGATGTTGTCGATCTCTTGCTTAGAGCAAGGAACAAGCCTACGAATGGTTTTTCATGAAAAACCTGTCTAAGGAATAGTACACCGGTAGGGATACTGCTAATCTCTTGCTTAGAGTAAGGAACAAGCCTATGAATGATTTTCTACGAAAAATTTGTCTAAGGGACAGTACATCGACAAGAATGCTGCTGAATTCTTGCTTAGAGCAAGGAACAAGCCTACGAATGATTTTCTAATGAAAAACTTGTCTAAGGGACAGTACATCTGCATGGATGATGTCGATCTCTTGCTTAAAGCCAAGAATAAACCTATGAACAGTTTTCTACTAAAAACTTGTCTAAAGGACAGTACATTGGCAGAGATGCCACTGATCTCTTGTCTAGAGCAAAGAATAAACCTACGAATGGTTTTCTAACGAAAAAACTATTTAAGGGACAATACATCAGCAAGGATGCTGCCAAACTCTTGCTTAGAATAAGTAATAAACCTACGATAATTTTCCATACACGCACTAAAAATATAGAAAACATAATATAGAACGCTAAATGAATCCATATTATAAATAAAAATCCTTCAAATCAACTTTTAAAAAAATATTTAATATATCCTTAAATTACATCTTAAAAACAAAAATAAATAAATAAAACATAATAAAAATTTCCTCAATTTGCAACAGGGAGTTCTCTTTATCAGCCCCACCAGCAACCTCTTCATTGGATTGCTCCAAAGCCTTAAGGCGAGGATAGGGGATGTTCTTCATGACCCCTCTGAAACGTTAACTGCACGAAGAGCGGTCATCTATCCGTCGTCTATCCATCTTCAGAGATCTGTGGCTTCTCTTCCTTCAAGAAAGTGACCTCCTGGATCGAAGACTTCAACGCAGCATCCACTGTCTAAAGCTTCTGCTCCATCTCTACCACCTTGCCCTCAGAAGCAGCCAGCTTGAGTTGTAGCTCCTTTACCTTCTCACCTTGTGTGTCCTGTCCTTGGTGAGCTTCAGCTTGTCAACGACCTTGATCAGCTTCTCATGACAGCGCATAGCCTCAAAAGCAAAAAAAAGGCCCTATAAAACAAAACTTGAAATTAGCA
Source organism: Camellia granthamiana (assembly GCA_036172215.1). Lineage (NCBI taxonomy): Eukaryota > Viridiplantae > Streptophyta > Magnoliopsida > Ericales > Theaceae > Camellia > Camellia granthamiana. The sequence goes on along the minus strand of CM069905.1, from coordinate 104,176,443 downwards.
ACTGTAAACATTCGCAAGGAAGAAGAACAAAAAAAAAAAAAAAAAAAAAAAAAAAAAAAAAAAAAAAAAGGAGAAGAGGAAGATACTTACCACCAAGGAAAAATGCAGAGCTTAAGAAAATATGGTTATGTATTGCTCACTCAGCCGACTAGCGTCAACTGGGAGAATAGAGCAGTGAACAATGGCAGCGGCAACTTCAGCACCTTCCACAACAGTATCAGCACTGGTAAGCTACAGATCTTTTAGAGATGGCATGAAAAATGATCGGGGATCCAACGGTGGCCATTTCGGAGGCGGTGGCAGGAGAAGATACAACAACAGGAATGAGAGAAGGGTTAGATCAGCTCTTCGTTTGTACCTTTGTAGATTGATCAGGCAGGCGCTTATCGAACCTCTGCCCAAAAGTAGGGGAAGTAAGGCTCCTAGCAGCGGCAACGGCGGGGGAAGGAGGAGCATCGTCAACCACCACGATCAACGATTGTTGAAGCTGATCATAAGTGGTTGAACTAGAAGCTTCCTTAGAAGCGAAAGCTGACTCGCCTTCTTTTTGGCATTTCTAAGCAACAATAATCTCTAAGAAGTTCTTCGGCGACATGTTGTCAGAAACTATGGTCTCAGAATCAGAAGATTCTTCTTGAGGTTGCTCATCTTCGGCCATAGTTCTTCAATATGCTCCCCGAATATGGAGAAGAACATAGAAATCAAAGCCATCGTCATCACTGAGGGAAATGTTGTCGGTTGAGACCATAGTGTCGTAGTATAGAATGTATGAAAGAAGCGCATAAGCGGCACGTCCTTGGCCCTATTGCTCGAGGGGTCCTCTATATGCCCAGACTTGTTAAAGAAGGACTATGTTGACTTCATCTCCCCACTCGCTTGGATAGGAAAAGACCTCTAGAGCTAGAAAAGGAGAAGCAAAGTACGAACATCAACACAAATACCACAAAAAAAGCAAAATTCATATGTAAGGAAAATGAGAGCATTAACTTGGTTGGCTGAGGACCATGGGGATAGGTCGGTCTTATCAACGCCAGGACGGAACTCCCAATTACCCTCCACTATTACAACTATGTCATTGACACCCTTGCTAGAATCGGGAAGCATTTGAACTAATTGGTGCTTTGCCGATTTGGGCTTTAAATAAAATTCTGCCCTCTCTTTACTAGCAAGGACGAAATTGTAATAGTACCTAATCTCTTGGAGACCTAGGTTTACTCCTAGAATATTATTCAAGGTGATCACTCCCATGACTATCCTCAAGAAATTTGGGGCAAGTTGAGAAGGGGTACGCTATAGAAGTGCAATACCTCCCTGAAAAAGGGAATCAAACTTCTCCCTCAACAATGTCGATTAGGGGCAAAAGAATTCGCTCTTCTAACCCTTCGACGATATCGTCGTCGTCAACAGGAAAACAAACAACAACGTCACCAGGAATATTATGGAGAATTCTAAATTCCTGAATGTTCTCTTTAGACTCAAAGAAATGCCTAAGAAGATTCATGGAAACTAGAAAGTGAAAAGAACAATAACAAAGAAATGCAAGAGAATGAGAGAGGATGAGCTTACAGGGAAAGGTAGACTAAAAATTCAAACGGTGGAGAAAGAAAAAGGCACACCTAGGTTTCTTAAAGGATTGCAAGCAGAGTGATAGAGGGCAAGAGGTGTTTCCCATTTAATGTGTTAGAGGCGAAACAACGCCTAAAAGGACAATATGACGGATGTCATCATTAAAGTCGAAATCAAAAGACGAGTATCATAAAAGTAGTTCGGCTCATTTTTTGTTCGAATTAATGTCTTCAACAACCAACCTAGGTCGGTTACTGAAGATGGGCGATTGTGGAGGGGTAAAATATTGGCCCAAGCCCGAAGCAATTAGGTAGAACAACCCCACACACAAAACAAAAAAAAAAAAAAAAAGGAAGGCCCAAATAAATTTTCTAAAGAGCTCATTAGAGATAGTTGGAAAAAAACTGGCACGTGGCTAAGAGCATGAGAAGCAATGAAGAGTAAAGATCTTCTTTTAGAAGGAAATCCACAGAATGTAAAAGAAGCGTCAAATTCATCTTCATCCAACGATGGAAACATCAAGACAGCAAATATAGGAGTATAGGTCAAGCCTACTAGACGGTAAATGTGTCCGATCAACTTGATCCGACAAAGACAACATTTGGGAAGCCAGTCACTAGCATCTGACATAATCTAAGCTGCCCATAAGAGGATGATCCAATGATCAAAAGCAAAAGCAACTTGACTACTTGCCTGACCAGAGCTAGATACGGGCAAAACCTTCGGATCAAACATTTTATAACGATTCTGGTTTAGACCCGACCCGTTTATTGTTTTGGATCTAGGATTCCTTGTCTTCAATGGTTATTCATGTCCTTATTCATCTTAATTCTAGTTGAGTTTGGCTGTTTGAGTGTTGTTGCTGCGTTTGGAACAAGTTGGGAGTTAGTTTTTCAAAAGAGTTGTTGCCTAAATTTTACTTGTTCGCTTGAGCAAACTTTCTTGTGCATAAGTGGTCTTCGAGATCTCTCAGTATTTTTGCAGGTTTGTAAAAATACTGGGAGTATGGTGTTCTTCGCTCAAGCGGTCTTTCTTGTGCTCAAGCGGTCTTAGCTCGAGTAGTCATTCGTGCACTCAAGTGGTCTGCTTCTGTCTACAAAACTTCTGGAAGGGTGTCATTGTGCGCTCGAGTAGTCACTTTGTTCACTCAAGCAGTGTCACTTATTATGTGTGGTCGCTCGAGTGATGTTTTGGTTGCTTGAGTGGTCTGCGCGTATATCAGTCCATAAAAATCACTTTTTGGATCACTTTTTCATCTCTCTGTCTCTAAACATTTTGAAACCCTAAATCTAGATATTCTCTCTCTAAAACTCATCTTTAACCCTCAAATACTCCGTTATCCATTGATCTCTCCACCCTTGTCCTTTGGAGAAAAAGGTAAAGCTCACTTAGAGCTTCATTCTAATCGGAGCATAGTTCATTTTTGGCTTCATCTAAGTTTCACCCTTGCTCTCCTTGTCTTCTAGCCTTGAGGTAGGGATTTCCTCATCCATATCGTTCACATGTGATATATGCTATAGGTTTAGGGTTAGGGCTTATGAATGTATAGTCGCATATGTCACCTTTTGTATGATGAAATCATATGAACGGAAAGTCATTATTTTCGAAACATGTCATTATTTATTAAATATCGTGGAATGGTTTATCGTCATTATTTTCGGGGGCATTACACATTGATCCAACAGATGGGATTCAAGTAAGAAAAACTATAAAAGACGAAGCATGTGAAGTAAGAACCGTCTTTTAAATACAAGTATTCATGGCTAAACGGTATTCTGACTTGACCGTTGGAGAGTCCTCCCGACCAACCTTGGTTGAGGGTGATCACTGACATTTTGATTTCTCTTGGCAGAGCAAAGAAAGGGACGCGTCATCTCGCTTTTCCTGTGGAGAAGAATTCTACCTTTCACATACAAGGTAAGAGTGGGTAACAAAAAAATTATAAAAATATCCTAATATGATAAAAATTAATTATAACATCTAATAGATATAGTGAATGCAATATATATATATATGCACTATATTCACTAACAGTATCCACCACAAGTATTACCCCCAAAAAAAAAAAAAATACAAGATTTCAATATCAGTGATGCTAATGGGGTTGACATTGCCATTTTAAAGCGGTTTGGTTCGGTGCTATCCATCGACGTAAAACAAAATAATAATAATAATTCGTAATGCAACAAATTTGAATAATTCAGAACAAGATTAGTTACCCAAATTGATGCAACTTTAACAAAATTTGAAAGGATTCAGAACGAAAATAAATAAATAAATAAATAAAGTAGGTAGGAACTTTAGGATTGGTTTTCAAACTTAAATGATTTATAAAAATAGCTAAATTCATTAGATTAAAAGAAAATTGATGAAAAATCTATCCCAAATGGTACAAAGCATTAGATCTAAGGTAAAAAAAAATAAAATAATAAAAAAAATTGTGATAAAGACACACTGGAAAAGGTCACCCAAAAAAATCGTCAAACAATTGACCGAAAAAGTTACCGGAGACAAAAATCGGTGGCTGGCTGCAGTAGGTGGTGGTGGTAGTGAGGTAGAGAAATATGTTTCGGCAATTGTAGGTGGTGGTAGTGAGGTAAAGGAATATGTGATATTCAACAAATAGGGTGTTGAATGAGTGACATGCGTCACATTTCAATAGATAGTTAGTTTGATGAATTTTAATAAATAGATTTTTTTTTAATGCAAATTTCAAAAGATAGACAGATAAGTTGATTTCAATAGATAGTTGTCATTTTGAACAAATTGTTTCATTTTGACTCAAAGAGATTAGAATTTGAGCTTAATGACCCAAAAGATTCAGAAATTGACTTATGGCCTAAATACGCTAATTTTTAAAGAAAAAAATAAGTAGTAGAAAAAGAAAAAAAAAAACAATGGGGAAATATCACATCAATGGAGTTCTTAAAAAATAATTACAAATTAGTAAGAAACTTTATAAATATTAATAATTATAATTATAAATTTTTTCATGAATTTGTATTTTTTTTATTTTTTTATTTTTGTCCTCCACTTGGCTATAATAACTCAAAATATATATATATATAACAAAGCAGGATAATTTTTGAATTTGTCCTACATACATTTTTCTTACTAGGATATTTAGATGGCTCAAATCTGTTCAAACTAGAAAACAACGGCTGTAATGTATCCTACTTTTCCACTTCTCTCTCTTACTTTTTCCTTTTCTCACCCACCCTCCTATGATCCCATAAATAATCCTATGAATGATCTCATGATCCCATCTTCCTCCTTTTCTTTTTATTTTTTTATTTTCCTCCCTATTTATTTATTTTTTATTTTTATTTTTTTTTATTCACTTATTTTTATTTACACCGTGTCTTTAACCACGAGTACGGACATATACTAATATATATATATATATATATTACAAAAGTTAGAACCCTATTCTATTCTATGTCACTTTCATGGATTTAAAAACAAGACATATATATAAACCATATACATATAAATCTATTTCAGTTTAGTTGATCAACAACTTCGAATGTTACTATTTATTTATCCAGTCCCAATTAATTATGACCTCTCTGATTATATTAGTACTTGATGTTGATGATTTTGATATTCATCAGCCGTTGATGAAAGACTCGACGGTCGTGATCTGAGTTGAATCTTGAGGCGCATGCAGACCATGTGGAGGCTTGCGAAGGGCACAAGTCCTACAGTGTATTCACCCTGTAGGAACGTGTATTTATGTACATATATAATAATTCAATAGCAATACTCCAACACTCCACTTATGTCATATATTCTATATATATGTCATATATTCTATATATCATCACACTAGATAGATATCATATTCATGAAATGGAGGCAGCTTGTCTTCGGTTCATAAAGTGAATTAGACGATGTTTTTGGGCCTATAGGGATCGTCACGGGTCTTGTTTTGATAATTCGAACCGTTCAATGTGTAGAGCTCGTCGAGTACTTTATTTTTATAAAAAATCACATTGATCGGATATTGATAGCTATTTGATCGGATCAGATTTTTGTCAATAATTTATTTTAAAAATTATATTTACCGTTGACAGAAATCTATTCTGATCAAGTAGCTATTGATATCTGATAAACGTTATTTTTTACAAGGATAAAGTACTCGATGAGTTCTATATATTGAACGATTTGGATTATCGAAACGGAATCCGTGATAGACCTCACAGGCCCAACAGCACATTTCAATCTAATCACGGAATATCTTATGCATACACAGGTTTGCCTTTAATTAGTTTTCAATTTAAATAAAATCATATTATGTGGTTGTAAGTGCATGACACTTGCCGTTCCAAAAACAGCATAATAATTTCTTTAACGTATATGAAAAGCAAGAGGCATGGATCATGTTTATTTGCCACCCACCATTACTTGCATACATTCTACTTAGGGGAATATTTACATGACATAATTCACACAATACATGACGATTAGGAATAAAATTATTTAAATAGGCGATGAGTATTAATTAATTAACAAGTAGCCAAGGCAAATGCATAAATAATACCATCAACAAACATAAAGTGTGGAAAGAAAATGTTTGGAAGCTTTAGAAAATGAGCTCTAATAGTTCTAATGTGTGTGTGGGCCCTATCTGATGTGATGTTTTGGCCTTATATGTGTGTGTGTGTTCTTTTTTTTTTTTTTCTTTTTCACATCAATTGAGCTCTAGTTTTCGGGGATGAATCACTACTGAGTCTGGAATAAGGAATTAATAAAGCACATATTCAATTTTATGTTTTGGTGGACATTCATTAATATTTATCATTTTGGTCTTTAAAAATTATGGCGCTCATTCCTCCGCCTTGCCCTAAACTTCCAAATGAATGGCTTGAAAGCCTATAATGGGTGTGGTTTTAGGATTCAAATAAACAAAATTTCAATTATTAAACTTTCATAAAATGTTAAATATGGTATTTTGCTTCATAATGTCAATTTTCATCTTTCTAGTCGGTTTTCCAAAATGACCCTTTCCTTTGAAATATTCTTATATATAATATAATCTTTTTGTCTTACATATTTCATTTTATGTGATTTTTATATAATATTCCTACATTATTGCTCCATGAGACTAGAAGTTATCAAATTTAGCAACTTTCTTTAATATAACAAAATGACCATTTCTTGTCACCGTGGTAAGGTTACTCCATTGTAATTTGGGCGCCATGAGTTAAAATTACAACATAAGTTTGTGATCAATGCTCGATCCCACAATAGCAAGAGATTTGTGCCCTAAATCACAACTCTTTTTTAACTGTTTATTGAGTTAATTTGGTGCAATATTTCTTAAATTAAAAGTTGATAATTAAAAATTATAAGTTAAAAGTACTTATTCTCCTACTTCCAAGTAAATAGTATTTTTCAGCTTATTTAAATTATTTATACCTTATAGGTTACAAACAAAAATTGCATAAAAAAATACTTTGCATTCTAAGAGTTTTAGGGATCAATTTTTGTTGTTCCCAAAAGTAAAAATTTTATTGCAAAAAATATTTGGGGGCCAATTTTTGTCATAGCGAGGATTGGATGCACCACGGGCGTCTTCATATATAACTTGGGTGCACCACGGGGAACATGTTCCCCGTGTCTCATCCTAGTGTATCAAATGACCATTGTGAAGGTAGTGGCGAATATATGCCAGATATCGATCATCCGATGGTGGGTGAATTGCCTATTATGTTGGAATAAATTTACATGAGTGGTCTTATGGATAATCATACCGACAAGGAACCTAATGGTTTGGAGAGAGAGGATTTGCAGAAGTTCATTGGGTTATTCAAAGATGCACAATGCAAATTTCATAAGGTTATATATATCTATGTTGTATGTAAATATCAAATAGAGCAACTAGATTCATGTGTTTGAATTTCTACTTATTATTAGGATTACTTTTATAGCAACATCAATTTATTAGCAATAAGTTACACTAAAATTTACTGCTGGTGCACTAGGCCTTGTTTGGGAAGAAGGTTTTGGACTAAACTAGCTAATAAAGATAAAATAAGCTAAAATACCTAATATAATAAAATGTCATATCCAAATCATAATCAACTACAAAAAAAGCCAATTATATTCCCAAACTCAACTTTTTTAACTAGGCTAAAATAACCAAAAAGTCAACTAAAATGTCATAAACTTAGTCAAAAAAAAGTGTTGGGGGCGAAAATGCGAAACAGCCCCCCAACAACTATTTTGATATTACGGGAAGCTTTCCGGTGCCAAATGTGACCTATAGAGACAGACGGTACGTAAATAAGATACATAGTTTGGGAGTTAGAGTTGAAAATGTCATAAACTTAGTCGAAAAAAGGTGTTCGGAGGGTGAAAATGCGAAACATCCCTCCAACCACTGTTTTGATGTTACGGGAAGCTTCCTGGTGCCAAATGTGACCTGTAAGGACAGACAGTACGTAAATAGGACACGTAGGTTGGGAGTTAGAGTTGAAAATGTCATAAACTTAGTCGAAAAAAAACGTTCGGGGGGCGAAAATGCGAAACATCCCTCCAACCACTGTTTTGATGTTACGGGAAGCTTTCTGGTGCCAAATATGACCTGTAGAAACAGACGGTAGGTACATAGGACACGTAAGTTGGAAATTAGAGTTGAAAATGTCATAAACTTAATGGGAAAAATGCGTTGGGGGGCGAAAATGCTACTAAAATTTTTGACAAAATTTTAAAAATGTTGCTAATAAATAAACTTTTAGAGATAAAATAATGGGTGAATTACACTAATGGTCCCTATAGTTTGGGACTTGTGTCACTTTAGTCTCTGACTTTTCAATGGTGACACATTTGACCTTAAATTTTGAATATTGTTCCAAATACGGACAATTGAACCTACTATTGGATTTTTTAAGGGCAAAATTGTCAATTTGATAAAATATAAACTAATTTGATAAAAATAAATGTCAAAAAAAATATTTTTTAAATTTTAAAAATTATTTCTACCTACTAAAGATAAAATTATATAAAATTAATAAATCTTTTAGACATTCATTTTTGGTGGGTAAAAATCTTTAAAAATTAATAAATCTTTTAGACATTCATGTTTGGTGGATAAAATTATTTCAAAAATCTTTTAGACATTCATTTATAAAATTAATTTTTAAAAATTAATCATGTAATTTTTATCAATTTTATATAATTTTATTTTTGGTGGGTAAAAATAATTTTTAAAAATTTAAAAATATTTTTTTGACATTTATTTTTGTCAAATTAGTTTATATTTTATCAAATTGACAATTTTGCCCTTGAAAAATCCAATGATAGGTTCAATTGTCCTTATTTGGAACAATATTCAAAATGCATGGTCAAATGTGTCACAATTGAAAAGTCAGAAACCAAAGTGACACAAATCCCAAACTATAGGGACCATTAGTGTAATTTACCCTAAAATAATTGGTCTGAAAAAATTTACCTTTTTTAGATAAAAATTTTGATCCAAAAAAGATAATAATTCATTACTAAATTGTTCTATTTCATCATTAAAAATATAATAATGATATTTGTAGCAATAAAAATATTTTTTGTTTCTAAAAAGTTATTTTGTTCCTAAATTTTTGTTTCTAAAATCTTAATTTGTTGTAATGATTGATTCCAAGCTTCAATATACCGCAGCAAACAAGGTTATTAAAGTTTTTCAGGATTATACAATATAAGGAAATTTATTGGAAAGTCCTATTTCGGGAATTTTTATACCATTTGGTCCCACGTTTTAAATGGTTGATTGATGAGTTCTTATTAGGTGTAGTATGTGATCAGTAAGTCTTTTTTCAAATGTGAATGGGCATTGGTTAGACAGACATACCTTCACTAGTTAATTGGAAATTTTTTTTTTTTTTTTTTTTTTTTTTTTGAATGTGTGACAAGTATGATGTGATACTCTAATGTGGCAGGTATTAATGTAACACTCCAACGATGGGATAACGTAGCAAGTATAATGTAACACTCTAAAATTTTTACTCATTCTTAATATACTTTTTGCAAATGTGACAACGTGATAGGTATGATGTGACACTAAAAAAATAAAAACTCCTTAGTATATTTTTTTTAAATGTGACAACGTGGCTGATATGTTGTGACACTCTAAAAAAAATTAAAAACTTCTTAATGCACTTTTCCTAAACATGACATGTGACACTCCAAAGTGGCGGACCCAACTTGATTGAATTACTGCGTGTCTTCACATCACGTGCCAAAACACAATTAGTAAGGAATTCACGTCTCACACTGCGCGTGTTAAAAACAACCAAAGTTTAAAAAGCTGCCAGTGTACTTTTCGAACAACGTGACACACAAACACCCCACCACATTTCTTATACATAAAAATTTCTTAGTGTACTTTTTCTAAACATGGCATGTGACACTCCAACGTAGCGGACCAAATTTGATTGAATTACTGTGTGTCTTCACGTCACGCGCCAAAAAATAATTATTAAGGAATTCATGTCCCACAATGCACTTGTTAAAAACAACTAAATTTTAAAAAGTTACTAGTGCGCTTTTCGAACAACGTGACACACAAACACTCCACCACATTCCGCATACATAACCAGGCCACCTGTCCCCCAACTGTACTAACAATGGCAAAACAATCAACAAATAATTTAAGGGATCACTCAGTCACCAAAAAAATATTTAAGACCTTGTGGATTACAAGCCTACAAAACGGGATTTACTGGTCAATTCCCCTAAAATGTATATCACTGTCAATTAAATGAAATAATAAGGCTCACTGATGTTTTAGATGATCTTCTTTGCATATATCACTTTCATGATTCAAAACACATCAAGCATGCACTACAAATAGAGGAGAGATTTAAGTTGCACACACACACACACAGAGAAAAGAGGGGAGAGAGAGAGAGAGAGAGAGAGATGGCAAGCCTGCAGCAGCAACAAGTTACTAGAGGAAGCAATCGCATCACACAGGTCGATGTTGAGGAGTTGGAGATGAAGACCCAATCCAACAACACCTACAAAGACTTTGATCGTGAAGAACAAAAGCACCAGGTACACACTATACTCTTTCTCTAGTCTTTTGATTTGTATTTTTGCTTTAACTCCTGAAGATCACATGTGTTTTTGTTTTTTGTTTTAGACACCTAGTTGGAGAAAGTTTCTGTCATTCGTTGGCCCAGGTTTCCTTGTTTCATTGGCATATCTTGACCCTGGAAACTGTTAGTCTCTCTGTGACTCTCTCTCTCTCTCTCTCTCTCTCTCTCTCTCTCGCTTGGTTTTTTTATTTTTTTATTTTTTATTTTTTTTATTTGTTAACTTATAATTCCTGGTTGCAATGTCACAGTGGAAACTGATTTGCAAGCAGGAGCTAACCATGGATATGAGGTAATAAATTATAACAACAAAAACCAACAATTATCAAATTGCAGCAAAGAAACAGTTTATAAATGATGAAAGAAAGAAAAGACTAAACTAATGAGTCCCCATTTCATATACTATATATGCAGTTACTTTGGGTGATCCTTGTCGGAATGATCTTCGCTCTCATAATTCAATCACTCGCTGCAAATCTTGGTGTAAGCACGGGTAAGTAACATGCAAAAAAAAAAAAAAAAAAAAAAAAAAAAAAAAAAAAAAAAAAAGCCTATAAAGTAACTGACAAAACAAATACAGATTAATACTCCCTCCATCCCAAAATAATAATCTCTTTTGAAGAATCTAACTTTTTTTTGATAGTATAATTATTTCACTTTAAAATTTTTGATTTTGTCAAAATTACCCTTTGACAATACATTTTTTAGAAATATCAATTGTCATAATTATACTTTTTGTGTTGTTAATGAATTTAAAAGAATGTCAAAATAAGAAATTTATATTATTTTAATCATTGGTTTTTTAAAAGGAACTAATATTTTGGAATAATAAAAAATAAAATAAGAGACTAATATTCTGAAACGGATTGATCACTGAGTAAGTATTTTTGGTTTTTTCAATCCTCGGATTGCCAGGCAAACATTTAGCAGAGTTGTGCAAGGCCGAGTACCCCAAATATGTGAAGTATTGCCTGTGGATACTGGCAGAGGTTGCTGTCATAGCAGCAGATATTCCTGAAGGTATGACCTATGATAAATAATATTTATGTTGAATAAGAAAAGGTAGGATCTGAAGTTCTACTTTAGCTGGATTACTTATTGGAAATGTGAGATTTTGAGTCTCACTTTTTTGATTCGACAGATTATAATTAGTCGAGACCAAAAAAAAAATTTCTTAATTGTTAGGAGGTCTTTATGTTCATATGATACTTAATTTTTGTTAATATTTATTTTGTGACAGTAATTGGGACAGCTTTTGCCTTAAACATACTGTTTCACATCCCACTCTGGGCCGGAGTTCTCATGACTGGTTTGAGCAGTCTCCTCCTTCTTGGTCTGCAAAGATATGGGGTAATATTATGATTAATCATTCTTTTTGTGGCCTTTCTACATACCGAAAACTTTCTATTGGTTGTTTGATGGTGTAAATATTTATTATAGGGAAGTGATTGAGACCCCCTCCAATCACCACTCCCACTACCCCACACACACGTGGCGAGTGGTGATTGGAAAAAAAAAAAAAAAAAAAAAAAACTGGCCAATCAGAGAGAGAGGGGGTCAAAGGGTGTGCCTCCTTAAGGGGTCCAACTCATTTTCCTTTATAATATTTATAAACTACTCTCCAAAAAAAAATAAGAAATAAAACTAAGACAACCAATTAAAAAATCATGACAAATCATTGACTTTTTTTTTTTTTTTTTTGTGGCTAATTTACTTTTGTAATAATATTCTCCTTAGGGTTAATTACACTAATAGTCCCTAAAGTTTGGGACTTGTGTCACTTTAATCCCTGACTTTTCAATTGTGACACATTTGATCCTGAATTTTGAATCTTGTTTCATATAAGGACAATTGAAAATATTATTAGATTTTTCAAGGGTAAAATCGTCAGTTTGATAAAATATAAACTCATTTGACAAAAATAAATGTCAAAAAAATATTTTTAGTTTTTTAAAAATTATTTTTATCCACCAATGATAAAATTTTGTAAAATTAATAAAAATTACATGATTAATTTTTTAAAATTAATTTTACATGATCATCATCCAAACACATAATAAAAATTAATTTGATAAAAAAAATAAATAAATGTCTAAAAGATTTATCAATTTTACATAATTTTATCTTTAGTAGGTAGAAATAATTTTTAAAAATTCAAAAATATTTGTTTGACATTTATTTTTGTCAAATTAGTTTATATTTTATCAAATTGACAATTTTACCCTTGAAAAATCTAATTATATATTCAATCGTCCTTATTTGGAACAAGATTCAAAATTCAGGATCAAATGTGTCACAATTGAAAAGTCAGGGACTAAAGTGACACAAGCCCCAAACTATAGGGACTGTTTTTGTAATTTGCCCTTCTCCTTATCTTGGTATATCTTTCACATGCCTTCCAAAATCACTACTCATGTTCAAGGATGTAAAATATACATGAAGAGATTATTATTTATTAGTTAAACAAGATACTTTTGTAAACATCATTATTTATGCATATGAAGATGTATAAATAGAATATAAGATGTATATAACTCCTGCAGCTATGATTTTTTAAGAACTTCATATTGAATATTAGATTTTTTATCTTATTTAGTAAGCGTTGTATTTATTAAGTAGGGTAAATTATCAATAGGTCTTAATAGTTAGACTTAATTTCCATCAAGTCTTATTAAAAATAAATCATAATAAAATCATCTTCAAAAAAATTTGTAACGATTTTTTGCATATATCACTAAAAATTGAAAATTAGTGACTTTTTTTTTTGTCATGGTTTTCATAAATTATCTCTAAAATTTACAATTAATGACATTTTTCGATGACGATTTTTTCAAACTATTGCTGAAAGTTAAAAATTAGTGACTTTTTGTGACAATTTTTTTAAACTGTCACTAAAACTTATAATTAGTGACATTTTTTGTGACAATTTTCAAATTGTCACTGAAAATTAACAATTAGTGACTTTTTTAGTAGTGTTTGATAAAAACGTTATTATTTCTTATAGAATCTATTGGACAATAACACTACAAGAATTCACACTTTTAGCAACAAAAAAATTGGTCGCTAAAAGTCAATTTTTGGTCGGCAAAAGTTATCCGCGACCAATTTTTTTAGTCGCTAGTTTGGTCGCCAATTGAGGGTCGCGGAAAGTAAATCGCGACCAAAATTTTCGTTGGTCGGCAAAAGTTGGATTTGCCGACTAAATTTTTGGTCGCTAAATATTTAATTACCGCGACTAATTCATTTTGTCGCTAAAACACTTTGGTCGCAAAAAGTTGCCTTTTGCCGACCAAATTTCTTAGTCGCCAATTGACACATTTTGCGACCAATAAGTTTGGTCGCCAATTGTGACATTTCACGACCAAAAATTTTGGTTGCCAATTGTGACATTCTGCGACCAAAATTAGTTTGGTCGCCAATTGTGACATTTCGCGACCAAAAATTTTGGTCGCGAATTGTGACATTCTGCGACCAAAATGAGTTTTGTCGCCAATTGTGACATTTCGCGACCAAAAATTTTGGTCACCAATTGTGACATTCTGCGACCAAAATTAGTTTGGTCGCCAATTGTTACTTTTCGCGACCAAAACTGTTGGTCGGCAAAAGTGAGTTTCCACGACCAACAAAATTTTTGGTCGGCAATAGATGTATTTTTTGCGACCAAAACTCTTGGTCGGCAATTGTCATTTTTTGCGAAAAAAAATAATTTATTTGTCGCGACTAATAAATTGATCGCCAAAGCAGGAAAACAATTTTGGGCGGGCGGGCGGGGTAGTGAAAAAGGGGGGAAAAAAAAATTTTCATTTTTATTTTTATGAATTTTTTTTTTCCTATTTGGTAGAAGTAGGAGTAATATTTTAATGAACAATATTTTTTATTAAAATAAAATAAATTTTTTATGATCAATGAAAAATATTTTTGTGGCCCTTTTTTTTTTTGTTACTAAAAATCAATTTTTTTTTGTCGTCAAAGATAAAAAATAAATTTTTATTTTTCATTCAGTGGCTAAATTATTTTAGTCGCCAAAACTATATATACTGCGACTATCTAGAGAGAGCGGCAGTAGTGGTGAAGGTGGTGGATAAGAGGTGATGGTGGTGGTGGTGGCGGCAAAGGAGATTAGTGGTGAAGTTGTGGTGGTGGTGGCAAAGGAGATGAGTGGTGAAGTTGTGGTAGTGGTAGAAGAGATGGAGTGGCGTTGGCAGAGGAGAGGTAATAGTAGTAGTAGTGGTGGTAGTGGTAGTGGAGTGGTAACGACGGTGGTAGTAATAGTAGTCGTAGAGGTGGAGTGGCAACAATAGTATAATGCTGGTAGTAGAATGACATTTGCAGTAATAGTGAATGTGGTAGAGGAGATAGGTGGTGAGAGAGAGATGAGTGAGAGACAAATAGAGATGAGAGAGAGAGACAGAGACAGAGACAGAGACAGACAGAGATGAGAGAAGAGAAATGAGCGAGAGAGACAGAGAGAAAAGAGATGAGAGAAGAAATAGATAAGTGAGAGACACACAGAGAGAGACAGACAGAGAAGAGTGATGAGTAAGAGAGAAAAGAGAAGAGAGAGAGGAAAATGAAAAACACAGAGACAGAGAAAAACACAGAGACACGGAAAGAAAGAGAGAGAGAGACAGACAGACAGATAGAGAAGAGTGATGAGTGAGAGAGAGAGAGAAAGAGAAGAGAGAGAGAGACATAGATAGAGAAAGAGAGAGAGAAGAGTGATGAGTGAAAGAGAGACAAAGAGATAGACAGATAGAGAGAGACACAGAGAGAAAAGATATAGAGACATAGAGAGAGAGAGAAACAAGAGATGAGTGAGAGATAAACAAAGAGAGGGAGAAAGAGAACGAAAAGAGATGATCGATAGAAAGACATAGAAAAAGAGAAAGATAGAGAGAGAAGAATGATGAGTAGGAAAGACAGAGAGAGAGATAGAGAGAAGAGAGATAAATGAGAGAGATAGAGAGAAGAGAGATGAGCAAGAGACAAAGAGAAAAAGAGACAAAGACAGAGACAAAGGTAGACAGATAGAGAAGAGCGATGAGTGAGAGAGAGAAAAAGAAGAGAGAGAAAGAGAGAGAGAGAGACAAAGAGATAGAGAGTGAGAGTCAGAAAAAGAGACAGAGAGAGAGGAGAGATGAACGAAATAGACAGAGAGATGAGCGAGAGAGACATAGAGAGAAGAGAGATGTACAAGAGAGACAGAGAGAGAGATAGAAATAAGAGAGATGAGCAATAGAGACAGAGAGAAAAGAGATATGAGAGAGAGCGAGAGAAGAGAGATGAGCAAGAGAGATAGAGACAAGAGAGCTGAACAAAAGAGACAAAGAAAGAAAAGAGATGAGAGAACAGAAAGAGAGACAGACAGACAGAGAGAAAAGAGTGATAAGTAAGAGAGAGAAAGAGAATAGAGAGAGGAAGATGAAAAAATCGGTGAAAAGAGACAGACAAAGAGAGAGAGAGAGAGAGAGAGAGAAAAAAAAAGAGCGAAAAGAGATAAATGAGAGAGATACATGGAGAGATGAGCGAGAGAAATAAAGAGAAGAGAGACAGAGAGAGATAGAAAAAAGAGAGATGAACGAGAGACACAGAGAGAGAGAGACAGAAAGACAGAGAAGAGTGATGAGTGAGAGAGAGAAAGAGAAGAGAGACAGAGACAAAAATAGAGACATAGAGAGAGACAAACAGACAGAGAAGAGTGATGAGTGAGAGAGAGAGAAAAGAAGAGAGACCGAGACTAAAGTATTTTAGCGACTAAAATATTATAGTTGCCAAAACTATATATACCGCGACCAAAATAATTTTTAGTCGCTGAAATTAAGGTTTTGCCGACCAAACTTTTGGTCGCGAAAGATAAAAAATAATTTTTTATTTTTCTTTCAGCGACTAAAGTATTTTAGTTGCCAAAACTATACATACCGCGACCAAAATAATTTTTAGTCGCTAAAATTAAGGTTTTGCCGACCAAACTTTTGGTCGTGAAAGATAAAAAATAATTTTTTATTTTTCTTTTAGCAACAAAAGTATTTTAGTTGCTAAATCTATATATACCGCGACCAAAATAATTTTTAGTCGCTGAAATTAAGGTTTTGCCGACCAAAATTTTGGTCGCGAAAGATAAAAATAATTTTTTATTTTTCTTTCAGCGACTAAGTATTTTAGTTGCCAAAACTATATATACCGCAACCAAAATAATTTTTAGTCGCTAAAATTAAGGTTTTGCCGACCAAACTTTTGGTCGCGAAAGATAAAAAATAATTTTTTATTTTTCTTTTAGCGACTAAAATATTTTAGTTGCCAAAACTATATATACCGCGACCAAAATAATTTTTAGTCGCTGAAATTAAGGTTTTGCCGACCAAACTTTTGGTCGCGAAAGATAAAAAATAATTTTTTATTTTTCTTTTAGCGACTAAAGTATTTTAGTTGCCAAAACTATATATACCGCGACCAAAATAATTTTTAGTCGCTAAAATTAAAGTTTTGCCGACCAAACTTTTGGTCGCGAAAGATAAAAAATAATTTTTTATTTTTCTTTTAGCGACTAAAATATTTTAGTTGCTAAAACTATATATACCGCGACCAAAATAATTTTTAGTCGCTGAAATTAAAGTTTTGCCGACCAAACTTTTGGTCGCAAAAGATAAAAAATAAATTTTTATTTTTCTTTCAGCGACTAAATTATTTTGGTTGCCAAAACTATATATACAGCGACAAAAATATTTTTTTAGTCGCCAATTGTGGCAAATTTAGCGACTAAATTTTTTTTAGTCGCCAATTGTGATATTTTTAGCAACTAAATTTTTTTTTAGTCGCCAAAAATTAATATACCCCAACTAAAAAAATTTAGTAGGTAAATATTGTACTTTTACCGACTAACATAATTTTTGGTCGCCAATTCCATAACTTTTGGCAACCAAAATATTTTTAGTCGGTAAAAGTGGTCGCCAATTGTGTATTTTCTTGTAGTGTAAGTTCACCTATTACGACCTATAAGTAAGTCCCCTTATTAAGTATGGCAACATAATTTACTTACCAGGGCCGGCTGTAGATAATTTGTGGCCTAAAACAATAATAAAAATTGAGGCCTTTTATGTAATAATTATTTTAAATAAAATATTTATTTAAAATTTATTTTTCTAGCTTTTTGAAATAATAAAAATAGAAAAAAAAAATATTAAAAGGGTAGAACAATACAACCTGATGATGAATCAAGCCTTGTTGATGATGAATAACAAAATTGTTGATAATGAATCAAGTCTTGAAGAATAGTACAGATTGTGAATCACATAATTGTGCAAATAGTGAATCACAGAATAGTGCAGATAGTGAACCAAGAATAACATAATTGTTGATGATGAATCAAGCCTTAAAGAATAGTGCAAAGAGAGAGGAAGTTTTTTTTTAATGAAGAGAGAGAGAGAAGAAAAGAGAGAGAGAGAGAGAGAGTCGAATATCAGAACGAGAAAGAGTCAATCAAAATATAGAGAGAGATATCTCTATGATCAAGGAAAAATTATTTCATTTCTATTAGAACTCAACTGTTCCCATCCCATTTTAAAAAAATCTATAACACTGTTTTTGTGTGTGTGTGTGTGTGTTCTTTGATGCGGAACCTAGGATATTTCATCATAGCTTCGGATTCTATGACCAACACAAAACTTACCGAAGATATTGCATAAACACAAGTGACGTCAAGTTTTTTAATTCGAACTTTCCTCACCTTGTTTAAACCCACGAGGCCAATCTTAACTCGCCAGGCAAGGCTGCTAGCCTAAATCGTTAGAATGATAATTCTAGGACACTCTCTCTCTTAGCCCTTTTGTTTTGAGCCTTTTGGTTTGGTTATTTTTTGTTTTGTTTTGTTTTAAGCCTTTTTATTCAAAAAATATATAATAAATCACATAAACTTATTACATTATATCAAAAAATTAGGCCTTCCCAAATTTAGGGCCTAAAGCTTGGGCTTGCCTAAACTTATAATAAGGCCAGCCCTGTTACAATATTTTGGACATTAGCATTGCATGAACCATTTATTAAGGTACTCCTGCAATTGTAGCATAACTTTCCAGCGTGGGTATAGCAAATCCAGCTTGTTTCTCGAGAAAGGGAAAGAAACTGAAGGAAAACGAATTTACAAATCATCTAAAACTCAACAAAACATTAATTTTCTAGATGCATTCTTCCTAGACCCTTTAAATGATGAGTGATTTTGCACAATATGTTAAAAATATGGACCACTTTGATAGTTTAATTTACAAATATGATGAATGAAGAAAAAAAAAAAAAAAAAATAGATCTAATTATAATTTTCCTCAATTTTTTTGGGTTAAATAGGTGAGGAAGCTGGAATTTGTGATATCGGTGTTGGTGTTCATGATGGCAGCATGTTTCTTCGGAGAAATGAGTTATGTGAAGCCTCCAGCAGTAGATTTGCTTAAGGGGTTGTTTATCCCTAAGCTCAAAGGTCAAGGCGCCGTTGCCGACACCATTGCTCTACTTGGCGCCTTAGTTATGCCGTACGATCCCTATCATCTTTTATGCAACACATTTCTTTATCAAATTTCCATCAAAGTTTCACTAACTAATGTTTTTGTTTTTTATTTATTTTTTTTCTCTTTTGGATGTGCACTAAGTTATTCATTTTATTTATTTCTCGACAGGCATAACCTTTTTCTCCACTCAGCTCTTGTACTCTCCAGAAAAGTACCAAATTCTGTCCGAGGCATAAATGTAAGTCAACAATATGAACCATAAATTTTACAGTTAAAACAAATATATTCTATACGTATATATTTAAATAAGTTATATACACACAAATGTAAAATATTTTGGAAGAAAATTTTACCACGACCAAATTCAACTATATGTACACAAATGACTAGCATTAATTTCAGCAATGCAGAATAGTTATCTTGTTCCTGCATTAAAAAAGAAAATAAAAAATAAGTCATGGATTTTCGAACCATAAATAATTCTTGCAATCGCATAAAATAATTGATATATTTACCATCAAATTTGAAAAAATAAATTAGCTAAAATAGATGTCAACACCTTACATCAGCGCTACAAGTCCATGAGTAATTTACTTGTCTTTGGATTTCCTAATTTTGCAGGATGCATGTCGATACTTCTTGATAGAGAGTGGTTTTGCATTCTTCATAGCATTTTTAATCAATATTGCAATAATCGCCGTATCAGGAACGATTTGTACAACCAAGAACATTTCACAGGAGGCTTCAAATCAATGCAGCAATATCACCCTCAACTCTGTTTCTTTCCTTCTAAAGGTCTAAATCACTCTTTTAAAAATAAATAAAAAAAAGTACATATGTTTAGCAAGGAAAAAACTCTAATTACATAATTTCTCAATTTCAGAATGTGTTAGGAAAATCAAGCTCAACCTTATATGCCATTGCGTTATTAGCCTCGGGGCAAAGTTCCACTATTACAGGCACATATGCTGGACAGTTTGTCATGCAGGTTACAAAAAATTTCTTATTATTTTATTTTTATTAGAAAATATTTTTGCCCATTTGCGCAATTAAAGTTAGTATGCAATATTAATGAGTTAATTCATGGTGAAATATCTAGGGTTTCTTGGATCTAAAGATGAAGAAATGGATGAGGAACCTATTGACAAGGTGCATTGCCATCACACCTAGTCTTATTGTCTCAATTATTGGTGGAGCGTCCGGAGCTGGCCAGCTCATCATCATTGCATCGGTTTGTTACTCATTGCATTAAAAAAAAATTCGTTTTTATTTACTAATTCAATAGACATTAATGAATTAATCTTTTCTTTTCTTCTTCTTTTTTTGTGTGTGTGTAGATGATACTGTCATTTGAACTTCCATTTGCTCTCCTCCCACTCCTAAAATTCAGCAGCGGTACCGCCAAGATGGGGCCACATAAAAACTCAATATATGTAAGTTTTTTTTTTCTTATTTTTATTTTGTGGTCTTAAATTTGTAAATTTTTTTATTTATTATATATAGTCTTAAGATTTGTAATTAGTTGTTAGTTACTTAGGGTGTAGAAAACATTGTTAGAAGAGTCAATACATTGTTGGAAGAGTCATATCTTTGTAGAGTTGATCTACTCTACAAAGCTGATAATAACAAATTCACAAATACAAGATATAAAAATGTTGGAAGTGAACCTCAACCAAAATTAAATAAAATAAAATAAAAAGCTCAACCAAACTTCCCCACAAACATTAATATATATATATATATATATGCATGTGTGTAGGATTCACTACATTCAAAAAATAATATTGAGTCCCATTTACATGTACACATAGACTAGAATGTATTTTCAAGTGAAAAAAAATGGTGAAATTTTTTTGAAATACAGAGCTTTAACAAAAGATCCTACCCATTGGAATCTTCAACTAATCCATAGATTTGAGTCTATTGGGTTTGCAAGCCTGATCATTGAAATGAAAACTAGGATTAGGATTTAACAACTTGTATTTAACTAACCATATGAAGATCATGCAATGCAGATTATTATCATCTCATGGATTTTAGGGCTTTTAATCATTGGCATAAACGTCTACTACTTAAGCACTGCGTTTGTTGGGTGGATAATCCACAGCACTTTACCCAAAGTTGCAACTGTGTTCATTGGAATCATAGTTTTTCCGGTAATGGCTATCTATATCATAGCAGTGATCTACTTAATGTTTCGTAAGGACGTTGTCGTGACATTCATCCAGCCAACGAATATAACGAATATGGAGAAAGGGCAAAGCAAATCCGAGGGGTTGCCAGAATCCAATGACCGTGTTCCTTACAGGGAGGACCTCGCTGATATCCCGTTGCCTGAATAGGGTTGTGAAGTCAAGGGGTGAAGCCTTCGAATTAAACAGCTAATATGGATTAGCATTTGATCAAAGGGCTCCTATTTGGTAATCATGAAGAGTGCAGTTGTTTGTTTAATGTTGTCAAACTTTCTTTTTTTTTCTTTTTTTTTTTTTTTTGGATAAATAAATGTAATCAAACATTCCTACATCAGTTCACATGTACAAGAAAATTCAGTCATGAAGTGCATGAAAGACCCTTTGTTTAAGAAATCAGATTCCCTGAAAAGTTAAGACTTACTTCCATGCAATGACTGCAAAGTTCAAGCATCAAGCACCAAAACGTATCTAAGTTACTTGACTTCAACTCTCTAGAAGTTTCAATATCTGTTAGAAATTGGGCGCCCATGTGGCATGACCATTTGAACCTTTTGAACCTGAACCTCTTGAACCTTATCCATGTAAGTTTGAATTTTAATTCAAACTTATTTCGATAACCATTCAGGATATCTATATCTATCGTATCAATAGATATGGATAGATGGATAGATAAATATTGGTGGTTATATATCTGAGTATATATTTTAGATAATATATTAATATATCGGATACGATATATCAGATACATATATCAGATACGTTATGGGGTTTTTTACCCATAACCTTTTATCCCAGACACTCTCTCTGACTCTCTCCCATTAAACAACGATCAAGCCATTTTGCACTGTGACTTGTGTGGGTGATATTCATTTTGTAGTATCACTCCATTGTTGGGTTGATTGATTAGATTCAGGAAAGAACGTGATTTACCCATGAGATCCTTCAATTCAAACTCACTAAAAGGTATGATCTATAATATTTTTCCGCTGCGTCATAAGACTGTATGATTTACATTGGTATCAGAGCTAATATGGGTTTTTTCGTGCTTATTTTTTTATGCATTAAAATATGTGTATATTTTTATATAAATATATATACCCATTAGATGCATGAAAATTGATGGAGGAAGATGAAGTGCATGGTTTCTTCACTTCCACTCTCATTAGATTGAGAGTGTAAAAATACTTCATTTTTATGTTCATTAAATATCATTTTTAATGCCATAAATGTATTTGTTGTGAAAAATGGAGTTCGAGAATACCAAAATTAGACCAGAAAACACCCTGGAAGGCGGCGCGTGTGACTCACGCGCTATATGACGCCGCCCAGTGGCTCCACGCGTTGAGACGCGCTAGGCGCGCTTCCACGCGCGCGCTGTCCGCGCCCTTCCACACGCGCGCGTTAACTGCGCCGCTTCGAGCCGCGCCACGTGCGCAGCCACGCGCGCGCCATGCGCCGCGCCACGTTAAGCAGCCTCGCGCCAAGTTGGGCTGCGTTGAGCGGCGGCGAGCCGAGCCGAGCCGTTTTTTCCGCGCTGGCTTGGCTCTAAGGGTCTATTTGTTTTGTTTTAAATTCTGAATCGCGTTAAATGGTCATAATTAATTCGCTATAGCTTTGTTTTAAGCATGGTTAGGACCGTTAGACTCAGAATTAAATTTTCTATCTTATGTAAAATTTTCAAAATTTTATGAAAATAAAAAATATTTTTCCTGAAATAATAATTCATTATTTCTGCTTTAAAATGCATCTGGTGTTGCATGATTAAGTTTCTGAGGCTGAATTTTTTATTGTAGACTATTGTTGTAGTTTACTATTTACTGGTATGGTTATTGCATTTTACCAGATTCTGAAATATTTATTTCTAATTTTATGGGTGTTTATCAGTTATTTAAAATTCCAGAAAATACCAGAAAATTTCAGAAATTTTCAAAAGTGATATACTTTCTGTTATGGCATAATTTGAATATTAAATACAGCATATTGTTGTTTTTTGCCTAGAATTTCTAATATGCTGTAATTAGAATAGCATGATTAATTGTTATTTGTTTAAATTCCATTATTAATTGTGATATAGCATGAGTTGGTTGTGAATCTACATTATGATGCTATTGTATGGAATTAATTTTTTTTTTAATCATGCTTTTAGACATGCCATAGTCAGTGGAAGGTTATTCGGTTGAGAGAAATCTTTGTAGATTAACTCCCGAAAACTAATATTTTGCGCATAAATTAAATTAAATTCTGGATAATTGTCACATGTGACACAAGAGATGATTACGAGCATAGCGGATTTTCGATCTTGCGACTTGTGTAATATTGTCACTATTTAATTTAGATTTTTGCGGCAAAATTATATTATGCTAATCAAATTAATCCCAATGCGAATTTCTCTCTAAATTGACTTAGCTTATGGAAGTTAATTTGGTTGACGTAGACTTAGTAAAGATGTTCAAATGTGAACAATGTAATCCTATTCTTTAGATGAGCAAAAGTCTTGGAGACTTTAGGTCAGACCTTAATTGAGCCAAAGTAAGGAAACATGACTCAAAGTCGCCCTATTTTTGTTGCCTTGTTTGGCACAACAAAATTTGATGTGTGCGCTATAGTTAGCGGCACACTACGTAGTTTTAATTGGCGAGTTTTGGAGTTATGAAATTAGTAAGCCCTCAATAGATCTGTATATGATCTTGACTATTGAGCTGCACGGATTGACTTTGTAATTTGACTTGTAAATAATGTTACATCATTGGATGAAGTAACATTCAAAAGTCACGTCATCCAAGAAATGCAAGCTTAAATAAATTAGTCATTAAGTGTAAGACGAGTAGCCAATATGAGCAGTATTTTGCTCTCTACCCAATTATTGGGAGTGGATAGAGCAAAATTTCATGCACTATAATAGTGTGCGTTGAAATATCACGTGAAGTTAAAAGATTAGCGCTTAGAAGCTGCAAAATCTATTAACACTAAGTGAAAAAGATTAGCGCTTAGAAACTACAAAAATCTATTAACACTAAGTGAAAAGATTAGCGCTTAGTGGCTACAAAATCTATTAGCATTGCCAACTTGTCTAAGTCTGGACACTTATTGTTTCCACACTTGAGTGTGAGACATGAGGAGGGGCTTCTTTGTATGATTCCTTAGCTAGACTAACGTTTTTGAATAACGTTTATCACTAAGCGCAAACGTTGCAGCATAGTAATGAAAAGGTCAAGGCTGACAAGGTTGTTATGACTCTAAGAATTTGACGCATCGCTTGTGAGAGCACTGTGTTGAATAAGACTCTTTAGCCTAATTCGCGCTTAAGTTATTTCAAGAGCTGTCATAGATTGATAGCTTATTCTCTCCTTCTTGTGGATAGTAGAATTAATTGCAAGTAACTATGAAGCGAGAAACAGAGATAGCAAGAGGAGTATCGTCATCTTTCAACTAGATGCATTAAAGTGTGTGGAGAATAAAATTGACTTGAAGGTGCAGGGGATTAATACTTAGTAGTTAAATTTGCGACTTAGGCGCACTTGATATCTCCATGACATCTTTTTATGATCTAGTGAATATGAATTAGTCCTGAGTCATTACCTAGTTGGGCCTAAACCTTTTAAACTTATCTTCGAGAACTCACACATTAAGATGATTGGAATTAGTTTATGACATTGGTCATGAACCGGTGGCTTATTATAATTAATCACATTAATGAGATGATGACACGATGGTTTGAGTAGGCCTTCTCGGGCCCACTCGCTTATGACATCCTGCTCTCATGTGAATGTGTAACTTTGTTCGCAATGGTTGCGCACAAGTAAGTAGGAAAGCCATAGAAGGTCATTTGTATTGGCGCATTTAGTCCACTATGATTTTTGTGACTAGATATGTGTAAGGGTATGATAGCTAAGCCTCAATCTCGACACATTTATAGATTACGATACGCATCTGAGTCAAGACTATTTGATCTCCCATGAGTCAAAAGTTTTGAGATGATTTTTGACATTGCACATATGAGGTTGAGATCAATTAGATAACAGCTTTTGTGCTTTTAGTTTTGACTAAGATGGCGAGTATCTATTTGAGTTATTTTAGAAAACTCTGTGAAGAGAAATGGATGCTTAGAAAATTGATTTTTCCTAATACTCAACAACACAATGGTATAGTAGAGATAAGGAATTAAATATTGTTAATGTTAGGTGGATAATGGCGCAAAATGTTTTCCAATTGGGAATTACACTAGTTTGTTGCCTATATCCCTAACTAAGTGCCCTCCATATCAGATTTTACACTCCATTTGAGTAATGGGTTAGCGGAGAGCCATCTATGGGCGATCTGTAACCGTTAAGCAGTTTATCTTTATTTTACTTCTCATAAGATTGCGAAGTTAAGACCTAGGGTTCTATAGCGCATTATTGTATGCTGTCTTGTGAACACATAGGGTCGTGTGGCGCATTATTGTATGCGGTCATGTAAACCCTCCGGATCATATGCATATAGGTAAGCAGCTTTGTGGTAGTGTAACTAAGTCACATAAAGTTTTCTTAGTAAAGGTGACGTGAATAGAGTTTTTGAACTCTATAAGATAGAGAATTCTAAGCATAGCGCTCTATGTAGCCTAGTTGAGAATGGAAAGAAATTTCCAATATCCTAGGGACAGTGGGAGCAATGTGCTTACTAATGGATTACTCCATTAGAGAAGAATACTCTACATTCTTAGTTGCGTGGTAGCGAATGTGAAAATTTTCCACGTCATCACTAGGTGATTGAGAAGGAAACATTCATGATTGCTCCGCAAGATGATAAAGAGCCTAGGATAATACCAAACGCTCTAGTCCCCTGTTTTTTAGAAAGTGGATCAATGTTGCGCAGTTTAAGACAAAGTCTTTGAGGATTAACAATTTCTATAATTTGGTTGACTTTCCATTATGACGCGAAACTATTCTGAGGTTATGCGCAATTTGGATAGTCATTGTTGAGGCATAAGGCTCGCTAGATACCGAAAAGTCGCACCATTGAGAAAAGTGTAGACCATGAGAAGACTTCCTCCTGGGGAGTGAGGTTATTTCGACTTAGGCTATGATTGACATAAGTTCGGAACATTGATTTGTGGACATTGTGACCCAACTTTCTCGTTAGAGAATTGGATAAGTAGATCCGTAGGGATTTACCTTCTACTTTTATGTGAAAAGTTAGGAGCGCAAAAAGGTTGCTAGTTCCAATAAATCTTTTATAGCCTAAAACAGTTATCCAAATAGTGGTTCTTAGATTTCGTCAAGCCATGATAGGCCAACGATAATCGATGAAGACCACTGAGGCATGATCAATGATCCAAAAGAAGTTTTTTCCTTACTTAATCATTATGAGCCAGGAATTTATAAGGTTGTCGCCACCTAGGGTGGGCAGTCCTCTATTTTAGATATGATGGACATGGGTGATGTAATTTATATGCTCGGATGTACGATCCTTAGAGATTGTTTTGGGAAAATTCTCGGTTTGTCTTCGATGACTTACATAAGGAATATCCTAGAATGATTCTAGACGCAAAATTGCAAACCCATTGACTTACCTATCGGTAAAAGCCAGAGCCTTAACTATTGAGTGTATCCTCGGATTGTCTTTGGGAGAAACAGATGACCTATATTCCTTGATCTTTTCTTTGTTGTGGGACCTAAAGTACGCTTTGTGGGCGTATTCGGCATGATAAGTTTTATCTTTGGTAAATGGTCAACTGAGTTGTTTAGACATTGACCTTGCTCATTAGACTGTGGATAGAATGCTTTACTAGTAGTATATTAATTTGCTCCTTGTAAGATTCAATGCGCTAGTTGGGCGCATCTGCGCTAGTTGGGCGCATTAAGAATGAACGCAAATTGGTCACCAAAATATCTTTAGAGAGGTTATTGCGCAAGAGGTAGTGATCTTAAATCACTTCATGTAAGGCGCACATGGAGGATTCCATTGTATATGCTTATCGCAAGAGGTGCTGATAAAGCTTATGTTTGGAATCTAGAATTGCGCAAGCTGTGGTCAAATTTTTTTTAAAATCAATCACTTATTTTGAGATGATGGGATGTTGACACTATTATGGTTTGTGTCATAATGATTAGCAGATGATGATGTCAGCAGGCAAGATTGGCTCACTCACACGAGCAATTGCCCTTGGTGCTTGGGAGCGAGCAAGGATGAGACTAGTGGTTTATTTTTATTTGGAGCCAAGAGAGGCTTAAATTATCCACTATGCATGTCGCTTTGGTTACAACCAAGATGAGGTCGTGTTAAGGACCAAACATGGATGTTAGTACCCACTTTCCATGTTGTGCCTGTTATGATTACCCAGATGTGAGATCTCATTTAGCGCCTAAAAGGCGAGCAAATAGAGAATTCGAGTTAGGCTCTAGAAAACGACTGGACTAAGATCTGTACGGTGTATCGAGTATGACGTCACTCTTTTGGAAGAGTAACTCCACCATAACATGTATTCATACTATATGTGCTTGGCGACCGAGTAATGAGGTGAGAGAATGGATCCCTGTTTCCTCACCGTGTGAGTCTTACGTGTCATTATTGATATGACTTTCATTTATGTACCCTTTTGTGACTTTTGACTATGTCATAATGTAAGGGGTTGATGTTCTGCTACTTTGGTATGTTGCCTGCGGTCATGTATGATTCGGCCTTAAGGGACATCACTGGGAAAGCGGTCAATCTTAAACTAAATGGCATGAGGGCAAAGGGAAGATCATCTAGTATTACACCACTGTTGTATATTCACTGCCGGCAACTCACATCGCTCTATATGAGAGGCGGATTGAGTGTGAATATATTGCAATAATTGAGAGGGTCAAACATGCTCTTTTTGAGGGATTAGAGATGTTTTTTGGACCAGTGTAATTAGATGGGTCTGGGGTATATGAGACACTATTTCTGTTTTTTTTTTTTGGGTTGATGTCTCTATGCTGGCTCATTTTGAGTTTCTAGTATAGAGCTCCCACATGCAGGTGTTCTCAGCAGTCACACGGTGCATTGGCTAGTATGAGATTGTTCATTTTTGGGGAGATTAAGATAGAGATATGGCAGTGTCATGCCAACTCATGTGCAAGTGGGAGATGTTAGAAATTGGGCGCCCATGTGGCATGACCCTTTGAACCTTTTGAACCTGAACCTCTTGAACCTTATCCATGTAAGTTTGAATTTTAATTCAAACTTATTTCGATAACCATTCAGGATATCTATATCTATCATATCAATAGATATGGATAGATGGATAGATAAATATTGGTGGTTATATATCTGATTATATATTTTAGATAATATATTAATATATCAGATACGTTATGGGGTTTTTTACCCATAACCTTTTTTCCCAGACACTCTCTCTGACTCTCTCCCATTAAACAACGATCAAGCCATTTTGCACTGTGACTTGTGTGGGTGATATTCATTTTGTAATATCACTCCATTGTTGGGTTGATTGATCAGATTCAGGAAGCACGTGATTTACCCATGAGATCCTTCAATTCAAACTCGCTAAAAGGTATGATCTATAATATTTTTCCGCTGCGTCATAATACTGTATGATTTACATTATCTAACATTCAATGTATGAAAGTTAAAATTGTTTTGAAATTTGTTAATTTTTTAAGCCCAGCTTGACACTCTTAAGACTATATAAGAAAATTGAACTGCAAGAACTCAGGTGGAATAAAGCTCATTTCAACAGTAATATAAACCAAGCTCAAAGCTCATTAAAGTTTTCAAACCAAGATTGAGCAACTAAATATTAGGCTCAGCTTATTTATCGCTTAGATTACCCTGGAACAAGTATCATTTTGTAGAACCAGAGAAAGCATTCAAAGCTATGAGCATTAACAATACCACATTCCCTCGAAAGAACAATCAACATCAAAACCATTGATGAATCCTATTGGATTTATAAAATTCTAGAAGAAAATTTTACACTATGTTTGGATTAAGTGATTTTGAGAGAAAAGAAAAGAAATAGAGAGACATATTTCTCTTACTTGTTTGGATAATTTAAGTGAAGAGAAATTGGAAGAAATGGAGAAAAACTCATTTCTCTTATAACCCTCATTTTTAGTCTTTCTAAAAGTGGAGAGATTGGGAGAGCAAAGAAACCAACAAATTTTATATTTTCAAAATATCAATTTTGTCCCTGTAAAAATAAAAGAAATAAAATGATTGACAAAATATAAAAATGTTATTTTGGTAATATAACATAAAACAAGTTTCTTTTCTTTTCTCTAATGAAATCTAACCAAACAATAAGGAAAGAAATCACAATCATTTCTTTTCTTTTGTTTCTTATTTATCCAAACAAAAATGAGAAAAATCACAATTATTTCTTTTCTTTTCTTTTTCTTTTCTCTTATAACTTAAGCAATCATTTCTTTTCTTTTCTCTCCTAAGTTCTAAACATAGCATTAGTGAAAATCCATTAAAACTATGGCAACGTAGTCTGCATTATTGTAACTTAAAATTGAAAGGCTCTAGTGTTATCATTAGAGTAAGACCAATGATCTATACTAGACAAGATAGAGATGATATTGATATTCAACTTCAAGACCTTTTAGACAAAAAGTTAATTGAAGAAACCAGAAGCCCTCGCTCTAGTCCGGTTTTTATGATAAGAAACCATACAGAAATTAAAAAAGGAAAAGCCCGAATGGTAGTTAACTATAAACGGCTAAATGAAAATTTAGAATTTGATGAATATTTTATTCCCCAAAGAGATGTTTTTATTAACTTAATCAAAGGATCAAAAATATTTAGCAAATTTGATTGTAAGAGTAGATTTTGGCAAATTCAATTAACTGAAGAATCAAAAAAAAACTGACAGCTTTCAGTACACCTAGAGAACATTACCACTGGAATGTTATGCCTTTTGGGTTAAATATAGCACCACAGATATTTCAACGGTGGATGGATACAATTTTTAAAGATCTTAAAGATTGCTGTGTAGTTTATATTGATGATATACCTATCTTCTCTAAAACCCAAGAGGAGCATAAGAAACATTTAAAATTACTTTGTGAAAATTTCTAAAAACATGGAATCATGTTATCTCCAAAAAGATTGAATTAGAAAAAGAATCAATTGAATTTTTAGGAATAATTTTAGACCATAAAGGTTAAAATTACAGGAACATATGTTGTCCAAAGTACGAGATTTTCCTAATACTTTCGAAAATATAACAAAATTACAAAGTTTATTTGGTATTTTAAATTATGGATGAAATTTTATCAAAAATCTTTTAAAAATAAAAATTCCTTTGTTAACTAAATTAAGGGAAAATGTTATTTTCAAATGGACAGCAGAGGATGTTACTTTAATTAAACAAATTAAAGAAAATGTTAAAACTTTACCAGATATTTATTTTCCTAAAACAGGTGATAAATTAATTTTAAAAATAGATGCCTCAAAAGCATGTTAGGATGTGTTCTTAAAGCAATACCAAGTAACTTATGGCATGATAAAGAGATACCTTTATCAGAAAATGGGATTAGATCAAGAAAAAAATCCAATACCCATAAAATTACAAAAAGAAGAACTAATTTGTGGATATAATTCTGAAAAATTTAAACCAAATGAACAAAAATATATTATTTTTGAAAAAGAATTACTTGCAATAAAATTGGCAATAAAAATTTTTTATATCCTAGAAAATTTTATTGTACACACTGATAATAAGACAGTAAGAGATTTCTTGATCAATAAAAAATATATTAAGCAAGAAAGAAAATTAGCCTGGTATAATTACATTTTAAAATATACTTTTGAGGTAAAATATCTTAAAGGTACTAACAATTTTCTTACAGATTTTCTTAGTAGGAATTGTTTTAGAAAATTAAATTACTAAACAAGTAATTTTAATTTTTGCAAAAGACCTATAGATCAAGAGGAAAAAATGGACAAGGGTAAACAACCAGCTCAAGGAGATTGGGTGACAATTGCTAAAAAAGCAATCCCCAGACAAGAAAAAGTTTATATTGTGTTTGCAAGAAGACAACCTGAAATTTACACAGAATGGAATGAGTGCAATAAGCAAGTTTGCAGATTTCTAGGAGCAAGTTTTAAATCCTATGATAGCTTGACCAAAGCTAAAAAAAGTTTTTTACAGTGCACCAGCTATGCCTGTTTATCAAAATAATTTTTATCAAATGAAAACTAACACAATTCCAACTAATATTCAGACATCTAAACTAGATGAATCTGAAATAAAATATTTTTTCAACCCTAGTATATCTAGAGAAATTTATACAAAACTCAATGGAGTTTGGAAAACTCGTATTGTAGACAACGAAGTGAAATTTCGAAAACATATAGGAGTTCTAGACAATAAATTAGCTGAGCAAACAGCTAAATTAAAATATTTGCAAAATATTTGTTTCAATATCCTTAAACAAATAAATTGGAATGAAGATGTTAATTTAGAAAAAAAAAATAATAATTTTCTTTAGCTACCAGACCTCATATCAAATAATTTTTCTGACCCAATTTTTGAACAAATAAAAAAAATTTATCTTTTTGAAAAAGTAAGAACTTTGCTTCCAAAAGAAATTTTTCTATTAATCAAAAATTGAGCTGAGGATCATCCTGATAAGATTAGACAAATCTTAGAACGATCTTATGATAAATTAAATTTTAAAGATGAAATTCTCAAAATAACCATCATGGCAAACCATGACATGTGGTTTTTTGAAGACATAAATTGGGAAATAACTAATCAAGTTATTTTTCAAATTTTAGATCCAATCCAATGGATAGAATATCCAATGATCATAAAAGCAGTGTTCTCATGGGTAATAAAAGACTTCCGATAGAGTAAATATTTTACTTTCTGGATCTCCAACACAATTGGTTGGCGAGAACAAGAATATTTTTTCCAACCATACCAAATTTGGTATTTCAAAGAAACTGAAAATTTTGAATTTGAAGATCGCCAGAAGGAGCGATTGGAAAATATTCAAAAACTTCCTTTAACAGAATATTAGATTAGACAGTCTAATAACTGTTTCACATGAAGCTTCTAATATCCATGGCTCAGCAAAATTGTCATTCATGGGTCACAGATGGTAGAATACTATTTGTAACTCATTTTCTCATAACATATCAAAAGTCTTCTACAGAAATTAATGAGGCTCTTGACATGTTATTAAATCTTAAAAAGAGAAATAATTTAGATCTTCCGTTGAAACTAGCCATGACTGCGGATGATGTAGAACAAATTCAGAATGAGCGATAAGACCAGGATCTTGATTCCCCTTCATCAGAGACTGATAAAGAATGTCACAATCTCATCAACAGGATGGAAGCATAGTGGACTCCACTATCACATGCAATTGTCTCATAATCGACTCCAATCTTATCCAGGACACATGGAGCAACCTGCATTATTAGGTGGAAAGTGGTCAGAGAAATCCTTTCAGTCGACGCTACATGACAAAAAAGATCAACCAAATCTTATCTATATCAGTCTATCTCTCTAAACCATGGGGAGGGTCGACAGTGTAAATAATTGGTTTTTGTCAGAATATGACAAATAATTGTAATTTTTCATTTATTTTTCTAAAGACTTTTTTGTCTTTGTATTTATTTTTGTATGGAAACTTTGTATAAGCCTATACCTAGGCTTGTATACTTTTGTAGAAAGTTGGAAAGTTTTTGGCCTTATTGGTGTTGTAAATGTCAACAAATTAGATATGTAATAATGTTAGGATAGACTTTTTGGATTAGGATGACCTTTGGTTTTTGTTTGTATATATAAGATGTATTCTATAAATTCGCATTCAAACCAACGAATGAAGCAAGGTAAATTTTCACCATTTCTTTGTTGCCTACATCTTTGCCTAACTTCTCTAATTTTTGTTGGAAATGGTTATAAAATTCTGGGTAAAACCAGAATTTTTTCTTAAGTTTGGTCTATTTTTTAGGTGGGCCCCGAGTGTCGATTTTCGCGGGTCAAAGTGGTAACGCGTTCTATGCCGCATTGTGATTCACGTGGTATATTTGGTTGTTCAAAACCATTACCGAGTGAATGGGAAATTGAAGCCAAAGTATGCTCCATGGAAATGGAGTTTTTGTGGAAAATCCTTAAAGGTTTGAATAAGGCTTGTCCCACATTGATTTGGTGGAAAGTTTTAAATGGGTTTATAAGGTATGGGATTGGAACTTGGGTGTGCCCCAAAGAGTACCCAAGTGTTTTAGAGCGGGAGGTTATGGGCACAATGGGCTAGACCCATTGGACTCAAAAATCACCACACACGCGCGCCGCCGCCGCCGTCCGTTCGGGCTGGGTTGGGCTTGAGCGCGGTTGGGTTGGCCTTGTCCGGCCCAATACCTATCTTTTTGGGACAAAAACATTTGAATTAATTTCATTTTTTGGTAAAATAAAATCCAGAATTCAAATTAATTTTGGAAATAAATTGGCCCGGTAATTTTATTTTTTGGTAAAATAAAATCCAGAATTCAAATTAATTCCAGAAATAAACTGGTCCGGTTTTACTGTACACCCAAACAGGGCCCTTCTCGTTTTTATCTGTTCAAATTTGAATCCAACAGGTTTGTTTCTGTTTAGTCAAATTGAACAGGTTTCATACCTGTTCAAACAGGTTTTGCACTTGTTTAATTCAAACCCAACAGCCATAATTTCTCCTATAAATAGACAAGTCTCTCATTTGTTTATTATTAACAATTTTCATCCTTCCTTGCTGCAAATTTGTCTCTGTATTTTGCTACATTTATTCTATTATTTTTCCTTGTAAGAAAGAGTGTAAACACTTAGTGTGTTCGTAAGACAAACAATTTGTTGTGCTGCTATTGTTTGTAGTTGATCATTTCATCCTGAGAGATAGACGTCCACATTCTGAAAGCACCGTGGAGAGGACGAATCTGTCTTAAGGACACAGTGTCAAATACTGGACTTGATCAGATTATTATTCAAGAATTAATCAAGTAAGTTATGTAATTCATTTTCGGTGTTATTATTATTTATTTAAATCAAATTTTAATTTTGTTTTTGTAACAAAATAAAATCTGTTTTTATTTATTTGTTTTTATTTCTAGTTTGATTTTTGTTATCAAACAAATTCTCTTCTTTCTTTTATTTCTTTATATTTTGGTTGTTGTTTAGTACACAACAGAATTTAAACTATTTAAATATAGTGAAGATTGTCCAACAATCTTAAGACAGAATTATTTTGGTATCTTCATTGTATTTAATTTTCTGTAATTTCATAAGACATATTCTGATTGGAAAAATAAATAGCGGTTTATGCTATTTGACAGATAGTAGTAATATACTGTCTCTTTTCTTTGACAACTGGTAGTAATATACTGGTGTCATTAACAATTGCAGAATATTAATTAGTGTTACAGAAAATTATTGTGATATTTTATTTTCTAGTTTTAGTAACAAGGAAAATAAAATTATTTTGTGTTATAATTTATTTTCTGGTTTTAGTAACTAGAAAATTAATTTGTATTTTAATTTTTTTTGATTTTTGTAATCAGAGATTATGGCTACTACAACTGAAACTGAAACTGCAACTGGTAGTGGTACTCCAATTGTTACACCAACACCGGTCCCTATCCAAAACCATGTTCATGTACCAATAAATCATGGAGAAAAATCGAAAAAATTTAACGATACTGAGTTTAAGAGATGGCAGCAGAAGATGTTGTTCTATCTTACAACTCTAAATTTGGGCCGGTTTCTCCATGAAGAGGCTCCAGCACTTAAAGAGGGTGAAAGTGATCGGCAAGTTATTGCCGCTGTAGATGCTTGGAAACATTCAGATTTCCTGTGCAGAAACTACATCCTCAATGGCCTTGATAATATGCTATATAATGTATACAGTCCTCTGAAAACAGTAAAAGAATTGTGAGATTCTTTGGAGAAGAAATACACGACAGAGGATACCGGCACGAAGAAATTTGTCGTCGGTAAATTTCTGGACTTCGTTATGGTAGACTTCCAAACGGTAATTTCTCAAGTTCAAAGTTTTCAATTAATTTTACATGATATTCATTCAGAAGGTATGTCTCTTAACGAGTCTTTCCAAGTCGCTGTTTTAGTGGAAAAGTTACCACCGGCTTAGAAAGATTTCAAAAATTATTTAAAACATAAACGCAAAGAGATGACCATGGATGAACTTATTGTAAGACTGAGAATTGAAGAAGATAACCGAAAGGTTGAAAAGATGAATGGGAAAAATCCCATTGAGTCCAAGGCTAATGTGGTTGAACAAGTTCATAAACCACATAATAAAAAGAGGAAGTTTATTGGAGATGGTCCTAAACAAAGCGATAGCAGCAAGAAGTTCAAAGGAAAATGCTATAACTGTGGCAAGACTGGACATCGAGCTTCTGATTGCCGCTGCCCTAAGAAGGATCATGGAAGTACAAGTAAGAAGACCACCAATCAGGCCAATGTAACAGAATTGGATTACATCTCTGACGGAGTGAATGACATCAACCTCTCTGCTGTGGTGTCTGAGGCTAACTTGGTTGGAAATCCCAAAGAGTGGTAGGTTGACACTGGAGCAACTCATCACATATGTGCGGACAAGAAGATGTTCACTACCTACAATGAGGCTGCAAATGGTGAACAACTTTTCATGGGAAATTCTTCTACTTCTTCTGTGGTTGGACAAGGAAAAGTGATCTTGAAGATGACATCAGAGAAAGAACTGACCCTCAACAACGTACTACATGTACCTGACATCCGGAAGAATTTAGTTTCTGGTTCTTTGTTAATTAAAAATGGTTTTAGGCTTGTTTTTTAGTCTGATAAATTTGTATTAACAAAGAGTGGTATGTATGTTGGTAAGGGATACATGAGTGATGGTCTCTTTAAGTTGAATGTAATGACAGTTGTACCAAAAGTTGCTATGAATGAGAATAACACATCTTTTGCTTATATTCTTGAATCGAATTTATGGCATGGTAGATTAGGTCATGTAAATTATGATGCTTTGCGTAGATTAATTGGTTTGGATTATATACCAAAATTTGAAATTAATCCTAATCATAAATGTGAAGTTTGTGTAGAAACGAAACTAACTAAGGCTCCATTTAAATCAGTTGAAAGAAAAACCGAACCTCTAGAATTAATTCATACTAATGTATGTGATCTAAAATTTGTTCAAACTAGAGGAGGCAAAAAGTATTTCATAACATTTATCGATGATTGCACAAGATATTGTTATGTTTATTTACTTAGAAGTAAAAATGAAGCCTTAGAAATGTTTAAACTCTACAAAACAAAAGTTGAAAATCAACTTGGTAAAACCATTAAAATGGTTAGAAGTGATAGGGGTGGTGAATATGATGCACCATTAAATGAATTTTGTACACAACATGGCATTATTCACCAAACTACAACACCCTATTCTCCTCAGCAAAATGGAATTGCTGAAAGGAAGAATAGAACCTTAAAAGAAATGATGAATGCCATGTTACTAAGTTCAGGCTTACCACAGAACTTGTGGGGGGAAGCAATATTGTCTGCTAATTATGTTCTTAACAGAATACCAACAGTACTCCTTATGAATTGTGAAAAGGTCGACCACCTTCCTACAAATACTTAAAAGTGTGGGGGTGTTTAGCAAAAGTTGCAGTTCCTATTCCTAAAAAGACTAAGATTGGACCAAAAACAGTAGATTGTGTGTTTATTGGTTATGCTCAGAATAGTAGTGCATATCGGTTTCTGACTTATAAATCAGAAATACCTGATATAAATGTGAATACTATTATAGAGTCAAGGAATGCTGTATTTTTTGAACATGTCCTTCCTTACAAGAAAGGATAGGAATTAAGTTCACAGAAAAGAACTTATGATTGTACACAAAGTCAAGAGACTACTGACAATCAAACATAAGAGACTAGTAATGGTCTTGACCAACAAGATTTAACTGATGATGAACCAAGAAAAAGTAAGAGAGCGAGAATATCAAAATCCTTTGGTCCAGATTTTCTGACATACCTGTTAGAAAATGAACCTCAAAGCTTTAAGGCAGCAATGACAGGTCCTGAAGCACCTTTGTGGAAAGAGGCTGTTAATAATGAAATTGAATCCATTATGCAAAATCATACTTGGGAATTGGTGGATCTTCCACCAGGTTCTGAACCTCTTGGATATAAATGGATATTCAAGAGAAAAATGAAAACAGATGGTTCAATAGACAAGTATAAAGCAAGACTTGTAGTAAAAGGTTACAGACAAAAGGAAGGTCTGGACTATTTTGACACATATTTCCCAGTGACAAGAATAACATCCATTCGTATGCTTATTTCTACAACAGCTTTGTTTAATTTAGAAATACATCAAATGGATGTTAAGACGGCTTTCTTAAACGGAGATCTAAATGAAGAGATCTATATGGAGCAACCCGAAGGGTTTATAGTGCCAGGACAAGAAAAGAAAGTTTGTCGACTTGTAAAATCCGTTTATGGATTAAAACAAGCACATAAGCAATGGCATGAAAAATTTGATCATGCAATGTTTACTAATGGGTTTAAGATAAACGAATGTGACAAATGCGTCTATGTTAAAAACACTGACCAAGGATATGTCATAGTTTGTCTTTATGTGGATGACATGCTTATCATTGGAAGCAGTCAAAACATGATCAAATCAACTAAGCAAATGCTTAATAAAAGATTTGATATGAAAGATATGAGGGTCGCAGATGTTATATTAGGAATGGAAATTACTAAAACATCTGACGGATATGCATTATCTCAATCACATTATATTGAGAAAATTCTTGGTAAATTTATCAAGGATGATATGAATTTAGCTAGAACACCTGTAGACGTCAATCTTTATTTATCAAAAAAAATAAAGGTGATGCAGTGTCTCAGTTAAAATATTCCCAAATCATTGGAAGCC
This sequence comes from Camellia granthamiana, assembly GCA_036172215.1. Lineage (NCBI taxonomy): Eukaryota > Viridiplantae > Streptophyta > Magnoliopsida > Ericales > Theaceae > Camellia > Camellia granthamiana. The sequence goes on along the minus strand of CM069905.1, from coordinate 104,138,201 downwards.
TAATGTACCTAATGAATTGTACTCGTCCTAATATAGCTTATGCTATCAGTAAATTGAGTAGGTACACTAGTAACCCCAGAGAAGACCATTGGAAAGCGATCATTCGGGTTCTTAGATATCTAAGATTCACCCGTGATCATGGTTTGAACTTTACTCGATATCCAACAGTACTTGAAGGTTATTGTGATGCAAATTGGATATCGGATACTAAAGATTCAAAATCCACAAGTGGATATGTCTTTACTCTAGGAGGCGCTGTTGTTTCTTGGAAATCCACGAAACAAACATGCATCGCACGATCCACAATGGAATCCGAGTTCATTGCTTTAGACAAAGCAAGAGAAGAAGCAGAATGGCTTCGTCACTTCTTAGAAGACATTCAAATATGGCCAAAACCTGTGTCAGCTATTTGTATTCATTGTAATAGTCAATCTGCAATAGGCAGGGCACAGAATCATATGTATAACGGTAAGTCACGACATATTCGTCGTCGACATAATACTGTAAGGCAATTGTTGTCAAACGGAATAATCTCAATAGATTATATAAAATCTAAAGAGAATATTGCGGATCCGTTAACAAAAGGTTTGACAAAAGAGCTAATGTATAGTTCATCGAAGGGGATGGAATTAAAGCCTATTACATAAGAGTCGTCATAATAGCAACCCTACTTATATGACTGAGATCCCAAGAACTAAGTTCAAAGGGATAACTAAGTTATGTATGGCTCGCCAGAAATCACCAAGGGATTAAAATTCCTTACCCATTCCTATGATGAGAGTGATATCTTCAACATTTGTTGTATGCAGGGGTATAAGGATAAGCTTTGCTTTTAATGATTACTTATATCTTGATTGAGACATAAAATCAAGACGAGTATAAAGAGATACTCACAATAAGAATCACCTATATGAGTGTCGAACTGGGGCCGGTTCTATGAGAATGCAAAAGGCTAAATTCTCTAGAAACACTCATGAAAACCTGCGTTCAAGGCCAAAATGAACACAACAGTGAGAACCACGATGTGTTAGAAGATATTTTGTGTGAAATCTATTGTCTTGGCTTACACAAACGGCTGAACAATTCAAGGCATCGCGTCCATTGGTTAGCCAGTAAGTCCGATAGGTTATCACTAGGGAAGGTTCAAGGCCGAAAGCTACCTATCCTGATGCAAGATATTTTCGACTTATACTCTTTCGATAAAGTCTGCATATTGTTGCATTTCCGTTGTCATCAAATTCCATTCATGTGGGGGATTGTTGGTGTTAGGACTTTTTGTTGTCAAATTCCATGGATCAAAACCAAGGTTGTAACAAGAGTTCTTTAAGAAGTTGGTTTTCTTCCAAAACCAGGATTACTTTGGAGTTCTTTAAGAAGTTGGTTTTCTTCCAAAAACAGGATTACTTTGGGTCTCTATAAATAGTTGGTTTTCTCCCAAAACTAGATTAGTCATTGATTCATTCATTGAATCTCTCCAGATCTTCTTTTTGGTTCTTAAGGGTTATATCTGGAGATATTTTTTAAGTTTTCTTTGATGTTTTTATTGAGTATTCAACTCATGGTTTAAAGAGAGTACATCAAAGGTTTGTTTGTTATACACAAAAGAGAGAGTTGTTCTTCAGTTGTGGATTCTGAAGAATTCGAGCCTGAAGCTTTGGTGGAATCCGGAGTGGCTCATCAGAAAGACAATTCCGTGGTGAAGATGGGGTTGGAAGAGGCACATAGAGGTTGGTTCAATTAGGCGTTGTGGATTTGCTAGATAATTGAGAGTGATACCTGTGTAATTCCTTTAAATCTTCTTAGTGGATTGTCTTGTGGCAGTTGCCCGTGGTTTTTTGATCACAATTGGAAGGTGTCCAATTGTGGTTTTTCCACGTAAAATCTTTGTGTCTCTTTCTTTTGATTGTTTGATTGGGATTGTTATATTTTGCTTAAAATTGGTACATAATCACAAATCAACATCTAGGGTTTCTAGATTTTTCAATTGGTATCAGAGCGGGTCGTTCTATTTTGTTTAAAACAAAAATATTTTTTTTAGAACGAGATCTTGTTTGATTTGTGATAATGGATTCAAAGAGGTCGGTTGAAAATACCACTAATGATGAATCCTCGGAGAGTGATCATGAAGAGCTTGAGCAAGCCTATGAAAAACTGTATAAGGAGTCTCTTAATTTATTCAAATTGAATGACAAACTCACAAAGAAACTCAAAGCATGTGAAAGTGAGAATGTCAAACTTAAGGAGGAGATTTCCGAGGCTAGGATCAATGCCATCAAGATAGCTGATGATCAACAAGTTCTTTGTGCAAAACTGTTGACTTGTGAGACAGAGAGGAATGAGCTACAGGAAACTCATGCCATGTATGAAGAAAAGATTGAATCTCTCGAGATGTCACAAGTTACCTTGGAAGAACTAATGATCAAGAAAGAGGAAGAGCTCAAGTGTGCCATAGTTACCATTGGTCTTTGGAACAAAGGATCAAAGACCTTGGAGGATATCATTGGGTCTCAACAAATCTGTTCAGACAAGAGTGGCATTGGCTTTGGAGATAAGAGAGAGCAAAAACAGAGTGCTTCCACATCTCATGATACAAGAACTCAAGGAAAGGGAGGACAAAAGATTCAACAAGAGGAAAGACTTCTCAAACTTCCTAGAGTTGGTAAGGTAAAAGAAAAGAAGGTACACCCTGTTTTTATTTGTCATCATTGTGGTATGCATGGTCATATTCGCCCTTATTGTTATAAGTTGCATGGGAGAGTGTCTCAAAAGGGTAGAAATTCGAATACTTTTTGGGTTAGTAGACAACCTTACATGTCCAGGCGGAATACCAAGATTCATGAGGGTCTTCACAACACCACGACATTTACCAAGACCACTAGACCTAATTTTGTTAAAACCAAAAAGATTTGGGTGAGAAAACTTGACTTGTGTTAATGTGTTTACTCTTTTTAGTTTTTTTGGGGTCTCTGTGTTTTTTTTATGGAAAAAAAAAATAATAAAAAAAAAAAAAACCCAAAAAGATTTTCTTAGTATGGTTTTGCAAGCTTGAATTTTTTTTGAGATGTCCTTGGTGCATATTGGAATTGATGAGAATAACCATTACATGCTAATATGTGTGTGCTTTCTGTGGTCATTACTCATTTTGGAGTGTGTGTTCTTTGATTAGTATGTCTCATTCTGTACACACTCTTGGATTAGCAAATTCTGGAGTCTTCCATCTTAGTGATTATTTTTTTCATGGACTTCTGACATTGTATCTTTTGCTTTTCGAGAGGAATTGACCCATACTAGCATATCATGGGTGATGTTGAGTCTCTTAACCACCTTCCATCTTTTTGCATCTCCATGGCTTTCCCCTCTATTCTTTGTAGTCCAGGCATGAGGAAAAGGCTACCTCAGAGTCACCAACCAGGCCATCCTTATTATATCCATGCTTCTCTGGTTCGGTTTCCATACTCTTGAGCGTGTCAGCCGCCAATGAATGTGCAAAAGAAAGAAAGAAAAAAAAAAGTGCAAAAGAAAAGAAAAAAAAATGTGCAAAAGAAAGAAAAGAAAAAGATGTGAAAAAAAAAAGGAAAAATAAAGGATTCATTGATTGAGGGGGAGCCTCCGCTTTTACTCACCAAATACCCCTTGATTCCTAGTGGTTTGACTTTCCTTTGTTGTGCTTAGATTCTCTTGTCGGAGGTCCAGCTTTCATATCACTACTAGGATTTGAATCTAGTGTTTGTCGAACTCCAAGAGTCACACACACACTTTTCTCATGGGATCTATGCTTTTCACATAATGCATCACTTTCTTTTATGAGGAATTTTCTAGAGGCTGTGCACATTGTGTTTTCAAGTAATTGTGTTTCTTGGATAATCTTGTGTGTTTCGAGGTACAAATCTGAAATTCCTTGCTTGCTCCACCATATTATTTTTTGTCATTTTTCTTCTTGTTCACTGTTTTCAGTGTTTGTGGTTATTTTTAATGAGGGGGAGTTTGGTTCATCATTACCAGTGTTTGATGTCTATTGATGGTACAGTAGTTTGGTTGATGGTACAGTGTTTTTACTTTTGCATATATCCTTCTTTGGTACAGTTGGATTTTTAGTATTTTGTTTATGGATGGATTTATATTTTGTTATTTAATCCAGTTCCACATATTTTGGTTGGCTTGTGTGTGGTTGTTTTATTTCAGGATAATTATTCAAGAGCATGGATTTGAGTGTTAGTTCATAGTTGGTGGTGCTGCTTGAGAGATTTTGTTAGGCAATTTGTTTTAGATTGGTTTTATCCAGGATTTGACAAAGGGGGAGATTGTTAGGACTTTTTGTTGTCAAATTCCATGGATCAAAACCAAGGTTGTAACAAGAGTTCTTTAAGAAGTTGGTTTTCTTCCAAAACTAGGATTACTTTGGAGTTCTTTAAGAAGTTGGTTTTCTTCCAAAAACAGGATTACTTTGGGTCTCTATAAATAGTTGGTTTTCTCCCAAAACTAGATTAGTCATTGATTCATTCATTGAATCTCTCCAGATCTTCTTTTTGGTTCTTAAGGGTTATATCTGGAGATATTTTTTAAGTTTTCTTTGATGTTTTTATTGAGTATTCAACTCATGGTTTAAAGAGAGTACATCAAAGGTTTGTTTGTTATACACAAAAGAGAGAGTTGTTCTTCAGTTGTGGATTCTAAAGAATTCGAGCCTGAAGCTTTGGTGGAATCCAGAGTGGCTCATCAGAAAGACAATTCCGTGGTGAAGATGGGGTTGGAAGAGGCACATAGAGGTTGGTTCAATTAGGCGTTGTGGATTCGCTAGATAATTGAGAGTGATACCTGTGTAATTCCTTTAAATCTTCTTAGTGGATTGTCTTGTGGCAGTTGCCCGTGGTTTTTTGATCACAATTGGAAGGTGTCCAATTGTGGTTTTTCCACGTAAAATCTTTGTGTCTCTTTCTTTTGATTGTTTGATTGGGATTGTTATATTTTGCTTAAAATTGGTACATAATCACAAATCAACATCTAGGGTTTCTAGATTTTTCAGTTGGAAATGGTTATAAAATTCTGGGTAAAACCAGAATTTTTTCCTAAGTTTGATCTATTTTTTAGGTGGGCCCCGAGCGTTGATTTTCGCGGGTCAAAGTGGTAACGCGTTCTATGCCGTGTTGTGATTCACGTGGTATATTTGGTTGCTCAAAACCATTACTGAGTGAATGGGAAATTGAAGCCAAAGTATGCTCCATGGAAATGGAGTTTTGGTGAAAAATCCTTAAAGGTTTGAATAAGGCTTGTCCCACATTGATTTGGTGGGAAGTTTTAAATGGGTTTATAAGGCATGGGATTGGAACTTGGGATGTGCCCCAAGGGGTACCCAAGTGTTTTAGAGAGGGAGGTTATGGGCAGAATGGGCTAGACCCATTAGACTCAAAAATCACCACACGCGCGCGCACGCCGCCGTCCGTCCAGTTGGGCAGGCGAGCTGGGCTTGGGCGCGGGTGCGTGGTGTAAGGTTGGGTTGGGCTTGTCCGACCCAATACCTATCTTTTTGGGCCAAAAACATTTGAATTAATTTTATTTTTTGGTAAAATAAAATCCAGAATTCAAATTAATTCCGGAAATAAACTGGTCTGGTTTTACTGTACACCCAAACAGGGCCCTTCCCGTTTTTATCTGTTCAAATTTGAATCCAACTGGTTTGTTTCTGTTTATTCAAATTGAACAGGTTTCATACCTATTCAAACAGGTTTTGCACTTGTTTAATTCAAACCCAACAGCCATAATTTCTCCTATAAATAGACAAGTCTCTCATTTGTTTATTATTAACAATTTTCGTCCTTCCTTGCTGCAAATTTGTCTCTGCATTTTGCTGCATTTATTCTATTATTTTTCCTTGTAAAAAAGAGTGTAAACACTTAGTGTGTTCGTAAGACAAACAATTTGTAGTGCTGCTATTGTTTGTAGTTGATCATTTCATCCTGGGAGATAGACGTCCACATTCTAAAAGCACCGTAGAGAGGACGAATCTGTTTTAAGGACACAGTGTCAAACACTGGACTTGATCAGATTATTATTCAAGAATTAATCAAGTAAGTTATGTAATTCATTTTCGGTGTTATTATTATTTATTTAAATCAGATTTTAATTTTGTTTTTGTAACAAAATAAAATCTGTTTTTATTTATTTGTTTTTATTTCTAGTTTGATTTTTGTAATCAAACAAATTCTCTTCTTTCTTTTATTTCTTTATATTCTGGTTGTTGTTTAGTACACAACAGAATTTAAACTATTTAAATACAGTGAAAATTGTCCAACAATTTTCTCTTAACTCCATAACTCCACAATAAAATAGTAGAAAGCTCCTTTCCTTTTTGTTATTCTAAAATTGGTATCAGAGCCTGATGAAGAGCTTTCGAAAGCAAGATCAAGCTGTGTAAGTATTTCTGTCTATGTATAAATTTTGATAAGTGTGTTTGGTGTGCTTAATGATATTAATAAATAAATAAAAAGTCTAGTCTTTAATTGTGTATCCTTTGTATTTTATATCTTCATAATTATTTGTTTCATTTATAGTTGTTGTAAAGCATATATACTTAGTGTGTGTCAAAGCCTATATACTCATTAAGATCTTTTGACTATTAACCATGATTAGGCATTTTTAAGTCTTTAAGATCACAAAGAGAGGTTTTAGGCACCATGTAAATACACTATGAGGGTATTAAGTACCAACAACAATCTATAATGGCAATTAATCTTGAAGATATAATATGCTTTGGAAATACAAAAAATAATGTTAATAATAAATATGGCCATAGTTTGCATATTACTAAAGAGTCAGCAAATATAAATAGTGTGTGTTCTAGTTTAAATAATATTACCGATATTATGTGCTCTTGGTTTTCTAAATTAGATAAAAATCAAAAAATAAATTAAAATTGTCTAGAATCCAAAGTGGAGTCTATAGAATCTAAAATAGACAATTTAGGTTCTATAATAAATATTGACTTAAACAAATAAGTAAAGACCCAAATAAACAATTTGGTGACAAAATTAGAAAGTATATCCTTCATAAACAATGATGGAATGAATAGTCGAGGAGATAACTCCATTCCTTGGCTATTTTATGGTACATAAGATATTATGATACGTCAAACTAATACCTATAATAGGACTGAATATAAAAATATTGTTGAAATATTGGATTATTGAAGAAAATTACATAAAGACTCAGATTTAGGTATTAATGAAAGAAATAGACTATTAGATCAGATAAGAGAAACTTATCTAGAACATGAACTCTTTTATAGAACTTTAATTATGATATTAATAAGTCAACCAATGATGATGATAGTCAATCATCCTCGTCTGAAGAAACAAAAGATCAAGATGTTTCATCAGAAATAAATAACAACAAAGAAAAGCAGATGAGCCGATTGATCCCGAATTGTTTGGCACATGGGGAGATGGAGAAAATTTTGACTTTATTCAAACAAATGAAATTAAAAATGATACTAACACTGGAAATTCCTCCAATCCTGCACCTGAACCAATAATATCTAGAAAGGATAATAATCATAAGTATCCAATAGCTCAAAATGGTACTTATTTAGACTTGTTTCATGTTTCATTTAAGGATCAGCCACAAGTAATTGATGATTTGACACAATCATTGTCCATCATTATTACCAATTATAAAAATAGTTGGTCAAAGGAAAAATTCCTTGATTATATTGCAGCAACTCTCCAAGGAGATGTGTTGTAATGGTTAAGACAGTGGGAAAAATCTGAAATTGGAAAAAGTCAAAAAACAGTCTTATTGGCAAATTTTCTCACCCTTGACACAATATTAGCTGAGTTTGCAAAAATCATAAAAGAAAATTTATGTGGTTTTGCAAGAGATACGAATTTGTAAGCAGATGCAAATTATATTTTGACTAAATTAAAATTATGTAATATTTGTCTTTTTAAAGATTGTGTTCAAACATTTAAAAAATATTATTATCTTATTGATCCACCAGCAAATCAACCTTGATTAGATCAATTTTTCCATAAACTCCCTAATCCATGGGATGAGTTATGTATTAAAACATATCCTGACTTTCTCAAAAAAATGGGAAAAGAAGAATATGATAATCTTGGTTTTCGTATTATTTATGTTCTAAGACTGATAGCAGATCGATATCTAGAAGTAAAGGCGAAAAAACAAATAAAAAATCAAATTTTCAACTCACAATATAATCAAAAATGTTATGATAAAATTTTGAAAGAAAATTGGAAAATTAGTTGTAATAAATTTCTCAAGCGAAAATGATTTTTCAAAAAACGCATAAAATATACATGGAAACATTGGAAAAAGAACAAAAATTTTTCAAAAAAGAAAAAGTATATTTGAAAAAACAAACCAGCAAGTATTTCAAAAAAAAAAAATTCTAAATGTTGCATTTGTAACGAAAAAGGTCACTAGGCACCAAAATGCTCAAAAAGAGGGAAAAGTGCAAAGAAAATTATCAAAATTCTTGAAGAACAAGATTTTGAAATAATGTAAGGTGAAGAAATTTATGATGAAGTAGAAATCTTATACGAAATTTCTAGTAATGAAGAAAGTTCAGTTGAAAAACTAATCTTTATGATGACTAATATAGATAGTCAATAAATATCTCAAGAAGCAGATAGTATATCTCAAGAAAAATTACAAACAATTCGACTTGGAGATGTAATCGGAGAAGAAAAAACTTTTACCAAAGAATTAGCAAAATTTAAAAAAATGCAAGAAGTTGTTGTGCCAAAAATTTACAAACTTTCAAAATTCAACTTCTTTTCAGCAAGAGTGTTTGAATAATACAGTGGCAACACTCAAGCAAAATGATCAGAAGAAGGAAATATTGATATTTCTTTTTTTGAACAAAAAAATGTTACAAGACAAAAAAAGAAATATCCCTAGATTCAATATATTTATATTGGATTAATATAGGTAACCATAACAGCCTTATTCCGTCAAGGGATAGATATTCCTATTTTGACAGTAATCTTTGATAAAAGATTTTCTGACCCAATGAAAGCAATCATCGGAAGAATTCAATCTAATTTGGCTAATGGAGTAGTTTGGTTTAATATTAGACCAAATTTTTTTATTTCCATAAATGATCCTAATCTTGAGGACACAGTTAGAATAAAAATTAAAACACAAGGATTAAAAATAAAATCGAATTCCCATGATTTGACTATTCATTGGAAAACAATTCACGAATTGACCAAATTTCCTGAAACAAAAATAAGATCAAACAATAATAAAATCGTTGAAATCTTTAAACCTAGATCATTTGACACGGTAATCCAACCCCGTCTAATGAATTGGAGTGATTTAGAAGTCCATCGACAATGGTTAATCCATGACTTAGTGGAACAAGGAGAATCTTCTAAAACAAAAAAATCCTGTACAACTGCAAATACAATCGTCAGGAAAAAAAATTTATATATTCAAAATACAATTCTAAAAATTAAAAGATCAACTTCTGTATTTGTGAAAAAAAATTTCCTAACAAATCATTTTCAAAATTAAGCATTGGTGAATCAAGTAATAATTCTAATCAAGAATCTGTTATTTCAATAAATGTTCAAATTCCTATTTTTCCAGGAACAAGAAGAGAATCTTAACATATTAAGTCTGCATATATGTATCATTTTCAAACAAAAAAAATAATGATATTAGTTTTTCTCCTAGCCAAGAAAAAAGAAGATACACATGTATTGAAAATATTTAATTTTGCACGTTATAAACCCAGTGTTCAGGAGTTACAATCAGCTCATGTAAATGGAATGACATACCAAAAGAAAAATGAACATTGATGAAACATCCAATTTTAATTATTGGAATTGATAGGAACCATACTTCCATACAATTCAATGCTAAAAATATAACTATTTAGTTAGATGATAATAAGTTCATTATACCAAAAATTCTATATTTTCCTTACATTAATGAAGATTTCCTTTTTGAAAATAATTTTATATATAAATACATTCCAATGCAAATACAAGAAAAAATCATTTCATTAAGCATAAACAACGTCTTAATTCATATTCTCTTGTTAGAACAATATAAATATATTTGTGATAAAGAGTTTGCACTCATTCCGTGCAGTGATTTAACTCCCATCATCAAAATTAATGATGAATCACATTGAATTTATAAAATTCTAAAAGAAAATTTTAGTAAAAATCCATTAAAACTATAACAACGTAATCCACATTATTGTAGTTTAAAATTAAAAGACCCTAATGCTATTATTAGAGTAAGACCAATGATCTATATTAGATAAGATATAAATGAATTCGATATTCAACTTCAGACCTTTTAGACAAAAAGTTAATCGAAGAACCATTCATCCACTAATCTACTAGCATCCTAGGCTAGGAACAATTAATTTTTGGAGAGAGAACTTCTATATTATGAAATAAACTGAACACTAAAATCATCAAATCAGCCTTAATTGCTCTAATTCCTTGCATTATCTGTACAACACCTAGCAATAATTTTAGCATCTTACCTACCCAAAAAAAAAAAAAAAAAAAAAAAATTAGCATCCTGATCAATTTCTTCATCTTTACAATTGAATGTGAAGACTAACAATAAAAATACAAATAACAATCAAGTGCTACATGAACCAACCAATTAACTGTGCCTCTGAAAAGTTGGTTCGTTTCGCAATAGATCCAATCCCTAGCGCTCCAAGTGACTCCTTCCAAATTAAAACTTGAGAATGTGACACGGACAAGTTCACGGCTATTTCCGTATCACCCCATCTTACTCCCTTCTTTAACATGGAAAAGGAGAGAGAAGACTTAAGTTAATAAAACCAGAGACATCCAATACTGAATTGCTTTTACCTAATTTTCAACCTAAACCAGAGCTAGTCCCCGATACAGGCCTCAGCATCGGATGATTGAGAGTGGGCTGAGCATTTGTTGCAGCATTGAACATAGCATTAGGAGCCGCTGATGAGGATGGGTGTAAAGCCGAGAGTGGCAGTCGTGGCCCAAGTCCATACATTTGCTGTCGAGCCATGAATTGGGGATGGATGGGTTGGTTATTCCCATACCCAGAAATAAATGGCTGTGAGGACGTACCTGCGATGACAGGTTGTCTGTTATTGGCAGTGTTATTAACCATGGAAGGACCGACGATGCCTGGTAGGCTTGTAGATGAAGTCACTGCAGCAGGTCCAAACTGAGCCGATGTCATGCGGGTCCGCTCAGCAGCAATCCTCTGCCTCGCCCTTTCCACTTGTTCACATTCTTTCATTAACATGGTTTCCACCTCTGCAAATTGCTTCAGCTTGAGCTCTAATCTCTTCAACTGTAACAGAGAAACAAAAGTTGCAGCAGAAAAATGGTCACACGGGGTCATTTAATGCCTAATTAAGATTTTGTTTCCAGCCCAATCAAGAGAATATTTTGAACAGTGTAACATGCCATAAACTTTGGGCAGTAAAGCTGGCAGAACCCAATGAACTCTGAATGAAAGAGGTTTTTTTTTTATCCACATTCACCTCCTAACTTCGTTAGTTGATAAATTATGCAGAACTGAGGTAAAAATGTCACCATAATGAACCAGAACAATAGAACATGAATAGTGGTGACAATCTATTAGCATACCCTATAAGCCAAGCTCACATTCCCTGAGAAAAAACAACACACAAAAGCTCAAAAAGGATTTACACCATATATATAAGAATTTTATTGGAGTGACTAATAACATCAGCAAATTATCTGGTAAAATCTAACAGAACCTACTTCATCCTAACACGAACAACTAAAAGCAAACAAGTATGCAGTAATTCGAACTGAAATTGGATATGTTATCAGCAGTCTTTATCTTTCTTTCTTTCTCCTTTTATTTTATTTTATATTTTTTTTATTTTTGAAACGGTGCATCATCAGCAGTCTTATCAGCATCTGAAAGACAACTTACCAACTATAACTGATTCTATAGAGAGAATGTCCTCCCCACAAGACTTCAGGTCCAATGTCTCAATCGATCATCAGGTAATAATGGCAACAAGCAAACCACATCTTACATTACATTAACCTTACTACAACCAGCAAACCACAAATGTAGGAATATATCTGAATACCAGTAAAAGAAACTCTAATTTCATTTTTTGTTGGTTAATCCTGAAAGTGGTAGGTTAAACCTGAAAGAATAACTAATTTAAATTTAATCATAAAATCATCAATAATCACCTGCTAAACTAAAAATTGCTTTTTGAAAAGGGAAAAAAAAAAATGGCCTTTGCCATGTTGAAGTGAAGAGTGATGAAATGAAAAAAAGAAAGGCATAAAAGGTGACAGACAGGCCATTCTTTCCTTTCTACAACCCAATAAGTCCTACATCTACTTTGGCAACTTCAATGTACATCATGTACCTAAAGCCCAACCAAAACGGCAACCATTTTATTGGTCAGAATTCAAAGTTCTAATTCTTAGATAGCTTAATATACATTGTTGTGCACATTTTCTAATAGCTTAAGTTTTTGAGATAATTAGTAACTTAACATCGGGGCTCAAGTTGAGAGAGCAATCTTGGGTTCAAGTCTCTCCGTTGGTATTTCATATTCTTTTCCCGTTTGGTTTCTTTTTCTTTGTTTGGTTGTTTGCTTCTTCTTCTATTTGGTTCTCAATTTGTCTCTCCAAATGAAAGACGAGGTCGCATGTGAGGGAGGGTGTTAGATAGCATAATATACATTGTTGGACTCATTTACTAATAGCTTAGGCTTTTGGGAAAATTGGTAGCTTAACACTAATATACCTGGACAAACAAGGAAAACCAAGGAAGAAGAAAAAAATTGCAACCAAATACAATAATTTGATATACACCAAGGATATAATTGTAGAAATTACGAAAAACTAGTTTACATTGAAGCCTAAGGCAATGCCCATGCAATTTAATCAGAAGAATTGACTATTCATTGAAAACACTAGAATTAGGAAGAGCATAAGGTAATGAATCATTAAAGCTTTCACAAAATAAGAGCATCCCAACAAATATACCTGATGATTTATAATATTAGCAGATAGCCTTTGAATTTCACGCTCTTCATGATCTGCAAACAGTTTTGCTTTTGTTGCAGCAGCAGCAAGACCAGCTTTGGCAGCCGATCTCACCTTTTCAGCAGTTAATGGAGCAGCCTCACCATTCTGATTCCATTGACCATGTACTTCCAAGTTATCTTCTGAAAATTTTAATTTACACGAACCATTAGGGAAGATAAATTAGATCAACAAGCAAAATTAGCGTTCTACCTTTTTGTTGACTTGAGTTAGTATTTTCTCCATGAGAACTGCCTTCACTATTGCGCGTACTCTCCATATTCATCCTTCATAGGTCAAACAAGAAGCTTTTAAGTTTCTTTTCAAGTTCTGAAACTACACACATCACATAAATACCGCATTTCCAATCTAAAGCTTTGACAAAGTTTCTAATGAGCTATAGAAATTAAATGTTCCTCTATACTTCCAAATCATTATAAAAAATTTCTCACAGAAACTAGAAGCACAAAACACTCTTGAATGATAGCTTAAGGATTTGCAAAACAACAGCGAGTAAAAATGCAAGAAAAGTGCAGGTGTAAACATATGCCTTTTCTGTAAATCTTTTATTTATATGCTTAATTGCTGAGGAAATTGGGGGCTATTTGGAGCAGCTTATCTGAGCTGCTTACAGCCTTTTTTAAGTTTCTGCTTACAGCTTATTAGGTAGAAATAGATGAAAAAAAGATGATTATCTAGAAGTTGAGGGAGGATGGTTTTGGCTTCTGCTTTCTTATTTACAATTTTTACCTTACAACAATAAGCTACACCAAACAGGCCCATTATGATGATGCAGAAAAGCTGAAATGGAGTATTATATATCAATGCTGCACAGGAAATAAGTGAAGAGACACTCACCTATTACCATGCCCAGATGCTGTTTGTGAATCCTCAGATAGTACTGCCAAGGACACATGGGCACATGCTGCAGCAACTCTAGGGCCCACAGCAGAGGCCAGAAAGGCAACCTAGTGGAATATTCCAACAGTTAGATTTTGAGGGGGCTCAATTGGTAGGAGATTAATTACAAATATGAAAAGCATTACATCAAACTGAAATAGCTAGAAAGCCAACAGTGACCAAGCCTAACAACCACCACAAGAAAACTTCAGAAGAAATAAACTATATAAACCTGCATAATGGGGGAGAAATAGACACCACAAAGAATATCAAACTCCTCTCCGTAGGAATTGAACCCACAATCTCACACCACAAAATGGTACTACACAACCACTAGGCCAAAGGCCTTGGTTCCAACAGTTTAGATCTAAACAGGGTCAAATTGAGTAAAAGAATAAAGAACATTTATCCAGAACACTAACAAAAAAAAGATTGAAAGAACCAAGAAAAATAAAACATCACTCTCACGCACAGTGTTTCAATACTTCAATGGATTCCAGCCAGAACACATCAAAACTGGAATATACACTTGATTCATAAGATGAAAATTTTGGCGAACAGAGATTAATGAAAGATTAAGAGATGAGATGATAGATTCATAACAAAATTTAAACTACTTTTGCACCAAGCAAATTAATACAGCCCTTCATGAATAATTTGGGCTCAGCATGCTAAGAGGCTCTCATTCATTCAAAACAAATTTAATTGAAATCTCATCTAAGGTGGTTGATAAAACTGAAAATTCAGTACTAAAAACTGAATGCTGATCTTTTTAAGCTGAAATTTTGTTTGATAAAAGTGATGAACTAAAACAAATTGTCTGGCGTACAAGATAAAATTTGAAATTTTGTGCAGGTGCTGGGACTTCCGCTACATCTTCGTGGAGAGCAGGTGTATCGTGCGATCGGTGATCATTGTGGGGGTTTCCTGGAGGTTGATGTTGCAACAGCGATGGAGGGACCTCTGGGTTGTGTTCGACTCAAAGTTTGTGGAACAGCTAGGGGTGCTCCGGCGCAAATCACCATTCGTTGGGGTGATTGGAGATACTCGTTGCCTATTTGGTCGGAGGATGGACCGGTGGTGGAGCCTTGCGACCTGCAAGAGCAGCGTGATTGTCGTGAGTTGGTTATGGAACATCGGAATTTGGTGCGATCTACTCTGCGTGATGGTCGCCGTGATTTGGGCAAGATGAAAATGCAGTCGCAGATTTCCCAGCGTTGGGTTGGCCCAAGGAAGGCCTGGCAACCAAAAAGGACTGGGCAGTGGGCCCTACACTTAAAGGCACAATTTTAGGGTTGCCCTGATTTGGGCCGGGGTAGGAGAAATATTAACAAAGTTAGTGGCCCATCTTTTCAAGGACCCAAGGAAGCGGATATCAACCTGTTGCAAGGTAATAATGGGGTGGGCCAAATTGAGGCTGGGGCCCAGGGGTTACGCTTGGAGAAGTTGGCCCATTCTGTGAAAGGAGTTGAAGGCCATTCTAGGTTCACTACCCAATGGCCCAGGTCTTTAACAATTTATGTCGCGTTTTGGATCCAAGTCAGACGGGTCGGATTTCGACTCCAAGATCTACAACGGAAGGGCAGAAGGTTACACTGCCGACGTTTGTCACTGGTCGCGACGAGGAGCAGGGTGGATTGCGCGATGTTTCGGCAAACGATACAGCATCCAGCCAGTCTTTTGATACAAATGTGGATATGGGCCAGCACTAGGTAAATGACGATGCAGTGAATGGCGCGACAAATTGGGTTGGGAGGGAGTTGCCTCTTGTGGTACATCCTATTGCCATCTCGACTCCCGCCATTTATGGTGAGGCCTCTTCCGATCAGCCCCAAAGTTAAGTCGAGCGTCAGGTTGATTTGAATGGGTTGGAGGCTCCTTCGGAGGACACTATTTCGGAGTGGGTGCTTAGTAGGATCAGCGAGGTCAGTCGTTTGTTCGATGTAATCTTTTGAAAGCCATGAGACTGAGGCTATGAGTTTATTCACAATAGTGGAAACCTCATGGCAGCAAGGAGCTTCCTCACAAGAGGGTGGCTCTTCCAGAGTGGTGCAACGTAGAGGGTTACAGGAGCTCAGAAATTTTGAGTGTTCTGTTAACTATGACCATGAAGGGGAGATGAGTGGGCGGGGCCCAAGGAGAGAGCAAGGAGGTCCTCTGTTATTGAAATGAAGTTAAAAGTGTTATCATGAAATGTGCGTGGCTTGAATGAGAGGGACAAACGCCTAGCAGTCAGCTCACTGCTTCGTAGTGCGAAAGCGGATGTGGTATGTTTGCAGGAAACAAAAATGGAGGTCTTGGGTGGAGATGTGGTGAGAGAGGTCTGAGGTGGTCGGTTTGTGGAGTGGATATACTTACCAGCTGTGGGCACGGCAGGAGGGGTTCTTCTCCGTTGGGATAATAGAGTGGTGGTGAAGGAGGATGAGGAGGTAGGAGGTTTTTCGGGTGTCTGTTCCGATGTGCGGAAGATAATTTCAGGTGGGTGTTTTCTAGAGTGTATGGGCCGGTCCGAAGTTCAGAGAGGAGTGCTTTTTTGGGGAAGTTGGAGGATGTTGCGCATCGATGGTTGGAGCCGTGGTGTGGGGGGGATTTGAACATGGTTCAATGGCCGACAAAGAAGTTAGGGAGTAGTAGGGCAAATGGGTCCATGCGGGCTTTCTGTGCATTTATTGATGAGTTGAATTTGGTTGATTTGCCTCTTCATGGGGGGAGTTTCACTTGGTCTAATGGCCACCAGATGTCCCGGATTGATAGATTTCTGGTTACTAGTGGTTGGGAGGAGCACTTTTCAGAGGTCATTCAAAGTCGCTTACCCCGTCCAGTGTCAGATCATTGGCCTATTTTGCTTGATAGTGGAGGGTTTCGCAGTAGGCCAACGCCTTTTCGATTCGAGAATATGTGGCTACAATCGGAGGGCTTTTTAGAAAGGGCCCGTCAGTGGTGGAGTAGCTATTCAGTTAGTGGCACACCCAATTGCATGTTGGCTCAGAAATTAAAAATGCTCAAAAGGGATTTGAAACTGTGGAATAAGGAGACTTTTGGTTAGGTGGAAGTTCAAAAAGCGAAAGTGGTGGACATTCTGCAGTCCTTAGATGCGCAAGAAGTGTCTCGTGGGCTTCTCGGGGTGGATGTGGCTAGAAGGGAGGCGACACGGCAGGATTATGTTCGTTTGGCTCATATGGAAGAGATTTCTTTCAGACAGAAATCTCGTTGCTTATGGTTGAAGGATGGGGACCAAAATACCAAGTTTTTCCACAGGATAGCAAATGGTCATAGAAAGGCTAATCAGGTTGTGCATATGCGGGTGGATGGGAGAGATTTATCTACGGATGACACGATTCGGGACGATATTGTGGGTTTTTATCAGCGGCTTTTCCGGGAACAAGATGGGGCATGGAGGCCGGGGTTGGACAAGGTGCTATTTGATATTCTTCCTGAAGGGGATAGAGAGGGTTTAGAGCTGGCCTTCACAGAGGAGGAGGTGTGTGGTGCTTGGAAGATGATGAGTGGTGACAAGGCTCCGGGTCCAGATGGCTTCACTTTGGCTTTCTTCTAACATTGTTGGGAGGTGGTCAAAGAGGATGTGGTGGCAATGTTTGAGGCATTTTTCACCACTGGACAGTTCAAGAGGAGCCTTAATGTGACCTTCCTAGCTTCGATTCCGAAGAAAGAAGGGGCTAAGGATGTGAGGGATTTCAGGCCTATTAGTTTGCTTGGAAGTGTATATAAGTTGTCGAAAATGTTGGCAAACAGACTTCGGGATGTGTTGCAGGGCGTGGTGTCTGAATCCCAGAATACTTTTGTAAGGGGGCGGCAGATTTTGGATGCGGTTTTAGTCGCTAATGAGTGTGTTGATTCCCGACTCCACGGAGGGCAACCTGGTCTGGTCTGTAAATTTGATATTGGGAAGGCTTATGATAATGTCGATTGGGATTTCCTGCTTTATCTTATGTGTCGGATGGGTTTTAGGGCCACATGGTTTAAATGGATAAATTTTTGTGTATTCATGGTGCAGATGTCTGTTTTGGTGAATGGTTCACCGATTGGTTTCTTTTTGACTTTTCGAGGTCTTCGGTAGGGGGATCCTTTATCTCCCCTATTGTTCATCCTAGTTATGGAGGCTTTTAGTCGTATATTGTTTAAGGTTGTGCTTGAAGGTTTGGTGGCGTGTTTTAGTGTGGGGTCTCCGATTGGAACACCAATTGGGTTGTCTCTTTTACTGTATGCTAATGATGCTTTGGTTTTTTCTGATGCAGATATGGAGCAAGTGGGGTTCCTTCGTTGTGTTCTAATTTGTTTTGAGGCTGTTTCGGGCTTGCGGATTAATTTAAGCAAGTGGGAGTTGATCCTGGTGGGGGAAGTTGAGCGAATGCCTGTGGTAGCGGCGGTTTTAGGCTGTAAGGTAGCAACTTTACCAGTGACTTACTTGGGATTGCCGTTGGGTGCTACCTTCAAGGCAACAGGGATATGGGGATGAAGTGGTGGAATAGGTACAACGTCGTTTGGCCGGATGGAAGCGGCAATACTTATCGAAAGGGGGACGGTTGATTTTGATTAAGAGAGTGTTGAGCAGCATTCCGACTTACTTTATGTCCTTGCATGTAATTCCCGCATCTGTGACTATGCGTCTACAAAAACTTCAGAGGGACTTTCTGTGGGGAGGTGAGGGAGAGGATTTTAGATATCACTTGGTTGAGTGGGGGCGAATTTGCCTTCCTAAGGAGGTGGATGGTTTGGGGGTGAGGAGTTTGGTGTAGTTTAATCGGGCGTTGTTAGGGAAGTGGTTATGGCGGTTTGCTGGAGAGCGGGATCGTTTATGGCGTAAGGCGGTGGCTTCTAAGTTTGGGGTCGTTGAGGGGGATTGGCAATCGAAGGAGGTGATGGGGGCTCATAGGAGGGGCTTGTGAAAAGGTATTTGCTTGGGGAAAGGGGAGTTTTGGGAGAGGGTGCATTTCCGTGTGGGGACTGGGGAGACTGTTCGATTCTGGAAGGATAGGTGGTGTGGGAAGATGGTGTTGGAAGTGCGCTTCCCTTTGATCTTTAGCATTGCAAGGGACCGCGAGGCTACAGTTGCTTCTTATCTAGGGGGTGGAGCGCTGGTGGTTTGGGATATTCAGCTGCGGCGTGAAGTTCAGGATTGGGAAGCGGATCAGTTGGGGGAGTTGTTCAGTTTCCTATATGGGTTAGGTCTATCGGGTAAGGGAGAAGATTTGTTGGTTTGGAGTGTTGTGGGAGCTAAAGGTCAGTTCTCTGTTCGGTCCTTTTATCGGAGTTTGGTGGGGGTAGTGGAGATGCATTTCCTTGGAGGAGTATTTGGGTACCTCGAATGCCTTCGAAGGTGGTCTTCTTTTTATGGATGGCTGCTTTAGGTCGTAATCTTACCATTGATAATCTAGTTCGTCGAGGGCATATGTTAGTTAACCGTTGTTGCATGTGTTGTGTTGATGCAGAGTCAGTTGACCATTTATTCCTCCATTGTTCTATGACTTCTCGCCTTTGGGGGCTGGCTTGTTCTCTTTTTGGGATTTCGTGGGTGCAGCCAAAGGGGGTGGTGGATATGTTGTGGAGTTGGAAGGGGGCTCAGGTTGGACGAGGTCGGCGGCTGGTGTGGACCTTGGTGCCTTTCTATTTGATGTGGTTGGTTTGGCTAGAACTAAACAAGAGAATTTTCCAAGAAATTGAGCATTCGGTGGCTTGGTTGGAGGATCGGTTCTTAGTTACTGTGTATAGTTGGTTGGAGTGTAAAGCTGAGCCGGATCTTTTTTCTTTCTTAGATTTTTTGGATGATGTAATTGGTTAGGCGAGCTTTCTTTCTATCTCTTTGTTGATTTGTATTTCTTGCATCATCTTGATGCTTTTTCAATAAAACATTATTTATCCCAAAAAAAAAAAAATCCGGGGGTGCCATTAGAAAAGTTGCCTCTTTCCTAACAGAGTAACATGATATCATAGATCATTTTTTCATTTCAAAAAGCTTCCATGCTTTGTTTGATCAGCATCAAAATTATCCAACCAACTGATGACAGTTGCATGGTAAAGAAGCTAAAGATTTTAATTTTACTTGTGTCATTTCTTGACACTTGATTGGTAAAGAAGATAAATTTTTACATGAGCATACATCTCCACATGGCATTCATTGACTTGAATCAACATTTGTTAGCATTCAGAGAGACAACGTGGAGGGTATCACAAAAAAATATGGAGAATCAGTTATGTATCTCAATGTGACTAAGGACGTGTGCAATGGAAGAGTAACTAAAGTGAGAGCGTGGAAGAGAGGACACGTGAAGTCCCAATGACAATAGACTTATCTCAAAGATCAGCCCTGACTGAAAATTTAAAAGGATAGCTCATTCTCATAGCGTGTGTCATTTGTTTACAACAAGCTTTAGTTGACAAAAAGAACTATGATGAAATACTCTAGAATCTTAAGGTCTAACGTTACACAGAATCATGCCAAGAACCTTCAAAAATGACATTGAGCTTCATAAACCTTATATCACACTATACTATATATATGGCATACAAAAATTTCCCATCATTGAAAAAGTTCATCAAAAGAAGAAACAAAAAAATTATTAAAAAAATGTTAAAAAAATTCTGACTACTAATTAAGCAGGAACTTCTATTTGTTTGTCCGGTCTCTCTTGGTTAGCTGTTTTCTAAAATTCTGCCACTACAGTGAGAGAAATTCTACTAGGTGAACAAGTGGACAACTCAGAGAGTGGTAATAAAGGAATTCATAAAAGGAAACAATGTATATATGTAATAAGGCATGAATACATGCAAATTGCACATTCCCCTCCTATATACTAAATGACAAAGATTAACAAAATGCACATATAGAGAGAAATAGGATCCCAATCACTATATAGCATGCCTATTGACAAAATTTAGAATACCAATAATAATGTTAATAATGATGATGAGATGATGTAGAAACCATTTACCAAGGTTTCAAATGATAAACAGCGATCAAGGTACATGAAACCGCATCAGATAAAAACACAAGCAGATCAATACATCATATGCTATGACTGAACATTTTGATGCAATAACCATGTAAAGCATAGAATTTAAAAATCCACCTACCAAGGCCATCACTGGATTGGCAAAATTTGCAAAAGGAAGCCTATGCTCAGAATTAGGGTCTCCGAGACAGGATCCTAGCAGAATAAATGAAAAGCGAAAATACAAAATGTTACAATCACATCAATGTCATGTAGAATAACAAACAATAAGTGCACAATTAGTAATTACACCTGCTGAATCTCCATTTGAACTTGAATGTGGTCTTCCAAAATCATCTCTGTTTGACAAATTTGAGGAGAGGGACACGCTTGGAACTGCGATGTTTTCCAGTGGGCCATCCTCCATTGGAAGACGAATAAAATGAAGGATGCACTGTGCTTTTGACTTGGTACCGACATGTTCAGCTATTTCATTCCAGTTTTCATTGTAGATTTCCATTGCTTCAAGCAGTAGTAGTGTTTCCTGATTAGTCCAACTTTCCCCATCCAGATCATCAAACTCTTTTGTAGCATCAACCCTTAAAAAGTCTATGCTTGAATGACCAATAACAAATCTTCCATCATGGAAGCAATCCAAGCATAGCAGTACATCAACCTGTAGACGAGGAGAACGATCAGCCACAGAAGTAAACCAGAGAAAGTGTAAAAACATTCAGACTTCAAATTTAAGATGATAATCCAAACTAACCCCTCCTCCCAACCCCTCCTTCCTAATAGGGTTTTAGACAATAAATCAAGTTCTAATCGCCAACACTTAAATGAGAATATTCTCAGCAAATCAAAAATACAAATTATGGGGACCATGAGGTTGAATAGATTTATAATAAATGAATAAATATATAAAAAAGACAAAAGAAAAACTTCGAAATGACCTTAGCTCCAGAGCATCTTTAAAGAATGAGCATTAATCTCAATATTTATGTAACATACATACAAACATGCATTCACACCCATAGGTTTGTCATGTGTAAGTACAAAAATATCAAATTTTGAAGCAGTAACCGCTATGAAGCCATAAAGATTCCACCTTTTCCACTCCAAGTTATGAAAGCATCAGTGTATACTAACTACAATCTATTAATGAAGTACAAACGAAGAAATGGAATGACTCTTTGGAGCCTTTCGCTTCTCAATGGCATACTGACCCAAGACACTGTCAAAATTAGTGCACCTGAGCTAGTTGAAGTTGAGGATAGACGAAAATGAATTAAGTTCATTTAATGCACACACACACAAAGATTAATAGACATGTGCAGCTATGATGGTGAACAACACCTTACAGTCTAAGCTTGGAAAAGGATGTAAATTATTCAATAAGCCATGTAAGCCCCACCATTGGTATCGCTTAATAAGGGACTTTTTGGAAGGGTTTCATTAAAGAAAACAGTTCTAATGAGAAATTCATATTTGTCTGTTTTGGTAATCATTATGGTATTTCTATCATTCATATTCATCTAATGTCCAGGTTTGTCAGGTTGTTTGGTTGTGAGTTTTGTTTAGTAGTTGAGTATTAATTAGTTTAGCAAAACCTTTGGTTTTAGGAGATAAAATTCTGTATAATGAAATCTTTGTACAGACAATTAGACAAATTGATTAATGAAGTTTCCTATTGTAGTTCTCTTTCAATAGTAAAACAATTGTTTCTTTTGAGCCAGATTCTTAAAAGACCTTATAAAGATTCTAACATATAATAATTCTTCATCCCACATCCGCCGTATCATTATCAGTCTGGTTGTATTTGACATTAGATTTAGATGAATTCGGCACTTAGAAGTTAGACATATACCTAAATGTGACACACATACCCCAAGTCCATGTAACAAAGTATCATCAACACAAATAATACAAATTATTTGGAACAATGGCATTTCACGAGATCATAAAACTTATAGCATACCATCAACATTGTTGGTCCCTTCATATATTTAATGAGTCCCATTCAAAATTATGCATTTCTAACCTCAAATGCAGACCAAAGTGTGAGGGAGACATTAAATCTCACCTGAAGACTCAATGTGCCCAATGATAATCACAAAGATTAATTTATCATTTCCCATAATCTAGCCAGCAAATATTAGAGCATATCTTTGCCCAGTATAAGATTTATTTAACTTATTTTAAAGTTTCAGATTAATGTATAGTTAGCAAACCCAGATATCTACTCAAGTAGCTTGTGTGAGGTAGTGGTGGTAACAAACACAACAAAGAATATTGGCTTCAATATAAAAGGAGACAAATAAAATAAACTGGCAGAGAATAGTATGTCGTTCACCTCCTTCTGCGACTGATAGTAGACAAAGGGTAGGCTCCGGGAACAACAATTGCATCGGTTTTCTGATAATCGCTCTCGGATTCTGCTGTCTAAATCAGACTCCTCAACATCATGACATGACAATGATGGATAAACATCTGCTGCCTTGAGACTGCATTTAGGCTTGTCAAACTGAATCAAGCTATTGATGGACTTCAAAGCAGCAGATGGCACCTGAACCTCACCAGTTGAATCCTCCCTCAGATACGAGCCATCAATCCGGTGATCATGTCTGGGAGCAGCTGCACAGTAGTTAATGATTCCCCAGTTATCAAGAAACCTAAAAATTCGAGTTAAATCATCAATATCAACACCAGCAACCAGTCCTTGGCAATCATCAACAGATAATCTCGTCTCTGGGTTTTCCATATACTTGGCAACAATCGAATTCCGACATTCCATGTATTTTTCAGGCATATGGTCAGCTGACTTCCCAGAGAAAAAATGCGGTACTACTTGTCTCTCCAATCTATGCACTGTACTAGGCGAGAACCAGTCTGCCCTCAAAAGAAGCTCAAAACCAAATGAGCAAAATTAGAGCAAGACCCATATATAGCAAAAGTGAAGTGCAATGCAATGGCATACCAAAATTCCATAAATATTAGCATATACATTGATTAAGAGCAATGTGCCAAGGCAAAATTCTAAATCAAAAACCCAAAAAAATTACAAACTCACAAAGCAATAAACATAAAAGAAAAAATCAAGTAAATTATTGACCACAAATGCATACATTAATAATCTATAAGAAGAGCTCAACCTAAGCAGAACATGTTAGGGCATGAAAAGAGCGAGATAGAAACAGAGAGCAATGGAGAGCGAAAATGGACACCTGCGTGCATGGGCACAACATGAACTCGATTACCACCAAAACGCTTCACAACCCCACGACCTTCCATAATGGGAGGGGGTGTGATAACATACGCTGGGGTGGAAGAAGACCCATCCGCCCTCTCCTGATCACCGGCCGCCGGCACGGCAGACAGTGCCTGGAGCTGCCCATGTGATATGTTCTCCAATACGACGCCGTTCTGAAGGTTCTTACCCTCGCCGCACTGAATCGCCCTCTCTAGGGCTACAATTGCGAGCACCGAAGAGTGGGGGCGATTGACTGTGTGCTTGATCACCGGTGGGAAGTCGGAGATTCGAACACCACCGTCCGATAAGACCTCGCTCTCGCGGGAAATTGGAGGTGGATCGGGACCCGATTGGGGATTTTGTTGGTCTTCGTCGAATTCGGGTTGTTGTTGTTGTTGTTCGAGGTCGTCATCGTCTTCTTCATCGTCGTCGATGTCGTCGTCTTGGGGCTTGGATCGTCGGCCGATTTGGGGCTCTCTCTTTCGCTTCTTCCTCCACCTCGTACGAGTCTCTGTTGAAGAATATATAGGGCAAGTTTTAGGGATTCAATTTGAAAATTGTAAAGACGAAAAAAGAGAGAGAGTGTGTGAGTTAGAGAGGGAGAGAGTGTGAAGAGTTAGGTTTGGTTTACCTGAGGAAGAAGCTGGCATTGTCGTTGAGAAACGTAGAGGGAGAAATAGAGATGTAGTGAGAGAGAGAGAGAGAGAGAGAGAGAGAGAGAGGGGGGTTTGAGGAGAGATTTGTGGGGTCTGCGATTGGTGGTGGTGTGGTTTGATTGTGAGAGAGATATTTGGGAAGAAGCTTCCCTGACATACCCTTTTCTTTCAATTAAAATTTGAATAAAAACTTAAAGTTGCATGTGGCCGAGTTTTGTAAATATAATTTGAGAGTATGAGTTGTATTTTGAGTTTGTAAGTTTTAAAATTATAATTTAAGTGTGAAAAATTTATTTGGTGAAAGAGTTTTAAAAAGAGTTTTGAATTGAGAGGGAAATTTTTTATGTGACATATGATATTTGATACAAAAACTTACAACTCATAACTAAACATATAACTCAAAATTCTATTAAAAGACATAAAAAAATTAAAAATTCGAAAAATATTTTTTTCGAATATATTAAAGTTAACATATGTCAATTGTAAAAAAAAAAAAATTGCATTGTTCCGGTCAATCGGATCCGGTGGGACGACCGGTTAGGCCAAATTTGAAACAAAAAATTGAAAATCGCGCCTGAGACAGAGTTTTCTGCAGAGTTTTGGAAACGTGATTTGAGAACTCCTTTCAAACATTATATTTGAATGTAGGTGTAGAATCATTGTTTGGAAACACAACCAAACATAGCCTGAGTGTTGTAACCGAAAAATTTATTTGTGAAAAAATTAAAAAGTTACTATCTTATTTAAGTCACATCATCTTATTTAAGTCATATTATTTCTTTATCATATCACTTCAAATCTAATTCATATTTCATAAAAAGTAAAAAAATATATTTATTTAGATTATCTTAAACCACCCCTTAAAGTAGCTTTTCATAGAGTTTTTTAATTATGATTTATGAATAGAGTTGTATTTTGAATTTGTAAATTTTGAAATTATGATTTAAGTATGAAAAATTTGCTTGGTTATGAGTTTTGAAAAGAGTTTTGAATTGAGTTTTGAGTTTTTGAAATTAGAAAAGTTATTTGATTCAAAAACTTACAATTCATAACCAAAAACACAACCTAAAATTCTATTCAAAACTCATATAAAAATAAAAAAAATATTTAAAAATATTTTTTATTTACAATATAAAAATAACAAGTACCAAAAAAAAAAAAATCGAATACTATTCCAGGTCAACCGCCTAGACGTCCGGAAGGATGACCGGGTTAGCCAAATTTTCCTGCCTAGAAATGAGTTTTCAAAAGTGGATGTGGAATTATAATTTGAAAGCTCAAAACGAACACCACACTGAAATTAATGGATGGAAATGTGTTTGGAACACATAACCAAACACAGCCTTAGGCTCTGTTTGGTAGAGCTTCCAGACTTTAGTTCTACCTTTTGTTTTCAACGTGGTGTTTGTTTATAGCTTTCAAAAATTAATTCCACATTCACTTTTGAAAACTCTGGCCAAGGCGGGAAAATTTGAGCTAACCAGTCGTCCCACTGGACATCCCACAAGTCGTCTGGCCGGTTGACCGAAACAGTGCAAATTTTATTTTATTATTATTTTTTTCCAATTGACCCATGTTAATTTTTATATATTCAATAAAAAATATTTTCTGAATTTTTTTAAAAAAAAATTATGAGTTTTGAATAGAATTTTGAGCTATATGTTTGGTTATGAGTTGTAAGTTTTTGTATCAAATATCATATGTCACATCAAAAATTCTCCACTCAATTCAAAACTCTTTTCAAAACTCATTCACCAAACAAATTTTTCACACTCAATCATAATTCCAAAACTCACAAATTCAAAATACAACTCTATTATCAAATCATATTTAAAAAACTCCACTAAATGCAACTTTAATTTTTCATTAAACTATCAATCAACTAAGAGGACAATCGGGAAAATGTCCGGGTAATCGATTAATTAGTATAGAAGAGATTGTCCGGGAGACAACCATCCAGACAACCAGATAGTCATCTAGTGTATAGGCCCAATGGCTATCTATAGTAGTTTAAGGAAAGGCTCCAACCATCCTTAATTTGAAAAAAAAATTGAGAAATTGTCAATTTGATATTAGTTTGATGTTTACATTGGAGTACCAAAACTGTATGGCTTTCATCAAATTAAAATTTGATGAATCAAAAGAGGAAGCATTGGAAATGCTCTAAGATGACAAATGGTCATACCGTATTACATATATTTTAGGACTCGAATTTTCTCCTTTGAGGCAGTCTAGGTACAAGTGCCTATGGATCCGATGACTCGTGCATATTTTTAGAATTTTAAAAAATATATCTTTAATTTATAGAGTTTAGTTGAATTAAAATTTTAATTTCATTTAATTTTGGACACTTGGTCCAAACGTTTAAATTTGAATTTTCTTTGCCTAAATGTCCACACTCCAAAATATTTTATCCATAAGAACAAACTTATGCAAAATGACCAAACTACCCATTTATATATATTCTATTCACTTAAGCCAAACCAAACCCAAACCCAATCCCCTCGCTTCTCTTTCATCTTCTATCTCTAGATTAGGGTTTCCTCCTCCTTCTCCTCTTCCTCCTCCTCATCCTTCCATTCCGCCGCTACAACCACCGTTGGCGGCGTCAACCATCTCCCTCCGCTACACACACACTTTCTCTCTCTCTCTCTCTCTCTCTCTCTCTCTCTCTCTCTCTCTCTCTCTCTCTCTTATCTCTCTCTCTTATCTCTCCCATTCTGGCACTAATGATCGCTACTTTGATATTGGCGATGAAGAAGTGGAGGAGGCCAAAGAAACGATCGGTTTAGCCTGGAGAACCGCACAACCTCTATGGTGACTTAAGCAGTGGCCATCGTCATTGATCTCTCCACTTAATCTCTTCCTCCCGATCTCTCTTTTCCAACACTTTTCATGAACTCAAATCAGTTCGGATTTGGAGATTCTGACTAGGTCTTGTTTTTTTATGTTGAAATTATAGGCTTTTTTGTTGTCTGAAATGTTTTCTATTGTGAATGTTCGTGTTTTAATGTGTTGTTGTTTTTGTTTTTTTCTTGAAGATTTACAAGAAGGTATAGTTTGATGATCTTTAGGGTTAGGCTTACCCATTTAATGTTGCTTTCTGATCATTATTTCTCTCTCCCTCTCTCTCTCTCTCTCTCTCTCTCTGTATATATATATATCCACAAAGATGTGTAGATATAAAGATGATATCAATTGTAGCAGTTTCATAAACACTCATTTAGTTTAAATTTTTAATGAAAATATATACATCTTGTATCATCATATACTATTATTTGTAATCATCAATCATCATATCCAATTGGACACTTGTCTCTTCCAATGCGATCTGTCTTTGAACCTCCAGAAATGTTAGCAAAGAGCTCAATGCCAAACGCAAAAAGGTTTGCAAAAACTTTTGATTTAAGCCTTCTAATTTTTCAATTTTACACAAATTTAATATTTTTAGGTATTTGACTAAGAATTTGTTATTGATTGGTTGGTTGGTTTTTTCTGATCCTTCAAATTGTTGATTTGTTGATTCGGATCTTTGTTGATCCAAATATGGTTGTTTTTTCTTTTCTTTTTTTTTTTTCTTTTTTTGGCTATTGATGATGATCTTAGATCTAAAACATATTGTTGTTGTTGTTGTTGTTGATGATCACAATAGATAAACAGAGTAAGTCTGGTTTGATTGCTTTGTAAAATTTGTACAGATAAAAATTATACATATAGAAAATAGTACAGATAAAATTTGGATAAAAAATTTGTATAGATAAAAATATTGAACATATAAAAAATTGGACAAATAAAATTTGGACAGATAGAAAATTTACACAAAAATTTGAGTAGATAAACAAAAAAAATTGAATAGATAGACAAAAAATTTGAACAAATAGATATAAATTTGAACATATAGTCAATGAAAAGTCAAACAAATAAAAAAAAAAGTCAAGTGGTAAAATTAGAAACAAAATGTCCTCCGGGATTTCTCACCAAATTATTTTACAAAATATGGATCTCTCACCAATAATTAAAATAAAAATAAATAAATAAATAAATAAATAAAAACCACTAGACCTAATACCTTGGATAATTGTTAGAGTGAATTTTTCACCAATTTTCTCTTTAATTTTTAGGCTAATAATTGAATGCAAAATTTTAAGCCAACATAGTTCAGGCTTTCTATTTATAAAATATGAATATTTATTTTTATATTAATTAGTTACAAAATTAGCTATAAAAATTATAAAAGACAATAAAATACTAATAGGGTAATTTGTGTGGACAAATTGAACCAAGCTAGTTCATAGTCTTTAGAAGTTAGGGCGTGTTATGGGCCGAGGTAAGAACGAAGATAGTCCGGTTTTGAGCCAAATAGGTACTAGGCCACATGTGTGCGCCTAGCTGTTTTGGTGTTATTTAAGTCTAAATCGAACTACATGAAACACAGTCAGATAAACTGAGATGCGAGTTAATTGGTTAAAGGGAAAAACCGAGTAATCGTAGCTCGGTAACTCACCATTCTCATATTAAAAATAGCACGACTTAGCCAGAAGTAGAACAAAGCAAGATAGCTCGGTTGAGCGTGGCGATAGTCGAGCAAAGAGTTGTAACCATCTCACTTGCCTGGCAGTGAGAAGGGTGTTCCAGGGATAAAAATTATCCTTTTAGGAATGTGATTTCTAGAAGGACTGCTATAAAGAATTCGAGTCCTACTAAGAGTGTGCCACTGGAATCTATAAAAACTCACGACAGAACCTATTCTCGAGTATTGCAATTCTTACTCTCGAATTTACAGAACTTTTTGTCTTTTGTCAACTTGCTGACTTTGGCATCGGAGGGGTTTCCGACACACACTCACCAGCTAGCTCACGTGTGTGTTTTCAGGTGATTGAACGATAATGTTTGGAGAAATGAAAGCTTGATCAACAAGATTATATGAGAGATATTATTTCGTGCTCGTACAATTGGCACCGTCTATGGGAAAATCACAAAGAACATACCTTTTGATTGAGTTTTCCTTTAACTCATTTCAATGGTGCACAACGAAGAGTTACCTAATCTGCCATTGATGGGCAAACACCAGAGAGGAACAAAAGGCGTGACAATTTGCCTTTCACTCCGTCTATGGCAGATTTAGTACGGAACCCTTATAAGGGAACATGGGAAAAGCGAGGCTTAAGTCCTCGTCGCTCTCAAAGCCCAAATGGACAAAGGAGGAGGATGGATACCCAAGTTTTGGAAGTTCGTGTGAGGGAGCAAGACAAATTAATTAAGAGAATAACAGCTGACATGAAAGCCATGAAATGCTAGATGAAGGGCAAAGGCGTGGTAAGGGTGGAAATTCGCGAAAGCAAAACGCGCTCTCGCCGCTTAAGAGATCAGGATATGTAAGCCACACCTACGCATTTTGATAGCAGAAGCCTCTAGACAAGCGATACACATTCAAGGACCTCCAGGACTTGTTACTCCAGGTCTGAGAGAACGAGCACTGAAAGGTTTTACATAGAGAGAAGTAGTTATCGACCCTCACATACTCACCAAATGACCTCTTGGCACACCGAGCTACCCAGCTCGGTGGATTTGCGCTCAATTTTGAAGGAACGACATGAAGATGCCCAAGCCCATGACCCTAAATGGATCTCAGCTCTGTAGCGGTTGGCACCTAAGACTCACGGAAGCTTCGAGGTTTGAATGGCAGTACCGCACCTTGTCTACGAACCAACCGATAAGGCATTGGCAAGGTTGTAGAGCTCGTCGTTCGTTCCTGCGATAGAGAATGCACCACTGCCCTTAGGCTTCAAGCAGCCTAAGTTCACGATCTACGAGGGGAAGTCAAATCCTTACATGCACTTGAGCCACTTTCGCTAAGTTATGGCCATATATTGGTGGAACGAAGCTCTAATGTGTATCTTGTTTTCATCAAGCCTTGGCGAATTAGGCTTAACTTGGTTTGAGAAGTTGCCAGAAGGCAGCATTACTTCATGGGCACAACTTGCGGAGGCATTTATTACCAAGTTCAAGACAAACACCAAGACACTGGTTGAAATAGATCAGTTGCTCGCCATCGACATAGGTGAGAAAGAAACGTTGAAGTCTTACAACAATAGATATTGGGAGACCTTCAACTAGATAGGCAATTATTCCACCAACCTAGCTATTATGTAGTACAAATGGGGTTTGCATGTGGGCCATAAGTTGAGGGATTCAATGACAGTGACGCCGCCCCTCACTATGGAAGCCCTAATGGAGAGAATGCACCAGCATATCAAGGTAGAAGAAGATGGCGCTTGGCATAACAGCAATGTCGGACAAGAAATCTACAGGAAAGGTTAATACGGTCGGAAAGAAAGGCCAACCTAACAACAACAATCGTGGTGCACCGCGCAATGATGAAAACACCAAGGCAAGGAAGTTAAGGGTCCACACTGCTATTACGACAGTTTTCAAGAAGCCTATCTACCGAATTCTTAGTGAAATATGCGATGAACCCTTCATTTGGCGACCTGCCAAGTTGGGAGACGCACAAAGGGGCTACGACGAAAGGTATGAGTGCACCTTCCACGACGAAGTAAGGCACCGAACTGAAGATTACATGCCTTTGAGGCAACATTTGGAAGAATTGGTGGCAACAAGCCACTTAGATCAATACATTGAAGGAAGAGCTCGACTTGCCCTCCAAGATCGTAACATGGTAGATGGGATACCAGCAGACGGAGCACCTTAAGGCATGATAAATGTTATACATGGGATCATTGAACTTGAGCGAGTATGTGAGCTCAAAGGGATGATAAAAGAAGGCAGTGCATCCAAGATTGGGTGCGGCATAAAGTAATAGAGAACACCTAGGTGCCCAGATAGTAAATTGGGACCCAACATGGAGGGACCATACAAAGTGGTAGGATTAGCAGGAAAGGGAGCTTACCACTTAGAAAATGTTGATGGCTAAGCTATTCCAATACCATGGAATACAACCAACTTTAAGATATTTTATTTTTAACTTTTATACTTGTAATTTCACCATTTTTTGTCTGGCGTTAATAAAACAAGTAGACAACTTTTTTTCTGAAAGCTTTTTTAAGACTAGCATTTATTTCGGCATAAATATTGAACATCTTTGCACTACTAGGGAGTTAGGCAAAGTGGATTGGCCGGTTTGATCAACTCTTTTTTAAACTCTTTGATCGAGCTGGTTATCTCAGCCAAAGAAGGTTGGCAGGTTTGACTAACTCTTTTCTGAACTCTTTGACCAAATTGGTTATCTCGGTCAAAGTAGATTAGCAAGTTTGACCAACACTTTTTGAACTCTTTGGCCGAGATAATATTATCTCGACCAAAGAAGGTTGGTAGGTTTGAACAACTTTTTGGGTCGAGATAACTATTATTCTCGGCCAATAGAGTTCCAAAAAGTGTTGGTCAACTTGCTAATCTACTTTGACCGAGATAACCAATTTGGTCAAAGAGTTCAGAAGGTTAGTCAACCTGCCACTTTTTTCTTTGACTAAGATGTTTATCTCAACCAAAGAAGTTTGGCAGGTTTGGCCCACTTTTTGATTTCTTTGACTAAGATGGTTATCTTGGCTAAAGAAGATTGGTACGTTTGATCAACTTTCTAAACTCTTTAATCGAGATGGTTACCTTGGCCAAATAAGGTTGGCAGGTTTGACTAACTTTATGATTTCTTTGATCGAGATGGTTATCTCGGCCTAAGAAAGTTGGCAGGTTTTGACCAACTCTTTTTTAAACTTTTTGACCGAGTTGGTTATCTCAGCCAAAGTGGTTTGGTAGGCTTAACCTATACCGAGTTGGTTGTCTTGGCATAGCATACAATGTTCAATAGAGTAAATTGAAGATACAGTTGGTGTGAAAAAAGTTTTTCATTGATATTGAAGTTCAGTATAAGAGGAGGGGAAGGTAGCCCGGTTACAAGACAAAAAAAAAGAAAAAGAAAAAACTACAAAAACAAAAAATACAGAAGCATAGTTATATCACAGTCACACGAATAGGTCGTCCAGCTCGGCCTCAACTTCAGCGCCGACTTTACCACTCGGCAGATCGACTCTAATACCATCTTCCAAGATCAGATCTGTGATGCCTTCCTTGACGATCAAGCTTAGCTTGTTCTAGCTGGGCACTTCCGACCGAGCTGGCAATAAGCTTTGACGATCAAGATCACCAGTTGGTGGATGAGCATTGTTCGGCACTGGCTATCCTCCTCCTCCAAGTATAGGAACTTCTGTGCATGGCGCTAGCATACGCCGCCATATAGCTTGGAATGAAATGAGGAGGAGGATTGAAGAAGACCTCAGAGTCATGGGTTGGCCGAGTTTCTTCGCCACTACTTTTCAGCCGTATTTGAAGAAGATATCCTTAGCTGCCTCACATTGTTGGACGTAGGTCTGTTCACCATCAGCGTAACCTCGGTCCTCAACATCTTCCATCTTCTTCTCAAGGGCCTTTATTTTGGCGTCATTCCCCTTTTTCAGCTTTGACAGCTCTTGCAGATAGCAATTTTTCTTGTCGACCAAGGCCTTCTGTTTGTCCTCCTTAGCCGTGCGAACCTACTCGGCCAGTTGATCTCGGTCGACGCTCAGCTTGGCCAACTTGGCCTTGAGCTCTTTTAGCTTGGAGTCATTGGCCTCGCTATTAGCAATAGCTGCTCAGGCGATCTTCCTCAGTTCAAGCACGCGTTGATAAGCAACATCGCTCTTTCTACATCGCCTGCAAGTCACAATTCAGTGTTAGCATGATCAGGCAAAAAGATTAAAGATAGCAGACAACTTAGAAACTTACTAGAACAAGTGACTTGGTAGTCGACCAAATAGCTTTCAGTTCAGTCAGCTAGTATTGCCGCTCCATGTCGGCCGGCAAACAAAGACTCTTAGCTAAGTTAAAAGCCAGTTGATAGTCTTTTTCGGCACAAACAAAATCAGTTATGGTCACAGCGTAGCCTTTAAATGTTACGGCCGATGTCCACAATGAGGGGAAAGTAGGGATAGCACGGCCAGAACGGCGGCCCCCCCTGTATAATCTTAGCTTCGAGTAACTCAGCCTCAGGCAGAGTGGTCTTTTCTTTGTCCACCAGCCGTTGTTGCTTGGCGAACGAAGTGTGAGCCCTCTTGCTACGCCGAGATGTGGATGCCCTTGCTGTGGAGAGGGCAACAATGGTCTTATATGGATGACCGGTTGGATGTTGTTTGGTTTCGGTCTCAGCAAAGGCGGCTGGGGCTTGCTTGATGATTAGGGCAGGCATGGTTCTCTTTTTTGCCATTTCTTGTTCTTCGTTGAAGGGAATGAGGTTGATTTGTGGAAGATTGCGATGTGGTTTAGGTGAAGACTCCAAGAGGAAGTCAGTGACTTAACTCTTCCTCTTGCCGTTGTAACAGTAGGTAGGTTCGAAATTTAGCAGCTCGGTCCAATTCTGCTGCTTATAGCGTAGCGCGACACGAAGTGCTCCTTGATCGGCGTAAGCGTAATTCAGCTTCAGTCGGCTTAAATTTGCAACAAAAGCAAGTGTTAGCACAACAACAAGCATTAAAATTACAAAAGGGGAAGGAATCGGGCCACTCATACCAATTGATCCCTTATTACGGCTGATGTCGTAGCCCGGTATCATGGCTACCTGGTCCTCATAATTGCCAAAGACCCAGAGAAAACCATCATTGTGCAAATCTTTGTTCAGCGTTCTTTTAATGATTTCCTCTCGGTTCCTTTTTATTTTTAGGTAGTAGCACCAACCGTCGTCACACTAGCCAAGA
Source organism: Camellia granthamiana (assembly GCA_036172215.1). NCBI lineage: Eukaryota > Viridiplantae > Streptophyta > Magnoliopsida > Ericales > Theaceae > Camellia > Camellia granthamiana. Next base: position 104,103,638 of record CM069905.1, on the reverse strand, counting down.
GAATATCGATGAAATATCTCGGCTAGCCCTAGGTTGAAACCTAGATGACAGTTTAGCTCGACTATACCGTTTATAATCATGTACGTGTTGGTGGAGAGTTGGATTGGGCAATGCCTAGTTTGCTTAAGGAATTCACAAATGAGAGGTTGGACTGGGAATCGGAGTCCGCTCTTTACTATTGATAGCACGGTAAAGGGGCAAAATCCGATTTTGCCCCAGGGTGTGATGTCATGCTCGACCAATGTGAATTGTACATCATCTAGAATATTGTAGTCCCTCTTAAACTCGACAATGGAGTCTGGCGAGCTCACCATGAAGTGATACTTGCCCATGGGAGTCGGTTTTAAAGATATAACTTAAGTGGTTACTCGGTGACCTAGTGCGGCGTTGATTTAGTTGCTCGGTCGAGCAGCACCGCTAGGTGGTGAAATGAAAGTGTGCTTGGACAACCTAGTCAAGCCTGCAAAGTGAAAAAATAAGTGTATTATGCTCAAGTGATTATTGAGCTAAAACAAGGGTAAACTAGTTACGTAAGTTTTCTCAGTCAAAAGATTATGTGCATGCAATGCTTAGCTCAATTATTGAGCAAGTGGTTTTAGTTCGGTCTTCCCTGCGTGCAAGATTTTAGCTCAATCAAGGAGATGGGCAAGGTTTTAGCTCAGTTTCTGCAAGGGGCAAGACATTAGCCCGGTTCAAGTAATGAGTAGTATCCCTGGCTCGACTTAGTTCACTCAGACATATGCCAACAAGTTTCTAGTTCGGTTCTAGTGTAATTTCTGATCAAAATCACCATTGTTGACTGGTTTTGGTCCCGATCTTGTGAGGTTCATCAAGAGTATGGGAATCTAAGTGTTTTCAAAGGTCGAGCCACTGAAAACCACTATATATTTAGGAGGATTTTAGTGCTAAACTACTACATATAGACGGGGATAGCGGTTTGATAGTAAGGAAAAATCAAAAGCACAAAGAATAACATGGATGCTCATGGAAATGCAGAAAGGATATGGAAAACTTACTGTGGAGATGTATTTTGAGAATGACACCACGTGGCTGAGGTGCTGCCGAGGTGTCGATCGAGGTGCGACGTAGGCAAGGTATCTTGCCGAGATGGTTGTGGTATGGTCGAGATATGGTGCGGCAATACCGAAATCCCGAGATATTTGGACAGAGGACAAGAGCCCTAGATAAGAGGAGGCTCTTAGTCTGGATAAGAATAACGCTCTTGAAGAGTTTATCCATATCTAACTAAAAGTCCGAGTGAAGCATTGTTCTTGAGTCCTAGAAAGTGAGACTTCTGAGAAATGAGGGCATTGTTGGCTATAAAAATGAGACATCTCCTAGGTCTAAGGTAGGCTATTATTTGAGGTTCTTTAACTTGTGAGTTGTGTTACTTGTTTGATATCTTTGAGAGATAATATTGACTGACTTGATCGTCGGAGTGCCCCCGGATGGATGAGCCACCGTGGTATTCTTGTCTTCTTGTTGGCAAGTGCGTAGTTTAATCTATTTTACTGCGTGCTCTATAGCTAAGTTCCCTATTTGGTTGTGAGGTCGAAAATCAACACCCACAGTTTGGCGCCGTCTGTGGGCACTTAGTATAGAATAGATGGCCAACAACGAATAAGAAGTGAGAATAGAGGATAACATTCACAATAAGGAGGTACACATGGATCCTAATGCTGGAGGGGGAAACAACAATGAAGAAGTGCATGAGGTAGATCCCGAGTCGAACAATGTTGTTATAGGTCAAAATGGGAACAAGAAAGGCAACCGAGATGAGTACTACCATGAAGGTGATCTTCAGGTATGAAAGGATAGATGTCTGAGAAGGGATGAAGAGTTGAAGGACATGGCGAATAAGTTGACAGACTTGCAGATGGTAGTCAGCTTTATGATGCAGAATAATGTGATGCAACCGGCGTTTCCCTTGCAAGATACATCGGCACCAGCAGCCAAAGCTGATGTCCAAAAGGGAGGATAGAAGGCAATACCAATTGTCCCACAGCATACTAAGGGACAGGAAATTCACATCAGTAATCACGAGATACTGGACGATAGAGTCAATACAAGGAGAGTCCCAAAGGACATCACAAACCAAAGGCACCTATGTCAGGGGATCTTTGCAGATCCACGAGTAGGGCCTCTGTTTTGATGATGCAGTGGATGTGGAGAACTCTAAGAGAACACACCCTAACACAGGAAGCAGCGTGCCGAAAAGGTTGAAGTCGACTGACAGCCGAGTTCCCGGACAAACGAATGAGGACCTAAGAAATTTCCTCCAAAGGAAAAGACACGATGTCGAGATCACATTCAACGCCCAGTTGAAGATGCCATTCTCAGTGGAGTTGGATGCGTTCGAAGCACTGAAAAGGTTTAACATGCCGAGGTTTCAGGATCTATGATGGTAAGTCTGACCCAAACTTTCATATCAGTTTATACTTAAATTCAATGGCTTTATGGAGTGGGAATAAGTAGTTATTGTGCAAGGTGTTCCAATCGTCAATTGGGGAAATAACATTAGATTGGTTTCACAAACTACTGAAAGGATATATGAAGAGTTGGGACAACCTGGCTGAGATTTTTGTGGCCCAGTTTGTTACAAATAGATTGCAACCACTAAGGGTAGACTCCCCACTAGCTTTAAAGATCAGCGATAGCGAAGGTCTTAGGGCCTATGCCAAGAGGTACTATAATGTTTACAACCGGATTTCGGCTTATAACTAGGAACTCGTAGTCGTATCTTTTAACAATGGCTTGGATGATGATTGCCCACTTCGATAATCACTTGCAAAGACTCTCCTGAAGAATATGGAAGAACTAATGGCGTGGATTAAAAAATACGCCAAGGCAGAGGAAGACAAAAATGCAAAAAGAGCGAGCACCATGAAACAAGAAAAAAGAAATGGTTCACCTAAATGCAACCGAGGCGCCAACAGGCTGGAGGTAGGCTTATGGGAAATACAAGCAGTAAATACAGTTTTAAAGATTCTCATTCACAAGATTTTGGAGAGAATCAGGAATCAACCATACTATGGAGAACCACAAATGGTCTTGGGAGAATACATGGGTAGGAGCCTCGGAAAGCACTGTGCCTACCATAAGAAAATCGGACACATGACCTAGGGATGCTGGGCTCTGAAGTCACACTTAAAAGATTTGGTCAGACAGGGACACCTGAGAGACCTGGTTGATGATGCCAAAACAAGAGAGAAACAAACGAAGTTAGCCCAGGCATCAGCAACACCATCGCCTCTACCACTACAGCAAGCAGAAGGACCACAGGTAATCGATGTGGTTCACTCGAAGCTTAATGATAATGAAGTTCGCGGGGAGGCTCAAAAGGTAAGGGATCTGCAACATGTCTACCAGATCCAACAGAATAAGCTCGGGTAGATGGATGTCGAGAGCCGATGATATCTTTCACGGAGGTGGACTTAGATGTGGTATAGCATCCACATAACTATGCTCTAGTGGTGACATTGAAAGTTAGAGACTGCCAAGTGAGGCGCATCCTAATCGATCAAGGCAGCTCTTGTAACATCATGTATGTCAGATGTTACAAGGAGCTCGGCCTCTATAAGGATGATCTAGAACAATCCGACAACCCTATGGTCGAATTCAATGGGATACCAACATGGCCTCTAGGAACCACGAGTTTGGAGGTGTAGGTACGGACCAAGAGGGTAACTACAGAGTTTACCATGATAGATACCCCCTCTCCATACAATGTCATTCTGGAAAGACCTTGGCAACACACAATGAGGGCAGTTCCTTCAATGCTGCACCAATTGTTGCGATTCTCAACTGAGTAAGGGAATAAAGAAGTGAGGAGAGATCAAGTGCAGGTGAAAAATTGCTCCATGGCAGCAATGAAGTACACCTGCAGTGTGAGGGAAGCAAAAACAACAGAGATTGAAGATAAAAATTGGGAGATCTTGGATAATGTCGATAAAGAACCTGCTGACAAAAGCGAAGAACCTTTGAAAAAAGTTCTGGTACAAGAAGGCGATGAGGAATGATTCTTTCTCCTCAACTCTGGCTTACACGAGGAAGAAGAAAGAAAATTGGAGAGTTTTTTGAGAGAAAACATATAGGTGTTTGCTTGGACACCTTATGAGATACCAGGGGTCAGCACCGAGGTCACTTGCTACAGACTCAACGTGGATAGGTTGGCAAAACTCATGATTCAGAAAGCGAGGAGACTAACTCCGGTTCATGTACAAGCAGTTGAAGAAGAAATAGAAAAGTTACTAGAGGCACAGGCAATCCGAGAAGTTAACTACCTTATCTAGCTATCCAATACGGTGGTGGTAAAGAAGAAAAATGGCAAGTGGAGGGTATGTGTGGGCTTCACTAGCTTGGACAAGGCTTGCCCGAAGAACTGTTTCCCTCTACCCAAGATTGATCAGCTTGTGGATGTCACATCAGGGCATGGAAGGATGAGCTTTCTTGATGCATATAGAGGTTATCACCAGATAGTCATGTATGCCCCAGATGAAGAAAAGACAACATTCATTACCTCAAAAAGACTTTACTTTTACAACGTAATGCCCATTGGGCTGAAGAATGCTGGAGTTACATACCAGAGGTTGGTTACCAAAATGTTCAAGCACCTAATTGGGAAGATCGTGGAAGTCTACATAGACGACATGGTTATCAAGAGAAAGGAACTAAGAGATCATTTGGTTGACCTGAAAGAAGTTTTTGACATATTAAAGGCATATCAGCTTCGACTTAATGTCTCGAAGTGTGCATTTGGGGTAAGATCTAGTAAGTTCCTGGGGTATTTGGTAACCAAGAGAGGAATTAAAGCGAGCTCAGATCAGATCAAGGCCATCCTTGATCTAAAAAGCCCAACAACAACGAAGGAAGTCTAGATTTTTGTGACAGTTGACTTTGGGTGACCGCTTGAGTGCAGGAGTTGTTGCTCGAGTGGAGAATTGTTGCTTCTAGAATCTCGCAAGTTTATAGGTGAGTCCGCTCGAGCGAAGAAGTTGTCACTTGAGCGAAGGAGTTGTCGCTCGAATGTAAATGTGAGCTCCGAGTATTTTTACTGTAGCTTTGCAAAACTTCTGAGACCTTGCGTTTATTGCTCAAGCTATGGAATGTTCGCTCAAGCAGTTCCTTTGCATTTTAGTTATTCACTCGAGCGTAGAAAGTCTCGCTCGAGCAGTCAAGTCGTGACAGCAGATTTAAAACATGATCTAAACAAACTTTTGACTCACTTTTTCATCTTCTCTCTATCTCTCTTTCCTTTTTTCGAAAACCCTAGTGCTAAAACACTAGATTTCATCTACATTTAGCAAGAATCCATCTTAGTTCCTTCATTAAAGTTGTTCTCCTTTCCAACAGCTACGCTTTGAACTGATTGAAACGTGGTATCTCGAAAGCTCATCGGGTGGGCCTTCATCTTTCGTTACACAACTTTGAGGTAGGATTGTCTTTACCCTAGTATATCTTTATTTTGGTTTGAATGTGTATAAATCTTAGGGGGTGTTAATTTATGGAGATGGATGTGATATATATATACATGAGCTTTGTATAGATGATGTGTTTTTGTGAAATTAATGGTGGATTAGGGAATCATCTATGAGGTAGTAAGTACATATAATTGAATTAAGGAAAATAAACCTTAGTGTGGAAAAACCCCAAATTTTCATTTGAACCCTAAAGGGATTGTTTATGAAATTGATGAAATGAATGATGGATAAGTAAAATTAGAGAATCCTCATCATTGTTGGTGTTGTGTGAAAAATACAAATGTTATGAAATGTGTTTGAGGTGCCCATTTACCAGTTCGTGTAAGGACGACGAATGTGGAGTTGTGTTTGAGGTGCCCGATTCGCGTGAGAGCGGCGAATGTAGGAATATAGTAAGATGTCCACTGGGCCAGTTCGTGTGAGGACGACGAAAGTAGAAAGGCTTGAGGCATCCACATGCCATCCGTGTGAGGACGGAAAAAGTGTGGAGGTTAATGGCGAATTGGGATTTATAACATTTAAGATTTTAAATACTTATGAACTTTTGGCGTAAATACATGGCATGCATATTTAATCGAATGCTTATATACTTTGATAAAGTCATTCTCTACTGGGCAGCTTTGCTCATTCCTATATTATTCTAATATTTCAAGAAATGAAGAACCTTAAACCCGCTTATGAAGATGAATGATGAAAAATATATTTATCTTATTTGTTTTGTAACCTTTTGTTCTTTTGGGGACTTGGAATTGTAATGAAAACTTTTGAAATCTTTTTTTTTATTTACTTTAAGTTTTATGATTTTGCTTAGAAATCCTAATGTCCTATATTTGTTTTGTAATTTTTTCTAGCTCACTAAACTGGGATATGTATTTTGTAATTGTTCTGTAAACAAAGATCTACGGTTCAATAAAAAAGAGAAGTATGTTGATTGGAATCATGTAAGTGTTAAGATATCATATTCAAAAATATACTTTCATTTATTTAATAATGTGGATGATGGTATGGTTAACTTCTTCAGGCGTTACAAATTGATATCAGAGCTCTAACCGAGTTGAATACCTGGAGCTCGTGGGAAGTGACTTTGTCACATTGGGGCTGTCATGCTAGTGTGAGTAGTTGATGGTTTTATTTGAGTATGTGTTTATTTGAATAGGTGTGTATGGGGTCAATCCTCTAGGATATGACTTGTTTTCACTACATTCATTGAAATCGTTTTGGAAAGGCATCTAATCAATGCTTTTTCCACTAGGAAGTCCTTGGACGTCGTGAAATGAGTTAATACCTTGGGAGAAGGATCTATACGTGTTCTGTTTGTTTGCATGTTTAATTGTTAAGAATGATATTAAAACTTGAAGAGACAGTGATGAACTAGTATATGAATTGTGAGTTAATCTCGTTTGTATCTATTCTTATATAGGATGTCAGGAAGTGTTAGGGGCCATGGCAGGCCTCGTCGAGGTGATAGGAATATTCCGGCTCAGCCAGAGATCTCTTATTAAGAAGAGGGAGTGGGTCAAAACAATGTGGCCGCTCCACCGGCCCAAGACACTATGGGAGTGTTAGCTCATGAGATGGCCAGAGTCCTTAGGGAATCGATGGATATTTTTAGATCCAAACAAGCGGCAAGAACAGTTGAAGGAGAGACTAGAGTTTCATTCCTGAAAAAAGGAATTTTTCCCCTTGAACCTGCTGAGTTTCTTGGCAGTGCAGAACTGTTAAAGGTGGATGAATGACTTAAGCAAATTACTAAATCTTTTGAGATCTTAGATATTCGAGATGGTGAACTTCGGGTAGCGCTTGCTAGTTATCAATTGAAGGGGGATACCAGTCAATGGTGGAAATATGCCAAGGATTGAGTTGAGCATACTTGGGAGGCGCTTACTCATGCCTTTCAAGAGAAGTACCTTTCTCCCACTGTGAGGGAACGTTTGCGGGGAGAGTTTAAGGAACTTGAACAATCCGACTCCACAGTGGGAGAGTTTGAGGCTATCTTTATGAGCCTACCTCATTTTGCACCCGATCTAGTAGCTACTGAAGTACGTAGGTGTCTAGAATTTAAGAAGAAACTGAGGTCGGGAATTTTAATGAAAGTGATGGGAAACCTGATCCGGGATTATGAGAGGTTGGTGGAGTACACCGCACATGTTAAGATTATGCTTGAAAGCAAGGAAAAGAAGCGACGACTTAAGAGACAAGGGTTTACAGAATTTCAAGGGGTAACTATGGCATCAAAAAAGTCGAGGAGTTCTACACCTTCTCATCTACCGTCGCCACCGGTCGCATCATCAAATCCAATGTCGAGAAAGAGTACAAATAGTACGAGACAAAGTGGGATCACTTGTTATCGGTGTGGTGAATAGGGCCATAAGTTCGTTACATGCCCACAGAGGGGTAATCAAAACCACCAACCTTCTACTCCTCTTCAGAATCAGACCTTGAGTGGGAGTCAATTGCCTGTTTATTATCAATGTGGCCAATCGGGTCATATGAAGAAGTTTTATCCCTAGCTTATCGGGACGGCTAGTGCTTTAGGGTTTCAGGCTGGACAGAGCCAAAGACAGACTCATCAGCCAGTTCAGTTTGGACAAGCATATCAAACTGTACATAGAGCTACCTCCGCACAATCTGTACCACATGCCTATTAACAAAGAGGTGAGCGAGGTGAACAGAGGCCTCAAGAGAGAGTTTATACAAGGCAGAGTTGCTTGTTTTAAAAGAACAATTACAAGAGTTGTTAGATAAGGGCTTTATATGCCCTAGTACCTCACCTTGGAGAGCCTCGACTCTCTTTGCGAAGAAGAAAGATGGTTCTTTACGGTTATGCATTGATTATCGTAAGCTAAATAGGGTCAAGATTAAGAATAAATACCCGTTACCAAGAATAGACGATCTTTTTGACCAACTCAAGGGCTCTTAGTGTTTCTCAAAGATAGATCTAAGATTAGGCTACCATTAGTTACGTGTGAAAGAAGAGGACATTCCAAAAACGGCCTTTCGTACACGGTTATGGCCACTATAAATTCCTTATGATGCCGTTTGGGTTAACCAATGCCCTTGCCACCTTTATGGACTTGACGAACCAGGTTTTCCGTGAATATCTTGATAAGTTTGTGGTAGTTTTTGTGGATGATATTCTTATATATTCGCCTTCCGAGGAAGAAGATGAGTTGCACCTTCGCATTGTGTTGTAATTGCTTAGGGAGCATAGATTATACGCTAAGTATGAAAAGTGTGAGTTCTGGCTTTCTGAGGTGAAATTTTTGGGTCATGTTGTTTCTAAGGATAGAGTTACCATAGATTATTCAAAGATTGAGGCAATGCAGAATTAAGAGCGACCTAGGAATGCATTTGAAATTTGTAGTTTCTTGGGTCTTGCCGGTTATTATAGACAGTTTGTGAAAGACTTCTCCATGTTAGCTTCTCCATTCACTAGGCTAACGAGAAAGGGGGTGAAGTTTGTATAGAATGAAACATGTGAGAAATCATTCCTATAATTGAAAGCTAGGCTAACCACAACACCAGTTCTAGTCATACCTGAGAGAGGTTCTAGTTACACTGTGTACTGCAATGCCTTTAGGGAGGGTTTGTGATGTGTATTGATGCAAGAGGGTAAGGTAGTGGCTTATGGTTCGCGCCAACTAAAAACCCATGAAAGGAACTATCTGACACATGATTTAGAGTTAGCCGCTATTATTTTCACTCTAAAATTGTGGAGACATTATTTGTATGGGGAGAAATTTGAGGTGTTCTCGAATCATAAAAGCTTTAAATAATTATTTTCCCAAAAGGATTTGAATTTGCGTTAAAGGAGCTAGATGGAATTTTTGGAAGATTATGACTTTGAATTATACTACCATCCCAAGAAAGCCAATATGGTGGCCGATGCTTTGAGTAGAAAATCCGTCAGTACTTTTGCTACTCTTGCTATTAAAGAATGGAAAATGTTGGGTGATTTGGGTGAGTTCAATTTGTATCTTGGTGAAATTCGGCACATGCCACCTTGTTTTCTATCCTTATACAACCAATACTTGTTACTTGAGTTATGAAGGCACAACAGAAGGATGTAGAAATTGAAACAATCAAGGAGAAAATTGCACAAGGGAAGGAAGAAAGGGGTTTGAGGGTCGATTCCAAATCAAATGTCCGGTATCTGAATCGTCTTTTTGTACCAGAGTCACGTAGAGAAGCAGTACTTCGAGAATTTCACCATTCCTATCGGTACACCCGGGAGGTACAGAAATGTACCTGATCTTAGCCGACAATTTTGGTGGAGAGGTATGAAGCAAGATGTGGCATCATTTGTATCCAAGTGCCTAACTTGTCAGTAAGTCAAGGCGAAACACCAACAAATAGTCAGGTATTGCAACCCTTGCCCATAGCGAAATGGAAGTGGAAACATATTACTATGGACTTTGTTTCAGGCTTTCCTAGAATACAAAGGGGTAATGATTCAGTTTAGGTAATAGTGGATCGGTTGACTAAGTCTCCTCATTTTCTCGCTATGAGTATAGGGGATGGAGTCCTAATGAGTATTGTCTGGGATCGGGACCCTCGTTTTACCGTGCAGTTGTGGCAAAGTCTATAAATAATTATGGGTACTCAATTGACTTTTAGCACTGCTTACCATCCTTAAACAGATGGACAGTCCAAGCGCACTATCCAAATTCTGGAAGATATGTTAAGAGCTTATGTGCTAGATTTTAGGGGTTCTAGAGAAAAATATTTGCCCTTGGTGGAATTCATTTACAATAATAGCTACCAAGCCAGTATTTAAATGGCTTTCTTTGAAGCCCTGTATGGGTGACCATGTATGTCACCAGTGTGTTGGATTGAGATGGGAGACTCACCTATGCTTGGGCCGGAGTTAGTTCGTGAAACCATAGAGAAAATAACTCTCATTTGGAAGCGATTAATAATGGCTCAAAGTTTACAAAAGAGTTATGCTGATAGGAGACCTCTCTCTTTTGATGTAGGTGATCACGTATTCTTAAAGATATCACCTAAAAAAAAGCTTAATGAGATTTGGGCGGAGCGATAAATTGTCACCAAGGTTCATTGGCCCTTTTGATATTATAGAATGGGTGAGAGAAGTAGCGTACCACCTTGCATTGCCCCCACAACTGTCCGAAGTGCACAATGTATTTCATGTTTCCATGCTTTGTAAATATGAACTTGATCCTTCCCATGTTTTGGATTGGACGAATTTGGTAATGAACGAGAATGCTTTATATGAAGAAAAACCAATGAAAATCTTAGATACACGAGAACAAGTTTTGAGAGGCAAGGTGATTCCCTTGGTCAAAGTATTATGGCACCACCATGAGGTAAAGGAGGCCACTTGGGAGCGAGAAGCCAAAGTGCGTAAAAAGTACCCAGATTTATTCAATGATATGTAAACTTGTTCTAGTAATTTTTGGATTTTGTAAGAGAATTCATCAAAGAAAAATGAATGAGAGAAATCAAAATTTCCATGTTTTTGTTTGAAAAAACTACCTTGATTTTGCTTTGAATTGAGAAAAGTAATGGTTAAGATTATTGTTGTGATGATATCCATCTTCTTAGGAGTTGCTAGGATTATTTTAACAGGAATAGTGCAAATTTCAGGGACGAAATTCCTTAAGGGGGGTAGGCTGTAACAGTTGACTTTGGGTGACTACTCGAGCGCATAAGTTATCGCTCGAGCGGAGTATTGTTGCTCCTAGAATCTCACAGGTTTACAGGGGAGACCGCTCGAGCGAAGAAGTTATCGCTCGAGTGTAAAATGTGAGCTCCCAGTATTTTCACTGTAGCTCTGCCAAACTTCTGAGACCTTGTGTTTACCGCTCAAGCAGTTCCTTTGCATTTTGGTTCTTCACTTGAGCGTAGGAAGTTTTGCTCGAGCGGTCAAATCGTGATAGCAGATTTAAAATACGATCTAAACACACTTTTTGACTCACTTTTTCATCTTCTCTCTCTCTTCTCCCCTTTTTTGAAAACCCTAGTGCTACAACACTAGATTTCATCTACATTTAGCAAGAGTCCATCTTAGTTCCTTCATTAAAGTGGTTCTTCTCTCTAAGAGCTACGCTTTGAACCGATTGAAACATGGTATCTCGAAAGCTCATCGAGTGGGCCTTCATTTTTCATTACACAACTTTGAGGTAGGAATGTCTTTACCCTAGTATATCTTTATTTTGGTTTGACTATGTGTAAATCTTACGGGGTGTTAATTTATGGAGATGGATGTGATATATACATATATACATGAGCTTTATATAGATGATGTGTTTTTATGAAATTGATGGTGGATTAGGGACTCATCTATGAGGTAGTAAGTACATTTACTTGAATCAAGGAAAATAAATCTAGTGGGAAAACCCCAAATTTTCATTTCAACTCTAAGGGGATTGTTTATGAAATTGATGAAATGAATGATGGATAAGTAAAATTAGAGAATCCTCATGATTGTTGGTGTTGTGTGAAAAATGCAAATGCTATGAAATGTGTTTGAGGTGCCCACTTAACGGTTCGTGTAAGGATGACGAATGTGGGGTTGTGTTTGAGGTGCCCACCTACTCGGTCCACGTGAGGGCGACGAATGTAGGAATGTGGTAAGGTGCTCACTGGCCAATTCATGTGAAGACGACGAAAGTAGAAAGGCTTGAGGCGTCCACATGCCATCCGTATAAGGACGGAAAAAGTGTGGAGGTTGATGGCGAATTAGGATTTATAACATTTAAGATTTTAAATACATATGAACTTTTGGCGTAAATACAGGGCATGCATATTTGAATCGAATGTTTATATACTTGGATCAAGTCATTCTCTACTAGGCAACTTTGCTCATTCCTATATTTTTCTAATATTTCAGGAAATGAAGAACCCCAAACCCGTTTATGAAGATGAATGATAAAAAAGATATTTATTTTATTTGTTTTGTAACCTTTTGATCTTTTGGGGGCTTGGAATTGTAATGAAAACTTTTGAATTTTTTTTTAATATTTAGTTTAATTTTTATGATTTTGCTTAGAAATCCCAATGTCCTGTATTTGTTTTGTAATTTTCTCTAGCTCACTGAATAGGGATATGTGTTTTGTTATTGTTTTGTAAACAAAGATCTATGGTTCAATGAGAAAGAGAAGTATATTGATTGGAATCATGTAAGTGTTAAGATATAATATTCAGAAATGTACCTTCATTTATTTAATATCATAAATGATTGTATGGTTAACTTCTTCAGGCGTTACAATTTTGATCGACAAGGCAACAACTCTGAACAGATTCATCAGTCGAAGTTCGGACAACTGTAAGCCATTTTTTCAGTTGTTAAAGAAGGCCCACAGACTTCCTGTGGACACAAGAATGCGAAGTCGCCTTTGCTGACTTGAAAATATACCTAAAAACAGCACTAGCATTGTCCAATCCGGTACCAGGGGAGGAGTTGTTTTTGTACTTGGCAGTCTCAGACCACGCTATTAGCACCATGGTTATCTGAGAAGAAAGAGGAGAACAGAGGGCAATTTACTATGTAAGCAAGACCCTAGCTAGTGCAGAAACCAGGTACCTGCCCTTGGAAAAGTTGACACTTGCTCTAGTGATGTCATTAAAGAAACTGAACCATTATTTCCAAGCTCATAAAATCGTGGTGCTTACGAAGCATCCACTAAAGTCTCTGTTATAACAAAGAGACTTAACAAGCAGAATAATGCGATGGGTTGTTGTAGCCTGGCTTTCCGCGCTCCTTTCGGAAGACGAATAGCCCTACAGTTCAGACTCCACTTGTGGTTCTGAATCTAATTTCACAAGTGCAATGTGAAATAATGAAAACACAAAAAGAGTCCAAATCCGACAATTCTTTTTGGAAAATCAATGTTTGAATCAAATGTCAAAAATGGACTATTTTGCCAGATTATAGAGTCGCCACCTAAATATTTTTGGAAAGTTTAGGAAACCCGAGACTCGTGTCAAAGGCCATTAATTCGTTATCACCGAAGTGTCTCGGCTCGGGAACTTAGGTACAAAAGAGGAAGGTCATGAATTGAGCACCCCACTCGCCCGATCAAAGATTGGCCTCTACTAATCATGATGTGTTTGTTATTTACATTATATGATCTTGTTTTGATTTATTAGGTATTTTTACTATGTGATGCGCACACAAGGTATAGACTAGTTTGCAAGATTTGGAACACTTAATTTCATATTTTGTTTCAAAATTGTTTTGTGAATTTGCCACTTGAAAAAGTAGGCTAAAATGGACATTTATCAAGTCATCCCAATTCAAACAACTAGCCTTCATCCATAGGTATTCAAATAATTATATCATTTAAGAAATTGGCCTCATGGTATTCATGCCTTGACATGGCAACACAAACATTCGATGCAACATGCTAAAGTAATAAAAGCTCACATAGTACTCCGAGCCAAAACAGGTGAAAGGGTTAGGGAAAATATGCATGTTCCTAACTTATGCAATATGACTAAAGCAACGCACACATTATGTATTTTATAGGCTCGGCTATGAGCATGGCATATGATTGCATTCAAGACATGCGAGAGATCACATATTCAAGTAATGAGTTTTGAACATCGATATTGGGTTAGTATGATGAGGCGAGCCTTGGATGTATGCAGGACAAATGGATGCTAAACATGGAGTATGCTAAAAAAAACGTGATGTTTCTAAACTAACCATCATAAGCAAGTAAGTAAAAGGGATAAAGACGTCGGGTTGGAAGACATACAACTTATTACAACATTGCCCTAGTGCAAGAGAGTGCGAATCAAGGTCCAAAAGTCCGAATTAAACTAATTATTACAAAATCGAATGAATAAATAAGCGCGGTTAATTAACTAACTAACTATGCTATTACAACAAGGATAACCACGATTGTGGAGAAGTGGTTTGGAAATACTCTTCTAATCCTGGGGGACGCTTGTGATCCTCAGCTAGTCACCTGAAAAGGAATAAACACTCCGGTCGGGGGTGCCGGAATTAGCACTCTGACAGGCAAGTCAGTCTCTACTCTCTGAATTACTTGTATTTTAAGTTAAGCGTAATGGTTCTCACATACCTCTTTCTGGCTGATGTTCTTCTATTTATATCTTTTCTTTCTTGGGCCTCGAGATTGGGCCCACTTTCAATTCGCCATTCGGCTTCTTTTGTAGCAAACCGCTTTTCACTCGGCCCCTTGCTCAACCAGCTATTTGGCCGAATAGGGTAAGGTTTGAACATGTGAGACGGGGCCGAGTGCTATATATATTTCGACTCTCCAAGTTCAACTATTCGACCTCTTTACGACTCCCAATATTTGGCCCCCACAATTGCCCCCCAAGCACTCCACTAACGACAGTTGGCTGGAGTGTTTGGTTTTGAACTCGAAAAGTCAGAGCCGAAATTCGGCGGCTGACCTCATTCCAACGCAGATGTCTGAGCACACGCCTCTCGGTTATCATTTCAACTTCTCGCCCCTTCGTACACTTCTATTTATTGTGATATAAAATTTCGACGTCTTTTCAAATACATACACATTTTTAGGTGCTCGTCGCTGGACTGCCTTCCGAATTACCTCTGTAACTTCCTTTCCTTCACTATCCTCTTCGTCTCTTGTAAGTTCTCTCCTCTCTGCTTCTAATCCTTTTTCCTGGTTTGTTTTTGGTTTAGCATATTCCTATAGGCTGAAGGAAATGGCAAAACATTTGAAAGATCTCCTCTCCTCGGATCGAATTTCTGGCTTCTGACGCCATTTTTCCATTCCTGATGACGTCCGTCGATCACTTGTGACAAACGGCACCCTCGATATGTAGAGGGCTAATGAGACCACGATCGTCTTCTCTCTCCTATCAATCACAGAGGGTGGAGTCTGTTTCCCCCTTCACCCATTTCTTAGAGCTGCGTTTTGCCATTGGGGTCTAATCCCTTCCCAACCCAATGTCAACTTTTTTAGAATCGTAATGGGGATTATAGAGCTAAACCGTCACCTTAGGATTAACCTCGGCATTCTTGCTATTCAGCATTGTTATGCCTTGGCCAAGTCTTCTGGTCGGCACGGACATTATTTCCTTAGGGCCAAGGACACCGACCATCAATTAGTGACTATGCTTTCCAGCTTTGGGAAGCGAGTCGATGATGTTATGGTCGTTGTCCAAGGTAACTGGGAATTCAGCGAAGGCAAGGATCGCCTCGATCCTATTCCTAGATGGAGGGGCGAACCAGGTGGCCGTATAGCTTCTTGTGTTTATTTTTTGTTATATTTATAAAGCTTCATTTTTGAGACCTCATGGTTTTGCTTGTGCAGGAAACGATTTGAAGAAAGTCCTTACTTCAACCGACGACGCCGTTCTTTCGGAAATCAAAGTCGCGCCTAAGTATTTTGGTCATCCGAGTCTTCAGAAACAGGGGAGGGTGGCCCACGTTCTGCTTTGCTACGAGCCGACATATACGACCTTCTCGGTGGCAGAAAACATCCTAATTCCGAAGGGTGAAAAGGTTCTTACCGCTCTTATTTTGACCGACTTCAAAAACTTGCGGCAAGTTGGTTTCGAGGGGTCCGATTTAGAGCAGGCGGAAGTAGCTGAAGTCGCCGAGTCAGATCAGTCCGAAGTGGAAGTAGAGGAGGCTTTGAAGTTAGCCTTTGAGGAAGCCAGCCTCAATTCAGCCGACCCTCCGTCCACTTCAGGCCGAGGGGACCTTTCATTTGACGACGTTTTTAATGGTTTAGAGGACCTTCCCGGCGCATACCCCGAAGACATGGCTGGGTTAAACCTCACACAACTTGCCAAAAAGAAAAACGCGGAGAGGATGGCCGCGCGGCGAAGAGCAGAGGCCATTCGATTTGAAGTGCCACCTGCCGCCGAATCTCAGCCCTCCCTGCCTGTTACCGAATCTCAGCCCTCCTTGCCTGTTATTGAGAAGGAAACGACAAAAAACTGAAGTGCCGAGTCCGAGGTGGTTGTGCAGGCCGATCAAGAGGCTGAGCAAATGGTAGAGAAGCATCCTACCGAGGTCGAGGCCAGCTCAGAAGAAAACCGTACTGACAAACGGCCTCGTTTAGAGGAATCGGATGTGATTGTGCCTTTTGTCATTCAATCGAAGATAAAAAACACGTTGATCTCCTCTAATGCTTCGGCAATTAAAGACCCAGCCGTCACACTTAGCATGGCTGCGTCCGTCTCATTGCCGGCTGACAAGGCGGCTTTCCGGGTGGAGCCAAATCTGCTGGCAATAGCACTAGCCACTCAATCGGCTCTCCTGGTATATACCTTGACCTTGTCTTTCCCTTTTATGCAAATATTGTTTTGGTTTTAATTTCCTGTTTCGCAGACGGTCAGGAGAATAGCCAAGATAGGTCGTCACCAGCATGACACCGTCGAATGACTTGGCCGTTTACAAACGGAGGTAGAGGGCCAACGGAGCAGGGCTGATTTTGAGGCGCAAGGGCGAAAATGGAAAGCGCTAAGGCCGAGGCCGAGATGGAGAGGGCGAGAAATGCGGATCAACTGAGATTGGCTGCCGAGAAGAGGGCAGACGCGAGGGAAGACGCGCTCAAGCTAGCCCAAGAGGCGATCGCCAAACTGGAGGCTGAGTTGAAAGAATTAAAGAAGGCGAAGGAAGCAGCCGACTCGAAGGCTTCCAAGGCGTTCGAGGCTGGGGCAAAGTGCTCTCTTGCCAACTATATGGAAGAAGTCCCCAAATTTGAAAATCGGGGATTCAAACACGGCTGGCTCAAAGCCCTTGTTGCGGCTGATGTGACATTGCCTATGCCGGTTCCATACGAGCAAATGGATGTTGAGCCGTTGAAGTCTAACTCCAAGGATTAATTTGGGCAACACTTGTTTTTGTTTTAGGATTTTGAATGTATTCTTACAGCTTTTCGTTTAGTAGTTTTCATGTATTGCTACAGTTATAGTTTTTTGCTAGGCATTGTCATGCGAACTTGTAGCTTTTTGTTTAGTAGTTTTCATATGTAAAATGGCTACAATTTGTGCCTAATTTACTAATGAAAATTTCCTTTGTATTTTGCTATTATTTGTGCTAAATTTTGTTATTGATGAATGGTATTGTTTTTTGCTATTTTGGATAAAACATTCATGTATACTTGCCGATTAGATAACTAGGCAATTTTAATTGATCCTCGTTGAATAACTGACAGGATTACTAAATCTGCCATTGCCCTAGCCAACGCATGGACTTCAAAAAGCAGAATACTAATGGTTCATGGAGTGGCTGTGGCACAGATCGATCGGCATCGGGCTTAGATGCTTGGCCGATCAAATTACTAAATCTGCCCTTGCCCCAACCAACGCATGGACTTCAAAAAGCCGAATACTAATGGTTCATGGAGTGGCTGTAGCACAGATCGATCGGCATCGGGCTTAGATGCTTGGCCGATCAGATTAATAAATCTGCCCTTGCCCCAGCCAATGCATGAGCCCCAAAAAGCCGAATACTAATGGTTCAAGGAGTGGCTGTGGCACAGATCGATCCGCATCGGGCTTAGATGCTTGGCCGATCAGATTAATAAATCTGCCATTGCCCCAGCCAATGCGTGAACTCCAAAAAGCCGAATACTAATGGTTCATGGAGTGGCTGTGGCACAGATCAATCGACATCGGGCTTAGATGCTTGGCAGATCAGATTAATAAATCTGCCCTTGCCCCAGCCAATGCATGAACCCCAAAAAGCCGAATACTAATGGTTCATGGCCTGGTTGCGGCGTACGTTGATCGGCATCAAGCGTAGATGCTTGGCCGATCAGATTAATAAATCTGCCCTTACCCCAGCCAATGCATGAACCCCAAAAAGCTGAATACTAATGGTTCATGGCCTGGTTGCAGCGTACATCGATCGGCATCAGTCTTTTGGAGTTTAGAGTTAATGAAATCGCCTCAGGGGCGCTGCAAGCATTAGAAATAAATGGGGTGGACTCTTCGCGCCAATGACTCCACTTATTGTGTTCAGACTCAATTTAAAACAGTTTGTTGCGTAAGGTTAGATAAGTGCGAATGTCAAACAGACTGTTCTTCAACAGCAGAAGAGAAGCGTGAACATTGGCTGAGTTTGACACTGCAATGAATCACAGCAGCAAACCCACCCGTGCGGGAGGTAGGACGTCCAAGGCACGGGAAAAACGTCAACCTCCAAGTCGTCGAAATAGATCACCCCGAAAGGAAAAACAGCAACGGGGAAGCTCCCCACGACCGCGACTGAGAGATGAGGCCGACGCGACGCCGCGACTGTTGAGTTTTGCGGTTTTTGTAGGGAATAAACCGATGATGGAGGCGGACTCCATTGTCAACGACCCAGGTGTAGCGGTCGAGTTCGCTCGACAGATTTTTCCACCGGAAGTCCAGCAGTCAATGGTTGGTCGACAGGATTTCGAAGTATTTCGAGAGGGCATCCATGGGGCAGTGAAAGGGCTGTATACCGCTTATGAAGTTGGCATGTGCCTGCGCGCCGCGCGGCGAGAAATAGAGAAAAAGGACGAACGAATTCGGAAATTGGAGGCTCGCACAGAGAAAGCCGAGCGTGAGCTTAGGGAACTTAGGAAGGCTCAAACCACTGAGTCGCGTGTGGCAGGTCAATCTAACCCGGTCGTGGAGGAGAGAGTGACCCAACGGCTATTAAGTCACGCGATCACCGATCGGGATACGGCAAGCATGTTTGCTATGGAAAATGCAAGGATCGTGGGTTATGAAAAAGGCTTCCACGACGGCCGAA
The DNA here is from genome assembly GCA_036172215.1 of Camellia granthamiana. NCBI lineage: Eukaryota > Viridiplantae > Streptophyta > Magnoliopsida > Ericales > Theaceae > Camellia > Camellia granthamiana. The sequence continues at coordinate 104,084,459 of CM069905.1, read as the reverse complement.
GAGTCGGGATAAACAAGACCAAGGAGAAACTCGCAGAAGAGGTGTGCCGATGGGAGAATTGGGGCTTTAGGCACGGGTAGATTAAGGCTCTCCAAGCCTCAGAGGCACTCCAAGGAACAGGAGTTGAATCAGCGTCGCCATTATATCATCGTCACGACTTTCCTTTTGATGCTTTCGAAATTGAGAAGAGCGATGACGAGGGCGATGCCGAATAGAACTAGACATATATTATAAACGTTCCAATACAGATTGGGCGTCAGCTATGTATCTATTGGATAGTTTAATAAAATATTTTATTTTAAATGTTTGTGTATGATTTTGAATGTTTATATGCCTAATTAAGCATCTTGTTTCGAATGTTTGCATATTTTAATTCTTTATGTGGTTGCGCTGGCCCAACGTATTCAAGCATTTCACTTTCAATGTTTGTATGCTTTTAAAGTGTAAACGGTTTTTGCCAGCTCAGCTTAAGAAAACATTCCACTTTGAATATTTATATGCTTTAACCTTCGTCGTGAAGGGCGCTTCGAATCCGGAGCCGTATTCGGCCCAAACGTGTTATGCACCGATCGTGTTATCTATGATGGGGCTCCGAATCCGAAGGCTTGATCGGCCCAAAAGCGTCATACGCCGATGGGGCTCCGAATCCGGAGACTTTATTTGGCCAACCGTGATATCCACGAAGCACACTCCGAATCTGGAGGCTTAATCGGCCCAAAGGCGTCATGCGCCGACGGGGCTCCGAATCCGGAGACTTTATTTGGCCAATCGTGATATCCATGAAAGGCGCTCCGAATTTGGAGGCTTAATCAGCCCAAAGGCGTCATGCGCCGATGGGGCTTCGAATCCGGAGACTTAATTTGGCCAATCATGATATCCACGAAGGGCGCTCCGAATCCGGAGGCTTAATCGGCCCAAAAGTGTTATGCGCCAATGGGGCTCCGAATCCGGAGCCGTATTCGGCCCAAACGTGTTATGCACCGATTGTGATATCCACGATGGGGCTCCGAATCCGGAGGCTTGATCGGCCCAAGGGCGTCATGCGCTAATGGGGCTCCAAATTTGGAGACTTTATTTGGCCAATCGTGATATCCACGAAGGGCGCTCCGAATCCGGAGGCTTAATCGGCCCAAAGGCGTTATGCGCCGATGGGGCTCCGAATCTGGAGACTATTTGGCCAATCGTGATATCTACGAAGGGCACTACGAATCTGAAGGCTTGATCGGCCCAAAGGCGTCATGCGCTGATGGGGCTTCGAACCCGGAGACTTTATTTGGTCTATCGTGATATCCACGAAGAGCGCTCCGAATCTGGAGGCTTAATCGGCCCAAAGGCGTCATGCGCCGATGGGGCTCCGAATCCGGAGACTTTATTTGGTCAATCATGATATCTACGAAGGGCGCTCTAAATCCGGAGGCTTAATCGGCCCAAAGGTGTCATGCGCCGATGGGGCTCTGAATCATGAGACTATTTGGCCAATCGTGATATCCACGAAGGGCGCTCCGAATCCGGAGGCTTGATCGGCCCAAAGGCATCATGCGCCGATGGGGCTCCAAATCCGGAGACTTTATTTGGCCGATCGTGATATCCACAAAGGGCGCTCCGAATCCGGAGGCTTAATCGGCCCAAAAGTGTCATGTGCTGATGGGGCTCCGAATCCGGAGACTTTATTTGGCTAATCGTGAAATCCACGAAGGGCGCTCCGAATCCGGAGGCTTGATCGACCCAAAAGCGTCATGCGCCGATGGGGCTCCTAATTCGGAGACTTTATTTGGCCAATCATGATATCCACGAAGGCCGCTCCGAATCCGGAGGCTTAATCGGCCCAAAGGCGTCATGCGCTGATGCGGCTCCAAATCCGAAGACTTTATTTGGCCAATCGTAATATCCACGAAGGGCGTTCCGAATCCGGAGACTTGTGAACTGAATTGAGCGATAAAGAAATAAGAAACTTTGCATTGCAAAAGTGAAATATGTACAAGTATCAAGCCCCACAAGTCGGGTTAATGATAGAATTTACGTAAATGCGTTGAATTCCAAGGCCGTGGCAGACTCCTTCCAGACATGTCTTTGAGCCGATATGCCCCTACTCCTGCGATCGAATCGACCTGATAGGGGCCGTCCCAGTTAGGACCCAATTTTCCATCAGCCGGTTTCCTGGCAGCTGGAAGTACTTTCTTCAAGACCAACTCTCCTGGTGTGTAGCGGCGCAGCTGAACACATTGATTATACGACTTAGCAAGTTGCTATTGATACCGCGCCATAGATACAAGGGCACGGTCTCTTCGTTCTTCGATCAGAGTCAAATCCAAGGCCAGCATCATGTGGTTTTGGCCCATGTCAAAACTTTCGATTTCAAGGTTGGGAGGCCGATCTCCAGGGGTATGATTGCCTGGGTTCCAAAGGATAGAGCAAACGACGTTTCCCCAGTAGATCGCCTCGGCGTAGTTCGATGAGCCCACAACACACTCGGTAATTCTTCGACCCATTTACCTTTAGCTTTGTCCAACCTCTTCTTGATGCCGTCCAAGATGAATTTGTTAGAGGCTTCAGCTTGACCATTGCTTTGTGGATAAGCCGGCGTGGAAAAGTAAGGCCGGATACCATGCTTGCTGTACAACTCTCGGTAGACGCCACAATCAAACTAGGTGCCGTTGTCTGAGATAAGTGTTCTTGGAATGCCGAATCGTGTTATGATATTTCTCCAAACAAAACGCTTCACGTCGAAATCTCGAATGTGCATTAGTGCCTCCGCTTCTACCCATTTTGTAAAATAATCTGTCGCGACAATCAAAAATCGCTTGTTACTCGGGGCACGAGGCAGTGGTCCGACGATGTCAAGTCTCGATTGGGCGAATGGCCAAGGATTGGTTATGGAGCTTAACTCTTCAGCAGGCAGGTGGGTCAAATGAGAGAACTTCTGGCACTGTTCATACTTTTTCACGTAATATTCGGTATCGGCTCTCATTATCGGCCAGTAATACCCCTGTGTCATAACTCGATGAGCCAAAGAGCGCCCGCCAGAATGGGCGCCACAACTGCCTTCATGTATTTCAGTCAGAAGTTCTTCGACTTTGTCCAGATGCACGCATTCCAAATATGGACTAGAAAGGGATTTTTTATAAAGCTTTCCTTGCGGATCCAAGTAGTATCGCAGGGCTTTGTTTCGCAGCTTGTGCGTTTCTTTCTTGTCCTCTGGGAGCTGTTCGAAAGACAGGAATGCAGCAATGGGATCCATCCAACTCGGTCCAGATTCTATGACATTGACTTGAACTTCCTCTGAGAGGCCAATGCTCGGCTCCGGAATGAAACCTACTTCGATGGTCCGTTTAATCTCTGAGTTAATGGCGGAGGCTAGGCAAGCCAGGGCATCTGCATGTGTGTTCTGATCACGTGTTATCTGATTCAATTCATGATGGTCAAATTTGCCAACAAGGAGTTAGCCGTTTTCATGTAAGCTGCTATACGGTCGTTTCTTGCCGCGTACTCCCCCTTTAGTTGATTGATCACCAGTTTTGAATCGCAAAATACAAGCAACCGCCGAGCACCCAGAAAATGTGCGTTTCGCAAACCGGTTAGAAGGGCTTCATATTCAGCTTCGTTATTTGATGCTTCGAAGCCGAGCTTGACGGCGTGCTCAATTATTACGCCGTCGAGAGCCATGATTACTACTCCGGCTCCACTACCCCGTTGATTGGATGATCCATCACAGTACAACTGCCAAATGTCCCTAACATAAATTCTCCAGTTCAGCTTCGGTCGAATTTCATCAGACTTGAAGTTGGCAAGACCCCCAGTGAATTCGGCAACAAAGTCGGCAAGCACCTGTCCCTTGATTGAGGTTCTAGGTAGAAACTAAATATCGTACTGGCCAAGTTCAAGAGCCCACTTTGAAACACAACCTAATGCTTCTGTACTACGTAGTACTGATCGGAGGGGATAATCTGTTAGCACCCCGATGCTATGCCCCTGGAAGTAATGCATCAGTTTTCTTGCCGCCTTGACTAGGGCTAGGATAAGTTTTTCCAGCGGAAGATAGCGTGTTTCGGCGTCAACCATTGCCTTGCTCACATAATAAACTGGCTGCTGCTCCCCCAGCTCTTCCTTTATCAGTACGGCGCTGATGGCCCGGTCGAAAACTGCCAGATATAAAATGAGCAGGTCACCTGCCGAAGGTGTTGTCAAGAGTGGTGCTGATCGGAGGTAGGTCTTAAAGCCGTTGAAAGCGGCTTCGTACTCGGCGGACCATTCGAAAACCTTGCCCTGCCGTAGTGTATGAAAGAATTGTCGGCAGCAATCTGTGGACCGACTGATGAACCTGTTGAGTGCGGCGGCCATCCTCATCAACTTTTGAACCTCTTTCACTGAACGAGGGGAGCCAAGCTCCAAGATTGCTGTGATTTACCTCGGGTTGGCTTCGATTTCTCGGTGGTTGACAATGTAACCCAAGAATTTGCTAGAGCCGATCCCAAATGCACATTTGGAAGCGTTCAGCTTCATTTTGTATTTGTGTAAAATGCCGAATGTCTTTTCCAGATTGGCTAGATGAGTTTGCTCTTCTTTGGACTTGACCACCATGTCATCAATGTACACTTCCATAGTCTGGCCGAGTTGCTCCTTGAACATGGAAGTGACCAGTCTTTGGTAAGTTGCCCCTGTATTCTTCAGCCCAAAAGGCATAACCTTATAGCAGTAGGTCCCTCTTGGGATGAGGAATGCAGTTTTGTCTTGGTCGTCCGGATGCATGGCGATTTGATGGTAGCCTCTGTAAGCATCGAGGAAGCTCATAGGCTGATGGCGTGCCGTCGCATCTACAAGTTGGTCAATTCTGGGTAGGGGAAAACATTCCTTGGGGCAGGCTTTGTTTAGGTCCGTGAAATCAACACACACTCGCCAAGTCCCATTTTTTTTCTTCACAACCACAGTATTAGAGAGCCATGTAGGGTAGGTCATTTCCCTGATTGCCCCGGTGTCAAGCAACCTATCAACCTCCTCAACAACGGCGACAGTGTGCTCTGCGGCTGACCGCCGGCTTTTCTGAATGATCGGCTTGCATTTAGGGTCAACATTCAAACGGTGCTGCGAAACTGACAGATCTACGCCCGATATCTCATATGGAGTCCACGCAAATACATCAAGGTTGCCGAGCAGGAAGGAAATTAGCTGCTGCCTGTCAGCTTGATTTAGGGAGGCGCCGACCATGAAGAACCTATCTGGGTTGCCGTCAATCTCAACTTGATCTAGGGCTTCCGTGGCCTTTTCACTTGGGAGCTGCCCAACATCGTCGAGGCTCTCTCGATTTGGCACCTCAATTGAATTCACTTGCAACGCTTTTGGCGTCTTTTCAGCAAGGAGATAACATGCTTGTGCCGATTTCTGGGAGCCACGGATTTGCTCAATGCCGCGCTCTGTCGGGAAGCGTAGCAGCTGGTGATAGTTGCTTAGCACGGCCTGCATAGTATGCAACCAAGTTCGCCTTATGATGAGATTATATAGCGATGGCAGCTTGACGACCAAGAATTCTACATCCACTGTTCGGGAGCCAGCTCGAACGGGTAGTGTGATTTTCCCCAACGAGTATTCTGGATTGGCATTGAAGCCGAATAGTGGATAAGGAGCCGGAAAGAGATCCGATTCGGAGAAGTCGAGTTTGGTGAATGTCTTGTAATACATAACCTCGGATGTGCTCCCTGGATCAATGAGTACGCGCTCAATGGTGAATCGGTTTACGCGTAACTCGATCACCAAGGGATTGATATGGGGAAGTGTCACTCCGGCCAAATTTGAATCATCAAAAGCAATGCTCGCAGCTTCATGGGGCCGTTTAGCCGGAGTGAGTTGATTTTGAGGGTCGGGATTTGACTGAATCGTATGGACAGCGAATGACATTGGCAGGCTGTATATCATGTGGATCACGCCGAGTGGAGGGAAATCCTGTCTTAAGGCTATTGCTTTGGTTGAGTTGCCTTTTCGGATGTATTGTTGTAGCCAACCATCTTGTACCAATTCCTTCAGGTGATCCTTCAATACGTAACAACTCTCAGTATCATGGCCATGATCCTTGTGATACTCGCACCGCCTATCCCGTCTTCTTGTTTCGGGAGGTCCCACCATTTTGAACGGCCATTTGAAGAACGGAAGGTGTTGGACTTTGGACATAACCGCGCTGATCGGCTCTAACAACTCTGTGTATTTCTTGTCGGCGCGCCTTGTGCGCCTACCATCAACTTGCAGTTGTTCATTTGCTCCGTGGGGGCATTGGTCGCTCGATCGGTGAGAATCCCATCTCTAGTCTTGTTTAGCCCGATGCCGCGGTTTAGGGCTCTGAGGTGGTAAGGAATTTATCGGCTGAGCCATTTCAGAAGGGACCGTCTTGTTGGCCTCATTTCCGACTTTAACCCGCAAGGCATCATCCTCCACTTTGCAGTATTCCTCAACTTTCTTCATCAACGACCAGACTGTTTTGGGGGGTCTTCTAGTCAAGGAGCTGCGGAGAGAACTGTCAGGATGCAAACCCATTTTGAAGGTGGTGATGGCCATGGAGTCGTTGCAAGCGTCATCAACAAGATTAAAGCACTCCCAGTAACGTGCCGAATACGCTCTTAGTGTTTCCCCCGGCTGGATCTGCATTGCCCAGAGAGAGTCGGCTTGATTCGGCTGGACCTCGTTGGTGATGAATCTGGCCTTGAAGGATTTCTGTAATTGCTGGAAGCTCTTGATCGAAGCCGGCTCCAGTTTATAATACCACCTGACAGCCAATGGTCCCAAACTGCTGGGAAATATTCGGCACATGAGGGCCTCATCGTCTGCATGCAATGTCATGGCTTGCTTGTAGTGACGGATGTGATCGGTCGGGTCTGATTTTCCATCATAAAGAGTGAACGACGGAGTTTTGAACTTTTTGGGCAGAATCGCCCTTGCGATCCGTCGTACAAAGGGATCATGCTGGTCTTCTTTGTCTGAGTTGTTTCTTCTTCGTTTATGCCTTATACATACACTCTCTTCAGAGGAACTGGTAGCTTCGAGTGGACCCTTCTTTTTGGGCTCCGGGGATAATAAGTCAGAGTCACTATCAGCGTCTTGTTGTCGGGCTCGAGGTTGTCGACCACCTGCCCTTAGAGGTCGTTCCGGATCTTGGTGTACAGCTTGTTTGGACTTCGCTACTTCCAAGGCCAAATCGTGACGGTGACGTTCATTCTCAACGATCATGTTCTCCAACCTCTGTTCGTTTTGCTTTGCTTGCTCCATAATCATTTGCATTGCCTCATGTGCTGATGTCGAGGGTGAACCGAAGTTCAAGGCCCTTCTTGCGGTAATATTCTCTGGCCCGAGCATATTGCTTGGAGTGGTTTCATCTTGCAGCGTAGGGTCGACAATGACTGCCGAAGGATCTTCCGTCATGCCCGCTATGGATGTGCTTGAGTATTCCCACAGACGGCGCCAATTGTGGAGAAGTGGTTTGGAAATACTCTTCCGATCTTAGGAGACGCTCGTGATCCTCAGCTAGTCACCTGAAAATGAATAAACACTCCGGTCGGGGGTGCCAGAATTAGCACTCCGATGGGCAAGTCAGTCTCTACTCTCTGAATTACTTGTATTTTTAAGTTAAGCGTAATGGTTCTTACATACCTCTTTCTGGCTGATGTTTTTCTATTTATATCTTTTCTTTCTTGGGCCTCAGGATTGGGCCCACTTTCAATTCACCATTTGGCTTCTTTTGTAGCAAACCGCTTTTCACTCGGCCCCTTGCTCAACCGACTATTTGGCCGAATAGGGTAAGGTTTGAACATGCGAGACGGGGCCGAGTGCTATATATATTTCGACTCTCCAAGTTCAACTATTCGGCCTCTTTACAACTCCCAATATTCGGCCCCCACAACGATAAATAAACTTGTTATTTAAACTAATTAACTACAACAACTACAGAGGGACAATAATAATAATTCCAACATTAATAATTAATGAGACTAATTACAATAAACAATATTGAATAAATTAGTTACAATGATGATCATGATGTAAGCGAGGATGCGCAAGGGTTGCATGTATGCACATACACAATGTTCAAGAACAACTTTGTCTGTCCCAAGCTTGCTCTGTTTCACCTCAACCACTACCCTCTATTTTTCGCAAAAATACATTACTAACCAAACATTGAGGACTGGTCGGCCCTTAATGAAGCCCGCTGGGCCTAAAAAAGGCCGGCTGTGCCTCAATTTTGTACAAAACTCTATTTTTGTGCTCTGAAGTGAAAACAATGCAGACAGAGTTGTCCAAGCTCTATTTGTCCTTTCCTTCATTCTCTGTCATAGAAAAGCCTTGAGAGAAGGTTAGAATTGTTTCCAAAACCATCAATGAGCAAGTTGATTGCTTGATGATTTCGGATGCAATTTTGGACAAAAATCAATGAATGTAATGAATAGGACCACTCCTCCCTTTTTATCATGGAATGAACTCAAAAAAAGGAAGTACAGATGCTTCAAGGATCATCAAAACGCCATGAATTAGCGTATGACCACTCTTGACTCGATAAACTTGGCATAACGTCCATCCAAGCCCAAGCAATATGACTCATTTTCTTTATATGTGTTGGTTGCTTTTAAACCAATTCTCTTAGTCATTTCCATTCTTTAGTCCATTTGTCCGAAATGATGATTAAGTCCTCTAAAAGGAGAAAAGCGTCAAACAGGAAGTAATTCTCAACATGAAAGAGAGATTATACCGTTGACAATGAATCTCTATAGAGATTAAGCGTGAATCTCTAGTTCATGTGTTGAATAACCGTCAATCGATTGAAACAACTCTCAAATGAAAGAAAGGAATGGCAAGTTGATTCTTAAAATGAGGTCATTAACATGAAAGTTAGACAAAGAAAGGCTAAGAACAACATAATACAAGCTATGTACAAAGACCAATGCTACAACAAAGGAACTAATCAAAGCTTGAATCAATTAAATAGATTAGGACAGCCTTAAAACAGTCTCTAATAAGCCAAAATAGTGGTTGAAAACGCAAGAAAAGAACTCAAAAAGCTAAACAAAAGGTAAAGACAATAAAGCTATGTAAGCAAAAACAAGGAGGGGTGGCCAACCCCTCCAATTTCAAGGCTTCGAACCATGTTTTTTGGCCTTAGTTCAACTCTGAAAATCAATTCAAAAATCAAAGGAAAATAGTGTAAAGGAACCAAGGGTTGAGCTATGAAGATAGGACCAAGTAAGGGTGTTAACCTTACCACTTTTGGTAGCTTATCCAAAACCAAGTTCCGAAACTTAAAATGGATGCAAAACAGCCCAAGAATACAAGAAATAGATAGAAAAGAAGTAAGCAAAAACAAGAACAAAAGTTGCAAGCTTATACCTCTCAAAATGGAGTAAGCTTTGGTTGATGATCAAACTCACTCTTGACACACTCTCAAACTTGAATTATGCTTCTCAAGGGTCAACCAAGGCTCTAAGATGATGAGTCAAGGTTGTGTGTGGTGTATATAGATGATACAAGGAAGGTAGGTTAGCTCAAAGATAGCTTGCAATGAGCTCTCTTTATGTGTATAGGCTTTCTCTTAATTGTTCAACCCCTAAAACAGACGTATGTGGTCGTTTATATAGAATTTGAGCCAGAAATATCATAAATATCTTCAAAAATGGATAGCTAGTAGCCTCCCGCCCAGAATAGTGTTTCTCGCTACCAAGGCCTGACCGGCCCCCAATAGCCACGGGCGACCCTCAATGAGGCACGAGCGGCCCTCAATGATGTCCCTTATTTTTTGTTTCAGCCTTAACACAGGGTGGCACAAGGTGTACAAATGAATTTCTTGGGTATGATTAGTGGGAATATGAAAGGTCTGGGGTTGTTTCGAAGCTTAAACAAGGCTCATTCGGTGAGACCTAGAACCACACACAATACCACTTTTATCATCGAGTGTACCGGATAAAGCGCTCGAGCCTTGCGGATGGTCAAAAATGGGGTGCCCACAACTATAGTTCTAGACTAGTATGACTTAGAATTCACGCCAATAACAGCAATAAAGGGTCAGGTTTTGGCCGACTTTGTGGCAGAATTCACACCAAGCGCCTGCCCAAGATCGACACCAGTGAACCTTGGTCTAACCTACCCAGGATAGCCAGAGGAAAATCAGTTGGAACCACGGAATCCCACATCGGCCAGACAGAAGAAAGGTGAAGAGAAGTTAAAGCCCTGTGATATTTACAACGGCGACTCTTTCCGTCTCTTTGTCGATGGTAGTTCAAACTGACAAGGAGTAGGGGAATGAGTGGTTTTGGTTTTGCTAGATGGGCAAATGATAAAACAGTCCATCCATTTGGGGTTCAAGGCCTCAAACAACGAAGCAGAATACGAGGCACTAATTGCTGCCCTGAAACTAGCAACAACAATTGAAGCCAAGAAAGTGGTAGTCTTCTACGACTCCCAACTCATTGTAAATCAAGCAACGGGCGAGTACATAGCCCGAGATGAGAGGATGGTAACCTACGTCAAAGAGGTCATCAAGTTACTAGCACAATTCCATAGTTGTTGGCTGCAGCATGTCAGCTGAGATAATAACAAGCATGCCGATGCCTTAGCAAACCTTGCTAGTGCTATAAAGTCAGACGAGCCAAGAGTAATTATGGTGGATTACATGTCAGGCCCAAGTATTGAACTTCTAATAACAGAGTATGAAGCAATGTGCTTGGAGTTGGGTCCAAGTTAGATGGACGCCATAGTCACGTTCCTTAGAGATGGCAAGTTGCCAGAAGACAGAAGGAAAGCTCACAAGATCAGACTAAAGTCAGCTAGATTCTGCTTGCCAACAAAAGGCCATCTGTACAGGAGATCTTTTACTAGACCTCTACTGTGATGTGTACACTCATCCCAAGTAGAAAACTTTTTGTATGAGATTCATGAGGGAGTATGTGGAAGCTATGCAGATGGTAGATCACTTTCTCACAGAGCTATATCACAGGGATTCTAGTGGCCCTACATACAGAAAAATGTTGAAGCCTATGTAAAGAAGTGCGAGAAGTGTCAAAGATTTGCACATTTGATACACCAACCAGCTGGAGATTTGAAACAAGTATCCAATCATTGGCCATTTGCCCAATGGGGCATGGATCTTGTTATCCCAGGTAGGCAACCCAAGAGGGGGGTGAATTGGGTTATTAAAAAATTTTACAATATTAAAATTTATAAACACAATATTCAGAATTTTAACAAATAAAAAATAGAATAATAAATAGCAATATAAAAGTAAGAGAGATAGGGAGAGAAAATCAAACACTAAGATTTATAGTAGTTCGGCACGCTAGGCCTACGTCCACTCCCTAAGGAACCTCCTTCAGAATTTCTTTACTATCAAACTGAATTAATACGCCACTAAGTCTTCACCAAACTTGTGGATTTTGCACAGGACTTACTCTTATCTATTGAGCCTCACTCAACAATAAATGCCTTACCCTTACAAAAATCTCTCACAAAAATAATGAATAAAAATAAGTGGTACATAAACCCTCTTTTCAAATAATTCTCTCACAAATAGTAGATATGAAAGTGTAAGAACAAAGGCTACGCTTAGATCTGAAAGTGAAAGAGCAGAATACAATATACTCAAAATTTTGGAGCAACCAGAAATTTTTTTCTTCAAGTTCTTGATTTTTCTCCACACACATCACTTCTATTTATACCTAAAAATATACCCATTGGAAGAGACAAACACTCCTCAAGATGTCAGCTGAATCAATTGTGGAAGGAAAATTTGCAGTCTTGCAAATCTGAACCCTTTTAGGCTTTAGTCAAAATTATACAAAAAAAGCAAAAAGAAAAGCTATTGGAAATGATGTCTTGTATGACTTTCCACATGCCAACATGCATATATGTAACATGATATACTCAAATGTGGTTTAATTGCTTCCGTGATGTATTCTATTATATGCATTATATAAAATATTATAATCAAATATTTGCATACATAGTAAAATATTTTTTATAATAGATCTGAATATATATATACCTTTTTAAAATTTTTGTAGAGATTTTAAACCAAACATAACCTACCACTCCATGTGGGTATATCAATTTTGTCAAAAGAAGACAACCCATCAATATCACATTTGTCAAGATAATACAACCAATCAATCAATTTTTTCAAAATAATACAATTAATCAATTTTAATTTTGTCAAAAAGTGAATAGTGATCAGCTAACCAATCAATTAATTTGTCAAAATATGAATAGTGATCAGCCTATTTTTCAAAAAGTAAATAGTAGAGTTTTCAAAAATATTTTTATTTAAATGATATTTAACAAATATATATATATATATATATAATATTTTGTGTCAAATAATATAAAATATGTATATTAGGCCTCGTTTGGCAAATGGCTTTTTTAGCCAAAAAGCTAAAAAGTCACTAAAAAAATCAAAAAGCCAACAACACATACCAAAAAGTCAAAGATTCTCTTTTCTCTTTACTTTTTGCACATCTTTTCGTAAAAAGTCAAAAAGTCATCCCAAACATACTAGTTTTTTTTAGCTCATATTTTAGCCAAATAGCCAAAAAGTTACTAAATTAGCCTCTTCCCAAACGAGGCCTTATTTATAAATTTTCAATTAATACTTTAGACATCATCAAAATTAAACAACATGATTAACAGATCTTATTAGGCAACTGCACAAGGCAACTTGATAGAGAAAGTTCTTGCTTGTAGCAACTGATTACTTTACAAAGTGGGTAAAGGCTGAACCCCTTGCCAAAATATGAGATATAGATATAAAAACTTCATCTGGAAGAACACAATCACTAGGTTTAGGATCTCCAGAGCCATTGTGGCAGACAATAGCACACAGTTCGACAACAAGCTAATCAAAAAATTTTGTGCAAAATATAAGATCAAGAACTATTATTCAACTTCCAGCTTCTCCTAGTGCAATAGACAAGCCGAGGCGTCCAACAAGACCATCTTGGATGGAATCAAGAAAAGACTGGAAGTCACCAAGGGTAGGTGGATGGAGGAATTGCCCAATGTTCTATGGGCAAATCTACTTGAAGACATTGATGGCGAGGAATTGCCAAGACGTTGAAATACCAACAATTTGAAATTTTTCTATCACCGATTTTTTATTTTTTCTTTCCCTATGTAATTTGAATAGATTTTTAGCCGAAGTATAAATAAAATACTAGCTCGATTTTGTTCTTTACAAAATGTTGTTAACACTTATGATTGTGAGATAAGACTGAGAAAGTCTTAAGGCAATGTTCCCGTGGTGAACAAGGCAATTAACTTGGACTTGCCATGATGGTAGAGTTGAACTAAGTAAAAGACGATATTTCAATGTGAAACAAGGCGAAACTAGCCATGTTTTGGTCAGTTTGTGCGAACCGTCGAGGTAAATAGTACTCTTAGTACAAAAAGGTCAAGCCTTAATTGTTTAGTTTAGGCAAGCCAAACGTGATGACCTCGGCCATGGATGTCTAAGTTAGACTTAGACAAGAATTAGGCAATGCATCCTTAATGTGAACATAAGTGATACTTAGGTTCACATTAGGGGGCAGAAAGCACAAATAAGTTAAAGTAAGCACAACACTTGTAAAAAAATCTAGAAAAATTTTACAAGTTAAAGTCATCTAAGATAACTAATGGAAGTTATATTCGACGTATACTCTAAGATGATTGATCTAAGATGTTCTAGTCCGAGATAATTGACTAGTGCTACATCCGAGGTATTCTATTCCAAGGTAAGAACCACGTTGTTATACTTGGAAAGATGAGAAAAGGTCTAAGTATGGTAACGTACAAGACATAAAGACATTGAGCATACATGAAGAAACAGATAATCAACACTTAGACAAAAAGAGGAATTGCGTTAAAGGAAGAACTTGTTCAATTACATCCAAAGGCACGTCGGCTCGACAAAGACAGAAATTGTTCAAGAGAAGGAAAGAAAAGAAAAAGTACAATCGGAAAGAAAGAAAAAAAAATCCTAAGTGTTAGGAGTATGGTTCTCTGATTGATCCTCCCTGGTTATTGGTGGTGTGTTGGCCGCAAGAGACAGAGAAGCAGTTTTCTTAGCCTCAAGCTCAGTGTCTGTCTCCTTGAGGGTTTTATCTAGGCTCATTTCAGTAGAAAGGACCTTGGCTTTAGAGGTGAAAGTTTTCTTTGGCGAGGCACTTTTGGAGACCTTATCTCCGTCATCTTCAATTAAGTCTAAGACCTGATCATTCAAAGTGGGGACTTGGCCCCAGCAGCAACTTCGGCGTCATCACCTTCCTCGGCGTCAGCCTCTTCCTCTTCAACTTCATCCTCGGGCTGGTTGGGCGAGAGAGGAAATGGCACGTTGAGTTTGCTGATATCACGAAGAGGTGAGTCCTCAGGGACGGACAGCTCCTTGAGGGCCAACATCTAGTCGAGGTAGTAGCCTTTGTTATAGGCCAGGTTAACTTATTTTTTGTATTAGTCCCGAACACTGACTTGCCCTTCTGTATATACCTTCTCATCGACTTCTTTAAGCTCGGCCTTCTTAGTGGCAAGTGCCTCCTGCAGCTTAGCCTCAGCTGCGGCGACCTTAGCCTTAGCAACCTTCGTAGGGTCCTCAGCAGCCTTGACAACATCCTCGGCTAGGGGTGGGCGCGAGTCAGTTGCAGCCATGGAACCTCCAATCCGCCATCCGTCCGCCAGATTGGCGGATTGGAGAAAATTAATCCGCATCCGTCTGCCAATCCGGCGGATGTGAATTGAGCGATTGGCGGATGGATGCGAATCGGTTTGACGGTTTAAAATTTTATAAATTTTCAACATAATTCAACTTGTGCACTTCCTTAAAAAAAAAAAAGTGTTATAGTCAATGACTTAAAAAAGTATTACAATCACTGTATGCCTCATCTAAAAAAAGAAAGTTTGAAACTTTAGAATATCACAATCACTGCATGCCTCATCCACATATTACAATCACAGCATGATTCATCCACATAAAGTATTACAATCTGTGGTTCTTAAAATATAATAACAATTCAAACCACCAAAACCATGAATAGAGCAGCAGTAGAGATTGTATGCCTCTGTATTGTTATATTTATATATGTTTTTGAAAACAAAAACCAACCGGCATATATCATATTTTCTATTTATTATTTTTATAGTTAAATTTAAAAACCAAAAAATATAGATAAATAATACATTTATTTTTTTCAATTCAAAAAATATATTCAAGTTGAAAACTTTTTTTCAACAGAATATTTAAACTCTTTTTCAATTGAAAATACAAACAAAATATTTAAACAAATTAAAAACATAAAATCTTATAAATTATTAGGGGTGCTCGCGGTTTGACGGTTCTGTTGCAGCCAAAGAAATCTTAAATCCGTCATCCGTCCGCTAAATTGGCAGATTAGAGAAAATCAATCCGCAACCGTCCGCTTGTCATCACGCATCCGTCCAAAATGCGATGGATTGGTTCGGTTCGATCGGTTTTGGCGGATCGATATATCCGCTGCTCACCCCTATCGGCAACTTTGGTTGTCGCCTCTGCCTTCCCTTGAGAAGATTTGGCAGCGTTATCCTTGTCCATCAAATTATGAATGCGAGCCTCGACCTTATTTAGTAAAGAAAGGTGACCAGCAACTTCTTATGTCTTTTTGATCAAATCTTTCTTCACCAATTCGACCTTGATCCCATGTGCATAGGCGTGCTGGATGGCCTGCAAGAGAAGAAGCAAATCAGAAAAAATTGGCTAAATATAAAAGGTGAATGGAAAGAGAAGAGTTGAGAAACTCACCAAGACTGAATGCTTCATCATTAAGGCTAAATTCTCGTACTGGTTGAACTCACTAACTTGAGCCATGTCCTCGTGCCGAAGAAGACCCATTGATAGGGTGCACCGACTTCATTGTCTCTGATGACACTATCGTTAACTTTCAAAAGTTGGTCGCCCACCTTGATTTTGGGCAGCCAAGTATCCTCGAGGAGACGTCCCTCTCACTCTTAGAGCCAAAGGACCTTGGCTTCTTGGAGGGAGGTGCCTCAATAGACTCGGCCTTAGCTGGCCTCTTCTCAGAATTCGTAGGCCTCTTCTTGGCCTAAACCAATTTTGATGTTGGTATTGTATCTTTGGTGTCTTTCTCAGAATAAAAAAGAATGGTGGTGACTTTAGCTTTGGCCTTGGTCTTTTTTACCTTCTTAGGCTTCTGAACAGACTGAAGGGATGGCGTAGACTAGACAGTGATGATCTCAGGTAAACCGGTAAAAAAGTCCTCAGCCACTGCTAGTTTGCATCCCATTTCTTCAGAAGTGGCGACAACGGTCACTCTAGTGTTGAGTTTAATCGCAAGAAAGGCGATAGGGGGATTCTCTGGATCATATGCCGGTGCATAGCAACCTCAGCGTTTTTGGCTGCGTGTTCTGCCGGCAGGAGCGTTCGAAGGTTGGTGACGGCATTGACATTGCGATGGGGGAATAAGCTAGGCTGGAGTAGAGGTGGAAGACTGCTCTACAGGATCAGATGTGGATGCCTGGTCTGGCTTAGGTAAAGAGGCTGCTGGTGGAGTTGAAGCAGATGGTGGTGTTTTGCTCCTTGGGACATCGGGGAGAGGAGAGCAGTAAATGGGCACGTAGTTCAGGAGAATAGAGGCCTTGCAGACTTCGATAGGCAAGCCAAGAAGCTGGATAAGATCTCGACTTGGGATGTATGTTTGACAGAAACTTTTGGGTGGCTGAGGTAATTCTGTAAATAACCAAAAAAAAATTAGAACATTGAAGAGAAACAAGTTCATAAGTGTCAAAAATAAATGGAACTTTGGATGACTAAGTTCTTACCCTCATCTTCACTGAAAACTCCTCGGCATAGGGGGTAAAGATGAAGATCATCATTAGGTGCGAACTCCCAATTGCCTGAGACAATTCGATAATCATCACTAGTGCCTTTGTTGGAGTTAGGAAGATCGACTATCAGTTTGTATTTGGTGGATCTAGATTCGAGATAGTAAGTATAGCCGCTGGTGGATTTGAGACCACACATGGTGTAGCAATATTGAATGTCAGACATGGTTATCTTAGCTTTGTGCCAGCGTGACAACTCGGTAATATCGTTTATGACCCTAAAAGTGTTTATGGCCAATTGCATGGGGTTGAGCTTGTAGAAGTGTATCACTTCTTGGAAAAGGATGTCAAGGGGAAATCTAATCCCACCCTCGATAATGGACACTACAGGAAAAGACATGTAGGTCTCTCCAGGTATAATGGAGTCCTTCTTCCCAACCAACCTAAGTTGAACGTCGGCTTGAATATTGAACTCCTAACGAAAGTATTCTGGCTTATTAGGAGAATCTACCCTCAATTTGAACATGCCCATCATCTCAGCTAGGATAAAATTGATAAGGGATACTATGAGAAAGGGGACTGTGTGGGTTAAAAGACCTCTGCAAGACTCTAAGAAACACCTGGGTGAGGATTTTGGGGATCAAGGAAGGGTTTGAAGGCAGAACTTGTTTCAATTTTTCCCAAGTGTGATTTTTAGCAAGTCCTAAGCCTAATTCTATGGAAAAGTAAAGGGGAAATGCAAGAATCAGAGGCAAAAATCTGGAAAACAGGCAAAGAAAACAAAGAAAATGGGGTTCAATGAGAAGAAACACAGATGTGGCAAGCGCAGTGCTGTGTATCCAAGAACGCACTTGAAGCATGAAATAATGATTCAAAACAAAACATTGACATATTCAAAGTGCGAAGAAAGAGGTTGAGCCAATGTGCTAGTGTGCAAAAAATCAAAAATAGGGTACAAAAAATGTAAACCATTGCAGAAAACATAAAAGAGAGGTCAAGAATAGAGAGACTTAAGCATGGATATAGATTTAATGGCAACACAAATGTGAATACAAATGCAAAATGTGATGTACAAACAATCAAGGGAAGAAATATATTCAAGAACAATAAGAAGCCAAAGCCAAATAGAGGACTCATAGAATGAAGTCGATGAGGCAAACCTTGCGGTTGAGTTCGCCAGAGACAAGTGGATAAAATGGAACGGTGGAATGCTCGCCGGAGATGGACAAACGAATGGTTGCAGAAAAGCTTCAGGGAATGGCTATAGAGTTTGAAAGCAAATGTTTTAGAGAGGGAAAGTCTGAAGAAAGAGAGGTTGAAGTTGTAGAAGTGAAAAAATGGAGAGAGAAAGAGAGAGAGTTTTGTTAGAACAAGAAAATGCGACAAAAATTGATGTAACCACCCAGGGCGAAGTGCCTGTGTTGACGTCAGACGGCGTGGCAGAATTGATGTGACATAGTGATGCGTGACAGGTACAGACCAATAAGGTTGTGACACGTAGAAAAAATAGTTGGGATAATGGAGCGTAATAGCTCATGAGTAGTAAAGATTCTTAGAATTCTTGAACTAATGGGGTAATGACCTTGGCTAGAGAAGCGATCTCGGTTGAGATGATAAAAGAACTTAGTTCTTGATTCTTGATGAAGTAGGCATTTGAGTCCTGGTTACTTGAAGCCGACGAGTCATGATCTCGGTTAGAGAAATACCCTCATTTTTCGTTTAGCCAACGTGATTGAAGATCAGATGATATAGCTTCCATCACCTCAGGTTGTCGAGGTAATAGAACCTAGGGACAGTTGTGAGGATGTATTTTGAGAATGACGCCACGTGGTCGAGGTGCCGCCAAGGTGTTGGCCGAGGTGCCACATGGGCAAGGCATGTTCCCGAGATGTTTGCGGTATGGCCAAGATGTGATGTGACAATATCAGAATCCCAAATATTTAGATAAAGGACAAGAGCCCTAGATAAGAGGAGGCTCTTAGTCTGGATAAGGATAAGGCTCTTGAGGAGTTTATCCATATCTAACTAAGAATCTGAGTTAAGCATTGTTCTTGAGTCCTAGGAAGTGAGACTTCTGAGGGACAAGGGCACTGTTGGCTATAAAAGTGAGGCAACCCCTTGGTCTAAGGTAGGCTATTATTTGAAATGCTTTAACTTGTGAGTTGTGTTACTTGTTTGACATCTTTGAGAGATAAGATTGACTGATTTGATCGTCGGAGTGCCCCCGGGTGGATAAGCCACCGTGGTATTCTTGTCTTCTTGTTGATAGATGATTGGCTTAATCTATTCTGTCGCGTGTTCTCCAGCTAAGTTCCCTGTTTAGTTGTGAGGTTGGAAATCAACACCCACACTTACTGATTTGGGGGTGAAATCTGATTCCAATAAGAAACAGGCGCTCCAGCAGCAACAACAAGTGCGATGTAGTGATGAAGATGCTTGGGCTAAGGCTCGAATGCAGAAAAGTGGAGGGTTTGTGCTTGAGAATATGAATAGTGGAAATTGTTCTAGTATATAGGCAATATATATACGAAATGTGAAAAGGCGCGGTCGTTTCAAATTTTGGGTAGTGCACAACGGCTGTAGCAGCAGTACGACACATAATAGGGGCAAGCCACATGTCCTAGAGATGACGACGTATCAGACGTTTCATGCTATAAGGCTGACAAGAATTTTTAGAACCAAATGAATTGTGACACCGAATAATTTTGCTACCTCGGTTGATTTAAGCATTTTAGCTCGGCTAGATATAAGTAATCCCAATCATGCGTGACAGACGGAATTAAGGGGCAATTGAGAGAGTATTTTGTGTGGACAAATTGGGTCTAGCTAGTTTATAGTCTCTGGACGTTAGGTCGTGTTGCGGGCCGAGGTAAGAATGAAGATAGTCCGATTTTGAGTCGAACAAGTGCTAGGTCACATGTGTGCGCCTAGCTGTTTTGGTGTTATCCAAGCCTAAATCGATGTCACGACCCAAACCCACCCCTAAGGGTTTAGCATCGTAACCGGCTAGTAATCCGTAATTACTAAAGGCCTGCTTAACAATAATAACAATAACAGTAATAACAATAATACCATAATAGGGGCCAGCAGAAGCTTGTACATATGTTTGGACATGGACTAGTGTGAATGTCTGTATATCCAAGTTTGTTTGTTCATTTAAGTCCGCACAACTCGTTGAACATTATATGTAAGGGTGGTCGCGGATCGGATTTGTGCGGTTTGCAGTTCAGTTTTGACCCGCCCGCATCTATGCGGTTTAGGAAAAAGTCAACCCGCAACCGCCCGCAGTGCGGTTTGCGGTTTGTGCGGATAGGGTTCGCAGATGTACAGGCGGTTGTGGGCGGTTTGCGGTTTGGACTTTTTTCTTTAAAAAATTATTTTTTAAAAAATACTAATAGCAAAATCACACCAACAAAACCAATAATTCATCAAAAACATTAAATTAGACACATTTGGAATAGAGCACAAAATTCAATATTTTAATAAAACAAACAAAAATATGACAAGTAGAGAGTTGCAGTATTTTTTTAAGTTGCCAAGGTTTTTTCT
Organism: Camellia granthamiana; assembly: GCA_036172215.1. Classification (NCBI taxonomy): domain Eukaryota; kingdom Viridiplantae; phylum Streptophyta; class Magnoliopsida; order Ericales; family Theaceae; genus Camellia; species Camellia granthamiana. Next base: position 104,064,104 of record CM069905.1, on the reverse strand, counting down.
ACCAAATAAAAAACCAAAAGCTACAGTCACTCTACATAACAAAAAGTTTAAGCATACATTACTCTAAATTGTGGAGGGAAGAAGGAATTTGAACTCCTTAGTCAAAAAAACTGAAGCCCATATCCTGCAGCAAGTTGGAATAAAAGAGAAATCAATACAATAATGTTTGAAAGTTGTTCATATGCAAAGAGCATGCATGAATGCACAACGGCCCAGATTTAAAAAATATATATATATATATTCTAAGTGCGGGCGGGTTGTGGCAGGTGCAATTCAAACCCGCAACTCGAAAACTTTCGATATTCCAAACCGCACCTGTGGACGCGCCCCACGTGAGGGACTTATGCTGCCACAGTTCGGACTCGATTTGTCACGGTTCTTAATCTGAACCGAAGAGTCCAAGTTCGGCAAATCGTTTTGAGAAAAAAAACAGATTTTGAAAGAAGTGCCAAACATGGACTGCTTTGCCAGATACAGAGTCGCCACCTAAATATTTTTAATGGGGGAATTTAGGAAACCCTAACTCGGTGCCAAAGGCCACGTGTCCGTCATCACCAAAGTTGCCTCGGCTCGGGAACTTGGGTACGATTGGGGAAGGTCAGCTATGAGCATCCCCTCTCGCCTGATCCGAAGATCGGCCTCTACTAACCATGATATCTTGTTTTGAAGACATTATGCGTTCTTATTCCGGTTATTAGCCTAGAATTACTATGTTATGCGCACAGCAAACAAGTATAGACCAAATCGCCTAAATTGGAACAAAACATTTCATGCTTGTTTTGATGATGGTTTGCTACTCATAAGTAGGCTAAAGATGCAGGTTTTGCCACCCTCAAATGGGCTTTAGAAAAGATAGTTTTGCCATTATCTAGTGGGCTTAAAACTCACAATTTCAATGCATTATTCCAATTTAGGTAATTTGACCTCCATCCACAGGCATTCAAGCAGTTATATCACATAAGCAGCTAGCCTCATGGCAATCATGTTATTATGGCAACACTCACACGCATACGGTATGCTAAAGCATAAAAGCTTACCTAGTACTCCAAGCCAAAACAGGAACTAGTTAGTAATCATATGCATGATCCTAGTTCATGTTAAGATGGCTAATGCAACACATGCAAAATGCAACTATAATAGGCTCGGTTATCCTAAAGATGGCATGTGAAATGCTGCAACTAACAAGTACTTAACTTGGAATTGAAATACAATGCAGTTAGTATGATGCGCCGAGCCCGGTGCATGCAAGACAAATGTATGGATGCACGCATGCATAGCATAAGGTATGCTAAGTTAAATATGCCCTAATACTAACCATTGAAAGCAGGTAAGTAAAAAGGAGAAAGAAGGGGGGGTTGGAAGACATACACACACTTACACACACTTATTACACAATTGCCCTTGCTCAGAGGGTCCGAATAAATATTACAAAACAAATGAATACTGCTAAATTAATTATTACAGACTTCTAATTAATTAACAAATTAAATGTAGAATTAAAGTGGCCACAGCCTCCGCCTCAAAATGTTTGGATGATGCATGCTTGACTCGTACTGCCCGGAAACTCGCTGCCATAGCATTGCTGCCTCTGTTTACACTGCCTAGCTCCTCTGAAGACTGCACAAGTCTTGGGTTAGGTTCTCTGCACACTGTGGAGCACCACCGGCTAGGAGTAATGGCCACCGGCTATGGGAAATGGTCACCGGCCGCTGATGAAGTTATCGGCCATTTATGGATGGCCGGTCGGCACTAGAGATGGCCGGCCGGCCAAAGCTTCCTGCAGAAACTGGTTTTGAAAGCAACAGAGGGGATGCAGTGTATGGCATGGAATATTTAAGCAAATGTAAGCATGGCCACACTCCCTATCATGCAATGGGCTCAAGGGAGCATGACCCTCGACCCTCGGGCCATCAATTGTGCATTTTGATGCATGATGGCCTAAGAGGCCAAGTTTGCAGCTTAATGTAAATGCATGCAACCAAAAGAGATGAATGCCAACACCCTATCATGTTGAGGTCAAGGGAATTGACGACCGAGGGTTGAGACGTGTTACATCACTTGGAGTACGAACACTTCTCAATCTTCATACTTGGTTTGACACCCCAAACCAAGCAAAATGTAATGCAATGTATGCAAGGTGGCTCAAGTATGCAACATGAGGCTAAAAGGTACAAAGCATACCAAATGCGAAGTGACCTATCATACAAAATGCAATATGATACATCCTATCGTACAATGTAAGCATGAAACCAAAGTAATGCAATACAATCATGCAATGATGGACTTAAAACACAAAGGGGCAGACCTCAGCCCACCCCCAAAACAGTGACAAAAGATGCCTAAAATGATGGATAAATACTCATGTAAGCATGCACACCAATAGGCTCAAGACTAAGGCATAACAAAAGAGTATTCTACTACCACTACCCTAAGCAAACATGGCATAAGCTATACAACCAAAACAGAGTTTTAAGGCACCAAAATAAGTCCCAAAACCCAATGATATGGCAGCCCCAAAGGTTTAAACACTTAAGCATGCACAATACTCATTTCAAGGCACAAAAGGACACATCTTCAAAGCATGAAAGAGGTGATGAATACAAGCATACAAGCATGGTTTGGGGACTGAAATGACATGGCAAATGATTCCAAATTATTGAAATAAACCAACTAAGGCGTGTTTATGACTCACATACTTAGGGCTCACAAGCCAAAATGCATAGCAACCATATCACACATGTCAAACATGACCAAATCAGTAACCAATAGACCTCAAGCACGGCAAAATAATGCTAAAACCTTCTTAGGACCAGATCAAAATCATGCTCAAATGATATGCTACAACATAATACACTTTAAGCCAAATGATGGGATTTCAAAGCAAGTGTATTATACGTGCAAAAGGCTAACAAATCAACATGAGACAGAGATAAAATATGCTAAATGAACACCAAATAAGCTCTGAAATAAAGCCAAACAAGACTAGGCGTGCATGCTACGATATTGAGCCAAATATGCAAACAAGAGAGAGACCAAGGGAGAGGGGTGTCCCTCCCCTATGCAAGACCTCAAAACCCCTTCTTCACCACTGAAAATCCACTGGATTTCAGTGGTGAAAAGGTCAATACACAAGAGTAACCAAAGCTTAACAAAGAGAGCACCAAAAGGGCCAAACAAGGCCTAGAAGGGGGAGGTCAACCCCAAACAACAAAATGTCCTTAATGAAAGATCTCAAGCATGCAAATACAAGACTTTTCTCAGTTATACACAAAGTCTAAAACAATAAGCAAGATAGGCAAAAGTCTAGTGCAAGATTGGGGAATCTAAAGTGAAAATGTTACCCTTGAAGAACCCTTGATGAACAGCAAGTGCAGCCTCCTTCCTTTGATCAAAACCAGTCCAAAACCTCAAGAACAAACCCTCAAAGCCTCTCAAGGTCGAAGTATGGTGTAATGGTGTGTGTCTTAGTGCAAAACTAAGGTCAAAACACACTTTTAGGCTTCCAAACACACACAAAGGATGAGAGAGAGGGAGATATAGAGAGAGAAAGTATATGGCAGATATATGTACGTATATTGCTCTGGTTTTTTTGCTCAACCCTTAACAATGGAGGAGGAGGGGCTCTTAGATAGACAATGCCAATGACTTGAAGCTTCTCAAAGAAGCTAAACAAAAAAAGGTCAAAGGGGGCAAGGGGGGCAAGGCTTTCTGAGGAAGCTGGGACAGCTGGCAAGCTTCTTGAGGAAGCTAAGACAAAGGTCCAAGCTTCCTCAAGAAGCTAGACCAAAAGGGTGCAAAAGGGGCAAAACAGCCACACTTATGCACAGGGGCAGGGTTAGTGCATTCCAGCCGGCACAGCTGGTATGCACCATGCCTGAAAAAGGCAAAAAAAGTGCTACCGGCCAGAAAAGGAGGCCACCGGCCAAACAGATGGCCGGCCGGCCACACTGAATGCCGACCGGCCAATGGTATACTTCACCAATGGCCGGTAGCCTCAAAATATGGCCGGTGGCCTCAAGCCACGGCCGGTGGGTTCCAGGGGTAGCTAACAAGTTACTCTGTACCCTTAGAAACAAAAACACAATTGTTTGGTGCAAAACCAAACACAGAACAGTCGAGTTGAGAGATCCTGAGGCAAGGCGCGTAGCCGAGACCTTCGGGAACTCAAAACGAAACACAAACATGAGTAACCACCGAGTGTTCGAGCAGTGACGTCCAAGTCTTGAGGACGGTAAAAAATGGGGTGTCTACAACACCCTACCCTATTGTATTTGTGAAACCGCCCATACGCGTGCGGGTAGGGCAGGTTGTGCGGGTTGGATAACCCTATGCCCAGCTTTAATTATATTGTCACGACCCAAACCCGCTCCTAAGGGTTTAGTATCGTAACCTGGCAGTAATTCGTGATTACCAAAGGCCTGCTTAACAGTGATAACAATAATACCATAATAGGGAATGACGAAAGCCTGTACATAATTAAATATAATGTCCAACGAGATGTGAGGACTTAAATGAACAAACAAACTTGGATATACAGACATTCACATAAGTTCATGTCCAAACATATGTACATACATACTATAACTTAGGGAATTAAATCCCAATAACAAAATGGTTAAAGTAAAAGTCTGGAACAAAACTATATAACATGTGATCATAATCACAAGTGGCAAAGTGGAAACACTCAAAAAGCCTTGACACGTGATGGCTCGGAACCTCGCAGTGAGGCACAGTAGTTTGCTTGACAAAACGGGGGGTTCAGGTCGATGCCGCTAAACCCGATCCAGTGCCTAATCACCTATATACATATAGATATAAATGGTGAGCTAAAGCCCAGTGAATAAAAAATGTGTAAAAGGGTTTATGAATGATGCCCTTATAACAATTCCAAATAGTTGAATTCAGTAAAAAATCAGTTCAATAAACAGTATTCATACATTTCAGTGTCATATGAAATCGTTGTAGTCATACGTGATACATTCCGTAGTAGAACAGTACAGTAGGTCTTAAAGACCGAACAGTCAGTTGATGGCCATCAATACAGTAACAGTAGTTCCAAAGATTGGAATTGACAGAGATCTCTATAACAGTAGCAGTACCAATAACAGTAATAGTTGCTATGGCTGCCACGAGTACAGTTTACAAAATAAGACCATCATTAATTCAAGAAACAGTGTCATTTCAGAATATATTACATTTAATTGATCAGAAAATAATTGCAATTAAACATAGCTTTACAACATTGTTACTCACAGTGGGCTCCTTGAAACACGTGCTAAAATGCACTAAAGATGCAGCGTCTGACCTAAACAAACAAATTCAAGCACCACGATTCAATACATAATTCATTCATTCAGTTGGTTCTATTCGTTCTATACTTATTTAGTTTCTATCTATTGCTTATCCGTTTGGTTAAACTTTTGTTCTTTAATTCATTCGTGTTCATAAGATGCGAATGCACATGAAAAACAGTTTAAAACCATGCAGACGGAGGCCCGAGAGGTAGAAAAGAGAAGCCGAAATGTAACCGGGACTACCCTTACAACCGCACGTGCGGGGGGCACTTGCCGCGTGTACAGAACCTCTACCACACGTGCACTCTACACGTGCAATTATTTCAGAATGTAAGCTGGAACAGAAGAGGGTTGGTTGCTTGAGCGGTGGCCTAGGCTATTCGAGCGGTCTGGGTTAAAATGTGCCAAAAATTGCTCTTATTTTTGGACTTTATTTTCTTCAAAATCTACCTTCAAAACCATATATATCAAAGCCCAAAATTCATGAACACATGTTGAATTTACAATTGCTAACTTCAAACAAGATTTATAAGTTTAAAACAAAGCTCAATTTCTGTAACAACCCTCGTACTGATTACCGATAAACCGCTGAATTATATACTGATTACTGATAAACCGGACTGTTAATGACTGATAATTGAACTGATTAAAGTACTGGACAGACCGATTGAAATCGAAACTGAAACTGAATAAGTTTACATACTGAATTGCATGTTTTATCTGTTGATTGTTTGACTACCTGTTTAAATGTATGTGTTTAAACTGTTAATTGAAGGCCTTATCGGCGGCCGATTTAGAAACCGTTTGATGTTTTATGATCAGTAGAATATTTATGATTTTATGGTATTTTATCTGAAAATTGATTAGGAATGATTAAATTAGATTAAAACAAGTTAATTAACAAGTTGGATTTAATTACATGTTTGCCACTTGAGTGGGTCTTTGTTTAATCACTTATACTTGAGCCTATACACTTAAGTTAGACAATTGATCAGCCATTTCTCCTTGCCTTTGCCGACCAAACAAGAGGAATAGAGAGAGTGAGAGAGATTTGAGCTCACTTAGTTGAATTGGCTAGAATTACTTGGATATTGCTTGAAGATTGATGTGTGTATGACATATTTGAGCTTGTTCATCTTGAATTGAGACTTAGGTAAGGATTATAACCTCTCAAATGTTGAGTTTATGTTGTCCCTTGCATCATTCTTGCATGATTCATGTTCCATTGTAGAGTTAGGCCATGTTCTAGCTCATACATGTTGAATTGAAGCTCAATTGTTGCATGCATGTTGAATTTGATGAGTTTTGAGATGATTTCATGGTAAATGTTGCATGCATGTTCATAATCATGTTTAAATCCATGTTTTCATCTTGTTGTTGAAGTTTGGAGCTCATTAGAGCATGTTTTGAAGCCTTGAATTGTTTAAAAATCTTGCATGTCATGTTTATATCATGTTCATGAAAAATGGTTTGATTTGGAGTTTGATTGAAGCACCCTTGGGTTTTGATTTCTCAAATTGAGGGTTGAAACATGTTATATTATGTGTTTTTATGAGTTTTCCAGAAAATGGGCCCAAGAGGATCGATTTTGGTGTTCTAAACTTGAGTTTCAAACTCAGAACACAATTCTGGGTTTTCCAGAATTCTGGTGTCCGCTCGAGCGGAGTTATGCGCGCTCGAGCGGAGAAATCAAGCTCCCAGCATTTGTTGCATATTTTGTACAGTACGCTCGAGCAGAGGTGTTTACGCTCGAGCGGGGTTTTCGAGCATCCAGTATATTTTACAGACCGCTCGAGCGGAATAAGTCACGCTCGAGCGGGTAATGTTTTTGCCTGTCCGCTCGAGCTGGGAAGTGTGCGCTCGAGCGGGGCTCTCTTTTACCGAAAAATTTCTGAAAATGTTTTCTGCATACATCTTTGCATCCTCATTTCATTCTAGGCATTCTTAGGCCTAGTTTAAGACATCTTAATGAGGATATAGATGTAGAACACACTGAGGCAATTAGGGGTTAAGTTAAATATTCTTTCCCAACTGTGTAGCTTAGTGTGTTCGAACTGTTAACTGTGTAGGGTTGGCGACTGGGGAGACGCATTCTAGCATACTGTAGCCCAATCTCTGTGAGTAACAGATTGTGTAAAGATATGTTCAAAATGGTTATCTTTTGAATACTGAACTGAATTGTTTACTGAACTGATAATGTTTATTGAATGAATGTATGTCCTTTATTTCTGAACTGTACTGTGGCATCCTTAGCACCTACTATTATTGACTGTTACAGAGCTCTGTCGGTTCCCTTGTGGAACCATACTGTTTACTGATTGATGGCCATCACTACTGTTGGGTCTGTTAGGACCTGGTCCTCCTGGACCTACTGTTTATAGGCTAATGGATGTACCACATATGACTGATTGATTGAAATACTGATTGACAGAAATACTGAAAGATCGAATTACTGTATAATGAATTGATTTCATTACTGTAAGGACATTCATTCATAACCTCTTTACACTTAATGTTATTCACTGGGCTTTAGCTCACTGTTTATATATATATGTAGGTTCTCAGCAGCCAGACCGGAGCTAGGAGCGTGGGTTAGTCCCCCAGTTTTGTCAAGCCAGCCTATGTGCCTCACTGCGAGGTTCCGAGACGCCATGCCATGGCTTGGGGTGTTTTTGTGTCCCCCACCTGTCTCCTGACTGTTTTGTATAATTGTATAACTGTTTACTGTTTTACTGCACTGTTATTGAGGGAATAGATCCCCGCACTGAATGTTGTAGATGATTGTATATAGACTGTACTGTTCGAACTGAATGAATGCATGAAAAATGTTTTTGGCATACTGATTTCCACAGCTCAATGGACACTAGTTATTTACTGTAATGGCTTTCGCCAGGCCCTGTACTCTGTTTTACTGTATTACTGTTCTGCAGGCCTTCGGTAATCTCGGATTACTGGCCAGTTACGGTGCTAAACCCATAGGGCCGGGTTTGGGTCGTGACAGAGTGGTATCAGAGCGATACTTAACCACGAGTTATACCGCACACACGTGTCCAAATGAGCTATAGGGTGTCCTAGAAAAGTGATTAGGGCATCTCATGAACTTGAAAAGTGTGTGCTTATGACTGCCTGATTATATGTTAAAGTGTTGAACTGTTTAAGTGTACAACTGCTTATAATGATGACTGTTATAACTGCTTATAGCGGAATGGATAATGCAAACACTGCAAATGAAACTGAATCATCATCCTCTGAGGCCAGAATGGCCAGACTTGAACAAATGATGGGATTGGTACTTGAAAGACTAGACCAACAACAGAACCAACAGCCCCCACCTCCTCCTCCTCCGGTTCACCCGGAACAAAATGTACAGAATGTGAATGCTAATGAGGTGGACATTATTGCACTGACTCATAAGTTCAGCAAACTGAAACCGCCATCCTTTCAGGGAGGCTTGGAACCGCTAAAGGCTGAAGCTTGGGTGCTTGAAACAGAAAAGTTGTTTGAAATGTTTCCGTGCTCTGAAGCCAATAAAGTACTGTTAGCAACCTTCACCCTTCAGGAAGAAGCAAGAAGGTGGTGGATGTTAACCCGCGACACAAATGCTATTATAACTTGGGCTCAGTTCAAGGAGTCCTTCTTTGAAAAGTATTTCCCTCAGTGCATCAGGGACAGAAAAGTAACGGAGTTTGAACAACTGAAACAGGGCACAATGTCTGTTGCCGAGTATGAGAAGAAATTCACCGAATTTGCCAGATATGCACCACAGATGGTGGACACCGAATATAAGAAGGCCAGAAGGTTTGAGGGAGGCCTTAGTGCTGCTATACTGGACCGAATAAATGTTTTGAAAATGCCAACTTATGTGGGTGTGCTCGACCGTGCATTGATGGCCGAGTCAAATATTGCAGCAGTGAAACAATCTGAAACACCAACAACTGAATGGCATGGTAAACGACAGGGTTTCAAATTTAAGAAAGGCAAGCACAATCAGTTGAACAAGAAACAGAATACGGGGTCAACAACTAGCCCCAGCCAAGGGAGTGGATTCATTCCACCCTGTTCTGTATGTGGCAATAAACACAAAGGGGTTTGCTACCAGATTTCAGGAGCTTGCTTCAGATGTGGCAAGGTGGGCCACAGAATTAAAGACTGCCCTTCTGCTCCACCAGCTAGTGGTAAAGCTGCACCAAGTGCAGCAGCATCAAATGTAGCACCAAAGCCTAACCCCAAAGCTACCGGGAAAGAGCCTGTGAGGCAGGGCCGAGTATTTGCCCTAGTACCGGGAGATGTTCAGAATACTGAGACCGTTGTGTCAGGTATCCTCTCTATTTGTACTCAGAATGCATATGTATTGATTGATTCGGGGTCTACACATTCTTATGTGTCGCATGCTTTTTCACGGAAATTGAATAGACCCTTAGAACCTATGAATTACTTGTTAGCTGTATCATCACCTGTTGGAGGATCCATGACATGTGCATATATGTATCCTGCTTGTGAAATTATTGTTGGGGATATGCATCTGTTTATTGACTTACTGCCGTTGAACATAGATCATTTTGATGTGATATTGGGGATGGATTGGCTACAAAAATATCATGCCACCATAGATTGTGTAACGAAACAAGTAGTTTTCCGTCCACCTGGTTTACCTGAATTCGTATTTAGTGGAGTTGGAGTAGTACCTCCTCCGTATCTGATTTCTTCTGTAAAAGCTGTCAAATTGATTAGAAAGGGATGTAAAGGATATCTGTGTTTTGTATTGACTGTATCTGCTAACGATAATGTTAAAACTGATGTGAATTGCATTCCTATAGTCAGAGAATTCCCAGATGTGTTTCCAGCTGATCTGCCAGGGGATTTGATTGATAGGGAAGTTGAATTTACTGTTGATGTGATTCCGGGTACACAGCCAATGTCTAAAGCTCCCTACAGAATGGCTCCAACTGAACTGAAAGAATTGAAGGTACAATTGCAGGAACTGTTAGACAAGAAGTTTATCAGACCCAGTACTTCACCGTGGGGTGCACCTGTTTTGTTTGTAAAGAAGAAAGATGGCTCACTGAGACTGTGCATTGATTACCGAGAATTGAACAAGGTAACTGTAAAGAACAAATATCCCTTACCGCGTATTGATGATTTATTTGATCAGCTACAGGGTGCACAAGTGTTTTCCAAGATTGACCTTAGATCGGGGTACCATCAACTGAAAGTTAAACCGGGAGACATTGACAAAACTGCTTTTAGAACGAGGTATGGTCATTATGAATTTCTAGTTATGCCGTTCGGAGTCACGAATGCCCCAGCTACATTTATGGACCTCATGAACAGAATTTTTAAACCATACCTTGATGATTTTATTGTGGTATTCATTGATGACATATTGATCTATTCTAAGACTGTAGAAGAACATGAACATCATCTAAGACTTGCCCTGCAAACCTTAAGAGAACAGAAACTGTATGGTAAACTGTCTAAGTGTGAGTTTTGGCTTGATCATGTTATGTTTTTGGGGCATGTTGTTAGCAAAGATGGAATTTCTGTTGATCCGCAGAAAATTGAAGCTGTAGTGAACTGGCCTAGACCAACCAACGTGACTGAAGTCCGAAGCTTTTTGGGATTGGCTGGATATTACAGAAGATTTGTCAAAGACTTCTCCAAAATTGCCTTACCACTGACTCAGTTGACACAGAAAGGGATATCATTTGATTGGACTGACCAACGGGAATCAGCATTACTTAATTCTAACTTGTTAAAATGAACGAATCAGACATGTTTAATTTTTACTCTAACCTATCTGTCCACAGTAACGCAATTCAAATAATCACATGACAAATCAATAACACTTTATAACACATAATCACATAATTAACAATAAGCATATAATCAATATAATTAATTTGCTTAATTAAGGAGGTGGTCGTCACATTCTCTTCCCCTTAGGACGTTTAGTCCTCCAAACTCAATTACTTTTCTCCGGGAAGAACACAGGATCAAGAGGGAAAAGGTCTGGATATCTTTTCTTCATATCATCTTCCCTTTCCCAAGTTGCATACATACCATCATGATTTTGCCAATCCACTTTCATTAACAAAATTTCTTTGTTTCTTAACTTCTTGATTCATCGCTTTACAATCTGAATGGGCCGTTCTTCGTAAGTATAATCATCACTCAAAAACACATGGGTAGGCTCAATAACATGAAAAGGATCCTGGAGATAATCCCGTAACATCAAAACATGAAAGACATTATGCATATGCTCCATTTCGGGAGGGAGAGCTACATGATATGCCATTGGATTAATGTTTTCAATTATCTCATACGGCCCAACATACCTTGGTGCTAACTTGCCTTTGGTTCCAAAGCGAGTCTATCCTTTCATTTGTGTTACTTTAATAAAGACATGGTTGCTCACTTCATATTCCCTATCTCGCATTCGGACGTCAGTGTAGCTTTTCTATCAGCTTTGTGTGGTTTTCAATCTTTGTTGAATTAACTTCACATTTTCCGTTGTTTCATGTACAATTTCGAGTCCAAGTAAAGGCCTATCTCTAACCTCAGCCCCACAAATAGGAGACCGACATTTTCTACCATATAAAGCTTCGAAAGGTGCCATGCCAATACTTGAATGGAAACTGTTATTGTAGGCAAATTCAGCTAGAGGCAAATGAGTTTCCCAATTTCCTTGAAAATCAAGTACGCACATACGCAACATATCTTCCAGAGTTTGGATTGTTCTTTCTTATTGGCCATCGGTCTGCAGATGATATGCACTGCTCAGTATCAATTTAGTACCCAACGCCTTTTGGAAACTTTGCCAAAATCTCGATGTGAATTTCGAGTCCCTATCAGAAACAATTGACACGGATACTCCATGCAATCTAACAATCTCATTAATGTAAATTGTAGCCAACTTATCTGCATTATAGAATGTTTTGACAGATAAAAAATGAGCAGACTTAATCAAACGATCAACAATTACCCAAGTTGAATCTATACCTCTATTGGAGCGAGGTAGTCCCACAATAAAGTCCACAGTAATATGCTTCAATTTCCACTCCGGTATTGGTAGTGGTTGGAGCAATCCTGTAGGTCGTTGGTGCTCGGCTTTGACTTGTTGGCATTGTAAACACTTGGACACAAATTTGACAATTTTTTTCTTCATCCCCAGCCACCAGAAATTAAGCTTCAAGTCTTGATATATTTTTCTATTTCCTGGGTGGATAGAAAATTTTGAACTGTGGGCTTCTTGCATAACTCGCTTCTTCAAATTAACATCATTTGGTACATATAATCGGACTTGAAATTTCAATACATCATTCTCAAAAATAAATTTCGGCCTCGGTTTGGATTCCCGTCCATCAATAATCTTCTTCAGAAAGTCATCTTGTAATTGTTTTTCTTTAATTTCTTCAAGTTTTGCCAGTTGTGCAGATATAGCAGCCAATGTCTCGCCTTGTTCTTGCAAAACAATTTCAACTTCAAATTTCTCAAGTTCTTGTAACAATTCTCTTTGCCCAGTTAGTAAGCAAGCCAAATTCCCAATTGATTTTCGACTAAGTGCATCGGCAAAAGTGTTAGCTTTCCCTAGATGGTACAAGATTTGCAAGTCATAATCTTTTATCAATTCCAGCTCTCTCCGTTGTCTCATGTTCAACTCTTTATGGGTGAAAAAGTACTTTAAGCTCTTGTGATCTGTATAAACCTCACATGTTGCCCTATACAAGTAGTAGTGCTAAATCTTCAATGCAAATACTATTGTAGCAAGCTCCAAATCATGAGTCGGATAATTTTTTTCATGTGACCTCAGTTGTCGGGAAGCATATGCTATTACTTTACCATTCTGCATCAATACACACCCCAACCCCTTATAAGAAGCATCACTAAAAATAGTAAATCCATCCATACCTGAGGGTAAGGTGAGAATCGGTGTAGTCACAAGTCAAGTCTTTAATTCTTGAAAAGCTGATTCTCTCTGATCGGTTCGGTCAAATGGGATTCCTTTCTAAGTCAACTGAGTCAAAGGCAAAGCAATTTTGGAGAAGTTTTTCACGAATCTTTAGTAGTATCTAGCCAAACCTAAGAAACTTCAGACTTCAGTAACATTAATCAATCTAGGCCAATTCACAACTGCGTCGATCTTCTGTGGGTCAACTGAAATGCCATCTTTATTGATCACATGCCCCAAAAACATAACACTATCAAGCCAAAATTCACAATTTGTCAGTTTGCATATAGCTTCTGTTCTCTCAAGGTTTGCAAAGCAATTCTCAAGTGATGTTCATGTTCCTCTTTACTTTTGGAATAAATCAAAATGTCATCTATAAAATAACCACAAATTCATCGAGGAATGGCTTGAAAATTCTATTCATGAGATCCATAAATGCAGTAGAAGCGTTAGTAACTCCGAAAGGCATAACAAGAAATTCATAATGTCCATACCTTGTTTGGAATGTAGTCTTTTCAATGTCCTCAGCCTTGACCTTCAATTGGTGGTATCCGGATCTAAGATCAATTTTAGAAAAGACATAAGCACCTTGCAATTGGTCAAATAAATCATCAATGCGAGGCAACGGATACTTGTTCTTCACTGTCACCTTGTTCAGCTCATGATAGTCAATACAAAGCCTCAATGAACCATCCTTTTTTTTTCACAAATAAGACTAGAGCACCCCACAGTGATGTACTAGGCCTGATAAACTTCTTGTCCAACAGTTCTTGTAATTGAATTTTTAACTCTTTCAATTCAATAAATGCCGGTGCCATACGGTACAGAGCTTTGGAAATTAGCTGTGTCCCCGGCATCACCTCAATAGTGAACTCAATCTCTCTGTCAATCAAATCCCCTGGCAAATCATCTGGGAATTCTCTGACTATAGGAATACTGTCTACATTAGCTTTATTAGCAGGCACAGTCAATACACAACACAAATACCCTTTACACCCCTTTTTAATCAACTTGCATGCTTTCATAGATGAAATCAAATATGGGGGAGGTACGACACCAACTCCATTAAATATAAATTTAGGCAATCCAAGTGGACGAAAAACAACTTTTTTTGTTACACAATCATGGAGGCATGATATTTTGTTAATTAGTCTATCCCCAAAATTACATCAAAGTGATCAAGATTCAGAGGCAACAAATCTACATACCAAATCACATTCCCAGCAATAATTTCACATGCAGGATACATATAAGCACAAGTCATGGATCCCTCCAGTAGGTGAAGACACAGCTAATAAATAATTCATGGGTTCTAGCAGTCTATTTAATTTTCTTAAAAAAGCATGCGAGACAAATGAGTGTGTAGACCCCGAATCGATCAAAATATAAGTATTTTGAGCACAAATAGGGAGTACACCTGACACTACTGTCTTAGTATTTTGCACGTCCCCCGGTACAAGTGCAAACACTCGGCCTTGCCTCAAAGTTTCTCTCACAGTAGCTTTAGGATTCGGTTTTGGTGTAGCGGTTGATGCTGCAGCACTTGTTGCTGGTCTACTAGTGCCTTGATATGCGATAGGACAATCTTTGACTATGTGGCCCACCTTACTACACCTACAACATGCCCTAGAAATTTTGTAACAAACCCCTTTATGTCTTCTGCCACATTCTGGACAAGGCGGTATAGAAATATTCCCTTGACTGGAACTGCTTATTGACCCTATATTCTGCTTTTTATTCTGCGAGTTATTCTGGCCCCTTTTTAAATTAAATCCTTGTCTCTTACCCCGCCATTCAGTCATCGGCGTCTTAGCCTGCTTCAGTTTCTCAAATTCAGATGCTTTCCAATCCCTAACACATTGAGGAAAATATTAATCATAAAAAGCCTATTTAAACTGAGTCCAAGTTATATTACTGTTAGCATCACGAATAAGCATCCACCATCGCCTTGCGTCTTCTTGTAAGGTGAAGGTAGCCAATAGTATTTTCTGTGCCTTTGAACATGGAAACACTTCATATAATTTTTCAGTTTCTAGGATCCATGCTTTGGCTTTCAGTGGCTCAAGACCTCCCTGAAATGTCGGTGGCTTCATTTTGTTGAACTTTTGTGTTAAGGCTATGACATCGTCATTGGTATTTGGTTCAACTAGCACTGGTGGCGAAGGAGGATGTAGGAGCTATTGATTATGTTGTTGTTGCCTTAATGCTTCAGTCAATATATTCAACCATCCTTTCGAATCTTGCATTTCTTGCTTCTGACGATATAGTTTCATCTATATTTGTTGCATTCTCCATCGCACTATATAAAATATGGTAATAATAAACATAAGAAAAATGGTCTTCTTATTCATGTTAGCAAATATACACAAAACATGTCCACACACACCTAAATATGTTCATGAAATGCCCTAATTTCTTTTCTAGGACAACTTATAGCTCATTTGGATGCATGTGTGCAGTAAAACTAGTGCTCTGATACCACTATGTCACGACCCAAACCCACCTCTAAGGGTTTAGCATCATAACCGGGTAGTAATCCATGATTACCAAAGGCCTGCTTAACAGTAATAACAATAATATCATAATAAGGGATGACGAAAGCCTATACATAATTACACAGAATATCCAACGAGCTATGAGGACTTAAATAAATAAACAACTTGGATATATAGACATTCACATAAGTCCACGTCCAAACATATGTACATACATGCTATAACTTAGGGAATTAAATCCCAATAACAAAATGGTCAAAGTAAAAGTCTAGAACAAAACTGTATAACATGTGATCATAATACAAATGGCAAAGTGGAAACACTTAAAAAGCCTTGACACGTGACGGCTTGGAATCTCGCAGTGAGGCATGGTAGTTCGCTTGATAAAACGGGGGTTCAGGTCGATGCCGCTAAGCCCGATCCAGTGCCTAATCATCTACATACATATAGACATAAATGGTGAGCTAAAGCCCAATGAATAACAAATGTGTAAAGGGTTTATGAATGATGTCCTTATAACAATTCCAAACAGTCAAATTCAGTAAAGAATCAGTTCAATAAGTAGTATTCATACATTTCAGTGTCATATGAAATCATTGCAATCATACGTGGTATATCCCATAGCAGAATAGTATAGTAGGTCTTAAAGCCCGAACAGTTAGTTGATGGCCATCAATATAGTAACAGTAGTTCCAAAGATTGGAACTGACAAAGATCTCTATAACAGTAGCAGTAGCAGTGACAACAACAGTAACAGTAATAGTTGCTATGGATGCCACGAGAACAGTTTACAAAATAGGACCATCATTCATTCATTTAAGAAAATAGTACATTTAATCAATCAAAAAATAATTACAATTAAACATAGCTTTACAACATTGTTACTCACCGTGGGCTCCTTAAAACACGTGTTAAAATGCACTAAAGATGCGGCGTCTGACCTAAACAAACAAATTCAAGCACAATGATTCAATACACAATTCATTCATTTAATCAGTTCTATTCGTTCTTTACGTATTCAGTTTCTATCTGTTGCTTGTCCGTTTGGTTAAACTTTTGTTCTTTAATTCATTTGTGTTCATAAGATGTGAATATACATGAAAAACACTTTAAAACCATACAAACGGAGGCCCGAAAAGTAGAAATGATGAGCGAAAACGAAACCGGGACTACATTTACAACTGCATGTGCGAGGGCACTTGCCGCACATGCGGAACCTCCACCGCACATGCTGTAACACCCCAAAAAATGCAAATTATAATTATATGAATTATCCATGTGTTAATTGCGAATTATATGATTTAATTCGTGTATATTTGTCCAAATTGGGAAATTATTTGTTGAGAATACAACTTTGGAATTGAAATTGATGACATAAATGGGTCCAGAAATCAAAATTGAGTACAAGGATATGTTAATTGGAATTTTTAGAGTTATCTGGGAAGTTTAATTAAAAATTAAACTTGTCTGATTCGTTAATTTTAATAAGTTAAAATTAAATAATTGGATATGAAATTAGTGCCTAATTTACATTAGGCAAATTGAAACTAACTTGATTTAAGTCATAAATATTAGAGGTTAATTTAATTTAATTTATTTGAGCTAGTTAACTACAATTTAAGCTAGAAAATTTAATTATTATTATATTAGTTATTCTACTCATCTCATAAATATAGACTAAGAGAGAGAGTGCTTGGTTGCCTTAAGTTAGTCATCTTTTTACACACCAATAGACCATGTAGAGAGAGAAATGAGAGATTCTGGAGCTCAACAAAACAAGGAAAGAAGAAAAGAATAGAGAGAAGAAGAGCATTGAAGAAAACTAATTAACTCTTCACAATTCATCAAGTTGAGGTAAGATTTTCATTTAATTTCTTGAAATTTAACTTCCCACACTCATCATCTTCTAAGACAAAGGGTCAATTAGGATGAATTCTTAATTAATTGGGAGCTTTAATGTTGGAATTGACAAAGTAGAGCATGCAAGCTAAGTTAGGAAAGAATTGAAGGAAATTGGCCTTAAATTCAACATGCACGGCATGAATTCATGATATCTTTGTTTACATATACATTTTCTTGCATAAACTTCATGAATTCTCTAAGTTTTAAAGAGCTTTCATCATAAAGTTTGGACCACATGGTTCATAGTTTATGATAGTTTTGGAGTCTTTGATTAACCAATTGGAAGAATTAATTCTAGTTTGAGCATGCATGATTTTATTGTGTTCATACTCATTTCTTTTTGCATGGGTTTTCAATTTGCAAGGAAATTCCATGGGATGTAAAGTTTTAAAGTTCAAATATGTATATCTATGTCTATATATTTTATTTCAAAAGTTTATTTGATTTTTATTGGAAAACTTGAGTTGAATTTATAATTAATTAGAGGATTTACTCATGTAATTAAGAACTTAGGACATGCATGTTAGAAAATGGAAGAATTGTTCAAATTAATTCCTAATCTTTACTTGCATGGCATATTCTTAAGAGAACTTGGGTTCTAAACTTGTTTTTAACCATGATTCATGTAGTTTAAGGAGGTATTAAGCATGAATTAGAGCTTGGGTTCAAGAAAATGGATGTTTCATGAAATTGAATTTCAAAAATGGAAAATGGGTTTAATTTGATATTTAGAGCCTTATAAGAATTCAATTAAGCATCTAATTTAGGTTCATAGAATTAGATGTAGTCAAATTAAGCCTTAATTGACAATTAATTAAATTTAATTGAAATTGAGTTAGGCTTAAAATTATGGAAATAAATGTGAAGATTAATTATTTGGGCCTTGATTTGCTTGAAAATAGAGTTGAAATTGCAAAATGTGCATATTTATGAGTTTCTGATTCAGTAATTTAAACATAACTGAATAATTGTAATTTAATGTGTATCAACCAAATTTAAGTTTAATTGTGAAATTAGTGAACTTAATAAGAGTTAGTATATGATTAGATTATTTATATTTAATTAGTTTGGTTAACACATGACATGTTTTAATTAGAGGTTAAAGGAAATTAATAATCTAATTAATTCCTAATTCTAGTCATCTATATTTAAAAGCTTAAGTGAACTAAATATGTTTAAGATGATTGTGTATAGTGCTATGCATATTTGTGATTGTAGGTTACAAGTCAAGGACTGCTTGACCAACCGTTCTGAAAGCCCGCTGTGAGTAACATTTCTGTAAAAATATATTGATATAAATTATGTTTTAATTGTTATCGATAAGCTATGGTTTCTTGAAATGTTGTCTTGATTATGTGAACGAATGTCCCATTTGTGAATCTATTATGGCATCCACAAATAGTCCCAAGTCATAAGGGACGACATGTAAATGCGGGTCCATGACATATATGTGATACGAGATCTCGTTAGCCACTTCATTGTGGTGATATGTGTTTAATCGGTATCCGAAACCGATTACTCTAGTCGGAAGACGATATGTGATATGTTCTGTGAGATGTACCATTATGTTATGTTCTGATATGAGACTGATATGAATGATTGTGTCATGATTTGTTCTACGGATATGATATATTTGGAATTCGTTCACTAACCCCTTTACTTTAATGTTATTCACTGGGCTTTAACTCACTGTTTTTTTTATATATATGTATAGGTGAGCGTCCTGGAAGTTAAGCTTAGGCGGAGTCTTGAACTGAGCCACTGTTTTGAAGCCTACCAAGTGTTTTGGGTGTCTCCGAGTTGGGGCTAGGCCTGGGAGGCCGTTAGCAAGCTTTCGGTTATGTTATACACTTTTGACCCGTACATATGTTTTGTATAAGATATTATGTTATATGTTATGTAATGTAAGTGGGTAAATTAACGCTTTTGCATGTGATTATTTATTCATATAGATGCACAACTCATTGGACTATTGGTGTTTTTGTTTATTGCTTCTGCAAGCCCCGATTATTTTGATTATACAGGAAGGCCTTTGGTAATCTCGGATTACTGGCCGGTTATGACGCTAAACCCATAGAGGCGGGTTTGGGTCACGACACATGCGCCCTACACATGCAATTATTTCAAAATGTGAGCTGGAACAGGGAAGGGTTGGCCGCTCGAGCGGTGGCCTAGGCTGCTCGAGTGATTGGGTTAAAATGTGCCGAAAATTACTCTTATTTTTGGACTTCCTTTTCTTCAAAATCTACCTTCAAAACCATATATATCAAAGCCCAAAATTCATGAAAACATGTTGAATTTACAATCGCTAACTTCAAACAAGATTTATAAGTTCAAAACAAAGCTCAATTTTCATGCCATGATCAAGTTCTTTGAGTTGACATAGAAATTCTTTAAACTTGCATTTTTTTGTGCTCCAAATCCTCAAATCTCATGAAATGTCCCTTCAATCTTGAAAACTCATGCAAGAATGATGTGTATGATCAAGAATAAAATCATGCATGTCCATAGTTGAGCTAATTCTTCCAATTTAGTTGCTCAAAGACTCCAAGACATTATAAAAGCATTTTAAACTTCCAATTCCAACATCAATGAGGATAGTTCTTTGAAACTTGTAGAACTCATGAAAATCATGCAAGAAAATATGTCTATAAACAAAATATCATGAATCATGCCAAGCATGTTGGTCTTGAGCTAAATTTCTACAATTCTTTCTTTATTTGTCCATATAAGTTCCTATCATCAATTTACACTACTAAACTCATAATTATGCATGATCTCCTTTATATTTCAACTCAATTTCCAAAGGATGATAACCATGACATCTCAATTTCATGAAATTAAAGGAAAATTCTCACCTTAAGTTGGTATATTTATGAACAATTCAAGTTCCCTTTTCACTTCCTCTTCTTCCTATCTTCTTTCTCTTTCTTGAGCTCTATTTCTCAAGGTCTTTCCCTCTCTTTCTACGTGTATATACCTAGGCTCAACAAGTCCACTACACTTCTCTCTTACTCCTATTCAATTTGATGAGTAATACACTAAGTCTTTAATTATACATACATTAGGCCTAAGTTAAATGGGCTAATAAATCATATTAACTACTTTAAATCAAATTCACTCAAATTAAATTAATCCTCATCATTTATGACTTAAGTCAAACTAAAGTTAATTATACTAATGTGAATTAGGTTCTAATTTCTATCCAATTACTTAATTCTAACTTGTTAAAATTAACAAATCAGACATGTTTAATTTTTACTCTAACCTATGTGTCGACAGTGGCGCAATTCAAATAATCACATGACAAATCAATAACACTTCATAACACATAATCACATAATTAACAATAAGCATATAATCAATATAATTAATTTGCTTAATTAAGGAGGTGGTCGTCACAATCGAACTGCATGAAGCACAGTTAGACAAACCAAGATGCAAGTTAATTGGTTAAGGGAAAAAGCCGAGCAGTCGTAGCTCGGCAGCTTACCATTCTCATGTTGAAAGCAGCACGACTCAGTCAGCCTTTTCACTTGGTTTGCAGTGAGCAGGGTGTTCCAAGGATAAGCATTATCCTTTAGGAATGTGATTCCTAGGAGGACTCTGCTATGGAAAATTCGAGTCCTAGTAGAAGTGTGCCACATGGAATCCATAAAAGCTCATGACAGAACCTATTCTTAGGTATTGCAATTCTTACTCTCGAATTCACAGAGCTTTTTGTCTTTTGTCAACTTGCTGACTTAGGCATTTGAGGGGTTTCCGACACACACTACAAAAAAAGTCACTTTTAGCTACTAAAATATTGGTTGCCAATTGTCTGTTTTTTGGTCGCCAAAGCCATTCTGCGACAAAAAATTTTGGTCGCTACATTTGTCACCAAAACCCTGTCGGGAAAGGTTTTGGAGGGTTTTGTCGACTAAAAAACCTTTGGTCAGCAAAAAGCAAGTCTTTAGGGACCAAAATTTTGGTCGCCAACAGTCAATTATATTTCTTTAAAATCATACATTCACCGACCAATGTTTTAGTCGCCAATAGTCAAGGAATCGCCGACCAAAGTCTTTAGTCGCCAGAAGCTACCAAACGGCGACCAACATTTTTAGTCGCCAAAAGCTTCATCCGTGAAAAAAAATAATTCCTTGTTAAGCTTTGCATCCGCCCTTAAAAAGACTCAAACCACCAACCTCCCACACCATAAACCTTATGCACCATACACTTCTCACTACGCCTCTATAACACCACATGATTATATATGTAATATATATTATTTATTTAGTACATAGACCCGTATTAATATAAAAATATATATATAAAAATAATTATTTTTATTGACATAATTTATGTAAAAATAAATTATTTAGTAGCAAAATAAAAATAAAAATTTAACTTTTAGCGACCAAAATAATTTTGGTCGCCGAAGAGACATTCGCGCTAAAAAAGACCACTTTTCGCTACTAAACATTTTTTTAGTTGCCAATTGTAGACTTTTTGGCTACTAAATTTTTTTTAGTTGCAAAAAACTTACTTTTTGGCTACTAAAAAATGTTTTGGTCGGTAAAACCCACATAATTGGCGACCAAACTTATAATTAGTCGCCAATTGTAGACTTTTTGGCTACTAAATTTTTTTTAGTCGGCAAAAAATGTACTTTTAGCTACTAAAAATGTTTTAGTCGGTAAACCCCACATAATTGGTGACCAAAATTATAATTAGTCGCCAATTGTTGACTTTTTGGCTACTAAATTTTTTTTTAGTCGGCAAAAACTATACTTTTGGTTACTAAAAATGTTTTAGTCGGTAAAACCCATATAATTGGCGACCAAACTTATTTTTAATCGCCAATTGTAGACTTTTGGCTACTAAATATTTTTAGTCGCCAAAAGGCTTCACAATTGGCTACTAATGCTTTTTTAGTCGCTGAAAGCTATACTTTCAGCGACCAAATTCTTTTTAGTCGGGAAATTTGGTCGCCGAATGTGTTTTTTCTTGCAGTGACACACTCGCCGGCTAGTTCACATTTGTGTTTTCAGGTGATTGAACGACGACGTTTGGAGAAGCAAAAGCTTGATCAATAAGATTATACGAGAAATATTATTTCGTACTCGTACAAATATATATACTTCTTTCTATAACTTAAATTTTTTGTTAAACTAGCATACTTAATTTACAATTAAATTTTGTTAATATTTCAAAATTAAATAAATATTCAAATTATCTAAATAATTTAATAGTACTAAAAAAAATAAATTAATAGGTATATTTATCAAGTTTACTGTGTGTGTTTAAAATTTATAAATTCTTTTAAGGTCAAACTTCGAATGG
This sequence comes from Camellia granthamiana, assembly GCA_036172215.1. Classification (NCBI taxonomy): domain Eukaryota; kingdom Viridiplantae; phylum Streptophyta; class Magnoliopsida; order Ericales; family Theaceae; genus Camellia; species Camellia granthamiana. The sequence goes on along the minus strand of CM069905.1, from coordinate 104,041,143 downwards.
CTAGATTATATTTAATGTTAGGTCAAATTGGTCTTGTAATGACACCTATACTCTTACTATATAGTGTGGATGTTTGAGAAATTGCTATTTTAGTAGGCTAAAATTTTTCTGTTTAGAAAGATAGTTGGATTTTTTTTTGTAATTGGATGTGATGTTTGCGAGAGAAAAAATGAAATGATTATGGATTTGATATGACATTTTGTCTTATTAGCTATTTTAATCTATTTTGTCTTTTTGTAAATTTTGGCCAAAAAAAAAAAAGAAGCTACAATCCAACTTGTCAAACACCCCAGTATAAGCCTAATCTAGTGTTTGTCCACCCTTAGTATATGGTATTTTTTTTTCCTTTGATCGAGAAAAAAATCTTTAAATAAAAGGTCTGATCAATCTGGTACAATGATATCATAGTATCTCAAAAAGAGATAACCAACTTTCATGGAATGAATGATCTAAGCTTTCATATAGATAGAGAAAAGGCCCCCTATAAGGGAGGGAAACAAACCACCATGCAAGAAAGATTATTACATTAACAAATTAAAAATTACGACAGCCAAATAGAAAAAACATATTCAAATCGCCACCAAAACTCATCAAAAACTTCATTACTCTGCAATTTTCAACTTGAAATCTAAAAACCCTACCTCCGTTGGTCAATATAAACATTGAGATTAAGGTGATCGCCTAGAGTCGTGTGTTTATTATGAGCACTATTCTCGTCATTTTTTTTTTGTATTATATTATTTATTTTTTTTCAAAAAAATTAAACTAAAATAAAACCCTTTTGGCATTGATTTTTGTTTTCAAAAAATTATAAATAGCTTATTAAATTTACTAAATAATTGTAACCACAAAAAAATATAAATAAAAATAATGTTTCACCTGTTTATTTTTATTTATTTATATCTACTCATACTATTTCTAGTCATCACGCATTGCTTATCACTCCTATCGGCCACCACATCCGGCCATTGTTGTTGGTGATCTTCTCCAACCATTTTTTACTATCACCTCCCACGGTTAGCTACTATCTCTGGCCACTACCTTTGCCCACTACTTCCTATGGACAACAATAACCTTTTGGCAATCACAAATCATCTCTGCCCATCATCTTTGTCGACCAACAATCACTTTTGCACATTATTTCTAACCATCGACAATTATTTTCAGCCACTACCTCTCATTGACTATTCATTTTCACTTTTGTGTTTGTTAATTAAAATTTTAAAATACATGAGTACCAAACATATTTTTTTGTAAATAAAAAAATTATGGTAAATTTTAAGAATCAACACCATAATACTATCCATAAAAGAATAATAGATTAATTTGATAATTATAATCACACAATTTTATTAAATTAAAAAAACAAAAAAAAAATGACATGTATAATTTTAAAAATAAAATCTCTATTTTTTAAATACATATATAATAAAATTATAATATTACAATTATCAAATCAATTTGATTTTTTTATTAATAATTTAAACTAAAAAGCTAACATTTAACAAAATCTATATTATAATTTAGCGTAAATTATACTTACACCCCTGAGATTTAAGTTTAATACATATCACCTTCTGACATTTAGAAAATTACACAAACCTCCTATCATTGTAATTATTTAGACAGAATGAAGACATTGAACTCATGCACTCTCTTTTTTCTTACTTTGCTTTACTTCCTCTGTTTTTTTTTTTTAATTTATTTCCTTTGCTTTACTTTTTTTTTAAAAATGTAATTTCCTCTGTTTTTCTACTAGGAGTTATTGCCTTTTATACAAGCAAGGGGTTTGTGAAATGAGACTATTAATTATAAGTGTGAGAATGTAATTTTCAGAACGTCAGAAGGTGAAATGTAATTAGACCAAATCTCAGGGGGCGTCAGTGTTGTGAGGCCCCTGAAAATTTTATTTTCTTAAAAGTCCCTTACTTTTGGAATATTGTAATGAAGACCCTTGATTTATTAAATAATTTTAATTTTAACCCTAGAAGCGAAAGCTCACAAACCCTAATCAATTTCTGTAACTTAGGAATCATTTTTAATTTCCTAATACTGATTAATTGACTCTGTAAATATGGAATTACCACTTAAAACCCTAGATTTTTTTAGTTTTTATCATGTTCGTCGGTTGATAGCCTTTTTATTCGTAGCAAGAAATCTAAACCGAATTAGATTCTCTAACCCTAATTTAGTTTAATTCTACACTTAAATAAATGTTCCAATTCATAAATTAAACCCAAAGCCCTCACATTTTTATTAAATTACTAATTGATCCCAAACTAGTACTATTATATATATACATATTTGTACCTTTAAACCTATTTTATACACTATATTTTGAAATTTCCATCAACTGTACACAAGAAAAAAAATAAAATAATCCCCTCAAAGCCACCCCAGATGGCTGGCCACAATAAGGAAAAAAGTGTATAGAACTTTTTCAAACATAATCCATGATTTCATGGAAAAGTTTGCTAGTATCCTCAAAACATGGAACTTTGTTTCGACCCCAAGTTTCATCCTAACCAAAGCCTAATTAGATCATGATTAATTGCATAATAAAAGCCTCTAATTATCCACTATTCCATTAAGTTCAAAGTAAATCCAAAATATCCAATCCATTTCCAACCAATGGGTACTTTGGACCTTTTGCTCCAATTTTAGTATTAATACAACCTCTCCATTAGCATTTTGCATACAAGAAAACACACACAAACACCCTATTCGGATGATAGAAAGAGAGGGCAAGAGAGTGAGCTTGGTGGAGGAAGAGGAGAGGAAGAGAAGGTTTTATTAGCAAACCAACCAAGCCTCAAGTAAGCCACATCTCCATCTCTCATTATATTTCATTTTTCAAATACATATTATTAGAGGTTTAAAATCATATTTTCATATGTGTTTTTATGATGTTCATGTGTTCAAAGTTGATGTATTGGGTTTTGATCCTTCTTCTACTCATATTTCCTCTTAATAGATGCAAAATTACCTTTTTTTCCCTCATATCTGACATTATTTCCAAATGTATACCATCACTCTAAAAATAAGAGTCATTGATACATTATTTAGTATGTTTTCATCACAAAAGAAGTGAAATTTCCTTAGTTGGACACTTTTCTCACTAATTTTATTATTTTGAGTAAATTGCATGAAAAACCTATTTTACAGCCAACTTTCAAAAATTCTAAACAAATGTAAACAAATCTCCTGGACCTTAGTTTTATGTCAAAAACTTTCTTAAAGAGTCAACTTGCAAGGAAAATTGGTTTCATTAAAAAAGAGTGAGCAGTTTGTAAGAAAATTCGATTTTTGTAATGGTCAACGAATCTAGACAGCGTTGTAGTGTTTCTTAAACAACTAAAAATCTAGAAAAGATACGCCATTTTTGAAAAATGTTATGACTAGATGAAATTCTCTACAAACCATAGGAAGGCCAGGCTCGGAAAAAAAAATCTGAAATGGTCCTTTTGACTTTAATCTTTAAATGATACTGAATTTGGAAATTTAGTTTTGTATTGGTGTTTTATACTCTTGTCTTCATGAATATGCTCATTAGTACATGATCATGTCTTGGTATAATATTGCATGTGTTATAGTAATATACCTTTTATTTTGGTCCTACGATGATACTCATACTTATGTAAATTTATTCTTTTATTATTTGCTTGTGCTAACTAACTTAAAACATTAATCTAAACGGAAAACTTAATGAGGTAACTAATGGGGTTTTGATCACATAAGTATTGTTATGAGATCAAATTATGTTCAAATTGAATGGTTAGCTGGACGTGTTCCCTTTTGAAAGTTAAAGTCTTGCGCAAGTCGTTATTCGGAACGCTTGAATGGAGCGGTTGTATTCAGAACCTAGGTGGTTTGGTGTGAGGAGGGAATGGGCAAGGCCTTATTTTACCGTCTCTTTTGAGGTCCTCAGTTGGTGCTACATGGTATGTAATCGTTGGTAGGTATCTGGGGTAAGGTCTGCAAGGCAGTAAAATAGGGGGTATACCGAATAATCCACATTTGATTCTTGTGGTTGGGATGATGAAATCTCTTTGGGAGATTTCTAAACTACTAACAACTAACCATGTAACCTTTATTATTTATTTGAATGTCATGTTTCTTTCCCCTATTGTTGTAATTGCTATTGTATATTAGATTGGGAAAAAGGGACCGAGCGTGTGTGCGTTTACTGAACATTCAAAGCTCAAGGCGTATCATGCCAGGTGCCGAAGAGGATCTTGTAGCCGAAAATGACGAGTTGAAAACTTTCGAAGACTTTTGGTTGTCCTAGAGAAGCTAAAATTTTTGTTGTTTTGTAAAGTCTATCTGGAATTTTATTTTTGGATGTAATATTTATGGAACTAACTTTTGTAACTAAGGATATTTTTTTTATCTATCATCTTATTATTTTATGCTTGTCTTTTTAAAAACCAATATAGTTCCCTACGTTGCTTATGAGACCTTGCGTCAATGCCTTGTAAGATCAGTCAAAAGGGTAGCGTGCTACCTAATAAAGTTAGACTTAGAAAGGAGGCTAATTTGACTCCTCCGACAATCTGAGATCTTACTTGGTCATTGACCATAAAACTCATTAGTGACTTTCTCTTGATTACAACCCTTAGTGTAGATTTTGGGGTGTCACAAGTATAATCTATCTATATATTATATAAGGAAAAGTGGTTTCTAATCCACAAGTCTTGTGAGAGTTTCAATATCACAATCTTAATTTTTTAATTTTTTGATTTAAAAAAAAAAAAAACCTTAGCATTTATTGACTTCTCCCAACTCACAAGCCTATTTGACTTCTCCCATACTTACTGCCGCACCCTTTTCAGTTTCTCCCATACACTATGGTTAGTAATTAGATTGTTAAATTATTTTTATAAATATCTAAAAATAATAATTTGTATATTAAAATAATATCTAAAATAAATATAAATTCTTATTAGAAAATAACAGGTTGTAATTGTGAAAAAAAGAGAAAAAAAGAGAAAAAAAAGCCACACTGTGCATTTCATTAATAATGCTAAAAAAATGTGATAAATGTTTGTGTAAAAGCTTAACACATATCCACTCTCAATTTATCAAGTGAATATAGATGAAACCAAAGAATTCAACTTTAATGACTAACAAATATTAGAAACCCGACCATTGAAGACTAATAACTATTAATTAATAGAATTCAACAATTAAAATGTCTCGAACCACATCTCTTTGTCTTCTCAAATGTCCCTTTTTTTTTTATTCATGTATTCATTCTAATATTAATAGAGAATTGGACGTGTGGACAAGTAAGAGACATTAAAATTGTAAATTGAGTTATGTAATTCTTATGATGAAAAATAAAGGTTGTCTTCCCCTTCTATGGCGATTTATCTAGTTATACCTCTAATTAAAATGTCAAGTGTGTTTCTACATCATTATTGAATGTTACTTTCATTTTTTTAGATACTTTGTCTTACAATTATTTGTGTTTTATGTTATAAAATTTATTACATCTGTGTTTGCTAAAGTTATTGGATGGACAAACTGCAAGAAGTACAGGCTATTTCAATATCATTCTCGAGATTAAAAGTACAAAAAAACATACACAAAAAGTATATGAATAAACAAGATTTTATAAAATTTGTTTGTGAGTTTCACTTATTGAAAATTCTATAATTCATTTATTTTTTTTCTTATATTTTATGTTTGGTTTCTGAACTTTATTTTTAAAACATACACAAAAAGTTTTCTTTATTTTTATTTAAAAGTTTATTTTTAAAAATTAATAAATAAATCATTTTCTATTTCAAACAATTTTATTTTTGTTTTTATTTTTTATTTTTTAAAGTAGTTTTAGTTTTGGGCAGTTACTTACTTCTTCTTTTTTTTTTTCTATATATTGTAATTTTGTGCATTTTAAGTGTATGATATTTTCACTAATACACTTAGAAATGCACTATGAAAGAAGTATCATATGAAATCAAGTAAGACTTCTTGAAAATCCTATAATTCATTTATTTTTTGTATTATATTTTATGTTTGGTTTCTATATTTTTTCTTTATATAGTTTTCTTTGTTTTCTTTAAAAGTTTATTTTTAAAAATAAATAAATAAATAAATCATTTTCTATTTCAAACAATTTCATTTTTGTTTTTTTATTTTTATTTTTTCTTAAAGTAGTTTTACTTTTGGGCAATCACATACTTTTTTTTTCTTCTATGTATTGTAATTTTGTACATTTTAAGTGTATAATAATTTTACTAATGCACTCAGAAATGCATTATGAAAGAAGAATCATGCAAGAATCAAGCAAGAAGAAAAAAAATAAAAATAAAAGAATACGATAAATGTGGAGCAAAGATCAAAGATCAAAACTCCCAAAGTAAGTAAGCGAACAAACAAGCAAGTAGAATAGAAAACTCCTAATGTAAGCAAACAAGCAAACAAAGAAGCAAGTAGAATAGAATGTTTAACAATAGACATTTAAAAATTTGCAACAAAATTTTGTAATTTTTCTTTTTGCTAAGAAAATTCAATTTGATACTAGCTAAATAAAATGCTTTTAATATATATATATTTTTTAATTTCAAATTAAAACTATAGTAAATTTATGTAAGTATAATTGCTAACCACATTTTTTTTTACTTAATGTATAATATTATATTGACCTTTTTCAACTTTATTTTTTTAAGTACTTATATAGAAGTAAAAAAATGTGGTTAGGAATAAATTTTTTTCTTAATTTAGTTATAAATTTTACCCGTACATTATTTTTAAATTTTGAATAAAGGCAAACATAAAATAATTGATTGAAAATATGCTGCATTTGTTTTATTCCTTTCTCTGTGTAAAAAAAAAAAAAAAATTTTAAAATCACAATTTACATATATACAAATAATTATAAACACAACCTATACATAATACGGATGAAACATTGAGTTTTTTTTTTAATATTCTAGAAAAAAATAAATTAGAGAATTGACATACTTTTCAAATTATTTGGAAAACTAACATACTTTTTGAAATCGCATTTTTTAAATGCGATTTTGAAATTAAAACTGCATTTGCAACATGCAATTTCACTTTGAAATTGTATGTTGAAAAATACAATTTTAAAAAGTGAAGTCCATGTCGGCATAAATTGCATTTTCAACATACGATTTTCAAGGTAAAATTGTATGCTAAAAATGTAATTTCAATTTAAAATTGTATTTTTAAAATGTCATTTTAAAAAGTAGGTTATTTATCTAAATAATTTGAACAGTGGGTCAATTTTTTAAATTATTATTTTTTTTAAAGAATATTTATAAAAAAAAAAAAAAAAAAAAAACTTGTGAAACAGTAGTTTACCCTATAATTTAAAAATAAAAGTGAACCCGTTTGGAAAGAGAGGTTTGGAGTTTTTTTTGGGTTAAAATAGTCACAAAAAAAAAAAGGAGGTGGTTTGTCATACACTAATTTAGTCCATCTTTTTATCTCTTTTGAGTCACATCAATTAATATCTCCTCTCTACTTTTTACAAATCTTTTTTATAAAAAGTTAAAAAGTGCACTTATTTAGAACATCCCAAACAACCCCTATGTTTTTTAACTCAATAACATAAAATATCACATCTAACCTATAATCATTATATTCTTTCTCTCACAAAAAAATTAAAAAAATCAAAAAAGCCAAAATCTCTTTCCCAAACAAAATCTTTTAGCTCCAGGCTAAAATAATTAAAAAGTCAAAAGCCAATCCACCTCCCAAACAAACCCTTTGGACGAGTGTCCCAAGTATGTCCCCTCACCAAACGACGTCGTTTTTGTAGGAAACCGAAAAAAAATTTCTCTCGGTTGAATCAATACTCATTGATAGAGAGAGTGAGAGAAGAGGAGGGAGAGAGAGAGAGACGACGCGACTGAGAGAGAAGCCGCCGTCCGTCGTCGCCGGCACAAACGAACGCGGCTCCCGCCACCCACGAGGCTATACCACAAAGTTCCTTCAATATATTTGATTCAACCCAGGTTCTTTTCCCAAGCTTGAAAAATTAGGATTTTGATTTCAAAAATTAGGGTTTTCTTTGAATGGTAATGTTAATATAAGCTCGTTGAATGTGTTGATTGAGAGATTCCTAGCAAATAAAATACCTAATACTATTTTGATTTGGGGTTTTTTATCTGATCTATTTCAAATCTATTCTTGGGTAAAAATTAGGGTTTTAATTTGGGGGTTTATACATGATTTCTTTCAAATATTTTGTGTTGATTCTGCCTTTGTTAACCTGTTCTTCTGTATTTTTTTAAAAAAAATAATTTCTCGATATTCATGTACAATCCATTCACTCTAGCTTTGAATAACTATGAATTTGTTTCAGTTTATGTTTTTTTATTTATTTATTTTTTACAGCACCGTTTCTCAATATTCATATACAATCCATTTTTTTTTTTTTTTTTAACAGTAATGTCTCAATATTTGTTTCAGATACATCTTCAAAGCCTCTTGTTCTCCGGTTAACACCAATCAAATGACGATGTAAGGTAAATTTTTATTTTAAGTGTATTTTACGCAAGCCTTGAGCACTACATGGTAGTAGGCAAGTGACCTCTTGAGGTCCTTTACATGGTCACGACCTTGGTTAAGAAGACTTTAGTTGTATCTTGATATCCCCGAATGGAAATTTTTGTATGTCATACTATTGCAGTGGGTATTTTTTTATTTTTATTTTTTTTGATCAGCAACAAAAGATTTTATTGATAAATCAAAAAAGGAACAAGGATAAGGCATCCTCTTACAAAAAGAAAATGAAAATAAGAAATACATAAACCAAACAAAGTCTATCTCAAGCAAAAATCTGCATGTTGCACACCAACAATCAATCTCTAGCTAACATAAAGAGTGGAACCCCCTTAAAGAGAGAATTCACTGAAGCCCAAAAAGAAGTTAAGTGACAAACTTTATCTCACAACTAGTCCACTTCCTGAGATTTATCTTCGAACAACCGCACATTTCTTTCCAACCATAGAATCCAAAAGGTCGCAAAAACGGCACTGAAACTTTGATATTGCAAGTAAAGCAATCAATGGCTGTGGGTATCATGAGGTAGTTCTGAGGCTGGATTTCAGTTCTATTTGTGGATATATATATATATATAGAGAGAGAGAGAGAGAGAGAGAGAGAGAGAGAGAGGTCAACATAAGAGAATTGAAAAGAAAAGAGTGCGAGGTAAAAAATGATTCAATTATGATATATCTTTATGAAACTAAGGAGCATCAAATCAGAATTGTCAAATAAAAGTAGCCATTTGCTATTAATGTAATTATACTCATCTCAAAGTTACTCATTGAATCATCAAGTAGAAATGAAAATAAACTGTAAGTAGAAATTTGATAGGAATGAACCTGTCATATATTATTTACTGAAACATTGATGTGCTCCCATAAATAAATGAATTACACCTAAGGGAATAACTTGTTCGATGTAAGCTTTAATTATCCCTTTTGAAGGGTTAATCGAATTACACTTTCTAATTCCTTATGTAGGAAATAGTACAAAATTGCTCACACTCTTATTCGCATTGTGCGTCAACCAACAGAGTTTTAGGCATGCCTGGACACGGGTCACCACCAAAAATTTTATAGGATTGAGGAACGGTACATTTCCTCTTCCCTAGACAAGCCTGCAAATTAGGGTTCAAGAAAAATACTTGTGAATAAGCAAAAGTAATCAATGATGCAAAGCAATATTTCTTTATATAACAAAAGGAACCTTGGTTGCTAAGAAAATGGTGGAGTAAATAAGTTTTTGGATCTTTGTACTGATAATGAAAAGACAAATTTGTTTTCATGTTGCCGAGTTCCTCCTCTACGTCTACATTCTCGGAATTGAGGTAAAAATGTAGAGCAGAACTGTAAAAATTTGAAGACCATAAAATTTCCATCTAAACCACGAATCATATTAGAAGTCCTATTTTCTTCAATTTCCCGCAATTTCCTCAACAACTAGATGGAGCATGGTAGAATTAATTTGAACAACATACAATGAATAGGTTACCTTCTCTACGATGGCTCTAGAATTAGGGGAGTGACAGCTTCCAGTTGTGTAACTTCCACAGTCACCTGAAGGGCTTCCGAAGCTTGCAAATATAATCTTGGAAATGTTCTTTTTTTGAGGACAATTAAGTTGTACTTTAGATCTCCTGCCATGCTGCTTTTTCTTGTACATGCTACTAATTTGGTTGTTTGCCTTCCATGAAATTACTGGGGGTGGATGACTATTAGACACATGCCCACATACTTTTGTGATTGAAACAGTGCCTATGGAAATGTCAAGAGGGTTTCCATATTCTTCATCCAGTACAACTAATAGGTTGCCTGTAGGTGTAAGGAAAGATCGAGGTACATTGTACCTAAGAAGATAAAAGGTCATTCACAAGTTGTTGAGTTTATAACATATATATATATATATATATTCATGGTAAGGGCTGCATAATACTTCTAACATGTTATCACAATATTGAGTTGGGGGCTCAGTTTATTTCATGAATCCTGAAATTTTTGGAAACGTAAATATGTATTTTGAGAGAATAAATATAGGGATTGTGAAAAGAAAACAAAAACTTTAATAGTGAAAAATTGTATCTATTTCATGTTTTCATGTGCTTGCATTTTGGCAATCTTATGATTGTAGAAATCATGTTATATGAGAGCCTAGATTTTCTTCCTGTTATCTCTTCTCTTCTCTTCTCTTTATTTCCCTTTGATGCTGAGTCAATTGCATACAAAAGTAGTACTTTGTTGAATAGAAGTTCCGAATGTATTTTCGAAGTATTTACCATGTCTGTGTAGGAGTCCCTGCAGGTGTAAGAAATGAGATCCAATATCGACCTATACTTTGGCCATTAACCCAAGCTTCACCTTTCCCCATGGAACCAAGGCTTAATACAACGGGGTCAGTACCCCCAGGTGCATCAAATGTAGTCTGTTAAAGTAGCAATGAACCACATGGTTAGTTCATATTAAAGTTTCAACCACATTGCATTGAACAATAGAGACGACCTATCATATATTTTTATCTTGACTATGACTTCAACTATTGAACAACGTAAAAGATGTCAACACAACTTTGATAGAAAACCTATCATTTACAAAGTCATCATGTGTCTGTGCACCGAGTAGAAAAAATATGTCGCCTATTATATTCATTAACTTAGAATTGAAATGATATAATGAATTGATTACTATACTAAATCATTTTTGTTGGACATCGTGAAACAATTATAACCGTAGGCATATATAAAATTTATCCCTTTCTCTCTGTTCTTGTCGATCATGTTGTGGAAACAAGAGTTTGGACTAGGGGTTAGACTAGGACGATCAACCTAGATCCCTTTGCGACTATGGCAAACTAAGAAGCGCAGACATACTACACAACACGTGGGGGACACGTGCAAAACATATAATTTTTATATATTTATTATGTCATATTTTTTAATATTATATATTTATTTTATGTCAAATATTTATTCTCATCAAATTCATTAATCTTGGGTATGCTATTCCGGTGAAAAAAAAATTATAAAAAAAATAAATAAAATGGAACACAGGCTAATTTGTCCAATGTGTCCAACACGGGGTTGGAGTGTGTTCATGTCCAACACATGTCAGACATCGATATTTGACCTCCAGAGAGGTGTGTGTGCTTCATAGATGGCAATCTTTGGAGCACATGCACTAAAATGAGTTGAATCACCTGGAACACACAAATGCCATGTAGTGTTTATGATCATCTTAATAGTCATCTCATCAAACTAATTTTATTTTACATTAATGCCACTTTTGACTCTCCTATTTGACTATAAACTGCATAAAAATTAGAATCGAGCCCACCACCACAGTGATGCAGAGAAACAAAAATGAGACAGCCTATTATTTTTCATTTCAAATTATAATGCAATACATTCATTAAATAAGGAGCATAAAGCTTCTACTTACCTTATACCATGTGAGTGGCTGTGAAGAAGAGTTATATGTACTCCATTGAACTTTACTCGATCCATCTTCTGTGTAGACTTGTAGTTTCTCTCCAAGCAATCCAACCTTCATGAATTGGTTTGTAACAATTATATATTTTGTTCTGCTTCCATTTAGTGACAGTTCTACAGAATTTAGCATAGTGGCTAATAATGGAATCAAATCTCTAGAATTTTTTGTATCTCTACATGGCATACGAAGGATTAGGGAAAAGAGTGGGTAGTCAGTGGTGATTGAAAATAAGATTAAAATGAGAACCTTGAGAGCACAAAATAAGGTTGACAATGACTTGAGATTTAGATTAAATTTTCATATTACTAAAGCTAGCCTTGAGATTTTAGCCAAAGTATTCAGAGACTCAAATCATTCAAAATTTTAAAAATTACTATTTGGGCATGATTGATTGAGGGGAAAGAATGGGTGTGCAAATAAAATTTGAAAGAGGAATTAAAAAGATAAGATTCTTGAGAGTATAGAAAATGAGGTTGAGACTCGATGAATGATAGAATTGTGTTATGATAAAAAGATTTTTAATATTTACAAAATTGATCCTTGAAATAGGGATACAAATTGTGAATCATTATATGCGATAAAGTCAATGAGAATTATTTAATCCTAAAAACCAACAAGGTTAGATAGTTATTTTCCAGAGTTTTTTTTTTTTTTTTTTTTAAATAAAAGAACTAGAAAAACACTTTTGAAGCATAAAGAGTAGTGGAGCAACAAGTGAATTAATAAAGCAAAGCAGGAACAAGCATTTTGGTGGTTAGAAGTTGATCACCTGATATCCCCACGGGTGGTTAGTGAAATTTTGAATATCTTGGTTGGATGAAATTATCACATCACTTAATCCCGCTTTCTTACGCTCAAGAAATGGCCCTGAATCCTTTACATCACAAATGAAAGGGAACTATCAATCTTATATAAAAGCGATAAAATCATATTTATGTTTCCATCTGCTGATAGAAATAACATTAACTACAAGAGATGAACAGAGTTTGGAAGCAACTTGAACAAAAGATAAAGTTCAGCTGAGTATTTTGTCAGGTTTGCTAGATGCTACACTTAAATATATTTCTCTCTTTTTATCCTTTTATGGCCTCGTTCGGGAAGTTTGCTATTTTGGTAGGCTATTTTAGGTTTTGGCTATTTTAGTAGGCTAAAATATTTGTGTTTGGGAAGAAAGTTGGATTTTTTTGTAGTTGGATGTGATGTTTGTGAGAGAAAAAGTGAAATGATTATGGGTTTGATGTGATATTTTGTCTTATTGGCTATTTTAGCCAATTTTGTCTTTTGTGGATTTTAGCCCAAAAAAAGCCTAAAATTGGCTTCCCAAACACCCCCTATATATGTATTGCTAAATCTTCTTGTTGTACTGAATATCTGTCCTTAGGTTGGTTAAATTTCATTACCATTCAGAAGTACTTTTCGATGATCTTGCTTGCTTTGTCACTAATGCATTATAAGATTGATGAAAGTATGTACAAAAAAAAATGATTAAAGATTGAGATTGAACAGTACCAGTAATCCACTCATTACGCTTAGTAAGGAGACATTGTTTATTCCACTGTTTAAAGAAACTTTGTTCAGCAGGTTAACATTTGTTCTACGAGTTCCATGGGCAGATCCTAAAGAACAAATGAGAAGTCCAACAGTTAACTATGCTACAATCTGATAAAGAAAATAAAGTAAAACATTGTCAAAAGTTTTTGATGTCCAGAAAATACAGAGCAATATGTGAGCGCCCAGTCAAAAGGAGATGAATATATTATATGGAAATATTACGTGGGAGATTTTATTATTTTAATATAACAAGTTTAAAATTTCAGTGAAACAAGTTTTTTTTTATTTGAAATGCATGATTGCTTTACTCATATCCTTTGAAAATCTGTTATGTTTCATGCGTATATATTGCAATATACAATTGCAAATAAAATGCATGTTTTTGTGTACTCAACAATTATAAACCAAGAGGACATAACTTAATTATTGAAGGCACAGAGCTTACCTACGAGTAGTCCATTGACAAATGCACGCACGACATGTCCAAGAGAGGTCACATTAAGTACAAGCTGATCATTATTAGAATCTTGCTGAAATCTACAAATACACATTATAAAAAGCATTTTATTTGATAAGAAGTGTTCTTGTAACAACTATATGTTTCATATATCAACGTCTGTTGTAATTTGTATCTCACATATAAATCTGTAAATCTTAATCAGCACATAATTTTAAAATATAAATGCATATAAACTAAACAGTACGGACACTTCTATGGAGGAGGTGTGCGGTGTTGGACATGACACTCTGTGGACACTCCTAAAAAGCGTGTCCAACACTTTGTGTCTTAATAAAAAACGTAAATGCATAATATTGGACATTTTACTAACACTTTGCCGACACTTCTTGAACCCTCTGAATACGATCTGTGATGAATTTCTTCAAATTAACAATGTTCTATATTTATTCTCAATATGTTTTAAAAGACTTACAAGATGATTCATCATGTGTATTTCTATATTTTCCAATTATTTTGCATTTTTTAGATTGTAATTGTTACCTAAATGATATTTTGAATAACCAAACCAAGCCTTAAGTCCCATCACCTAAATGATATTTTGATGTTTAAGTTGTTTTAATTAGTGTTATTTTTTTCAGTTTAATTAATGTTATTTTTTTTCCATTACCTTTGAATAAACTATTTATATATTTCTCATATAATAAATTTATAAAAATGTAATTATTAATGTGTCCCAAACATGTGATGTCCTGCATTTTTTCAATATCGACATGTTGTTGTGTCACTTGTGCCTATGCAATTTAGCATATAAATACTAGTTACCATTATCTAAAACAAAAACTATATCACAAATAGCTGGGAAGTCAGAGGCGAGAAACTTTTATTGGCTACATGGAAACACTCCCTTTCATAAATTAGTACTTTCCTTTCCTAAAATCGGCACACATCATGTAGATATGCAAAAACACTTTTTTTAAGAGTTTTGCACTCTTTGAGTTGAGTTGAAATTTCAGATCTAAGAAGCAATAGAATAAAATCTTAGTTTACCTGAAAGTGTACCAAAGATAATCAGATGCATCTTTTGTGGTGTTCATTTGCTCTAATAATGCCTTCGACCTCAATGAGGTTTCCTCAAATTTGGGGACAACTTCTTTGAATGTTTCCCATCTTTCAGCTGAATCAAACTTGATTAGTGGTACTGTTGATCTTGTATTGTATTGTGTGTTTACCTGTTCAGAAGTGCAAGTGCAAAATTTGATTTTGTGTGATATTCAATTTGTTTCATTGAAATATCTTAATCTGGAACTTATAATTAAACAATGAATGAACTACCATTTTTTGTTTGAACCTTTTAACTATATTCTGTACATTATACTAATGAATAAAATTAAAAACATACGAGTAGTGGAAAATGATAAACTCTGTCAAACAATTTCAGAACTTGCCTTGGCAGTGTTGAAGGCTACGGTCTTGCAGTCAGGTAAGATGCTAATTGACTTCCGAGGCAATTCGTATGAAGAATTTTGAAACATAACTTGTACATCATTTCTACCATCATTGTTCACAAGGAAGGCTGCACATTGTCCTGGTTGACCTTGGAAGACATAGGCCTGGATTAAATAAATTGAACATTATCAGACTTGATCCCATGTTTAATAACAAAAGGAAGTCGCTGGTAATGAAAACAATGAAAATTCCTTTTTAATGCTCTTACCTCTTGTTGTTCACCAATAGATGATGTGGTTAGTGATCCAGTAAGTAAAGTCTCTGAACATAGCTTTATTGCAGCATGTAACTCTTTGAGATGACCCCATTTTGGTTGCCTAATTAGGCCTGAATTATTCAATATTGACATCAATTTTTACTTAGAAACTATAATACCAGGGTAAGTCAAATATTTGATAACATACCGTATTCATCAAGAGGAGCTAGATCATAATAACTTGTTGGGATATAATCTGAGGCTGTTCTTCCAAAATTTGTTCCTCCATGATACTAGGGGAAAAAATAAAAATGATTCCATTAAATGAAGTAAAATTTAGAAGCTTGTGTCTGTAGGTTATTTTAGGTGAGCTGGAAAATATAACAGTTTAGAGCTTCTTATTATCATAGAGCTTGCTACTTGTACATTACCATATAGTAATTGACAAAGCTCCCATACTTCCTTGCAATGAATAGTGCAACATGAAATGCAATGTCCTCAGGTGACCTTGTTTTTATATTCTTGCCGTATTTGGTGAATCTTCACAGGAAAACAAAGACAGAAGATAACTTATAAGATGTGGTTAATCTTTTTGAGTTTAGCTGTTAGTAAATGTATTTTCTTGTGTATAACTTTTTTTAGTGACGTGATTCTATTATTTGTTGCAAGTATAGGACACAAATGCATAATTTTACAAGTGAACATTTAGAAGTTTTAGTAGGCACATACTGAGTTGTCCAATTCTCAGTCCAGATTGATGGCTTGTTTGGTGAGTTTGGTCCCACAAATGTTTCTCCACATCTCATCCCATTGCATGTATTGATCTGCAAATTGAAAAAAAAATCCATTAATCCGATCTGAAATAACATTTATGATCTTACCACATCTTGATCTATATCAATAATATATGTTCCAGGTAAAGAGCACTAACCACGGGATCAGGAGCATCAATTTGCTTGCACATAGTCCATGGCACTCCAGTTTGAAGTCCCACAGCCATTTGTGCTGCCCAACGAACGTAAGCCGGCCCTTTCTCATGAAAGGCCCCTTCTATAGTTTGGTACTCGTTCTCGATCTGCATGTTCAACAAAAAGAAAATCTATGAACAAATATTTTTGCTAATTATAGTTCTCTCAACACTGCATTCATCCAATGGAGTGTGGGCCCTATTCAGATGAATCGGATGCTGTAAACACTGCATTATGTACATTTAAAAAAAATCGGTTTCCTATAAACAGAACATAAATCTACATTTTCATCAAACAGTAAATCTACAAACGCAAAATTTTTCACAAAATACAGTAGCATTTATCCAATGGAGTGTGGGCCTCATTCAGATGAATAGGATGCTACTAACGTTGCATTATGCGCCTTTCGCTAGAAATTTGTGTTCCTGTAACAGAATATGCAAAAAAACAAACTTATTCACGGTATTCTGTGAATAGGTTGATTTATGGATTCCCAGTAAAATGTTGACACATCAACAAAATTATGAAATAGGTGGATAAAACAATTTTTAAGACTTATATTAGAATAGAGTTTTTAAAAAATGTGGGAAACATTATTCAAATAGTATCGCTTACAAACAAGAATCCACCAATTTAACCTTGGTTTAAACTGTTTGAGTGAGTCCCATTAAATTTGGTGGGTTTCTTTTTTTGCTTATTGGGATTTTTTAAGTTTGTTTCCCACGGTACACAAATTGTACTTAAATATATCTTGCCGCATAATTTTAGTGACGTGTCAAGATTTTATTGAGAATTTGTAAACCAGTTATTCACGGGACAGCTGTGAATTTTATCTCATTCGAAAATATTAAGCAATACAAACTTTTTTGCCACATTCTTAACCTGCGACAGTATGATAGGCCCTCCCTGTGAAGCATATAATCCTTCAGACTTCATCATGTTGACTATTTTCGTCGTGAAGTTTTGCATGTAAAACTGCCATTATGAAACCAGTTAGTCCATATTGAAATGTGAATGTCCAGTTGGGATGAGCTGTTCAGAGATAGAAGTGATCAACACCTTGAAGGGCTCATTATCGGATCGATACACAATGCCTGGAATGTCGTGCAACCAGAATGGTAGGCCTCTGCAACAACATAGCTAACTATTTGAAGCTTGTTGCAAATGTGAAAGTCTAAATTATTTTGCATGAAATCTTTGGTTAGTATAGTATGTGGTGCCCAAATGGAGGCAAAATTGCACAATTGATGGCAAATGCATCCGTTTGATTAAAGTTGTTTTCTTCTTCATAAACGTGCACAAAATTCAATGTTGACAATATCTTATTCACATGATCAAATGATTTGCATATGATCAATTGAATATCATTGATACTGAACAAGGTTTGATACAATGGGCCATTTGTTTGTTTGGTACAAATAGCTGTAAATTTGTTGTCTTCTTGTTGATCAGAGGAAGTGTCAAGTTACCCGTAAGTCCATTCACTTTCAATGAAGGGTCCGATCCTAAGACTTGCATATAGGCCTTGTGTTTGGATTTCTTTGATGAACCTTACTAGATCACTTCTTCCACTGAAATCATACTGCAACATGAATATGAAGCAAATTAGCATAATGTGGTGATATATATATATATATATATAGAGAGAGAGAGAGAGAGAGAGAGAGAGAGAGAGAGAGAGAGAGAGAGAGAGAGAGTACCTGTCCAGGTTGGGGCTCATGGAGGTTCCAAAAGACATAGGTTTGTATTACATCTAATCCTCCTGCTTTGGCTTTAGAGATCAGGGATGGCCACATCTGCAAAACAAACCAAGCCATTCCATTTTTACATGACACATAGGGCCTATTTGATTTGCAGGATTACTAGAGGGGATTAACAATTTATGAGATCAGTGTAGGATTTGTTACACAGCTGCATTAATGAGATACATAATTCTCTTTTATGTACGGTTATTTTGCAATAGATATGGAAATATATAATTTCAATTATATATGTTTTGTGTTATTAGTTATAGGATTAAAAAATTGTTAATTTTGTTAGGTAACTATTGGAATGTAATTCGAATAATAAAATAATAGAATGTGACTCATAGATTAATAATCTTAATTCTATGTTATAGTTTGGCTAATCAAACAAGCACATAAATTTTAGTAGGAAAATTTGTAAGTTTTACTAGTTTGTGTGTACTCCCATCATTGTTTCATTAGCAATTTATTATGGTTGCTACTTTTCAAAAAATTATTCAGTTGGATCACTTTGTTGACTTTAGGTTTACTTATTTATGATCGGGTTAAATAGAAAATAGTGGAATTTGAAAATTTACTCTTTTACATTTCTAAATAATTTTTCATTTTGTGACCCATCTACCATAAGTAATTTAGGAAAAAAATTGATCTCGTCATCTCAAACCACTAAATAATTACTCCAACTTTTCATCTAAGGAGCCTGTTTTTTCCATGCATTTCTTGCCCACATAGCAAACATCGTGCATGATGGTTAAAGCTGCCTCATCTACATGTGTATGTGGGATAACTAACGGTTGTGTTTGCAATTTTACAGATATCTTTAAATGATGGGTTTTGTCAACAGAAATATACCTAACTACTCCACTATTATGAAAAAAAAAATAATGCAATAACTATGGCTATGTTTGGCATTGAGGTTAGGGTTATTTTAGTTACAAAAAGATAAAATAGGTTAAAAAAATTAATAAAATAAAATATCATATTTAAATTATAATTATTTTACTTTTGTTTTACAAAAGTTAAAGAAGTCAAAAAGTCCATCACAAATGAGACTTTTTAACTTAGGTTAAAATAGTCAGAAAAAAATCAACCAACTTCTCTATTGGGTTAAAGACTAAATTACCCTTGTTCTTTAATTCTCTATTTTGATATTTATATATATATATTTGTGTAAATTACACTGACACCCTCTGAAGTTTCTATTCAATATAAATCTCTCTCTCGTTTGAAAAATTATACTTACACCTCTTAGATTAAAATGACATATTTGCCCTTTAGTCTTTATACATATAAAATAATGTTGATATTTTATTCATGTCATTTTAAGATAAATAACAATCATCTTTTTTAATTTAACTCACACAAAAAATTGATTTATTTTTATTTTTATTTTTTTGTGTTTATTTTTATTTTTTTATTTTTACTATTTTTTTTTCTAATATTTTAAGCAATTTTTTTCTTATTTTTATGATACACCTAATCTAGATATATTTAAGAAATATAATATTTTGTATTTTTTTTTAAATTCATCAAATACAAAAAAACATAAAAATACAAAAATTTAATAATACTATAATAAATGTGAATGACGGTATTTGGTAATACTATAATAAATGTGGGTAAATAGACGAGAAAGAAAAATGATGCTGGAAATAAAAATGAAAAATTCTATTCATATATAAAAAAATTATACAAAAAATATTATAAAAATGTTGTAATAGTGATGTTGTAAATATAAATAATGTTTATGGGTGTTTTGTTTTAAAGTGAAAGGTCACCATTAAACTATATAATTGTGTATATCATCACTCAATAAAAATATGTTCAGGTAGAATTTAATGATAAAAAATTATAGAATGTAGTCATGATGATAGGAAGAAGAAATGGTAGAAAAAAAAAGGCAAAATGATTATTTAAAAAATTTGAGGGTATGACATCAGTAATTTAGGGGCAATTTGTAATGAGATTACAAATCACAAAGAGGAAAATATATTTTTTCAAACGTGAGGGAGAATCTATATTAAATAGAAATCTTAGAAGATATCAGTATAATTTATCCTATATTTTTTAACTTTGTGCTAAATGGTCTCATCGTCTCCCTCAAAATATATATATATATTTTTTCAGCGGTGATTAGGACCCCCACGGATCCCCACCCCCTCCACCCCCACACACACGTGGGGGCTGGTGAGTGGGAGAGGAAAAAAAAAAAAAAAAAAAAAAATTTTTGACCAATCAAAATTCAAAGGGGGTCGTGGGGTGAGTTTCAAAGGGGGTCAGAGTCTTTTTTGTTTTTTTTTTACCACACAATATTACACCAATATTATTATATCAATACATATATATGTTTTTTATTGCCACATATATCAATATATATTTTGGCAACATGATATTTTAATAAGCATATCCTTATCACCAAAAAAATCCATTCTTTGATCTAATGTCATATCCCTCATAGAATTTGACTTATAATCAATAAACCTTATATAAAAATGTATTGCCATAAAACTATAAAAAGTAAAGTGTCAGTTTTAAAAATTAAAAATTGAGTCAAAAATATATTAATAAAGATAAGAATAAACCATATATATATAAACTTACAAAAACTAGCTCATTTTTTTGTTTTTTCTCATTTTTTTTTGAAAAAAATCCAGAATTTTAGATTTTAAAATTGTTACATTTAACTTAAATCTATTACAGTTGGAAGGTTTTAGGATGATGGAAAAAGAAGAGAAAAAACACAGAAGGGACAAAATAAAAATGAACAAATAAATAAATAAGGATATTTTGGTTCACCTTAATTTTTTGCAACCAGATAATTATTGCATTTACTCTTTTCCATGATAGTGAAGTTAGGCATATTGGCCTCTAGCAACAGGCTATTTTAGTAATTTTTTAAATTTTTTGACTAAAATATGAAAGTAAAAAAAATTAATATGTTTGGGATGGCTTTTTGAATTTTTATGAAAATATATTAAAAAAGTAGAAAAAAAAGAAAATCTTTGATTTTTTGGTATAAGTTGTTAGCTTTTTAGTTTTTTAATAACTTTTTGATTTTTAGACTAAAACAGTCACTTGCCAAACGAGGCCTTAATACCTCCTTGTTAACAAAACCCTTAAGCTCGTTTGTTTTTAAAGGTAGAATAAAAGAGATTCATAGTATGAAGATTAATAGTGAAGAAATTAAATAAAATTGTGTTTGTTTTGATGATAGTTGTTGATGTAAGAATTGTTAAATTACTTTTATATAAAATAAATATAAAAATACAAAAATATTAAATATTAATGTTCAAAAAAAAATACCCAAAATGTAAAAAATAAAAATAAAATAAAAAATAGAAAAAAATAAAACAAATAAAACTATGATTTTTACTTAACAAAAAATACAAAAAATTAAACATTAATGTTCAAAAAATAAAAAATGCCCAACATATAAAAAATAAAAATAAAAAAATAGTCCGGTAAATTATTTTTCTAATACCAAGTCCCAAGTCTCCATCCTAATACCCTCTCAAGGCCCATCCTAATCCCAAGTAATTAGGAATTCCTTCTCCATCTCCCAAAACAAACATAATATATAGTGGGTCTTACATCTATCTCAATCCTAACTCTAACTCTCTAAACAAACGGGCCTAAATGATTTGATGATGAATAATGAATTTTTTAAAGAATTTTGAACAGTTTGATGAATCACTTATTGAATGAGATGGGATAATTATTGAATATGAGAGATATTATATTGAGGGGGAAAAAAATAATTATTTACGTCAATTTAAGTGTAAACTTTATATAATAGAATATATTAAATCGATAAATCATTTACATGTGAAAACGTACATGAATGCATATGGAAGATAATCAATTTAAATATGTAAATAATGGATAGGACCTAAAGGAAGGGATCTTACCGAAATGGAAGCCTAAATAAGTTTGAATTAGGTCTAATTTAATCTTAAACCCAATTTTTTAGCATTATATATATAATTTCAATTTCATCAATAATGCCTTACTGGCAAATTATGATAGTAAAATGCCAGCTGTTAAAAAAATTTCTAAAGTTGCACACAATGCAGTTTAAATTACAAAAATATTAGAGATCTTAAAAATTTTACTAAAATTTTTATCAAATGTCTTACAGGGTGTGAAATCACATAATGTGAATTCTACACCTATGTAAAACATTTGATAAAAATTTTAATTTTTGGAATCTTTAATATTACTATTTAAATTATTCAAAACTAGTATCTTTATTATTTTGTTTGTAGAGTTTGTTGTATTAGTTGTCTTTGATATTGTTGACTTATGGTGTCAATTAATGTCTCGACCTCGGGTTTATATCGTTTATTTTATTTCTCATGTACTGACAAGTTATTTTTATATTTTTACTTGAGTACAATGTTAATTTCTTAATGGAGTTCCACAAAATAAAATTTAACAAAACACATAAATATTATTTTTATTTTTAATAATCTGCATCATAAAAATTAGAATTAAAGTTTTAATTATGAAATAGATTGGTAGAATATCCTTTTAAACAGCTATATGTAATGATTTATTAATTATATTTTCCTTTCTTTCTGAATAAACCACATAAATGTTACTTGAAATCATGACTTAAAAATGTGGTAAACCTTAACGAGCCATGATATTCTTCACAATAAGGTAGGTTTACCTACCCAAGGCAAGTGACAATTGAATGATCCAATTTTTCTCTATTTTCACAGTTTCCCTATATTTTATTCATCTCAATTTGTAATGAATCCAAATGGCATTGCCATCCCTCAAAAACACAGAAAATAATAAAATAATATATATATATATAAATGGCTGTACATACATAAAAATTTTACAAAAAACTACACAGATTCACTAAATTGTCCGTGAAGATCACAATGTTTTTTTTTTTTTATCAGCAAAGAAAAATTACATTAATAGCATGAAATTAAATGTACAAAAAGATGACATCTTGTAGGCTCGCATTCAACTTTGTGAGTATTTATCACTTTCGACTTATTGCATTTTTGACACGTGAATACATATATATAGAAAGAAAAATGATATACAAGTTGATTTTTTAGACTCACTTTTTAGATCAATAATGTGTCAAATTGATTGATAATTAGAGACTATTTAATTATTAATCAATAATTTTCTTAACATATTACTGATTTTAAAAAGTAAATCTAATTTTTGAACATGAATAACAATGCTCGCAAATATTCGTCGAGAAAAATAGAGAGGACATACATCAGGAGTGCTTCGAGGATAGTGAATTGAGCCAGAAAACAAAATCTGGCGCTGGCCATTGATGATCAGTGACCTGTTATCATAAGTCACCTGTCCACCACACGCGCCGCCTATCACCGCCACCAAAGTAAACAACCACCACCACCACCACCCTAACATCTCTCCCTATCTCTCTCTAATGAAAATCCCAGTTGGGTTTGCCAGAATGTGAAAGAAAATCACAGTATCACTCACCTATATAGTATCTCAGGAACACAGACTCTCTCTCTCTCTGTATATATTTCATACAACGATAGAAAGATTTGTATTGGGTGTCGTATTCAATTATATATAAAGCAAGTTTGGGTTGAAAACTTGGAAGCAAAGTTGGAAAATGTATTTATTAAAAAGGAAGGTTTCAAAATAAGAATAAACGGTGTTCTAGACCCATGAATGCATGAGATCTGGGATTGAATTGGAATTCAGAGATACTACTCCTACTAATAAGCCTTCCTTAATTAATAAATTAAATTGTCATGTGGTAAATCTCAATATTATATATGTATATATATATATACATAGAGAGAGAGAGAGAGAGAGAGAGAGAGAGAGAGAGAAGGGGAGGAGAGAGAAAGAGCCGGCATAGTGTTGCACGTCAACTCGGCTGGAATAAGGTTGGAGACTGGTGGACGGTTTTTTCAGTGTGAAGAGAAAAAGCATAGAAAATGTGTGTGCGTGTGTTTTTTTTTTTTTTTAATTCTTTTTTCATGGGTATATGAGATTATTTAAGAGTAGAAGAAACTGTTTTCTTGAACATGAGAATGGCCCGTTTGCTAGATATGTGAAAAAGTGATTATAGATTAAATAAGCTATAATTTCATAATTTAAGTTACACCAAACACATATTTATAGCTTAAATTAAGTTAAAAGCTAAAATAAACAGCTTATAAACTGTGCCAAACAGGCCCTATAACTTAACAGATTATGACTTATAGCTGTGTAGCTGTGAGATTATAAATTTAAGTAGTAGAGTAATGTTTGGTTAATAAGCTATAAAATAGCTTTTTACTATATAATTGTCCTTTCTATCCTTATATGATATAAAAATGATTATTTTGTCATTTTTTCAGTTTTAATTTTCATTAATAAAAGTTAATATAATTAGTATTAATTAGTATCAATTAATTTAAAATTGATACATTTGCTAAAAATGAATGGAAGTATTATTGTCACAATTATTTTCTATTATAAATTAATTAGTATTAATTAATTTCTTAATTAGTATCAATTAATACTAAAATTATTAATTAGTATCAATTAATATTAATAATCAACAATTGTTATTAATTAGTATCAATTAATAATTAATTCATTACAAAAGTATACAATATTAATTTATTAATAATTAATACCAATTAATATTGATTTTTTTAATTAATATTGATTTTTTTTCTTTTTCTTGAGAAATATACAATTTTTTATTTTTTAATTAATATAAAAATATACAATATGAATTTATTAATAATTAATACCAATTACTTAACAGATTATGACTTATAACTGTGAACATAAGCTGTTAACCTGTTTGGTGTAGCTGTGGGATTATGAATTTAAGCAACAGAGTAGTGTTTGGTTAATAAGCAATAAAATAGCTTTTTACTATATAATTGTCCTTTCTACCTTTATATGATATAAAAATGATTATTTTGTCATTTTTTTCAGTTTTAATTTTCATTAATAAAAGTTAATATAATTAGTATTAATTAGTATCAATTAATTTAAAAATTGATACATTTGCTAAAAATGAATGGAAGTATTATTGTCACAATTATTTTCCATTATAAATTAATTAGTATTAATTAATTGCTTAATTAGTATCAATTAATACTAAAATTATTAATTAGTATCAATTAATGGCTTAATTAGTCTCAATTAATACTAAAATTATTAATTAGTATAAATTAATATTAATATTTAATTTTTATTAGTGTCAATTAATATTAATAATCAACAATTGTTATTAATTAGTATCAATTAATAATTAAATCATTACAAAAGTATACAATATTAATTTATTAATAATTAATACCAATTAATATTGATTTTTTTTCTTTTTCTTGAGAAATATACAATTTTTTATTTTTTAATTAATATAAAAATATACAATATGAATTCATTAATAATTAATACCAATTAATATTTATTTTTCAATTAATATTGATTTTTTTCTTTTTCTTCAGAAGTATACAATTTTTTATTTTTTAATTAATATTAATATTAATTAATATTAATATTTGAGTATTGACGAGGGCATTTAAGTAATTTTAGTCCCCCACACCAGCTGCGCGCTTAAGTCAAAAATTAAATACCCCCTGACCAGCTTTTGAGATAAGCTGAGAAATAGCTTAATTTAAGCTATAAGCTGGTTAACTTAAGCTACACCAAATACAATATTTTAACTTAAATTAAGCTAAAAGCTGAAATAAGCAACTTATAAATTTTACCAAACAGGCTTAATGAGAGATATGATGTATTTTACTCTTTTTTTACAACTGTATATTCCTTTATTTAGATGGGTTAACAGAACCCATTGTTTTCTATATTTAATAATTTTTGTCCATAAAAAAAAAAATTTCTATATTCCATGTTTATTTTATGAGAAATAATCGATCACTTAGATGAGACCGCAAGTTGCAACAACAACCTAGTTTTTCACAAAAGGAAATCAATTGAAAACATTGGCCCACATTAGGAAAAAATATAGTATAACAAACAATTAAAAGCTAGTCAATGTAATTTCAATTAACTTTTTTTATTTTTGGTAAATGGAGTTTGCTTCTTAGGTTAATTTGATTCTTATAGTTTTAATTATATTAATCTTATTTCTCAATTTTTTACATTGCATCTATTTAATCCAATTAATTTTTTTTTATAAAAAAAATTGAACAAAAATCAAGGAAAAAAATAATAATTCATTCACTTGCCTCAAACTGATTGAGGAGTTGATGTTCAATTTGAAATGGTCTATTTATTTTTTAATGAACTATTTTGCTCTTAATTTGTATCCAATTTCTTAACAAATGTCATATATTGAACGGAATTGACAACATGAAAAAATTAGAAGACCAAAATTGATATTGAGACAAGAACAAATTATGGGGATTACAAGTATAATCTGCTCATTCCTCTCAAAAAAAGAAAAAAGTATAATCTGCTCATTGTTTTAATCAACTTCAAGCTTTTATGAACATTTATTGATTAAAAAAAATTATGAGCTTTTGGTGTGGATTTTTACTTTTTTTTATCAAAAGTCAAAACTAAAATTAAGTTTAAAAAAATATCCAAACAAGACTAGGTAGGTTTATTTTAGGGTCAATTTTAGTGATTTGAATTGTTCACATTTTAAGATTTGTTGAGGAGAATATTTATGTAAAAAATAAAGATAATTGGATATCGATAGTTGTATGTTTGAATTATATTTGTTTTTAAAAAATAGACAACAAATATAATTTTAAAAATAGCTATTCATTTTTCATAATACAAATATAATTCAAACATATAGTTATCGATATCAAATTATTTTGATTTTATGCATGAATATTATATTCAACTATAGTCTTCAAAAGTTAACAGTTTGGATCACTACAGTGAGTCTTAAAATAGGCCTACCAAATTCAAACGCTCTCTCAAATTAAGATGGCCAACTTGAAACAAGCTAAATCCATGAAGTAAATAGGAAAGGGTGATACACATCACATATATAATTGCAAAATGTTACAAATTATTTGAATTCAAAAGTCTTGATCCATTTTTCCTTAAGTTTTTTAAAATTAAAAATGGGGCAAATTACACTTTACTCCCCCTCAACTATCACTTTTTTTCATTTTACCCTCTCAAATTAAAAATTGATACAATGTACTCTTATCATCATCTAAAGTTTTTTAATCTAATCTGTATGTCTCCATTTTTAACAAAATAGACAGAAAATGTGCATATAATGTGCACATGTCATATTTATGACGAAAATACCCTTTGAAGATATGTTATAAATATGACATGTGCACACATGCACCTTTTTTCCGTCTATTTCGTTAACAGAATAGAGACATAATGATTAGATTAAAAACTTTCAGAAGATGAAGGGATATATTATATCAATTTTTAGTTTGAGCGGGTAAAGTGAAAAATGGTGACAGTTGAAAGGGGTAAAGTGTAATTTTCCCATAAAAATGAAAGATTACATATATTATTATATTATTGGTTTTCCCAACTTGTATAAATTTCTTTATTTCTAAACTTCATTTGGTTGAATCATCTTTTCTGAAAATTGAATTTTTTATTTTTAGTATTTTTTTATTTTCACTAAATTTTTTAAATATCTTAAATAAATTTTTTTAATTTTTAGATACACCTAATATAAATATACTTAAAAATTATAATATTTGTGAAAAAAATCTATAAAAAATTTATTAAATACAAAAATACAAAAAATTAACATATTTTTAAATTTTTGTGTATTTATTAATTTTTTTACAAATATTTTACTTTTTAGGTACATGGAGGTGAGTTGTATTTAAAATGTAAAAAAATTACTTAAACTATCAAAAAAGTTCACTAAAAAAAAAAAAAAACACAAAAAGTAAAAAAAACTTAATTTTCAGAAAATTTGAGTTCAAAAATTAGAACTAAACAAAGTAATTTTATGAATATTTTGACAGAGTCAGGCTTGATCAACAATTTTTTTATTTTTTTATTTAAATCTAATCAATTTTGTGGGTAATGATTTATTTGACGGCCGGTGTTACAAGCTTAATGATAATCTAATTAATTTTGTGAGTAATAATTTATCTGACAACGAGCGTGACAAGCTTGATGAAACTTAATTCATTATATTTTTGTTTTTAGCTTTTTAAGTATAAAAATCAAAGTAATAATGGCTAAGGTTTCTGTCTTAATTTTTTATTGGTCAGAATTCTCCATCTCGCTGTCAGTGATTTGAACAAAATATATATGTATATTTATATATATATAAATCCTACCTTAATTAGGAGCCCGCTAAAACCTAAAATTGTAGTTTCTAAATTTGACACAGTACCGTGTGTAACAATATTTTCTAAATATTATGTAGAAAATCTACATGATTTTATATAAAAATTCTATATAAGATGAAAATATTACAAAAGCAATTTTATTTTTTGGGTCGAAACTGGAGCAATAAAATAAAAATAGAGATAATTATTAAAAAGTCTAACCTAAGGAGAGTATAAGGCATTAGGTCCAGTAAATATTTTTTGTTTATGAAAGGTCTACTATTTGTGAAATAGTTTGGTGATAGTCCTTTCATTTGTTTTGAAGGATATTTTGTTTTCAATTTTATCCCTTAATTTATCTGTTGACTTTTTTTGACTATCTGTTGAAATTTATATCTATCAGTTCAATTTTTTTGACTATCTGTCCAAATTTTTTCTATATCTGTTCAAATTCTGTAGGTTTTTCTCTCTATCTGTTCAAATGTTATGAGTTTCTTTTTGTTCTTATTTGTTTGAAACAATATCTGTTGAAATATGGGTTCATTTTTTTTATTATCTGTCCAAATTTTTCCCTTATCTGTTCAATTATTCCTCTTATTTGTTGATATGTGTTAATTCTTGTTCTAATTTTTTTTATATCTGTTCAATTTTTTCTATGTTCAAAAAATTTATCTATTTACTTTTTTCTATCTGTTCAAATTTTTTTTTTATCTTTATCTGTTCAAACTCACATACATACACACAGAGGTTTTATAATTTTATCTACTCAAAATGCTGCCTATTTGCATAAAACTCTCATACACACACACACACACACACACACACACACACTCATAGATATATAAACATATGTTATTCAAAAAAAAATTATATGCTAACAACAACAACAAAGATAATTTTATCTGTTTGAAATTAGACACATACACATCAAAATAACAAAACTAATAATAATAATAACAACAACAACAACAAAAAGGCAATCACAAATCTGTTGTTTTTCAAATGGATAGCATCTTTATCTTCAGATCTGAGAAATATATTGATTTCATATTCAACATCCAGATCTGGAAAACCAACCTCCACAAATTATAGAAACTTCATAAAAACCAAACTAATTTAGGGAAGAAGCAATCTTCGGTTATTCAAAACAAGACAAACTGTGTAATGACCAAAATATAAAAATTCAATTAAATAGATAAATTGAATTCCAAGGATAAGAACCAAGAAATGCAATGTATTAATGTATTCTTGCATAGAAACTTTCATAAAGTCAAAACATGTTTCAATAATGTTGATCATTCATCATTCCTAATCCAAAATAACTGAATATGAATATCTTAAATGATGTTTCAATGTTCTTGCATAAAACTTTAAATCCTAAAATTCATTTTAGTTCTAGTGCTAGAAAAAAACATGATAAATTAGCACTGCTATATGTACCACATTTATGCAGCCTAATTTCATAAAACTTAAAATTCACTCGCATTGAAATCCATTTAGATGAAAAAAACTCATACACAAAAATAGGTGGGAAAATAAAGAAAAATACTACTAGCAACATTATGGAATAAAATGCAAACACAAAGAACAGAACAAGTCATACAAATAACAACTAAAAAAGATCAAATCACACATTAAGTACTAGAAAACAATGAAGAATCAGTGATAGAGGCGATCTGATGAGAGAGAGATGATGTGAGGAATGATAGAAGCAAGGTGGTCGGTGATGATTAGCAACAGAGACGAAAGAGGGAGGCTAGATGTAAGAGGCGAGATGGAGATCGGTGGCAATTAGCGGGAAAAGAAATGGTTTGGCGATGGAAGTGGTGGACTATCATGGAGACGGGTGGAGGCCGGCGGAGCCAGAGGCGAGGCAGTGTGTGACAACCAAACCTTCCATACATCACTACATATAATTGTTCATGCCATATGTTATGAACTTGTGTGACTTAGGACTTGTTAGTGTTAGAAGACGGAGTGTGAAAGACTATATTAGAAATTGTTTGTTATGTGCTTTGAGTTAGGGGATAGCTTGAGCTTGATTTGGAAACCATAGGTTATGTTGATGCCTTAAGTGAGTAGCTTAAAGACCTTAGTCTAATGACCTTGGCCATTCTATGCTATTTTTTATTTGTTGATTAGGATTAGTGATAAGTATGTATGTTTAGGATAGAATTAATTAGATTAAGTAAAATTAGAATAAGATTGGATTACCTAGCTCTAAACTTAATTAGCTAAGCCTAAGCTAGGAGAATTAGTTAATTTGGCGTGTTATACCTTTGCCCTAACCGAACCATATAAAACCTTAGGTCCCTAATCAAACAAAAGAGACGAAGAAGCTGGAGGAATCAAGAACTAATGAGAGAGAAATAAGAGAAAGAGAGAAATGAGATAAAGGAAGAAAATGGAGAACCTAAAAAGATTCAACCAAGAACCGATCCTAAAAGTGCTCCAAGGTGAGATTTCTATCCTAAATCTTGTAGTAGACTTATTTAGCATCATGAATCATGACAAAGCTAGGATGAAAATGGATTAGAAATGAAGAACTTATAGGAAAAAGGAAAATAAGCTAACTAGGGTGTTGAACTAGGAAAAAAACTTAGGATTTCCAATCTTTTAAGTTGGTTTTTGAGATTTTGAATGTCCTTACACCTTTCTTTTCACATGTTTCCTTGATTTCCTATGATCCTCTAACTTGGGTTTGAGTTTTGAAAACAAAAGTTGAAAACCATGAAAGTTTCCTTTTAAGCTTGAATTATGATTTGTACCTTGAAAACAAAGAGGAATTTGATGCAATTGATTTAAGAAATGTTGCCATGTTTAACATCTTTTATGTATGTTTGGAAGTTGGAAAATTGATAGGAAACAGCCATAGCAACCTTGGAACAATCTGCAGAACAGAATAGATTCCAAACATCAATTCTTTGTTCATAATCGCTTGAGTGGTGAGAAGACCGCTCGAGCGGACATGGCAACCATCCAGAAGTTTGAGTTTTTGCAGGCTTGAAAATCTGAATAAGTTAGTTCACTGCTCGAGCAAACTTTTGCAGCTCTCAGTATTTTGTTTTGCAGTCCTGCAAATTCTGAAAGGACTCATTCACCGCTTGAGCGGTGAAGTAACCACTCAAGCGGACTGACCTATTTCAGCACAATTTCACATTCTATTCAACTTGTTTTCCTAGATTTCTCGAGACACTTTTAAGCATGTTTTGGCACCTAAACACAAGGAGGACACAATTAGAAACCCACTTGAAACACGTTTGAATAGAAAAGAAGATTAAAGGCTAATTGCATAAGAAGGGATATAGGAAGTTTAAGATTGCTCAATGGTTAAGTGTTTTTATTCTTGTTTTTGTATAGGTTAAGCTTGAGGACGACTAAACCCTTGTTCGTGAAGCCAATTGTGAGTAGTAGTATAGTAAAGTTATGTTCTTAAAATTTATGATTCGAAATGGAAACATATGATATGTTTATGAAAGCTATGATATTATGTTTTGTCATGAATGAACATCCTATATTTCTGTATCATGTATTAAAATGACTTCTTGAAATCTGCTGGTTATTGGGAATCAAGCCAATAATCTTCTACTAAGGCCTCATTTGGGAACAGGCTAATTTAGTAATTTTTTGGCTATTTGGCTAAAATATGAGCTAAAAAAAACTAGTATGTTTGGGATAATTTTTTGGCTTTTTACGAAAAGAAGTGCAAAAAGTAGAGAGAAAAAAGAATCTTTGACTTTTTAGTATGGGTTGTTGACTTTTTGGCTTTTTTAGTAACTTTTTGGCTTTTTAGTTAAACCGGCCTGTTGCCAAACAAGGCCTAACTGAGCTTTTCAGCCACATGTTGTGGATTATGTTTCGTTCTGAAATGCATTGAGAATGTCATCGCTATATATATGCTTGCAAGTTCGGTTTTATTATCACAAGCAAATTATATTATGTTCAAAATGATATTGTTCTTGGTTTTATATAAAGTTCATCGGTGTTCATTCATTAACCACTTTACTATGCTACTATTCATTGGGCTTTAGCTCACCCCTCTTCCCTATATGTATGTCGGTGATGGCAAGGATCCTGTTGTGGATGAGAGACCAAGCTAGAAGTCTTTTTCTTTTGTTTTTCTACTTTTGGGAGCTAGAGCTTTCGAACAAAGACCTTGTCTTCGAGTTTTGGCTTTTGCTGGCTATATATTTGTAGATATTGTACCTTTTTTTTGGATGTTTAACTTGTAAGTGTCAGACATATAAAAATAAAGTTGTTTGCTTGTGTCATATAAGCTATGCATAGGCTCTGGATGGACTCTCAATAATTAATCGACAATGATGTAATTCCGCATAAGCCCCAAAGTTTTTGTCCAACCTTGTTTTGTCTTGTTAGGCCTTTGGTAGTTTGACACTACTAGCCGGTCATGATCACTATCCTGTTTAGGGCGGGATAGGGTCGTGGCACAGTGAGCTGCAAGGTTGGTGAGGTGGTGGTTGTGGCGGCATAATGGGGAGGAGTAGGAAACCCTAGATCTGGAGATGGAAGAGGAGAGAGAGAAGAATGAACCGGTTATGCACAGTGGCAGAGGGAAATAAGGCCTAGGGGGGTCACGTGCCCCCCCCTCAGTTTTGATTTTTTTTTTTTTTTTTGTGCTTTTGTCATATACAAAATGTATTTTTTTTGTTCTTAACATATTTTTTGGCTAAGGGTTTATTGTATTGTTTATAACAAGTAGTTATTTGATATTTTGAGAGTACTATGTGGTATTATTTATGTAGTAGTTCAAACCAATAGTATAGCGAAAAATCTTATAGATTGGATATAATGAACTCATTATTTTTAGGCAGTTGGCAGACTACTTAATGTGATTTGTGATTTCCCATACTTTGAGTATCACATAGACAATGCTATATGGTATTCTAAGACTGTTTAATAATTTTTATTCAAAACACATCATTTATAAGTAATGTCATCTCTTTAATATTTTTCTGTCAAATAAAAATTAAATAGATTTTATAATAATTTGTGCTATAAAGGACGTGCTTTTATTTACTAAAATTAGGAATTTTGATCCATAATTTTTTGTGCTAAAATTGCAAACTTACATCACCATTTCGCACCGAGCTATTCTACACTATTATAGAATTTTAATTTTTTCCTATTAATAATGAATATGTAATTTTTTATACTTAAATTTAGCTCATAAAATTATTATTATCTTAAGGTTGATCATGATTTTTTTAAATAAAAAATTATAATTAATAATGCCCCCTCTAACTTAATCTCCTGCCTTTGCCACTGGTTATGCAATATATATATATATATATATATGCATGGTTATGTTGGTCATTTGGCCTAAGTTTATCCTTATGGACAAAGTATTTCAGCGTTTGGACCTTTGGCCAAACAAAATTCAAATTTGAATTTGTGGAGCAAGTGCCCATAAAAATATTAAAGGTTACTACATCATTCTAGGGTAGCTAAACCCTCTGGCATCTTCTGCAAGTTGAATATTAATACGAAGGGAAGAAGAAAACATATGAAAGCCTGGAGCAAAAAACACTCCTTGATTGGTTAGAAGATAGCTATTAACTTCTTTATAAATATAATTCAAGATCACTACACCTAACTTTTTCAATAGATAGTTGCAATTAGTTATAAAATTTGTGAGGTGATGATTTTCTTGGTTGGTCTACAAAATGAGATGTTTTAAGAGCACTACATCACTTCCAAATTCCTTATGTTGTTGTCAAGTGCAAGCTTGAGTTCATCTTACATGGCCTAAAATTCAGCCGAGATGCTAGAGCAAACATCAATGTTTCTAGTAACATCACACACCCATCTACCTAAATAATCACGAATCAGTCCACCAGCGAAGGCTTGGCCTAGATTTCCTTTTGATGCTCCATCCGTGTTAAGTTTAAAAGATCCCATTCTGGGGCCCAATTAACAAATGTGGAAATTGGATGGTTCTATTTAGGATAATGATTGGCAATGAATTGCCATTCGAAGGCCTGAGCTACAACCTTCGAAGGATTGAGTAAGGGATGGTGGTTTGGGTCGAAAATGCGAGTGTTTCTGTTTATCCAGACGTACCAACAAGATAAGGGAAAGAGAACAGACCAGACGGCTGCCGAGAGATTATGGTGGTAGGAGGAATAGTTGGAGTTAACCCAATCGATAAGATTATCCGAAAAAGATGCTAGAATAAAAGAGGGATATCCAAAGCTTCCCAGAATTTTTTTGCATCCGAACAATCCCTGTTTGGTTAGGGGATTTGAAAAAGGGAAATGAAAAGAGTGTGTGAAATTAGGTAAAATATAGATATATTTTATTTACATTTTGCTTACATTTTTATTTCCTTTCTAAATTATTTTCCAAATTTCCAACCAAACACAGCCTAAAACATGCAACGGAATCTCAAGGATAGTACCAGGGCAAAGATCACTATCAACAACTTTCCTAGTAAACATAAGTGATTTAGTGCAAAGCAAATTTATACATAGTACTAAGAATCTCTTTTTAACATGTACATAATTATATAAATATTTATATGTATTCCATTAGATAGGATAGCTTTTTCATTATTTCATATCGTATTTTCATGCTTTTCTTTTAACTTTTTTACCAGCCAGTCCCAATAATTGAATCTATTACCCATTAGGTCCTAAGTTTCTATCTCATGCACCAGCAAGTCCTGTTATATTTTTTATTCCGATTTTACCCCTGTTGTTATACTTCACGTGTTTGGTTTGAATTTTGTGGTTCTATTTGTTCTTTGTGGGCTTTTGGGAGCAAGAATTTGAATGTGGAACTGATTCGTGAGTGAATAAAACCGATTTACTTAGAGATTATAGGTGAGTGGAATCTGTTTGCGATTTGGAGTTGAGTTGCAATCGATTCAGAGTTGATTGCAGTTTATGATCATGGAGTTCTACTGCGACTGTAGTTGATTTTTGTGATTAGGTTTCGTGATTTTGTTAGGTTTTTGGTTTGTTTGATTGATATATATATATATATATGCAGTTCTATGATTCCACGATTCTTTGTTTTGTTGATTTGTCGATATTGGAAACTGTTTGGTTATGTATGCAGAGTTATATGGGTAAACTACCAATAGGTCCTACTTTTGAGACTTATTACCCACTAAGTCCTATTGATAAATTTATTAAGTGATAAAGATAAATTTATCAGTGTTTTATTTTTATGAATAAATTTATAGTGATAAATTTATCAGTCTCTTTGTTTTTATAAATAAATTTATAGTAATAAATTTATCAATCTCTTATTTTTATAGTGTTAAATTTATTAGTTAGGACCTGTAGGTAAATAAGTCTAGTTAATAGGACTGATTGATAAGTACCCCGAGTTATATACTTTTTGTTTGAGTTTGTGATTTTGATTTGGTTTTTGATACTATTGCTATGATGTTGTTGTTTCTGATATTGAATTTTTATTTTAACGATGCTATTGAAAGGTTTGAGATATGTATATGTAATGAATATTGAATTTTTTTGTTGCAAAATTGTTTTGGTTGGACATAGTTGATGGTTTGTTATTTTCTATTGTGATAAAATTTATCAGTGAGTATAGGAATAGGAGATGAAAAAGTTGCATAGTGGTTTAATTGTGTAGGTAATTTTTGTTGTTTTCTATAGTGATAAAATTTATCATTGTTGGTTTTTGGATGTGTTTAAGTTGGTTGATAATTTTATCACTGTATTAAAATTTGTTTTAGTTTGTTTGAATTGTTTGCTGAAATATAATTTTTGTTTGTGACAGGATTTATAATGATGGATAATTCTTTGTTTCTTATGTGCAAGTTTAGAGGTGTGACATTAGTTATCAAGTATAATGATGGATTTAATTTTAAGGATTTAGTATATAAATTGTGTGCAAGGTGGAGTGAGTTAGTTGGCAGTTCTTTGAATCTTTCGTATTCAATGCCTGAACATTCTTGTTGTGGTTTAGAAAGTGAAGAGGATTTGGGGAGGTTATGGTTGGACTTGCACTTTCTTGTGATATTCATCGTATTGATGTTTTTGTTAAGTGTTGTTCTTTAGGTGAAGGTTATATGATTTGTAATGGTGAAGCTAGTAGTAGTAGTAGTATTGTTTGTGAAACTAATTTTTTGCCTTCATTTTATTCAAATCAATGGAAACCTTTACCCTCCGATGGTTGGGTTAATTGTATGAAAGGAATGGGACAAAGGTTTATTCAAGGAGTTGTTGAATTTCGATATGCGTTGTCAAAGTATTCTATTCATTCCGATTTTGATTTTGGTTTTGTTAAGAATGATAAGGATCGTGTCATTGTTCATTGTAAGAGAAGTGCTGATTTGGGATGTTTATGGAGTGTGCATGCTAGATTGAAAAATTCTAGTAAAGCTTTTGTTATTAAACAATTTGATGATGTTCATACGTGTGGATCTTCTTTTCGTACAGTTAAACATGCTAGGATGACTTCGAGTATGATTGGTGGGCTAATTTCAAGTGAGGTTCGTAATAAGCCTTTGACATCAGTTAGTGTGGTGGTTTGTGATTTCAAGGATTATTATGGGACAGAAGTTTTTTATCGGCGAGCTTGGATGGGTGTTGAAAAAGCAAGGAGTGTTTTTTTTTTTGTGACTATTCATTATCATTTGACGATCTTCGTTGGTATGTTTATGCCACTAATGATGCTAATCCGGAGAGTGTTTTTGATATGGAATTTGATGTTGATAGTAAAGGAAGACATTTCAAAAGGTTATTTTTTGCTTTTAAGGCATGACATTTATGAATTCCAATTGGATCATTCAGTTATGGTTGATATTGGGAAACGTTCTTGTTCTTGTCGATTATGGGAAATTGATTATTTTCCTTGCAAACATGGTTTTTGTGCTATAAAGAGGAGTGTGAAGGATTTGAATTGTTTTCTTGATGATTACTACTATGTTCATAGTTATTGTGATTCATATTTGCATTTTATCTATCCTGTTTCTAGTATGTGGAAGCCAAATATAGTTGTTGATGATGACGTTGTTTTACCTTCTCTTTGTAAGAGACCAACTGGACGTCAAAGAACAGAGAGAATACCTTCTAAGGGCGAAATCAAGAGAATTAGGTGCATTAGGTGTGGAAAGATGGAACTCATAATCGGAAGACATGTAAACTGTGATGGCCGAGTTCCTTCATTCTCTCTTTCTTTCGTCGCTTCGTCCTCCATTTGCCTTCGTTGGGTTTGAAGCATCCGGAAATGATTCCCCAGGTTAAAATTCTAGTTCTTGTTTTTGTTGGTGTTGAATTTCGCTTGGCGTCCGGGTGAGTCCGGAGTGCCGGGAGCGAAGCAGAAATTTTTGGTGGCTGGGCTTGGGCCGCACGTGCGGGGCTAGGCCGCACACGGTGGGCTAGGCCGCTCGAGCGGTGGAGGCTGAGACCCAGGAAATTCCATTCTGTCTAGAGCGCACGAGCGGAGAAAATAGGCCGCACGAGCGGTCAATGTGGGGCGCTCGAGCGATGAAGAAGGCTGCACGAGCGGCCAAACGGGTGGTTCGAGCTCTGTTTTTATATAAAATTTTGGTCCAAATATATCATCCATTATACACATTACTCTCTCACTCTAAACCCTATTTCTCTCCTCCTTCTCTCTAGAAAACTTCTCCAAACACCAAAACACTTTGATTGTGCAAATCCTTGGGTCAAGATCTCCATCTTCCTTCTCTAAATCTTGAAGATCAAAAACTAGGGCTTCACTTGGGTTGAAGAAATCAAAGCTCTCTCATCCATCTAAGCTAGGGTTTCTCTAAACAATCTTCTCAAAGACTTCGAGGTAGGGATTTCTTGAGCTATATATATAGTTTTGCTATTTGGGTGTTGATTAAAAAATGTTCTTGAAGTTTTGTGCTAAATTTTAGATTTTTTGTTCAAAATGTTGAGTTTTGAATATGGGGTTTGAAATCTCTATCTTTTTACTACTTCTTGGGGGTTTCCCTCTATAAAACTCATGATGAATGATTATGATGGAGTTTCTCTTAGAAAATAATGAAATTTTGCTTTCAATGGAAACCCTAGAAATTGGGGCTTTTTGAAAAATAATGAAGATGCCTTGAAATTATTTATTTTCTTGTATCAAGAGCAAGTATGAGAGTTAGTCTCACCAAATGTCTAACAAAATAGCAACTTCATGATATATATATGTGTTGAAGACTAAGTCCTCTTTTAAAAAATTCCATTGATAATTGTATATTTGTGTAAAGTGGTATGATGGCAAGTTGTTGAATGCCATATGTGATATGAAAATGCTTAATCGCAGTGTAATGGAAAAGTGAAATGAATGATGGCATGTTAGCCATATTGAAAGTTTGGTCGTGATGAATTAATGTTGAGGAATTGTTGTGGTGTGTCGAGGACACATGACTATTGTGTGAGATGAGAAATTGTAATCATGCGTTGGAGACGTATGGATATCTTGTGGAAGAACATGGTAAGGAGGAAATGAAAATGTGATGTTGAATATGGTTGTAGACATGTTTTTTATGTTGAATATAAAAGAATGCTATGAGTTAGTAGTTATTGCATCATATTCTCAATTGTTTTAAAGTCATTATTGCATATCATGACATGAGTTGGAAAAGCATTCATTTTGAGAAAGATCATTGTAATGAAAACTAATGGAAATGTGTATGGGGTAAATATGTTGGTAAGTCCGGATAGAGGGTGTAGATGAATTTGATAAGTTGGCCTGAGTGTCCAGGGTGAAAGACCTGAAAGTCGCGCGGATAGGTGTCGAGCCTTCCGGTTAATACCGGTAAAAATGACAGTTTGGTAGTACTCGTAGAGTCTACTTGTAGACAACAGCCTAGGCATTACCAATGTCGTATTTACCGCCCCTGTTGATTTAAATATTAGAAGTTGAAATTGATGAAATTACAAAATATTATTGAGAACATGTTGATTTTGAAATAGTCCATTGAAATAAAATTCTCCTTCATCATTGGCACTTGCATGGCATTACATATGCATTTCTTTTTAACGTTGATGGAATTGACATAACTGTATATACTTTGTGAGGAATCTCTACTGAGTTTTATGCTCACCCCTATGGGATTTGGTGCAGGTATAGATGTGGTGACCCCGCCAAGCTAAGGGCGTGGAAATGTTTTGAAGAAGAGTAGTTTAACTCTTATGTTGTTGTGGTATTTTTTTTGTAAGCCAAGGGCTAATGTGTCTGGGTCCGAGAGACCATTATATGTAACCGGGCTATTGCCTTGGAACTTGTAAGCCCTTGAGGGCCTTATTTGTTGTGATTTAATGATTTCTTTTACATGCAATAAATTCATGTACTAGTGGTAAATAAATATGTAATGGCATGTGAGAATACTTTGGTAAACATTTGGAACTATGTAAATGATTTTGGTAAATATCTCATTTTGGAGGTGGGTTGACGTAATAGTTATGTGAGATTATTTTCGGGGCGTGACATAAACAAGCTTTGGTTTAGTTGTATTGATTTTAATTCAATTACTTTGTTAAGAGTTGAAAGGTGTTAGTTGCATTGAATAATTGAGTATGTTTTGAAAGATATATCATTTTGTAGTTGCGTTGGATGATTGAGGAATTTTTTGAATGGAAATTATATTTTTTGCTCATATTGTTATAGGATTAAGTTTCACAAATTTATATTCTTTGACTTAGGTTAAATGTAATTGTTGTTTTTGGTTTTTTCTACAGTGGTAAATTTATCACTGGTTGGTTAGGATGAGTCGGTGGATTTTTTTTTTTTTTAAGAGTGATAAATTTATCACTGTCTGAATGAAGCAATCAAGCATTAATGGGGTTGCTGAATTTTATTATTTTCAAGAATGATAAATTTATTACTGACTGTATGGGAAGAGTTGATGATTTCTTACATTTATAGTAGTGGCTGATAAATTTATCACTGTTATATCCAACAAAATATTTTTTTCTACAGTGATAAATTTATCATTGCCTTAAACCCAACACAAATCAATAGCAGGTAGCTTGAGGCTAGGTGTCCCAATCTATCCTACATAACTGCCACTATGCCATTAACTATAAGTAGGATTCTTAAAGCAAAATATTTCGAGTTTGCAATTCATTTTCACTTTAAATCGTTCAATATTTCAATCTAGGAAATGCTTTAGCCTTGTCATGTTTAGATGCAACAGTTTAAGCCAGTGATAAATTTATTCCCAAACTTGGAAATATCTACAAACTGTAACAGTGTTTTAATTTCCAATTTGAAAAATGTAACAGTGTTTGTGTTTTAATTTTCAATTTAGGTAAATTTTTTATAGTGTTTTGTTTACTTGAATTGGGAAGAATTTGGAAAAAAGAATAAGAGAGAGAGAGCTACTGGTTTTTGTTAGTTTGAACAATGATGTTACTGGTTTTTGTTAGTTTGAACAGTGATAAATTTATTAATATAAACAAAAAAAAAAAAAAAAAAGTGTCTTGTTAATAATCAAGAAATCCAAACATGTTATTATCCTTAAATTTGACACAATAATTAGATTATAATTAATATTTTGAATGCTTCATTTAAGCATGAATAGTAAATCAAAGAACAAGAGAATTGAAGCAAAGTAACATTCATTCAAGCATGAATAGTAAATTTGACATTGTAACGACCAAATATTGTAATATTCATTAAAGAAAAGTAATAATCAAAATAACCAAAATATAGGTAACACTGTAATAACCAAACAAGAAAAATATGTGAAGTATTCACATTGTAACAACCAAAATTAATCAATGTTTTCTTTTGTTCTTCTCTTCCATATCTGTTGATTGTTGTGGAGTCAATTCATCAATATTTTCTTTTGTTTTGTCTTCCACATCTGCTAATTCTTGTAGAGGCAAGTCATCAATGTTTTTATCAACTATTTGTCGTAAAGCAATTTGTTTGTCAGTTAAGAAGATATTAATATATCAGCTCTCAATTGATTACATTCTTCATCGGAAAAAGTAGGCATTATGTTGTTGTTGGAAACATATTGCCTCATGATATAGCAAATTATGATTCCACAATCAAGCCTACAAAAAAATTTTGGGAACAAATTTTTTTATAAGAGTGTTCTGTTATTGATAAACTTACGAAGTGTCTCATTATTGTTGGCTATTTATGACACTCTCTGTCTGTTGTTGAAATTTATCAGGGGCGTTGCTCATCCTTTATGTACTTGTCAATAATCTTTATCACTGAATTAGATAAACTATGACGAATTTATCACTCAATTAGCCAAATTAAGCAAATGTATCACTGTATAGCAAATTTTACATTTCAAATTGCAAATGAACATGAAGATATCATAATGAGGATGAATACGACTGGTAATTTTAAATTTATAAAATATGTTATAAATTTAAAATTAAAATTTATGTGTTATAAATTTAAACAACATAGAAAATATGCTTTTAACTTGAACTTATTCACATTTTATGTATGTTAGAAATGCACATCAAATGAGTGTCCTTTACCATCCCCTTAAGCTTTTAAGGTACCTAAAACTAATATCACTTATTCTCCAAAAAGTAAACAAAATTTAGAATCAATTTGCATTAAAACTTACTGAATTGATTTGAAACCATAGAATGCGCATTCAATTTACCAACAATCAACTCAACTTCACAACATAAACAAAAATGCGTAAATAAATAATTTTCTACTGCAGATGAAATACCATGAAGATTTATCAGTCAATTAAGTTAAGCAAACAAACAAAGGTTATACACTAAAGATTAAGAAGAATTTATCACTGAACTAGGCAAACTATGAAGAATTTATCACTCAAAGCAAATTTATCATTGTATAGCAAAATTTAGATTTCAAATTGCAAATGAACATGAAGATATCATGATGAAGAAAGGTTACACACATGAATTAAGTTAAGCAAACAAAGGTTATTTGAAGCACCATTTACATCTAAGATATATTATTATCATAATATAGACAATTTGGTGCACAATATGGTTTTATCTTCAATAAGATAAAATTTTTGTTCATTCTATTTTTCGTTCAAAACTTATCATAACTTCTTTGTGCTAGTCAAGAAGTTTGTTGAAATGTGGTCTAACTATAGTAAAATAACCTCAATTCTAATACACAAGTTTTGATTAAATTACTAGAACATGTGTCAGATAACCATAAAAATTCGAACTAACAAACCACAATTTAGCTTGAGTGACAAATTTGACTAACTTATTGTCAAAATTTTCTATCTATTTTTAATTTGAACCAGTTCACATTTTATGTATTTTAGAAATGCACATCAAATGAGTGTCCCTACCATCCTCTTAGGGTCCTAACATAACCAAAACTAATATCACTCATTTGAAAAGCTAAACAAAGGTTATGCACTGAAGATTAATCTTATTTATCATTGAACTAGGCAAACTATGAAGAATTTATCACTTAATTAGACAAATTAAGGAAATATATCATTGTATAACAAAATTTAGATTGTAAATTGCAAATGTGCATGAAGATATCAAGATGAAGATGAATATGACTGCTAATTATCATTGTATAATACAGAAAATCAACATGAAGAATTTATCATTGAACTAGACAAACTATGAAGAATTTATTACCCAATTAGGCAAATTAAGCAAATTTATCACTATATAGCATAATTTAGATTGCAAATTGCAAATGAACATGAAGATATCATGCTGAAGATGAATACGACTGATAAATTCTTCATAGTTTAATACAGAAAACCAACATACATAGATTCAAGTCACGTTTAATTTACATAATTAGGGTTATGAAAGAAGAATGAGAGATGAGTATGACTCAGGGTTTTATCAGAATGATTATCAGAGATCAACCAAACTAGCAGAGATGAGTTTGTTCCAATCTCAATGAAAATATGGGAGATTTCTTCGAAATCTGGATAAAAATGATTGAGATCTCTTTGAAATTTTGATTTCTACGCAATCTGGATCAAAGGTGTGAGAGATCCCTTCAAAATGAAAACGTCAGAGATCTCATGGATTGTTCAAAATTGGCAAAACCTGTCTAAGAGATGATTCAGAAATCGCGTGTCTTTCACGTGCACATTTGGGGAGAGAGAAGTTGTGAGCAACGGTGTGTTTCACGCTTGTGATAACCAAGGGTAATACTGGAAAACAAAATGGGAGGACTTGATGAGAATTAAGATTGAAAAATGGGACCAGCTAGTAACTTCCCCTTTCTTTTTAGTCAATGAATGTAGTTCCATCGTTTAAAGCCCACCAAAAAGAGCTCAAAAAATTTATATTATTGAATGTCTCAATTTTTCAAAGCCTAATAAGATACAATTAATTTTGTTGT
The DNA here is from genome assembly GCA_036172215.1 of Camellia granthamiana. Classification (NCBI taxonomy): domain Eukaryota; kingdom Viridiplantae; phylum Streptophyta; class Magnoliopsida; order Ericales; family Theaceae; genus Camellia; species Camellia granthamiana. The sequence goes on along the minus strand of CM069905.1, from coordinate 103,997,156 downwards.
TTAACTTGAAGTCTCCAAAATTGTAGGACTGCTTAAGCAAATTTTTAACATTTTTATGGCATTTTTTTAGGGAGCCAGTTCTCTTGTGGACTAGACTATTCAGTTCTATTTAGGTTTGTAGAATCCATTACGAGTTCTATTTAAGGGATTTGTTCTGTTCATTTTATAGTCCTTTATGTGTAGACCATACATGAAAAAAAATCAAATTAACCCGATAATTGTGGCCACATAATTTAAACAGATTTTTCTTTAAAAGATACGCGATCTATTTTAAAAGCATACTTGTTGTCTAAGTTTTTTGAAGACAAATCTACAAAAACTATGTTGCCATGATTATCAAATTAATTTTGCTTATTTTTTGTTTGTTTGTGGTTTATCTACACACAGAAGGCTACAAAAGAACAGAATCGATTACCGAAATAGAACCCATGATGAGTTATACATATCTAAATAATATGATCCAATTCACAAAGTGTAGTGGAGAGAACCTACTTCTTTTTTCTTCTTTTTATAATATTAGCTTCTAAATTAAGAAATCTTAAAACATGGCACAAAAACATGTCTTTTTTTTTTTTTTAAGGTAAGCAAAAACATCTCTGCCATTATATGCAAACTAGGAGGATTTGCCTAAGTTGGTGTTTTTTCTTTTATTTATTTATTTATTTTTTTTGGGTTTGATCTGAGTTAAGAGTACAAATGAAATAAAATATGGGTGGATTACACATGTTTCTTTGCTTTTTCTTTTTTTTATTTATGTATTTTTTATAATATGAAATGAAAATTAAATAAATAAATAAAGAGCAACTCTAACACTCTTCATTTTTCACTAGCTAAAATATAAAAAAGATATATTTTTTTATTTTGCCTAATTTCTTTTTTTATCTACATATTGTAACGTTACTCTTTATTTTACATATCATATACACAAACTGTTTACATAGCCTCCCAAGGCTTCAAATGTAGCTAACCTTGAAATTTTTTGTTAAAATATCTAATAACTAGTCCTTTTGAGTGATTAGAATATGATCATACTAACTATAATAACTAATATGTCTTATTTAAAGAGTCTATTGAAAATACTAAGCTTATACTAGTTGGGGGTTCAACTGCATGCAAGAAAATTTTCATTGTCTTTTACACAAATGCTAATAAGTCGATTTTAAGACACTACTCGATTTCTAGTCTTTGATCATGTTAATAAGAGAACACTAGAAAAATACAAGAATCCAAGAAACTACAACATGGAAGAAAACAAGAAGTAGCTTTTAAGACACTGCTCAGTTTATGTCTCTGATGACTATGTTAATAAGAGAACACTAGCAAAATACAAGAATCCAAGAAACTACAACATGGAAGAAAACAAGAAAGTTTACATTATGAGCTCACGCTACAAACTTTTGAACAAGAAAACATCGAAGAACATGTTATAGATTATAGTTTAACAGATTACAAATTCTAGTTCGAGCAAAAGCTTTTAACATATTATAAATTTAATTAGAATATTGTTTGTTTAAAGAAATTGTTGAGTGATTTTTGTTATGTAACCTTTTTATCCTTGTCACGACCCAAACCCGCACTTATAGGTTTAGCGTCGTAATCGGCTAGTAATCCTTGAATTACCAAAGGCCTCTAAACAGATTATTACGTAATGAGGGGCTGCAGAAGCAAATATAGAAAATACAACGTCCATTGAGCTGTGCAGACATTCACGAGACAGATAATTTGAAACTTATATAAATAATACATATATGACGTCATAACCACATCAGTCATGCAACGCCGTACAAATGTTATCAAAAGGGACTTAGCCCAGTGTACGGATAAACAAAAACAAGACAAAACGTAAACATCCTTGACATGATTCACAAGACTTGATTTCTTTAAACAAGAAACTCCTCGGGAGGCACAGTGGCTGGCTGACCCAAAACTCTCTAGGCAACAGTTTAGGTCTGGTCACACGCCTGCTCACCTACATACATAATATAAATAGTGAGTGATAGCTCAGCGAATAATAACACAGTAAATGGATTAATGAATGTTGTCCCATATCAAATTCAAAAAGTAGAAACAGATTCATATTCTTATTCAGAGTTCATAAACATGTACTTTCACAAGGGATCATACATGGTACACCCATTAGCGCTAACAAATCATATACAGAGCATTAAGGGTCATACTTGACCAGTTCCATAAAGGAACCTCGGTACCGGGAACAAATAACATATTTAAGCCACGATGTTGTTATCCCCGGGCGAGGGCCATAAAACCACGGTATTATTACCCCCGGGCAAGGGCCATGAGACCACAATATTATTATCCCCAGGCAAGGGCCTTGTGCTCATAGACCACGACATTGTTACCCCCAAGCTAGGGCCTTGTGCTAAGGATGCCACGAGTACTTGTCAGAAGTTGGACAATCATTCATTGTACAGAATATAACATTTTATTAAACAAATCTTATTTCATCATATAGAAAATAAATAAAGTTGAACATAACTTTACTAAGTTATTACTCATAGATGGCTCCACTTGCAGAACAGATTAAGCAGACAAATTAACTAGCTTACGGCACATGACCTACACAAACATAACATATACACATATTGAAACACACACTCGGATAGTATTTAACTTATTTCATTTCGTTCTTAGTGTGTTTCTAAGTCTTATCCTCATTATTATGTCTTAATCAGGGCTTAAGAATGCCTAAGATACAATGAGGATGCCAAAATGTAATTCATAGCACTTAGTCAAATTTGTTAAAAAGAGGGTCTTCGTTTGAGCGTAGCTTCCTTCGCTCGAGTGGAGGGTCAAAAATAAGGTTGGTCGCTCGAGCGCAACTTCCGTCACTCGAGTGGTCTGTAAAACTCTACAAAAGTACTGGTTGCTTGATTTTTTCATTCGACGCACGCTTGACGGTCGCTCGAGCGGTTTACAAAACTTGTAAACTTCTGGGAGCATTCATTTTACGCTCGAGCCAACTTTTGGTCACTCGAGCGGAAGTGCAAAACAAAGAATGGTCACTCGAGCACAAGTTCTGTCACTTGAGCGGAGAAGCAGAATTCTGAAATTTCCAAATTTGCTTCCAAGCTTCAAAACTCGAATTTAGCACACCAAAACTCATCCTTTTGGGCCAAAACTCAAGAAAACATTTAGAAACTTGTAGAATATCAGGAATTGAAGATCATTTCACAAAATCAAAGCCCAAAATCATGTCAATTGTTCAAAATCAAACTTGAAACTTTGAAATCACAACACACATGCAATGGTATGAACTCTAACCTTCTAAAACATGATCAAATGAGATGTTTAACTCAATGATACGTTGAATTCTTAGACCAAGACCAAAATAAGGACATGCAAGAGGGAAATTCTTTGAAATCAACTTCTCAATGCCATGAACTATGCATGCATGCATGGTTTGAGTTACAATTCTTAATTCTAGCTTAATTCTCATGTCAATCTACCTCTTTCACTTGAATTCTTACATGAACTAACTCAATTACACAACTAAGGTTTTGATTTCTTACCTTAGATGCTTAATTATGTTCTAGAGGTTCAATTGCTTGAGCTTCCAAGTCCAAACCTTCAATTCTCTACAATTCTTCTACCCTCTCTTGAGCTCAAACTCTCTCTCTAGGCTTCACTCTCCCACTTCCACGTTTTTGCTCTCAAGGGAATGAAATGAGAGTGTAAAAATGTGTTCTAGAGCCCACTTATGCCTTATATAGGCTCAATTAAGAAGGCCTAATTAAACTTGGCTTAAACTAAGCAAATGGGTATTATTTATTCTAATTAATTCGTTCTAAATCGAATTTCAATTAAACCTACTATAAAATTCTAAAAATCCCAAATAATACATAAATCAAGTCAATTTCATGTTAGGATGCCGATAAGACTTTCAATTCGCAGAACAAAATGGAAACACAAACAAATATTCCTACAGCTGATAGATATAAACACAAAGAATGCCATACACATGCAATTAATTCAGAATTTCATCTTAATTACTTATTAGGCATAGTTAATCATGATTTATCGGCTAATCATAGGTCGGGGTTGTTAAAGTCTTCCCCCCTTAAAGAGTTTAGTCCTCCAAACTCGAATTACCTTTTTTTTGGTAGAATACCGGATCCAAAGGAAATAAATCAGGGTATCTCTTCATCATATCTTCTTCAATCTCCCAAGTTGCATAAGTCCCGCCGTGGTTTTGCCAATCAACTTTTATCAATGGTATTTCTTTGTTCCTTAATCTTTTGATTCTACGATTCACAATCTAAATTGGCTTCTCTTCATACGTATAGTCATCCTTCAGAAACATATGGGTCGACTCAATCACATGTAATGGATCTCATAAATATTCCTAAAGCATCGAAACATGAAAAACATTATGCATATGTTCCATAACCAGACGTAAAGCTACCTAATATGTCACTGGATTGATCTTCTCAAGGATTTCATAGGGCCTAATATATCTCGATGCCAGTTTCCCTTTCACACCAAACCAAGTTTGCCCTTTCATTGGAGTCACTTTGACAAACACGTGATCCCCAACTTTATATTCTCTGTCTCTTCTTTGGGACATCTGCATAACTTTTTTAGCAGCTTTGTGTAGTCTTCAATCTTTGTTGAATCAATTTCACATTTTCCGTCGTTTCTTACACAAGTTCTGGTCCTAACAAAGGTCTGTCACCTACCTCGCTCAACAGATTAGAGAACGACATTTTCTACCATACAAAGCTTCATAAGGAGCCATACTGATACTCGAATAGTAGTTGTTGTTATACACAAACTCGGCCAATGGTAAGCAGGTCCTCCCAATTGCCTTGGAAATCTAGGATACACATCCTGAGCATATTTTCCAATGTCGGTATCGTTCTTTTTGATTGGTCGTCTGTCTGTGGTGTAAGCACTAGTCAATCTCAATTCAATCCCCCAAAGATTGTTGCAAACTCTGTCAGAATCTTGAAGTAAACTTGGGATCTCTATCGGATACTATGGAAATTAAAACTCCATGCAATTTCACAATCTCATTGACATACAAATTAGCCAACTTATCCACATTATACAAAGATTTGATACGCAAAAAGTGGGCAGATTTGGTTAAACGATCAACAATGACCCAAATAGAATCCATACCTCGAGAGGAGCGAGACAGTCCAACAATGAAGTCCATTATAATATACTCTCATTTTCATTCCTGTATTGGAAGTGGTTGAAGTAATCCAGCGGGTCGTTGGTGTTCAGCTTTAACTTGTTGATAATGCAAGCATCTAGCCACAAAATCGGCAATGCTCTTCTTCATTTCCGGCTAGCAAAGGTTTTGTTTCAAGTCATGGTACATCTTCGTATTCCCGGGATGCATAGCAAATTTAGAATTGTGAGTTTCAGTCATAACACATTTTCTCAAGTTAGAACAATCCGGTATACAAAGTCTATTTTGAAATTTCAACATATTATTATCAAGCACAAATCCCGGTCTCAGTTTTGAGTTAATCTCATCAACAATTTTCTTTATGAACTCATCTTCAACTTGTTTCTTTCTGATTTCTTCAACGATTGCAGGCTGAGCAGAAATGGCCGTTAAAATCCCACCCTATTCTTGCAGTACAATTTCAATCTTTTTCTTCTCCAAGTCACTCAATAATTCTTTCTGGCCAGTGAGCAAACAAGACAAATTCCCAATTGATTTTCAGCTCAAAGCATCTGTAACAGTATTGGCTTTTTCGGGATAGTACAGAATTTGCAAGTCATTATCTTTGATTAACTCAAGCCATCGTCTCTATCTCATGTTTAACTCCTTTTGAGTAAAGAAGTATTTGAGACTTTTGCGGTCAATATACACCTCACAAGTTGTACCATACAGATAATGAAGTCAGATTTTCAAAGCAAAAACCATAGCTGCAAGTTCAAGGTTGTAGGTCGGATAATTCTTTTCGTGTGGTTGAAGTTGCCGAGAAGCATAAGCAATCACCTTCTCATTTTGCATTAATACACATCCCAAACCTTTGTACGAAGCGTCACTGTAAATTTGAAACCCATCAGTACCATTAGGCAAAGTCAAAATTGGTGCAGTTATTAACCTGGTCTTTAACTCTTGAAAAGTAGACTCCCTTTGGTCGTTCCAATCAAACGGTGTATTTTTCTGAGTCAGTTATGTTAATGGTAAAGCATGCTTAGAGAAGTCTCTCACAAATTTGTGGTAGTAGCCAGCAAGTCCCAGAAAGCTTTTTATTTCTGTCACATTGGTTGGTCTTGGCTAGTCCACAATGGCTTCAATCTTCTGTGGGTCCACCGATATTCCATCCTTAATGATCACATGTCCCAGAAATGCTGCATTGTCAAGCCAAAATTTACATTTGGAAAATTTTGCATATAATTTCCTTTCTCTCAAGATCTATAATGCAATTCTCAGATGATTTTCATGTTCTTTCCTGCTTTTGGAGTAAATCAGTATGTCATTAATAAATACAATGATAAATTCATCAAGAAATTATTTAAATACCTTGTTCATTAAGTCCATGAATGTTGCGGGTGCATTAGTTACTCCAAACAGCATTACTAAAAATTCACAGTGTTTGTATCTAGTCCGGAAAGTGGTTTTCTCAATGTCTTCTGCCTTAACTTTCAATTGATGGTAGCCCGATCTAAGGTCAATTTTAAAAAACACTTGGGCTCCTTGGTCAAATAAATCATCTATTCGGGGCAATGGATGTTTATTCTTGATAGTTACTCTATTCAATTTTCGGTAATCTATACATAACCTTAAGGACCCATCTTTCTTTTTAACAAAGAAAACTGGAACACCCCAAGGTGAAGTACTCGGTCGGATGAACTTTTTATCTAACAATTCTTGAAGTTGGACTTTCAATTGTTTTAATTCTGAGGTTGACATTCTGTAAGGGATTTTAGAAATAGGTTGTGTTCCAAGTACTACATCAATAGTAAACTCAATTTCCCTATCAATTAGATCCCCAGGCAATTCATTTGGAAAGACATCAGGAAATTCATTAACCACAGGAATAATTTCTATATTAGCACTAACCGAAGATACAGTCAATACACAACACAAGTAGCCCTGATACCCTTTTCTCAACAACTTCCTAGCTTTCATAAACGAAATCAAGTACGGCAGAGGAACTACCCCATTCCTAATAAAGACAAACTTAGGCACACCGGATGGTCGAAACACAGTAGATTTACTTACACAGTCAATGGTGGCATAGTATTTAGTCAACCAATCCATACCCAGAATACAATCAAAATGAGTAATGTCCAGTGGTAGCAAATCAGCATATAATAACATATCCCTAACCATGATGTCACACGCAGGATACACATAAGCACATAACATAGAGCCTCCAGATGGTGCAGATACAGATAACAAATAATTCAAAGGTTTTAAGGGTCTAGTTAATTTTCGAGAAAAGGTATGCGACACAAAAGAGTGCGTAAAACCAGAATCTATCAACACATAGGCATGTTGAACACAAATAGAGATCATACCTGACACCACTGATTCGGTGTTCTGTAAATCACCAGGTACTAATGCAAACACTTGGCCTTGCCTTAGAGTTTCTCTCCTAGTATTGGTTTTCACATTTGTTCTTGGTTCAGGGGTGGATCCGACTGAACTTACTGTAGGACGGTTAGCATCATTGGATCTCATCGGACAATCCCTAATCATGTGGCTAGTCTTGCCACACCAAAAACAAGCACCAGATGCACGGTAACACGTGTCTTTATGCTTCATTCCACAGTTAGAACAAACTGGCATAGAGCCACTACTTTGGCTTAAATTGCTTGAAGATCTCATATTTTGCTTTTTGTGTAAAAAAGATGAACGACCCTTCTGAAAATTCGATCCGAGTTTTTTACTTCTTCATTCTGTTATTGGTGTTTTAGCTTGTTTCATTGCTGCCAGGGTGGCCTCTGCCATCAACGCTCTGTCAAGTACCTCTACATATGTAGGCAACTGCAAAACGCCTACTCGATCAAATACGTCTAGATCCAATCCCCCTTCAAATTTTTGAGCTTTCTTGTAGTCCGTATCCACCATATAAGAAGTAAATCGAGCTAATTCAGTAAATTTAGCCTCATACTCGGCTACAGACATGCTGCCTTGCTTGAGTTCTTGTAATTCAGAAACCTTCCGGTCCCAAAAGCACTGAGGAAAGTACTTGTTGTAAAAGATCTCATTTAATTGAGCCCATGTCATATTCCCATTGCTATTTCAGATTAACAATCATTATCTTTGGGCTTCATCTTTTAGAGTATAGGTGGCCAAGAGAACCTTCTGAGTCTCAAAATAGGGAAATACTTCAAACAATTTTTCCATTTCTAGTAACCATGTCTCTGCCTTTAATGGTTCAATACCTCCCAAGAAAGTCAGCGGTTTCATCTTCATGAACTTCTAAGTTAAATTTATAATATCATTGTTATCTGGCTCAACTTAGATCGGAGGAGGCGGAGGTGGCAGAGGTTGTTGTCTTTGTTGTTGCATCATTGCTTCAGTTAGGGCTACGAGCATTTGTTCCATTCGGCTCATTCGAGCCTCAGAAGATCCTGCTGCATCATCACCTCTTGTCTTTTCCATTGCTATAGGTAAATAGGACAATAATAAACATAGGCAAAATAATCTCGTTCTCTATGTTCAAGTCCATTTAAATCCGTTTCATATTCAAACATGTTCACATCATTTCATTTTAGTTCGAGTATGTCCAAATAGTTCACATACCCACACATGTAGATGGAATGCCCCCAGTTCTTACGAAGACATCCTATAGCTCATATGGACTAGTGTGTGTGGTATAACTCGTGCTCTGATACCACTTTGTCACCACCCAAACCCGCCCCTATAGGTTTATCATCGTAACCGGCCAGTAATCTTTGGATTACCAAAGGCCTCTGAACAGATTATCACGTAATGAGGGGCTGCAGAAGTAAATATAGAAAATACAACGTCCATTAAGCTGTGCAGACATTCATGAGACAGATAATTTAAAATTTATATAAAATATACATATATGACGTCATAACCACATAAGTCATGCAACACTATACAAGCATTATCAAACAGGACTTAGCCAAGTGTACGGATAAGCAAAAACAAGACAAAACGTAAACATCCTTAACATGATTCACAAGACTTGATTTCTTCAAATAGGAACCTCCTTGGAAGGCACAGTGGCTGGCTGACCCAAAACTCTCTAGGCAGCAGCTTAAACCTGGTCACGTACCTACTCACCTACATATATAATATAAATAGTAAGCGACAACTTAGTGAATAATAACAGAGTAAATGGTTTAATGAATGTTGTCCAATATTAGATTCAGACAGCAGAAACAGATTCATATTCTTATTTAGAGTTTAGAAAAATATACTTATTCAATTTCATAGAGGATCATATGTAATACTCCCATTAGCGCTAACAAATCATATACAGAGCATTAAGGGTCATACTTGATTAGTTCCATAAAGGAACTTACGGTACCGAGAACAGATAACATACTTAAGCCACGGTATTGTTACCTCCCGAGTAAGGGCCATGAAACCACCGTATTATTAACCCCAGGCAAAGGCCATGAGACCACGATATTATTACCCCTGGGCAAGGAACTTGTGCTCACAGACCACGGTACTATTGCCCTCAGGCTAGGGCCTTGTGCTAAGGATGCCATAAGTACTTGTCAGAAGTTGGACAATCATTCATTGTACAGAATATAACATTTCATTAAACAGATCTTATTTCATCATACAAAAAATAAATAAAGTTGAACATAACTTTATTAAGTTATTACTCGCAGATGGCTCCACTTGTAGAACAGATTAAGTAGACAAATCAACTAGCTTACGGCGCGTGACCTACATAAACATAACAGATACACATATTGGAACACACACTCGAATAGTATTTAACTTATTTCATTTCGTTCTTAGTGTGTTTCTAAGTCTTATTCTCATTATTATATCTTAATCAGGGCTTAAGAATGCCTAAGATGCAATGAGGATGCCAAAATGTGATTCATAACACTTAGTCAAATTTGTTGAAAACAGGGTATTCGCTCTAGCGTAGCTTCCTTCGCTTGAGTGGAGGGTAAAAAATAAGGATGGTTGCTTGAGCGCAACTTCCATCGCTCGAGCAGTTTGTAAAACTCTACAAAAGTACTGACTGTTTGATTTTTTCACTCGACGCACGCTTGATGGTCGCTCGAGCGTGAGACTGAGGTCTTCGCTCAAGCGCAACTCTAGTTGCTCGAGTAGTTTGCAAAACTTGTAAACTTCTAGGAGCATACATTTTACGCTCGAGCCAACTTTTGGTCACTCGAGCAGAAATGCAAAACAAAGAGTGGTCGCTTGAGCGTAGGTTCTGTCACTTGAGCGGAGAAGCAGAATTCTAAAATTTCCAGATTTGCTTCCAAGCTTCAAAACTCGAATTTAACACACCAAAACTTATTCTTTTGGGCTAAAACTCAAGAAAACATTTAGAAACTTGTAGAGTATCGGGAATTGAAGATCATTCACAAAATCAAAGCCCAAAAGCATGTCAATTGTTCAAAATCAAACTTGAAACTTTGAAATCACAACACACATGCAATGGTATGAACTCTAACCTTCTAAAACATGATCAAATGAGATGTTTAACTCAATGATACGTTGAATTGTTAGACCAAGACCAAAATAAGGACATGCAACAGGGAAATTCTTTGAAATCAACTTCTCAATGCCATGAACTATGCATGCATGCATGGTTTGAGTTACAATTCTTAATTCTAGCTTAATTCTCATGTCAATCTACCTCTTTCACTTGAATTCTTACATGGACTAACTCAATTACACAACTAAGGGTTTGATTTCTTACCTTGGATGCTTAATTGTGTTCTAGAGGTTCAATTGCTTGAGTTTCCAAGTCCAAACCTTCAATTCTCTACAATTCTTTTACTCTCGCTTGAGCTTAAACTCTCTCTCTAGGCTTTATTCTTCCACTCCCACATTTTTTCTCTCAAGGAAATGAAATGAGAGTGTAAAAATGTGTTCTAGAGCCCACTTATGCCTTATATAGGCTCAATTAAGAAGGCCTAATTAAACTTGGCTTAAACTAAACAAATGGGTATTATTTATTCTAATTAATTAGTTCCGAATCAAATCTCAATTAAACCAACCATAAAATTTTAAAAAATTCAAATAACACATAAATCAAGTCAATTTCGTGTTCAGATGCCGATAAGGCCTTTAATTCGCAAAACAAAACGGAAACACAAATAGATATTCCTATCGCAGACAGATATAAATACAAAGAATGCCATACACATGCAATTAATTCAGAATTTCATCTTAATTATTTATTAAGCATAGTTAATCATGATTTATCGGCTAATCATAGGTCGGGGTTGTTACAATGATAATAGTCTTAGAGGTTGAAAGTGAAAGAAATTGAGGAGGCAGAAGGTTTATACAGGGGCAAAATGACAAATTTAAGAAAGATGATTGATATTTAAGTAATTTAATTAAAAATAACTTCTCGCGTAATTAGAAAGTTGAGAAGGAGCCGTAAACAAACTTATTTGGCCTAAAACAAACTTAAACTATCACAAGTTATAATGAACCTGTTACTTCAATTTAACTGAAATTAAAAACATTTTTTTTTTTTTTTTTGAAGAGGTCAAAAGTCAAAAGAAATGGAGGAGGCAGAAGGTTTATAAATTATACAGGGGCAAAATGACAAATTTAAAAAAGATGATGGACATTTAAGTAATTTAATTAAAAATAACTTTTCACGTAATTAGAAAGTTGAGAAGGAGCCGTAAACAAACTTATTTGGCCTAAAACAAGCTTAAACTATCATAAGTTATAATAAACCTGTTAATTCAATTTCACTGAAATTAAAAACTTTTTTTTTTTTTTTTGAACGAGAAATTAAAAGCTAAAAGTTAGAACTTTTGAATAAAAAACAATCCCCAAGTCTACTATCCTTGCCTTTTAACTTGACATGTTTCCAATCAATTGGTAATACGCTCCGTTTCCTTGAGAAAAAAAAATATTTTCCTAAAAATATTTTTCATACTTTTTGATATTTGGTACAATAGGAAACAAAAATTAACAGAAAATATTTTTTATATTCAATGAAAAATAAACCTATTTAGGTAAAAAATATTTTTCACTTTTAAAATGTAAAAAACATTTTTTGGACTAAAATTTTATAAATGTTACCATATCACTACCACCACACCACCGTCACCACCGCCACGGCCACCATTACCGCCATGATCACCCCACCACCATGCCACCACCTCCACCTCCACCTCCACTTTTGTTTCACCATCACCACCACCAAATATTAAAAAATATTTATATTTTTCGCTGGAAAATATTTTCTAAATTTTTTTTTTCATAAAAAATATTTTCAATCCAAATAAATAGAGCGCTGGTGAATGTGTAAACTATTTTTTAATAATCAAATTTAACATCTTTCATGCTTGCAATATTAGTTTTAAGTCATATGACACAATGCACATGATTTGCACAAGCATCCACCAGACCATTAACTTTTTGATTTATTATTTATTTTTGTACAATTGGTTGAATATCGTAGCTTTGAATATAACTCATATAGGATTTAAAGTTTTACTTTCCTTAACCAAAGATGAATCTTGTTTTGATAGGGTGTGAGATGGTGTATAATACATTAGCCTACATCATTATGTTCAATTGTTTATGACAACTAAATCTTGAATCGTAGAGGGTCACAATTTTTGTGGCTCAAATGGCTCGAAATTGTCAAAACGACGTCGTTTTAAGTACAAAATAACATGAAAATTGCCAAAACGATGTCGTTTTGGCAATTTTGAGCCATTTGAGCTACAAAAATTGTGGCCCTCAAACATTTTTCATCTTGAATTTTAAAAATTTAAAATATAGAGTATCAAGGAATAAAGGAACCCATCATCAAAATGGACAAACAAGTATAAACTTTATAAATGACTCAAGGAAGGAGCTCACCTACCCATGGAATGCCTAGCTTCTAAGCAAATAATATTATGAATTCCAACTCAAATAAATTGTATATTTTTTTTATTTAAATAAATTCTTTAATACACTTTGTTTTGCAGCCCTCAAACAACAATAACACTCCCTATAAAATGGAAAAGAAGGCCAAACAACGGCAGTAAAGTGACAACAATTTACCAAATCATTAGGTTTCATTAACTTGATTAATTTGTGACAAGATAACTTTGGAAATGGGAAAAACACATGCACTCATACATAAAGAGAGATAGATATATGGATAGATAGAGATTAGAGGAGCATAACATATATATATATATATAAGAGCACAGAATTATGACCAAAGTTATCCAATATTTCTATGAACTCTAGAGCATCTTCTAAGTTGTCTCTTATAATATGATTTTTATTTAAATTCTAGAATCTCAGTTCTTTGACAGGTGCTTATGTAAAGCTACTTAAGAATGATATGGTTTAGGTAATATTTTATATTTTTTATTTGTCTTCTTTGAAGCTTGACTTAAATTTTTGCTTTTGTTTTATTTATGAACCTGAATATTATGTCATTTGAATGATGAAAAGTGCCATAAAAATCTACCAGCTAATGTCTCTCTACTCATGCATCCCAACCCTCCCTCCCCAAAATAAAAAATAAATAAATACCAAAAAAAAAAAAGAGAGAAAAAGAATCCTTTGAGCTAACTTGCTTTTGAGCTTTTTTCGAGGCTTTTCCCATATTAAGCCTATTTTGTATCTTAATTCCCAAACTAGGCCTAGTTTGGACGGAATTCCCAAACTAGGCTAAAGCGCTATTACAAATCGCGCTTTCACTGTTTGGAGCCCAAATTGTGATGAATAGTGAAAGCGCTATTGCAAACCACGCTTTTAATTAAGAAAGCGTGGCTGCTAATCACGCTTTTAACGTAAGATTTTTTTCTGAAGAAAATGCTATTTAATATCGCGCTTACACTGTTCATGAAGAAACGCTATTTGAAATAGCGCTTTCACTGTCCATTCCTTTTGTGAAGAAAACGCTATTTGAAATAGCGGTTTCACTGTGCACTTAATAAAACGCTATTTGAAATTTACCTACTTAGGTTAGTTTGCTCAACACTTATATAAGACACCCAAGCCAATCACGTTTTTTACACTTTGGATTCACTGATTTTGCTCTCAGACTCGATCTACCTCTGCTCTCACACTCTCTCGCTGTCGATCTTGCTCTACTCTCACACTCTCTTGCTCTCGATCTCGCTCTGCTCTCACACTCACTGTCACTCTCGCTCTCCTTCTGCTCTCAGCTCTCACTCTCTGTCTCTACTCTCTCTTTCTCTGTGGTATGGCATCTAGCTCTGTCTTTTTTTCTGAATTTTATGTATTTATTTATTGTGTTTGTGAAAATGTGAATGTGTGGTTGAAAATGTGAATGTTAGGATTTTAAATGTCAATTATTAAATGTGTTAGGGTTGTAATGTGTTAGGGTTTTATCAGTGTGGTTATGAAATTATGAAATCATAAAATGTTAGGGTTTTGAATTGTGAAATCAGAAATTATGCGTGTGGTTTCAGAAATTAGGGTTTGGAATTTTTTGAAATCAGAAATTAGGGTTTGGAATTTTTTGAAATCAGAAATCAGGGTTTGGAATTAGGTTTGGAATTTTGCTTCTGAATCAGAAATCAAAAATTATGCTTGTGAATAAACTAACCTATATTTGTTGAATTGGAATTATGAAATGTCTATATTTTGAAATTTGAAATCAGAAATTGGAATTTTGAAATTATGCTTGTGAATCAAAATGTCTATATTTTTTGAAATTAGGGTTTGGAATTTTGAATTGTGAATAAATCAACCTATATTTGTTGAATTGGAAATTTTATTTTTTGCTTGTTAAGAGGAATTAAAAGGAAATTAGGGTTTGAAATTAGGGTTTTAAAAGTAATTTTTTTTAATTAAGAATAAAATTAAAAAAATTGAAATTCATATAATTGAGAATTGAGAATTGAAATTCATATTATGAAATTCATGAATTGAGATATTTATGAGTAACATAACTAAGAGTTTGTTTGGATTGGAATTTGGAATTTTTCATGAACCAAATAACATATGGCCCCATGAGTGTGGACTTTTCACCAATTATCCCTATTTTAAATTGATAATGTTATATATATTAATAAATTTTTATTATAAAAAAAAAAATTAACTACGTGTATAACACCTATTACATCATTAAAATAATTCATGCTTTAATTTTAAAAATTTTATTACTACATGATATATCAATTATTAAGAATAATTTATAAAATTTATTAATTTGTATAATGTTTTTCATTTTGTATATGTTATATATGAAGTTGATGTGTTAAAGTCAATTTGCTTTAATCATATATACAATTAGAGTATTCTTTATTTGTTACACATAATTACCGATATACATAGCATGAATTGTTGACTCTATGGTTGTATATTCATTTTTTTATTCCGTTTCTACATCAATTGGTTAGCATAATCTAGAACTAAGTAGGTAAATTTCATTTTCGATTTGCCACTCACCCAAATAATACTGACCTACGAAAATTTGTAAGTCCAATCACTTGTATAGATATTATGGTACACTGTAAGGAATATTACCTTATTTTGTATTCACCCAAAAAACATTACCTTATTTTGTGAAAATAGCTTTTTAAAAAATAAAAATTGATAAAAAAAAATTATGTTTATCACCCGTTAAAAAAAAAATTAAAAAGCAACCCAATTTCATATTAACTTTTTTAACTTATAAAAAAGTCAAAAAAATCATTAAAAAAATAATATCAAATAAGTTTTTAGTCATATTATTTATAAATTACGAGGTCAGTAAATCAATTTTTACTTAAAGGCAATGAATGATTACTGAAAAACATAAACGCATGACTTTCTAAGAGTACCTAATAATTTTTCCTCATTAAAAAAATATCAAACAAACTCTTAGTTATGCTATTCATAAACCGATAATTCATATTATGTTACTCATGAATTGGAATTTTTCCACATTGAAATTCATATTATGTTCTCTCAAATATTTAATTTTGACTCTATTTTATTCCAAAAAAAATATTTTTATTGACTTCAAAATAATAAATGAAAAGATCATGTTCTCTCAAAATGTAACGCCCTCGAAATAATAACATTAAACTCATCAATCTAGACATGCATTGATATGAAAGATAACCATCATTCTATTCATCAGAGTAACTCATTACAAAAGTATTACATGTTAACAACAAAAGCAAATGCCCTACGGGCTTACAGCTTTCCAAGTTAACACTTGGTTACAAAAGGCAGAGTACTAACTCAAATACACATTAAGCCCTTGGCTTGAAATTACATGTAATACATCAAAAGGAAATCAAACAACCAAAAAGTCTGTCTGCCTCTAACCTCCCAAGCTATGTCCTTGGAGGTGGCATGCTACCTATACCTGAAAATGATGTCCCATAAAGGGTGAGCCACAGCCCAGGAGAAATACACTAAACCAGCTATGAACAGTGACTAAAAGATTAGCAGTTGATAGATGGTCAACACAGATACATCCACTTATATCACGTTCCGGTTTCATGACATTTAAGTCCATGTAACAATTCTTTTTCCACTTCTTTTTCAACTTTGAGTTTGAAACAAGGCTCAACACTTAGCCAAATAATTTAATGAGAATGCAACTCATCTTTAAAACACTTTCGTACTTTACCGAAGATACACATTTTGGTGCTGTATCAACATAACATAGAAACACTTCCATATTTCACAATTGATAACGATATACATTTTGGTGCTATATCAAATCAACTTAAACACTTCCATAGTCAACACTTGATACACATTGTAGTGCTGTATCAATGTCACACAAAATCCGGTTTAGAGGTCCATCCCCTATCTTCCCCTAAACCGTGGAGTACATCCCCTATCTCCTCCCACACACACAATGTATATACACATAGGTCACATACAATCATCCAATACATAAAATTAATGTATTATTCCAATCGCTATGTTCATTAACATGCTCAATCGATTAGTTTTAGTTTGCCTAATCATCATGCATTGTCTACAACAATCAAGACTATCCTCCACTGATAGCCCAAAGCAGTTATCTCTAAACATAAAATAAATGCATCAAATGGATAAAGTATCGACATTTTAATTCGGTGAGTGATAAATAATCCAACTACACCCTTTAATCACATACATTATCAATTCCAACATTTTCAACTCAATTTCTCATTTCTCAAATTAATTTCACAAATTAATTCATCAATGTAATTAGGGCATTTCCCATAATTAACAAAAACAACCCTAAGGTTCTATTTCTACCAATAACCCATCATTTATCTCACTTCTCCATGCCAAACATGCATATAGGTTCATATATATATAAAACCCCATCTTTTGTAAAATTATACAAAAGACCCAAACTTTCTCAAAATTACCCAACAACCTCCAACATATCAAAATACTAAAATTCAAAGACAAAGCTCATAAAGAGGAGTAGGGTATCCCTACCTTGAAGTTTGAGCTCAAATGGAGATGAAGACCAAAACCCAACGTGCTCCAAATTCCAACTTTTTCAGATTAAAACGAAGCTCTCAACACCCTCTATCTTTTTAATAAAGGCCCTAGGGTAGATTCACACTCTAGAGAGATCAAATCTTAGAGAGAGAGAAAGTTTAGGGAGAGAGAGTCTTAGATCTAGGGTTTGAAAAGAAAAGGGAATGAAAAAGTGATGTTTAAAATCGCTGCTGCCCGCTGATATAAAACAAGCTCGCTCGAGCGAAGACTTGGTCGCTCGAGCGACCAGACACAAAAAACTCTCGCTCGAGCCAAGAAGGTCTCGCTCGAGCCAACAACCCAGAAGCACGCTCGAGCGACAGAATGCTCGCTCGAGCCAACAACTCAAACCCTCAGGTCTGCAACCAGACGCACGCTCGAGCAACGGACTGCTCGCTCGAGCGAAGAACAACCAGACCGCTCGAGTGAAGAAAAGCTCGCTCGAGCCAAGAAATGCAACTTTCAGGTCCAGAACCAGATGCAATCGCTCGCTCGAGCGAATCCACTCTGGCTCGATCCACCAGGCACAAAACTCCACTCTCGCTCGAGCGACAAACTTCTCGCTCGAGCGAAGGTCCAAAAATCTGGGCAGCAACACTTGGCTCCCAAACACAACCAACCTGTAACAAACCTGCCCAACACATCCTATAACTCGAATACGAAGTATGAAAGGATGTAAACAAGATATAAACAACTGCTAACATCCACGGAACCAAGTCCGGATCACTGTACAACAAGGGGTAAAACCCGGGATCGCTATACAAAATATTTAATTTTGACTCTATTTTATTCAAAAAAAAATATTTTTATTGACTTCAAAATAATAAATGAAAAGATCATGTTCTCTCAAAATATTTAATTTTGAGTCTATAACCTGCAAATAAAAATATTTTGGTTTAGTTTCGTTTGGTTTATTTCACTGTATTTGGGGTCAGGCACCCGGAATATGATTAAAAATTCTAAGGATTTATTTTCATTTCGGTTTCGCTAAAGGTTTCCACTTAGTTGTTAACTATGTAAATCCATACTTTAGGACATAGCTTATTGCAGATGTCTACATATAAGCATATAATCACTTGTAAATTGTATGTAAGATCGGATTGCACTCTGCGCCTCCAAGCTAACCAACCAAAAAAATTTAATTTTGGGAGGTGCCACATTCTTCCACAACCGTTTGGAAAATCAAACCAAACAATTTTTTTTTGTCAAATTTATTTATATTTTTTCAAAAAAATTAAAAAATAATTTAAAAAATCAAACCAATTCGCTATATCATGTATTATTTTTAATATACATTCAATAAAATTAATAATTTTTTTAAAAAATATTAACTTTGATATTAGAATAATTTGAAGACATTTCATCATAAAATACTAATATTTAATTTTATAATCTGGTCATAGAAATTTTAAAAAAATTAATGAACTAAATTTGTAATACATATAATAGCATTATAGTAGAAATTAAAATTTCCTCACAAAACTTAAGAAAATTTGAAAAAGTTTTTGAAATGGGTATTGAACGAAATGACTTATCGCCACTTCCGCTTTGTGACTGTCCACCACCATTGAAAAGGAAAATCTGAACATTATGTTTTAATAATTTTTATTTTGATTTGTATAATTAGAAGTCATTATTACACTAGTTATAATATATGCATGAAAAGAGTCTTAAAATATTCTAATTAATAGCCCATAGCAATTTCATAGGTAAGAAGGACAAAAAAAAAAAATGACACTTTGATGGGTAAGCCTGTGTTTCATAATACCAAATAATTGGTACGGATGGCCCAATAGATTCACATGGATAACTATTCAAAATTTACTACATAGATTTAACCACCAACTTAAATTTTCTCTGTAATTTTTGACCATTATAAATTATCTCTCTAATTATTTTTTTGTTTTTGTATGTTTAAGAAAAAAAAAAAAGAGTAAATAAATTAAATTTTTTTCTTACTTTTCAGAAAGAGCCGAAATGAGTTTTTTGCTTTAATTTCATAAAAAGCCTCTATGACCTCTAAAAAGTGGACGAGGGTTACTAGTTCACATAGGAAATAACTTTGTCATTAAGGTCCCTAATGGCACAAGTTTGAGCAAATCAAATTAACTTATCTGTAATTGTCCATAAATCTGAAGAATTGGATCACCAGTTTTAAAAAATTAATAACAATGTTTGAAACCTCTATTTTATATTGTCCAAATCAATCGAGTTCTTTCAACTCAATGGAACAAATATTTAATTATCTACAAAACTTACACTATGATTTAAGATGTTTGTATGATTTATCCAATTTTGTCCAGTCTCACTGAATAAGAAAAATACTTGATAGAATGAAATGTTTTTTAAATGTGTGATATATCTGTCTACCTTATCAAAATAATAAAAAATATATCAAGATTTATGAAAAGAAAACAAAATAAGTGTTTTTAAAATTGGTCCCGCTTACATGCGTACGATTAAGTCATTGCCTAAATTAACGGTTGTGTAGAGTCATTATTATTATTTATTTATTTATTTATTTTCAGTGAATGCCTTTTAAAAATTGATCATATTGAGGGAGGGAGGCCCTTGCCGCAATGGTAAGGTTGTTTTATTATGCTGATAATAATATAAAATAAAATAAGTCTATTATAATTCGAGTGTTATGGATTCAAATCATGAAAATAATGGACTTCTTTGGTTTGTTTTTCATATAAAATGTTGGGAAAATTTATTTACAAACAAATTTTCAAGAGTAATCAAACCAAACAAATTTTTTCAAATAAAATCTCAAAATTTTGTTTGGTTACCTACTTTCCAAAATAACTTTCTCTGTCATACACATCAAATCAATCATTTTTTTGTAAAACTCTCTCCCCAAAACAAATTTTCACAACCATTTCTGAAAGAAAGCAAACCAAATAAGACCGCATACTTTTTATCTCAAAAACACTCTAGAAACACAAACCAAATACACCTCTTTAAATACTTAATAATATGCATGCATATATCTGATCTTCCTCTAAACTCTGCCATGACTGTAATCTTTGGAATTGTCCCTTTATAGATCTTGTAAATCAAAATGGGTCACTAGCTAAAAATCTTGTAGTTTTGTTATAAACAAACAAAATTGATCATGAAATTGAATAAAAATACATATATACGCATAAAATTTTATAGAGTTCGTTACTATTTTTAAAAATTTTATCCATCTATATACATTTTCTGTACAGTTCTATAACCATTTTTGTATTCTTAGACTTATTCACAATCTGAAGTTATTGCTGCTATGTGATTCAAAATTTATTTTTCGCCACTAATTCAATAAACATTTTTGTATAGGACATGTATACATGTGTATGAATTCCAAAAAAGGTCATATGAACAAAGCATATCCAACCTTAAAAACAATGAGAAAAAAAAAAAACCAATGACAACAAAGAATTAAGACAAGAAGTATAGTTGTTCTGATGTTTTTTTTTAATTAAGACAAGAGAGCAATGACAACAAAGAACCTTCACGCAGAAAAGACAAGAGTCTTCACATAGGAAGTAAATAAAAACTCCACGTAGAGATGAAATCTCAGCTGTTGTTTTATACAAATAAAAATAAGTGAGAAAAAATGATAAAATAAACACTAATAAACAAATTGAGACACAAATATACAGCTGACAAAATATAAATTGAAGTAATGTTTCACCTCTACAGTTCCTTCAACCTTGGAAAATATAAATTGACAAAAAATGGGAGGGTTGATTTTTATAGGAAAATGTCACTTATGATATAAATGTGACTTATAGGAAAATTTAAATTGTCTCTTCACTCCCACAACTTCCTTTTACCAACTGTCCGCCTAAACAAATTCAAATAACGAATATCAAAATAAAAGTAAGTTAATTTACAAAAATCAAATCAACACTGAAATGTTATCAAAACAAAGAAGAATAAACATGAAAAAAGAAAAATTTACATTTACCGTGTGCAATAGCATGATGTTAATCGTAATAAATGATGGAAAAAGCAAAACACAGGAGTTCCATAGACTAGTAATTCAAATTAAATGATTCAAAGTTCATATAATTATTTTAGAAGTAGAATTCGATATATGTATATTGTTGATATTTTAATGTTTATTGTTTCATTGAAGCAAGTATATGGCAACTGTTCCAATTATCTTCTACTGGGGGGGGAAACATAATTCGGGATCCCGATGAAGGTGTGTCATCAATTTGGATATATGGGTTGCAACTTGGCACCACACTTAGCAATTTGGAGGAGATGTTTATGTCGAAGGTGGCAAGTTACGGGGAAACAGTCCGATTGATCTTCAAATGTAGATATCCTTATCGCCAGTGGCAAGCAACCAGCAAATACAAAATATTACCGATCAATGACGATGAGGCGTTGAACACCGTATTAAATATCGGTGGAAGTTTCCAACCACCAAATTGTTTGGAAGTGTACATTGAGAAAGAGGTTGTACACAATCTTCCGAATATGACACAGATAGATTCTCATCCGTTCACTACATTGCTGACACATGGGATTGACACGACAGCGTTTCAGTCTCCTATGTATGAATCAAATGAATGTTATGCAGCGGGCTACACACAACAAACATTTCATGGCCATAGTGGAGAATCAAGTTCACGTGGTGGATATGAGACTGATTTTCACAATAACACCGAAGATGTGCCCACCTACAGCCATCATACCACTCCAGTTGAAGTTGCTGGTAATATAGCTGAAACAGTTAATTCTGTGCAGTTTGCTGACAGTGACATATACGGTCCTGATGTCGCCCTAGACAATGATGAGAATGAAATGTGTGATGAAGAAAATTTATTGGGCAGATCAGATGATGATAATGATGAAGAAGATGATACCGATGCTCCCGTTGATATTTAGAATGCCCCCATTCCACCTAGACCTGAAATCCCTTTCTATGAAAACATTCACATGGGTGGTAATTTTGACAATAGTAACCGCGATGTTGTTCCCCGTAACCGAATCTGGAATGCTGAAAATCCAGAGTTGGACAAAGGGATGGTTTTCGTTGATAAGAAGCAACTCGTACATGCTGTGAAATTGTACCATGCAACAAATAATCGAGAGTATAAAGTCGTAACCTCCAAGCAAGACGTTTGGGTGTGTGCTTGCAAGCACGATTGTAGATGGTGGTTGCGTGCATCTCTTAGTAGGATACATGGTCTTTTTGAAATAAAGCAGTATAGGGGTCCTCATCATTGTTTATGCCCACGAATGAACAGGGACCACACTAATATTAGCTCTATTTACATTGTTTCTCATCTTTTGGGACAAGTTGCGGTGAGTATACAAAATAAATGTTTACATTTATATACATATTTGTTTGTTTAAAGTGTTCACACCAAAATAATCTGACTCATAGGTATTGTCGTATGCAGAATGAACCTGATATGCCCATTAAGAATGTCATCGAAGATATCAAAAAGACCATGAACTATAGTATATCATACAAGAAGGCGTGGCATGCAAGGGCAAAGGCAATTAGAATGGTATTTGGGGATTGGGATGAATCATATAGGATGTTGCCTAAATTCATGCATGCATTACAAATATGTAATCCTGGCACCATCGTGCAATGGAAGCATAGATATACCGGAAGTACAACCATTATTCCCGTCTTCCACTTTGTTTTCTGGTCTTTCAAACCTGTCATCGATGGATTCAGATATTGGAGGCCTGTTATAACCATAGATGGTACATTCTTATACGGGAAATACACTGGTGTGTTGCTTGTAGCAACGATTGTCACTGCCAATGGCAAAGTATTACCGCTTGCATTCGCTGTTGTCGACAGGGAGAGTTTAGAGTCTTGGTCGTTCTTCATTTCAAATATCAAGGAACATATTGTCATGGACCGACAGGGAGTGACTTTGATATCTGATTGAGCTGAGAGTATTTTAGCTGCTGTGAGGCGGCATTGGCTGAATCCCTCACTCCAATTTGTTGGATATCATCGGCACTACCTTCGACATGTTTGTAGTAACTTTAACACTAAGTTCAAAAATAAGGAGCTGAAACAACTTCTATGGAAAGCAGGGAGTGCTCATCAACGACGAAAGTGTAATGGTTACTCACAACAAATACAGGCTATTGACCAAGAAGCCATCAATTGGGTTCAGAAGATGAATCCTGTGGAGTGGGCCCTTTCGTATGTCGGTGGATATCGGTGGGGAGTATTGACTAGCAATGATGCAGAGTGCTTCAATAGTGTCTTGAAAGGTGCAAGGAACTTACCTATCTCAGCTATGGTTGAATTTACATTTCGCTGGTTCGTAAAATATTTTGACGAGATGGGAGCCCAAGCTGAAATAAATGTACGAAATGAGTTCCAATACCCTAGAGAGATGCAAAAAACTATTGAGGATGGCATTGCAAGGGCAAATACTTTCAAGTTGATATCGTATGACAGGTTAGTTTGTAATATAAACTAAATTGTTGTTATTATGTTGTGAAGTTAAGTACACCTAAAAACATGAACTTGATTAGTTTCTATTACAATTTTCTGATAGGCCACGCCGCGTATTTGAGGTGCAAACATCTTTTCGCCATGGACGAGGTCGCAATACACAAATTGTGCGGATGAATCAACCCACATGCAGTTGTGGGAAATATGAGATACGACACTATCCATGTTCCCATATGCTCGTTGTAATGTCTGAATGCGGTGACAATCCATTCGAGTACGTTGATCTAGTATATAGGCTTCCTGTATACATGAGAGTTTGGGAAACTAAATTCAATCCAATACCGCATCAAGATTATTGGGATGATCCGCAGTGGACCGTAATGCCTAATGTACTTCGTCTGCGAGAAGTAAAACGGGATTGTGCATCTATGTCTCGTATTCCGAATGAGATGGATATATCAGATAGGCGTTTGACCGCTCATTGCAGTGAGTGCCAGTAGATAGGTCATGACAGGCGAACATATCCGGCGCGACTTGGTCGATGAAGACTATGTAATACTTACATATTGTAATAGATCATTTTTTAATTCTTTATTTGTAATAGATCATTTTATTCTTTGTTTTGTAATTCATTATTTGTAAACGGGGTCGTACATTTAAATGGATCATTTTTTATTTGTAATAGATCATTTCTATTTTTTAATTCTTTATATATTGTAATTGTTTGATTTCCTTGACAAAATTTACAACTAACATACTAAATAAATAAATTAAACTAAATGACAATGCAAAAACATTTAACTATACCACATAGGCCTATATTTTTTATTCTCTACTTGATTGAAAATGTCTATTACAAAATTTTAGTGAAAATCACATAGTTCTTCTACCATTTTAAGATTTTAATATTTCGACTGCTGGAAGCATTTTTTACATTTACAATTTATGAATCAGATCTACGTAATTTACAAATTTTATACTTTATTGAAACTTTTACCATTACAAAATCAATAATGAAATTTTGTCAAATGTGCCATAAATGTAATTAGCAACCTGTTATTGGAAAAAAATTTCTCATTCCATTTTTTTGCAAATATTTATGTACAAAAACTATACACATGTTACTGGTCATTATTAAGCTTATGTAACTGTTTTTTACATTTACAATTTATGAATCAGGTCTACGTAATTTACAAATTTTATACTTTATTGGCACTTTTACCATTACAAAATCAATAATGAAGTTTTGTCAAATATGCCATAAATGTAATTAGCAACCTCTTATTGGAAAAAAAAATTCTCATTCCATTTTTTCGCAAATATTTATGTACGAAAACTATCCATATGTTACTGGTCATTATTAAGCTTATGTATCTGATACCCTAAAATGATTTTGTAAAAGATTTCTATATTAGTTATAGCATACATAACGATAGGTGCTGTTGAATTACTTATCATATTTAATGGTACATAATATGCAAAATTTAGATTTTAGTGAATTGCTTTCATGTTAATGGCATACAAATTGATACTTTTAAAATAATCGACCACATTTGTTTTTCAAGTCGTCATGTACGGAATAATTTGAGTTTAATTGTTATAGTTAAATTACATGCTCACCAATACAGTTTTTTAAAATGTATTTGTTTTTCAACTATACAGGCTTCATGGCACATCTACCTGATGAGGTCCCACTTTTGAGTCATCCACATCGGGCTGACAGTATATGGGAGGACCCTGTATGCAATAACGTTTGTTGGACTTTACGCTTACAATGAAAATACCCTGCATTTTGTTTTATATTACGTGATAATGCTATAATTTAAACTACTCATTCTGTTATGCAGGACCAGGCACGCACCGTGGTGACATGCCGACGGGGAGATTCCGGCCTGTAGGAGCTTCCATTGGACCATAGAGTCTTGCAGTGTCTACTACGCGCAGGATTCTATGGTGTCTATCGTATAGGCCATATCAGACTGGACCACCCACTCATTACTGCTCTCGTTGAAAGGTGGCGCACAGAGATTTATACATTTCATTTCCCGACCGGTGAGGCCACTGTCACATTGCTGGACGTATCTGTCCTATACGGTCTACGGATTGATGGGCGAGCAGTTACTGGACCTGACCCATCATTGACGAGGGACCAGTGGATAGCCCTATGTGCTGAGCTATTGGGAGTAGCACCTACACATGCAGACTTACAGGCAGGTAGAGTGAGGGTAAGGTGGCTGTCTGAGCAGTTTCAGGGCCATCTTCCAGATCATGCTCCAGATGAGTTAGTACAGCAGCATGCCCAAGCATATATTCTGTGGCTTATTGGGGGGGTACTTCTCCCTGATAAGTCACAGAACCTGCTCAAGCTAATGTACTTGCCACTGTTGAGAGACATTGACGTGATCAGCCAGTACAGCTGGAGCGCCGCGGCTTTGGCATGCTTGTATAGAATGCTATGTCGAGCAGCTCAGGTGGGTGCGAATCAGATCGAAGGACCCCTTGTCTTGCTACAGGTTAGTAAGAATTTTATTACATGTCAATTCATATTGTATGGCATATATCAGTATTGTAATTGCGTTCAAACTATTGCAGATTTGGGCGTGGGAGAGATTGATTCGCATTGCCCCATCTAGGCGGCAACTGGTTGCTCCTGGTGAGGTTCCCATCGGCCAGGGAGACATGCAGTTGCCGGCCGGACCTCGAGGTAGCCGGTGGAGGGTTGACATGGGCCACGAGGTCGTATCGACCCACGTAGTCATCTTGTATAGAGACCAGCTTGACCGGATGATAGAGGGCGAGGTATGAAATTTAAATACCTAAATTTTAATTGTCATATGAAGTGTATATGTTCATGAGCGATTTTTAATAGACTTGTCGTTATTATAGTTTATCTGGCAGCCTTATGCTGGGGTCCTCAGTACGCTCCCAAACTATTGCCGACTAGGTGAGGAGATATGGATGGCGAAAGTGCCACTCATTTGTTTTGACGTGGTTGAGTGGCATCTCCTTGATCGTGTCCTCCGACAGTTTGGTCAGGTCCAGTCCGTGTCGGATCGGTGTGACACCGAGTGGCGGTTGCATGCGACTGACAGACGTGGCCAAGCCGGCATTGACTGGAGTGTGCATCATATGTGATACATACAGCTGTGGGATGCCCGTCACGACAGTATTGTACAAGCTGACTGGAGTGATGGGGTCCTCCCCTCTCTCGACCCTTATATGTTGTGGTATCGGCGACATACACACCTACTTGTCGATAATCCGAGCCACCTGTCTGAGGCCGGATATCAGGGAGTTGGGCCTTCTCTCGAGGCATTGGTGAGTATCATAGTATGTGTTAGATAATTGTTAGTATCATAATTGATTATTTTCAGTCAACTATAGCCTAATATATCTAATTTTTTGTTCAGGTGGTTCGAGTTGGGAGGTCATATCACTTGGCTGAGGACGCCCTTTTTAGACATGATGGACAGCTTGGTTTGCAGGCCCTTGCAGAGATCCAAGAGTTGTTGTACGAGGGGATCCAGCATGCCCATCGGGTAGATCGTCTGCATTTTAGGGACTACGATGTACACAGTGCAACAGCTGCTCCAGACACATCAGTCTCGTCCACGTCAGTGCCTCCCACTTCAGCACCAGCCACAGCAGGTCCTTGGACTTCAGTCACCCCACCGCATGATACCCCATACATTTCTCCAGATTCCCCACACGTACATCCTACCTAGCATGCTGACCCTGATTGGGCACCGCCCCGGTTCATGCATGATGTTGTTACCCCACCCACCCAGTTACCACCTGCTTTTTTGGGGACTACTTCGACCGCGCCCCGGTTCATGCATGATGTTGTTACCCCACCCACCCAGTTACCACCTGTTTTTCTGGGGACTACTTTGACCGCGCCCATAAGTACACATGATGCAGTTCTCACTGACATCTCCCACGTTGACAATGAGGCCCATATTGAGCCCCTCCCAGAGCGCGAGGGA
This sequence comes from Camellia granthamiana, assembly GCA_036172215.1. NCBI lineage: Eukaryota > Viridiplantae > Streptophyta > Magnoliopsida > Ericales > Theaceae > Camellia > Camellia granthamiana. The sequence goes on along the minus strand of CM069905.1, from coordinate 103,969,147 downwards.
GAGGCCGAGGTTATGGTCGTTGGGGACGTCGCGGCCGAGGTCGGGGTGCGAGCAGAGGCAGAGGTCGAGGTCCAGCTGCAGATTGTGATACAGTTGCACCAGATAAGGGAGTTTCACAGCTCACAGCAGTATCCGATCTACAGGCAGAGACAAGATCAGGGACAACAGATGCAGGAAATGGGGGGTCACACTCACAGGCTCCACAGGCAGTCAGTGGAGGGCCACATGCAGGGGAGGGAGTGCCAGATATTCAGAGAGTCTACCGCAGGAGACCGAGGAGAGAGGTCCATGGTCGGGGTTGTGGGACTAGGGGCAGGTTAGGGCATTAGCGGTTGTGATATGGACTGTACAGTTTTTTTTTTTTTTTTTTTTGTGGTAATTGTTATAATTTTTGTAAATCAAACTTATATAGCTGATGTAAATGTGTCATACTTATTTATTCGCAATTATAATTTCACAATTTTTTATTCTTACTTATTTTGATGAATCACACAAATCTCTTTCATATCTCTACCTCTCTCTCATTATCCGTAGTCTCTGCATTATTTATAGTAATTTACGTTTTTTCCTCAATTTTACAAATTGAGACAACCATTTATAAAATTTAAGTTTAAATAAATTTTAAGAATTAAATTATAAATCCTAAACCCTAAAATAAAAATAAATAAGGTAGCGTTTGGTAACGTTTACGTTTTTGGTTTATGTTTACAAAAAAATTAAAAACTGATTTTTATTTATTTTTAGAAAAACATAAATTACAAATGCATTTGGTTTGAACAAAATGTTTAAACAACCCATAAAAACATAAAATAAAAAATATGTTTGTTCATGCCTAAAAAATATGTTTGTTCAAGCCTAAAAACAATTGAAATATCTCCCTTCATTGATAAGTCGTGGATAAGCATTACAAATCCATTACAACATAAATGGTTTGGTCATTCATCCAAACAATTTCATTCATTATCATCATCATCTGACATCTCAATATCAGATTCATACATAACATCCATGCTCCAGGCAAAGTACTGGTGTGCATCATCCATTAACCCATCTTCGGCATGCTCATTTGCGGTCTTCATTAGTGAGGACTTTTGCAAACGTTGGGTCATGCGATTAACTTCGTCGCGGATACGATGCAATGCCCTTTGCAACAACTGTGGAGTGTCAGTTGGCATACGCATGGCTAACCGGCGAGGAAATTTAATATTAACTTCACGGCATAACTCAACGAGAACGTTTGCTCGAGTCATGCGAAATTCCCACTCAGCTCTCATGGTATTGACGGTGGCATGTGAGTAACGCAAATTTGGATTAAATGGGTATTGAAATTCATCTCCATCTGCAACTCAATAGCGACCCATTGCTGAATATAGATCAACCACTGTATATCTCATGATGATATCGCTCGAAATAGCTGTAAAACTTTTGTTGTGGTATGATGCGATATTTATACCATATATCTCATGATAATATTTTGTCTCAACCAATTTATGAGCATTTCCTGTTCGATCACATGCATGCCACTGACCTTATACAGTGCATTCGGCTGCCAGGACTCCACTTTTGTCAAGTCATGAACGAATCAAAGGCCTGTAGCATCGGCTGTTGTGCCGCAGATGGTGTCAGCCTGGCTACTGTAAAAATGTAACTTTACCTTCTTTCAAAGGGAAGTTGAAAATTAAGAGGTTGTTTGGGATGATCAAAATAAGTGTATTTTTTGTCTTTTTACAATATTTTTCTACAATATATTTTTCTACTCATTGTTCAAACCACTTTTTTCTACAATATTTTTTACTTTTATGTATTTATTAATTTGTTATTTTTTCACAATTTTTTTTACTTTTTAGGTGTATTGAAATATTTAGTAATTTATTGTTATTTTGTTCTGACACCCCCTAAAAATTTGTATGAATTGTATAATTCACATGGGCATAGTAGGTAGGTATGTGACTTTGTGCAGCGATGCAATGATGCATCTGACTTTGTGCAGTGATACAGTGATGCATGTGACTTTGTGCAGTGATGCAGTGATGCATGTCACTTTATGCAGTGATGCAGTAATGCATGTGACTTTCTGACTTTGCCATGCTTGTATACGTTGTGACTTTTTTCCTCACATTACGTGATGCATGTGACTTTGTGCAGCGCAACTGACATGCTTTGTTTTTTCCTCACATTTCAGAATTCATCTAAGTCACATTAATACGACTGTGAAAAGAAGCAGAAAATGCATAACAATGAAAATGGGATGACTGTGAAGTTCATTAAGTGAAAATAAGATAAAATATAGGCTGCAAAGTTCCAATCGTGTTTACATATCAGGTGACCATTTTATTATTTTGGTGAAAAAAACAACGATAGTTTTGTAGGTCGAAGTGAGTTGGACGGTTGTGTATTTACTTGCACTCTGTTTCATAGTTGTTTATGAACAATATTACTTTAAAACAAAGAAAATTAAAGTCGTTGTTTCATTTTATGATTTCATTTATAATTTTTTGAAAACACCTATGTGTACTGAAATCGTCAATTCCAAGTGACTACTTACTGTATTACAAAAGTAAGCATGACAAAATAGTTTCATGTGGCGATGTGACAACTCACTGCATTTTGTTTTATTTGACAACTCGCTGCTCGAATATGAAGGGATTGCATTGTGATCCTCTGGCCTACAATTATGATTTTATCTGACAACCACGTCCGTGACTACATCACAAGTACACAAAGTCACGAGTACTCAAAATTGCATGAAATGAATAACATAAAATAATATCACGTGTATCACTTCTTCCATAGTGCCCCAGCACGCATTATCGTCACTAGATCATCGCTAGTTAACCCCCACTATGATGTCTATAAATACCCTAGTATGATGTTTGTTGAAGTCATAACAATAGTAATATATCTACAATTACTATTATTATTAATTTTTTTATTTTATCAACAATGTCTTCAAGAGGTGCAGGAAGTTTACGCCGGCAAAGAAATCCGAAAGTGTGGCTGCTACCTCCATTTACCTATGACTACAAGAGCGAAAAGTACTCGAGTCCGAAGGATTATTATGCTGGTATCCGAGCAGAATAAGCGTTCAGGGTAACGGAGCAAGATGGATTGTTTAATGATCTACGTAACTTTGGGGCACCGGTACCTCATCGTCGTTCATTGACCATGGCTAGACGAAATGTGAGTGACTATGAAAAAGCAGTTAGCAGAATTAAGAAGGAGAACAACTGAATGTTGATGCGGAGATGTCGACATTTTATGCTTCAGCTAGCCACCGAAATGGCAGAAGCAAGCAACAGAGATTTGACAGTGATTGAGCGATATAATGTCTTAAACAATGAAAAATATCTCTCTGACTACTACATGTCAGATGAGGAATGAGAAATCAAACACCGTTATCTTTCATATATGTTTGTATGTATGTTGTGTCGTATGTTCGTTACTGGAGTGTAAGACAATGTTGTTGTTCATGTAACGTACGGATGTATTTCAAGTATTTGTTTTATGAACCTGAAGTTTATGAAATAACTACATTTATAACTACACATTTATTAGTTCATGACTTTCTTTATTGAATTGCAATGAGTTAATGAATGTTCTGGATTAATGAATGGATTAATGTATGTTGAATTATGTGAATACTTAAAACACATAAAACAGAACAAGTAGCTCGGTGAAAAGCTTCCCTTAACTGGGGCTCGTGAAATAGGGATCAATTTACAAAGAATTTCAATCTCCATCAGGAAAGAAGAAAGAGTCACCTTCTAATTCCTAGAAGTCTAGTAAAAATGATGACTTTGGTAATAAATGAGGGGTTGACAGAAAACTAAACTCGGTGAAACGAACTACCGCCTTCAATAACACATAAAACAGAACAGGTAGGTCGGTGAAAAGCTTCCCTTAACTGGGACTCGTGAAATAGGGAGCCTCTATGTAAACAATTTCAATCTCCATCAGGAAAGAAGAATGAGTCGCATTCCAATTCCTGGAAGTCCAGTAAAAATGATGACTCTGGTAAGGAATGGGGGGTTGACAGAAAACTAAACTTCGGGGGCTGGACAAACAAGCTCAAAGCCAAGTGGTTGGTCCAGTTGGGGGACTAATAAAGTTCAGACAAACGAACTACCGCCTTCAATAACACATAAAACAAAACAGGTAGCTCGGTGAAAAGCTTCCGTTAACTGGGCCTCGTCAAATAGGGATCCTCTACGTAAAGAATTTCAATCTCCATCAGGAAAGAAGAAAGAGTCACCTTCCAATTCTTGTAAGTCTAGTACAAATGATGACTCTGGTACGGAATGGGGGGTTGACAGAAAACTAAACTTCGGGGGCTGGACAAACAAGCTCAAACCCAAGTGGTTGGTCCAGTTGGGGGACTAAGTTTAAAACCCAATTAGTTTTACTTGATTTGGTAGGGATGAATCACTATTTATAATTAATTATACCCAAACAGATTGTTTTCTGCACCTTTTTAAAGAAATTGACGATTCTCTTAGTATAGAAACTAGAATTGTAACCAGTTCTAATGACGCTGATTTGTTATTTTTCGGATTTATACCCAAAGAGAACAACACTTTCGAAATTACTGTGTAACACCAGTTTTCTAGACAGATTTGAATGCACCAGTTTTCTGGACAGATTTGAATACACCATGATATTCACAAACATTGGTGGCCAAGTACTCCTACCTAACCCACGTTTCACTCACAAGATCCACCATTATTTTAAAGTTGATTTCAAAAGTTGAGATTGTAAATGTTTCCCAAAATATTACAAATCGAATATTCAAAAGTTGATTTTAAAATAATTCCAAATGACAACAAAAATTCAAATAGTCATACTTTTCTCGTTGATACAAATAGTAGGTCGTAACAACGAATGATGCATAGCTAAGTGAAACACAACATTGCCTACATAAGCTTCATTTTTTCAAACATTGAGTAGTCAAATCGTGGAGAGACTTGTTAGTATATGCAGATGAATTATGAAGTCATGTGACTGGTGCACAGGCTTTGATTTTCTCGATATTTTGCTTGATTATTTGATATACAGTGACAACTCATCTCTTATTGATATATGTGGGATTCTCAATTCAGAAAGTCACATGGCAACAGTGAATTCACTGATTTACCTTACAGTGAGCGTGCCCTTATTTTGTCCGTATATGCAGATGGATTGTCAAGTCATGTGACTTGGTGCACAGGCTTTGGTTTTCTCGATTTTTTGCTCAATTTTTTTATTACAGTGACAACTCATCTCTTATTGATATGTGTGGGATTCTCAATTCAGAAAGTCACATGGCAACAGCGAATTCACTGATTTACCGTACAGTGAGCATGCCCTTATTTTGTCCGTATATGCAAATGGATTGTGAAGTCATGTGACTTGGTGCACAGGCTTTGGTTTTCTCGATTTTTTGCTCGAATTTTTTATTACAGTGACAACTCATCTCTTATTGATATATGTGGGATTCTCAATTCAGAAAGTCACATGGCAACAGCGAATTCACTGATTTACCTTACAGTGAGCATGCCCTTATTTTGTCCGTATATGCAGATGGATTGTGAAGTCATGTGACTTGGTACACAGGCTTTGGTTTTCTCGATTTTTTGCTCGATTTTTTTATTACAGTGACAACTCATCTCTTATTGATATATGTGGGGTTCTCAATTCAGAAAGTCACATGGCAACAGCGAATTCACTGATTTACCTTACAGTAAGCATGCCCTTATTTTGTCCGTATATGCAGATGGATTGTGAAGTCATGTAACTTGGTGCACAGGCTTTGGTTTTCTCGATTTTTTGCTCGATTTTTTTTATTACAGTGACAACTCATCTTTTATTGATATATGTGGGATTCTTAATTCAGAAAGTCACATGGCAACAGTGAATTCACTGATTTACCTTACAGTGAGCATGCCCTTATTTTGTCTGTATATGCAGATGGATTGTGAAGTCATGTAACTTGGTGCACAGGCTTTGGTTTTCTCGATTTTTTGCTCGATTTTTTTATTACAGTGACAACTCATCTCTTATTGATATATGTGGGATTCTCAATTCAGAAAGTCACATGGCAACAGCGAATTCACTGATTTACCTTACAGTGAGCATGCCCTTATTTTGTCCGTACATGCAGATGGATTGTGAAGTCATGTGACTTGGTGCACAGGCTTTGGTTTTCTCGATTTTTTGCTCGATTTTTTTATTACAGTGACAACTCATCTCCTATTGATATATGTGGGATTCTCAATTCAAAAAGTCACATGGCAACACTGAATTCACTGATTTACCTTACGGTCAACATGCCCTTTTTATGTCCGTATATGCAGATGGATTGTCAAGTCACATGACTTAGGACACAGTATTTACTTTTCTCTGTTTTTTCAGTCTAGTGACAACTCATACCTTGTTCATATATGTGGGATTGTCATGCAGAGGCATCTTTCTAAAGCCGTTCATAACCAACTATATAAACGACTAAAGGTGAAGACACAACCTTACAACTCATTTCGCCCTACGAAATTATCATTCATTTGTTTTAAAAAATTAGCATGGCTACATGGTTCATGGGAGGGAGTGGGAATCGCAAAGGTGGTAGGAACTTGCAAGGGGGTGACAGTTCACGAGGAGGAGGGGGAAGGGGACGTGGCGATGCTGAAGACGATTCATGGGAGGGAGTGGGAATACCTGTTTTAGATTATGCTTGTGGTTATCGTGATAGGTTTGGGAAGCGACATTTTTTTATGCCCAAGTATTATCTAGTTCAAGGAGGTTCATATATGGATCCATCAGATAATCAAACAGGATATGGTTTAGCAGACGCTAGACTTCTGAAGTGGCCCGCACTATTTATAGAGCGAGTGCAAATGGAAAGATTATGTTGGGAAAATCGACTGAATGTGCCAAAAGCACGTTCTGTTGAGATCCAAAAGGAAGATCCTGATAATGTTGATCGACTATGTGAAAGACTACAATGTGAGATTTCTCAAATGCGCCGTAGGTTAGCCCGCGATATGCAGCTATACATAGTTAAGAAGGATGCCCAGAAGAGCAAAACAGAACCAAATGTTGCGGCTATCAAGGGTATCATGGAGGATCCTGAACTTGTCTCTGACGCTGAGCTTTTGTATTATTCAGACTCTGAGCCACCTGTCAATTTAAGCGCGAATTAGGTGTTAATGTCTACACTTCGGCAATATTAGGTCATGCATTAATATGTAATGTCTGTGTTAGACTAAGTATAACTGTTATGTTATGTTTATGTTTAAGTTTATGTATTGTGTCTGTCAAATGTTGCAGCTATTAATATGCAATATTAGGTCATGAATTAGGTGTTTGTCTGTCTAACTGTTATGTTTATGTATTGTGTGTTCAGTTCAGGGTGTCCAGGATGTATGTAATGTGTGTTCAGTTCATAGTGTCCAAAATGTATTTTTGTGGGAGACTTATGTCTGTACTACCTATGTAACTGAAAACTATTACATTTGCAACTTCAGTTATGTTGTTTTCATGCTTGTACGAGTATTTAGTAAATTAGTGACTTCGTATATTATGTATTAAGTTTTATTACAAAAATGTTGACAAAATTTATTTTAGGAGCTCTCGCGGTGGCCTTCGTCTTCTTGGCCTACTCCGCGGTGCTCTTCGCGTCTCACCCTTCGTCGTTGCTCTTCGAACTACACAGTGTGTGGGTGTGCTTCGGACTGTAGAGCATGCATGTCACCTTCTAACCCAAAACAAAGATGAAAGAAAAAATTTTATTTTTTTAATGAAAACGAGTACAAAACGGTTTTACTAAACTGGTTTTCTGAATTACATTCTCACCTTGTAACCCAAAACAAAGACAAAAGAATAAATATATATATATTTAAATGAAAACGGTTTTAGTAAAGCCAAAATAATTTTCTGAATAACACCTTCTAACCCAAAACAAAGACAAAAGAAAAAAAAATTTATATGAAAACGGCTTTAGTAAAGCAAAAAAAAAAAAATTATTAATTACATTATCACCTTCTAACCCAAAACAAACACAAAACAATAAACAAAAAAAATTTACATGTAAACGGTTTTAGTAAAGACAAAAAAAAAATTCTGAATTACACTTTCTAAACCAAAACAAAGACAAAAGAAAAAAAAAAATAGCATGAGAACGGCTTCAGTAAAGCCAAAAAATTTTTATGAATTACATTATCACCAAAACAATGACAACAGAAAAAAAAATTTACAAAAAAAATTAAATATAATTTAAATGAACAGTGAAAGTGTGGTTTCAATCCGTGCTTACTGTAGTGAACAGTGACAGTATGAATTTTGTAAATGAACATGATTGGCTTAATAATATCTAAATGAACATGATTTTAAAATTATATATATATGAAAAATATTATGTAAAGTTAATATATGAAAAGAGGCTTTTCCCATAAAAATTTAAATGATATATAAATTGGCTTAATTCCCAAATGTTTGGTAATTAGTTCAAAATATTATGTAAAATTAATATATAAAGAAGAGGCTTTTCTCACATGATGTAACACAAATTAATATATGAAAAGAAGAGGTTTTCCCCATATTATGTAAAATTTCTGAATTACACATTCTAAACCAAAACAAAGACAAAAGTAAAAAAAAAAAATTTAACCTGACAATGGCTTTAGTAAAGCCAAAAAAATTTCATGAATTACATTATCACCAAAACAATGAGAACAGGAAAAAAAAACAAAATATTAAAAAATAAATAAATAAATAGATAAATGAACAGTGAAAGCGTGGTTTCAATCCGCGCTTGTAGTTGTCAACAGTGAAAGCGCTAATCCAAATAGCGTTTTCCTCATAAAAAACTTATATGCACAGAAAGCGATATTTCAAATAGCATTTTCTTCAGAAAAAAAATTTCCACTGAAAGTGCGATTTCAAATAGCGTTTATTTGGGAAAAAATTTTATGTTAAAAGCGTGATTTGCAAACACGCTTTCTTAATTAAAAGTGTGGTTTGCAATAGCGCTTTCACTATTCATCACAATTTGGGCTCCAAACAATGAAAGCGCGATTTGTAATAGCGCTTTAGCCTAGTTTGGGAATTCCGTCCAAACTAGGCCTAGTTTGGGAATTAAGATACAAAATAGGCTTAATATGGGAAAAGCCTCTTTTTTTTCAGCTACATAGCATTGCATAAGCACAAACAAGCTTCTGCTCTTGTATATAATCATATTATTTCCTTTTATTTTTTCCTTCGCTAATAAGTATGTTTTCATTTTTTTTTTTTTTTGGTCATTACTATACTTGTCTTACCTTGTAAAATATTGTGTCTTCCAAATGATGCAGCTAACTTATGGACGTTAACAATACAACTCGAAAGCGGCAAACGGCATCTTTGAGGTGTAACAACACCCAAGTACCTCAAAATGTCAGTCGGAAATGTCGTGCTTGTAATGTTCAGGTTGATGAATTTGATGGTGATGAACCCTTTGTCAATGATATTGATGGTAATAAAGAGAAAACGAACATGCCTGCCATTGACCACTACATGGACATTCATGATGTTGACCATCCCACGGACATGCCTGGTTCAAGTGAAGCACTTGATACATGTCATGACCCAAACATGCCCCTATAGGTTTCGCATCGTAACCGACCAGTAATCCTGGGATTACCCAAGGCCTCTGAACATATTAACTTAATAATAAGGGGCTGTGGAAGCAAATATAAAAACATACATAGTCCATAAAGCTGTGTAGATATACACGGGACAAAAGTTTAAAACATATACATGAACCCATGTATGACGTCATATAACCATTCCACATTGCGATGATACGTAAAATAAGACAAAAGACCTGTTTACAAAACAACAAAAGTCTAACTCTTATAACTTGGTTCACAAAACCCGGCCACTAAACTCTTTCTGGAACCTCCTTAGGAGGCACAATGGTTGGCTAACAAAACTGACCTCCGGTCATCATTGAGCTTGGTCACACGCCTAGTCACCTACATACATAAATAATACAGTGAGCTGAAGCGTAGTGAATAATAACAGAGTAAAGATTTTAATGAATGATGTCCATAACAGATTTCAAATTTCTTTTCAAATTAGAAATATAAGCATGTCCGTATCAGAAATAGAGTCTTAGTCATATTCGTATTAAAATTGTATTTGAATCATGCGTGGTATATCCATTAGCATTAACATATCATTTTGGTCAAGCATATCAAGTTCCATAATGGAACCTCCAGTACCGGGTAACATATCTCATATGTGGGCCACGGTATTGTTTCCCCCAAGTGAGGGCCTGGGCCACGGTATTATTTCCCCCGGGCGAGGGCCTCATGACCATAAGCCATAGTATTATGTCCCCTGGGCGAGGGCCTCTGCTAAGGATACTACATAGACATTTCAAAGAATTGGATCATCATTCATGTAATCACAAAAAAACCTTTTGCATTGTTCAAAAACAATTTATATCATATCATATCATAATGTATAAAAAGTAATTCATATCGAACATAGCTTTACTATGTTATTACTCATAGATAATTTCACAGATAGCTTCGATAAACCAATGGATCAATAACTCACGGTGCGTGACCTACACAAACATAACAGATATACATATTGAAACACACGCTCGGTTCGTACTTAACTTATTTCATTTTGTTCTTAGTGTGTTTCTAAGTCTTATCCTCATTATTGTGTCTTAACTAGGGCTTAAGAATGCCTAGGATGCAATGAGGATGCTAAAATGCACATGAAAAACTTAGTCAGATTTGTTGAAAATAGTGGCTTCGCTTGAGCAAAACTTCTTTCGCTCGAGCGGAGGTTCAAAAATAAAGGTGGTCGCTCAAGCGTAATTTCGGTCGCTTGAGTGGTCTGTAAACTCTGCAAAAGTACTGGTTGCTTGATTTTGTCTGCTCGATGAACGCTCGAGCGGAAGACTAAGCAAAATAGAGTTCTCGTTCGAGTGCAACTATTGTCGCTCGAGCGGTCTGCAAACATTGTGAAACTTCTGGGAGCATGAATTTCACACTCGAGCCAACTTTGAGTCGCTCGAGCAGAAGTGCAAAACTAAGAGTGGTCGTTCGAGCTCAGGTTCTGTTGCTCGAGCGGAGATACAGAGCTCTAGAATTTCCAGATTGTTGTTTGAGGTGCAAACCATGGCTTTAAAGCTTCAAACTTACTCCTTTGGGCCAAAAACTTGAGAAAACATGTCTAAACTTGTAAAACATCAAGAATTAAGGATCATTTCACAAAACCAAGGCCCAAAAGCAAGTGAATTATCCCAAAACCGCCTTAAATTATATATATATATATAACATGCATGAAGTGATATGCATTCTTTTCCTCCAAACCATGATCAATTGAGATGTTTGGCACCAAAACATGGTGAATTCTTAAAACATAGCCAAGGTAAGAACTTGCATGTGAGAATTTCTTAGAAAACATGCTTAATATGCCATGAGATATACATGCATGCATGAATTGGTTCCCAATTCCATCCTTTAAGCTCAATTCCCAAGTTAATTCACCTCTTTCACTTGATTTCACATACTTAACACCTCAATTACATAACTAGAGGGTTGAACTCTTACCTTTAAGTCTTAATTTGCAAGAATTCCTAGTTGTTCCTCCCAAAATTCAAGTCTCTAGCTTAAGCTCAAGCCAATTCCTTGGTCTTCCTCTTTTTGTTTCAATCTCTAGCTCTCCCTCTCTCTTACATTTTTGCTCTCAAGAATGAAAAAATGAGAGTATTTTGGAATCTAGAAGCCTTATATAGGCTTGGTTTAGAGTTGACTAATTAAGCTTTAATTAATCTAAGAAATGACCATTAATTTATTCTAATTATTTCGTTCCGAATCGAACTTAAATTGAACCTACCATAAACTTCTAAAAATCTCAAATAACACATAACCTAAGTCATTTCATGACCGGATGCCGATAAGGCCTTCAATTCACCCAACAAAATGGAAACACAAACAGATATTTCTACGATAAACAAATAGAAACACAAATAATGCAACATACATGCAATTAATTCAGAATTTCATCTTAATTACTTATTAGGCATCCTTAATCATGGTTTAACAGTTAATCATAGGTCGGGCTTGTTACACCACATTTTCCAGGAGGCCCAGTTGATCCTTCTATTCTAACAAATTTTAGTTGCCATATAGCATCCAAAATTTGGAATAATGAGGTATAACTTACAAACTATTGTCTTGTTTTAATCATTTCAAACAAAAAAATAAAAATAAAAATAAAAATTGAGATACATGACACTATTGTGATATGCAATGATGTAGGAACGAGATTTGTTGAGATGCTTGAACCATGGCTCGAAGGTTGCTGATTGGTCTTTAACATTGAAAGGAGTTGAGAACTCTAAATTTGTTAACATTATTAAACATTCAGGACTATATTCTTTATCCAGTTGCTCATACAAATTTGTTAAAAAGGTAGTTGTATCTGCCTTTGTTGAAAGATGGCAACTTGAGACTAACAATTTCCACATGCCATTTGGTGAGATGTCTTTGTCATTAGATGATATAAGTACCATATTAGAAATTCCTGTGACTGGTACATTTATTTCAACTAATAAGTTATCACGAGATGAAGCTGCAAAGGTGTTGGTTAAGTCATTAGGAGTGTCAAAAGATGATGCAATTGTTGAGTTGAAGGGAGAGTGGGACCAATCAATGTGATTGGAATGATTGCATGAAAAATTTCAGTTAGTTTTAGATGCGGATTCAGATGATTTCATTCATTACGCAGCAAGGACATATTTGTTATTCTTGTTAGGTTATACCTTGTTCGTTGACAAGACTACAAATCGTGTTCCTGTTGTATATCTCCAGTTGCTCGAGGATTTGAATTTAGTTCATTCGTATGCTTGGGGTGCAATTTCATTAGCTTTTTTGTATCGGCAATTGGGTATGGCAACAAAGTCTACTGTCAGACAAATAGCGGGATACATGACACTGTTGGAGGCTTGGGTCTACGAACATTTTATATGTGCTAGAATCCATCCAAATTTAAATTATATAAAAAAACCAGCCTTGAGCTTATCGTTGGATTCCTCGCACACAATCTGGTTCATCGGTTGTTGTGTTAAAGTCATTGCGAGAGGAGCTTGATAGATTGGAGGCTCATGAGGTAAAAAAGTAATGTGTAATTCCTTCGTGTCATTGATCTTTTATAGAGAACTTATGATTTTGTATATTCTTTGTAGGTTATTTGGGATCCATATATTGGTAAACGTGAGAACCATCAATTTGCTGAAGTTGCTTACTACACTGGATTGTTGAAATGAATAGATATTGTTGAATCCTATCATCTAGATGGGTTTTTGAGACAATTTAGAAGGGTGCAAAATATTCCCCCACCTCCACTTGCTCCAGTTTCATGAGGATCTACTACTAACGAGTATTGCCTTTCGTACAAATATGTGGATCGGATTACAAAGAGGTGAAAAAATCATATGTTGTCTGAAGTGGAGCGAAGTGAGCCAGTTTTACATCCATGGGATTGCATGCCCAATTACATAGATTGGTATTGTCCCATTTCCCATGTCACTATTCAAAATTTGGCACATCGATCTACATACGACCCTTGTTCTGAGGCATCAATAGCTCATACTGACTCACAATGCATTGCAAAAGTCTTGACTATAGCACGTCCAATAATGCAATTGGATTACATTGAAGTCATTAGTGCTCCAAAGTCTCTGTACAATGCATTCAAACTAGTGACGCAATTATTGGAGGGCCAGCAAATAGATGTAGAACTACACTCTCCACCGGAACATCACTCTCTACCGGAACAACACTCCCCATCAGAACAACAACAATTCGTAGAAGAAAGTTTGGTTTATCATCCTCGCCTTCGTCCTCACCCTCGCTAAACTGACACTGGACACAACTGAAAATTCATGATCATTTGTGAGATACTATGGATGTTTTGTTGTTAGAATGAATATTTATGCGTATTTTCGTACTAGTATGGATGATTATGGACCATCCTTTTGACTTGGTAATATTATGGATGATTTTGTCATTGTTGCTTTGATGTACGACAGTTATGTTCGCACCATGGTTTTCAGTTAGTAATTTCATTAATGCTTTTGAGTTATATATGTCGTGTTTGATTGTTGTGGTTGCTTTAACTATTGTTGTTGTGTTTTTATAGTTATATATATATCATCATTGAGTTTAAGAAATTTTCATGTTTAGATCTGCATTCTCGAACATTACTTATTTGTTCGGAATGAGTTCCCAAACAAATAAGTAATGTTCGAGCCTATATTCTCGAACTTGAAAAAATGAAAACTTCTTAGTATTGAGAATTTTAATCATTGAAAGTGTTAACAAATTTTCATGTTCGGACCTACATTTCCGAACAAATAAGCTATGTTCGAGAATGTGTTCCTGAACAAATAAGTAATGTTTGGGCCTGTATTCCCGAACTTGCAAAAATAAAAACTTATGCAAGCGTTAACAATTTTAACCATTAAAAGTGTTAACAAATTTCCATGATCGGACCTATATTCCCGAACAAACAACCTATGTTCAGGCGTGCATTCCCATACAAATAAGTAATGTTCAGGCCTGTATTCCCAAACTCTAGGAAACATAAAGTCCAGCATTTGACACTCGAACAAATAATAATGTTCAGTCACCTATTTCTGAACAAATAATAAATGTTCGGTTATCGGTTCCCGAACAAATAAACAATGTTCAGGCATGTATTTCCAAATTTCGGTGATATGTTCGGGAGTTCAGTCCCAAAAAAATAACGAACATATTTTATTATTTTTGTCATTTTTTTTTCAATAAACTTACCCCTACAAGACCAATCTCTTCTGAGCTAAGAATAACATCAAAACTATGAACCTTATCTGAGCTTTTATTGTTGTACTCCTTTCGTCTTATGGAGTTATGGTTGCTGGAAAAATTTTCACTTATTGTTATTGCAGAAAAAATGTAAGTAATCAAATGGTTGCCACCGTTATCGCAGGAATATTGTCGTCGAAGGGTTTTAAAGGTTTTGAGAGTAGGTAAGTTTTGAAGGTAGGATTTAGGGAAGATGGATAAGTAGTAATGGAGGTAGGTACTTTCATAAATCCTAATTCATAATATAGTGAATTTGTGATTGTGAGATAGAGTATTTAAAATTAATAAGGCCCTTTCTAATAATTTTATTTGAAGTTATTATTATAATAAAATAAACTTAAAAAGTTTATGGCCGCACTCGTCTGAAAACGTACCAGAATTGGGGGGTTAAAGGACTGAACCGGCCCGGTTAATTTGGTTCTTAACCTATTAATATCGGATTGTCGTCCAAGCCACCACACTTGAAGTAAAGAAAGGAACGGAAGAGCTCTCCATTTTTGCAGAGTTGAGAGTCCTCTGTTTCAATTTGTTACCCTAAAAACTCATCCGAAGCATAGTCTCCTCCAATGTCGGTATGTCACTTCTTCAACTCTCTCTCTCTCTCTCTCTCTATATATATATATATATATACTCGTATGCATAGGCATTAATAATTGTTGGAAACCCTAGTTTGTTGAGATTATAATTGCGTGGTTTGATTGACAGATCTTCGAGTACAATGGAAGTGCCCTAGTAGCGATGGTCGGCAAGAATTGCTTCGCCATTGCCAGCGATCGCCGACTGGGCGTTCAGCTTCAGACCATCGCTACTGATTTCCAGAGAATCTACAAGATTCACGATAAGCTTTTCATTGGTCTAGCTGGACTCGCCACTGACTCTCAAACTATGTAACTGATTCCTGTATTTTTATTTTATTTTTTTATTTTGGGGGTCAGTATATTTGGTTGTCATTATGGTTTCTTTTTTACTTTTGAAGGTATCAACGTCTTGTGTTTCGGCACAAGCTATATCAGCTCCGAGAAGAGAGGGATATGAAGCCTCAAACCTTCGCTAGCCTTGTTTCTGCCCTTCTTTACGAGAAAAGGTTGGTAAATACTATATGCATATATATATATATATATATATGTATATATGTATGTGTATATTGCTTCTTTATGTCCATATAATTGAATTATCGAGTTCTAACTTGTAATTGAGTTGTGGGTGGGTTTTCTACTCTAGCATTGTTTTAGTAATCTGTTTGAAACTCGGGGGTTGGTTATGGTTTGTAGTCTAAACCCATTTGACTTTGGTTTTTTAACTTGTGGTTAGCATATGAAGTCACCATTTCTGGCAAATTTTTTCTATGGCTTGCACATGTTAAATTGCATTCCCTCTGACGGCTTGATTTGAATTTTCAGGGAAATGAACTACCTTCATTTTATTTACAATAGATAGTTTGTCATTAATTTTTGACTGGTTTAGTCAAAGAAAACAATGATCATGGGTTTTCGTATGGGAAGGTAATTTTACTGTATGCGGTAGTTGATCTCTTACTCATATGTAACTGGTTAAGAATAAGATGCTGTATTGGTCTATTGGACAAAAGAGTATGCGATGGAGTTGGTTATAGCATTAAACTTACTTTAAGTGTGCTAGAAAATTGTGGGCTAGTGACTTCAATAAATATTAGGCTACATTTATGTGGACAAGGGTATGAGTTTTGGGTGTGGCTTGTTGGTATGTCTCTAGTGTTGGATTCATCAAATTTTGAAGTCCGAGGACAAAAGGATAGTGTAAATATTCTCATTTTGTTTTCTAGGCTAAAGTGGTGTTTTCATTTAACATAAGGTGTTAAGAATGGTATTGAACTAATTTGCAAAAAAACATGTATCAAAAGTAACATAAGAAGGGAGTTTTAGGTACAATTGTATGGTAAAGTTGTACTAGACATGCTTGCTAGGTGAGTATGTAACTATACATATTGGACCCATATCGCCATCCTTACTAGCTGCATGTATCTGACACACATATTTACAGATTTAAAATGTCAATATGATTTTGATCAGTGTTATTAAAGGCAATAGGCATACTAAGGCGCCAAGGTCTCCTGGGGCATAGGCGAGGCGCAGGCTTCACTGAAGTGAGACCCACCTTGTACGGAAAAAAATATATAATTTAAGATAAGTAAATAATTTAGAGTTCAATATAAACAAAATGAAATGTTGTACATTTAGTGTTTTTTGGAGATTAAGAATTAAGGTTAATTTTTATTCTATCATTGATTTGGGGTTGAATGCCCAATGTATTGGCATCTGTAATAAGAGTAGGGATCTTCTGTAGTTGCACCATATTAAATCAATGGTTAGATTTTAAAGAAAACCAATTAAAGCGACAATAAAAAAACTCCTCAAGACGCAAGCCTTAGGCCAATTAGGCGCCTTATCACAGTCGTCTAGCCTGGAACACTACAAGGTCATTACTAACTTTATGTGCTATTGGTTAGAATGGGTCTTCATTAGGTCATTGCTAACTTTCTGTGCTACTTTTTGTCCATCTTTTGTCTTCTCTCTCTTTATTTGATCTCAATATTGAAATCATAGTAGAAAACGACTTTTAGAAAATGGTTAATAAGGAAAAAGAAACGGTTATCATCATACATGGAACCATTGTACCTGTGTGAGAGGGTAATAGGATGCACTTGAGGTGCAATTATTGTGGGAAAGACTTTTAGGGTGCAATAATTTGTATGAAGAATTATTTGGCGAGAAGCATGATAATGTTGGCTTTATATACTCAAGTTTCAAATGATGTTAAAAATATTTTTTACAAATTTTGGGTGAAACGAAAATGATATTTGTGGATATTGAATGTTTTGAAGAATTTGGGGGGATTAAAAGTAAGGACTGTGGATGTCCATGTCACGAAAAAGGAAGGGAAAACAACAAACTCTAAATCAAATGATGAAACAAAAGCAATCCATGAATAGGGATATTTGGAGAGTAATTTATGGGCATGCATTGGCTTTCAATTTAGTTAAAAGCCTTTTTGTTTATAAAGATGTTTAAATCAGTTCGTGAATATTATGTGGTGGGATTAAAACCACCTAGTTACCATGAGGTGAGGGTATCCTACTTGAAGAAAGAGATGACCATGTAAATGAAAATTTAGAGGTGTATTGGAGAGAATGAAAGAAGACGAGTTGCATTTGATGTCCGATGGATGGACCGATGGAAAATCTTGGCCTCTTACTAGTTTTTTGGTTAATAGTCTAAGTGGAATGATGTTTGTTAAATCAATAGACATCTCTGGTGTAATTAAGTATTCGATGAAATTGTTCGAGTTGCTTGATGATGTAGTGAAGGGGAGATTGGGGGAAAATGTGGTTCAATTGGTGACTAAATAGTTCAAAAAAAATTGGTGACTAATAGTGGGTGTTTGGGAAGTGGGTTTTTTTGTAGGTTTTTTTAGTTGTAGAATATTATTGGAGAAATTTTTTTTTGTGTTTAGGAAGATAGTTGGGTTTTTTTGTGGTTGGATGTGATCAAGGTTCTGAAAAGCGGTTGCGGTCGCCGTAACGGTAGCGGTGATGCGGTTGCGGTTGCGGGGTGTAAAGGCCGTAGCGTAACGGTTGCGGTTACCGGAACTGTGAATTTTTTTATTTTTCGCACAATTTGTAAAAAACTTACCGATACGCATATTTTTTTTTTATAATCATATTTATTGGGTTTTAAAATAAATTTTGATAAATTTTTCATAATTTTTAAGTATGATCTAATATATTTCATATTTTTAAATCACTAGAAAATGAATTTTTTTACATTTTATTTCAATAATTAATGACTTTTTATGTTGTAAATCCATATTACACTTGTGGCAAAAATTCCTTTTATTGAACTTAGATGTATAAAATTATTTTTAATTATTATACTTGTGGAAGCATATGTATATTTTAACTCAAATAGTTTTAAAAAAGTATACATCCATAATGGAAGAACTTGACAAAATACATAACATTATAGCATAAATCACAAATAACAAAGAGTACATTTTACATAATGTTACTACTAAAATTACATAATGTCACCACCAAAATAGAATTTCTTTATAATTAAATGTTAAATGAAATGATTATAAAAAAATTCAACCACTATTTATACATTTGGATTTTACATGCTAATGTAATTAGGAATAAAGACATTTTTCATGGCATTGTTTGAGCTATTGTTTTTATTTTTATTTATTTTATAGAAAGATATTTTTTTTACAAAAAAAAATTGGTGCCATCAAAATTGTTGTCACAACACATTACAATAACGAAATTAAAAAAATATATTTCAAATTAAATACTAAATAAAATAGTTATAAAA
The DNA here is from genome assembly GCA_036172215.1 of Camellia granthamiana. NCBI lineage: Eukaryota > Viridiplantae > Streptophyta > Magnoliopsida > Ericales > Theaceae > Camellia > Camellia granthamiana. Next base: position 103,949,919 of record CM069905.1, on the reverse strand, counting down.
AAATGCGACTACTATTTATACACTTCGATTTTACATGCTAATGTAATCATATAAAAATTAAAAAATTAATTATAAAGAATTTTTTTTTAGGTATTGATTTTTTTTTTAAAAAAAAAGATATTTTTAAAATAAAATTGTGCCTTTAATAGTGTTGTAATAACAAAATAAAAAATATTTATAATTAAATATTAAATGAAATGATTGTAAATAAATAAAAAAATGCAATCACTATTTATACATTTGGAGTTTACATGCTAATATAATCATATAAAAAATAAAAAATAAAATATAAATAATTTTTTTTGAGGTATTGATTTTTTTTTTCTTTTAAGAAGATATTTTTTAAAAAAAATTAGTGATTTCGACATTGTTGTCACAATACATTACAATAGCAAAATAAAAAATATTTATAATTAAATATTAAATGAAATGATTATAAAAAAAAAATGCAACCACTATTTATACATTTGGAGTTTACATGCTAATATAATCATATGAAAATTAAAAAATAAATTATAAATAATTTTTTTTGAGGTATTGATTTTTTTTTCTTTTAAAAAGATACTTAAAAAAAATTAGTGAATTCAACATTGTTGTCACAACACATTACAATAACAAACTAAAAAATATTTATAATTAAACATTAAATGAAATGATTATAAAAAAAAATACAACCACTATTTATACATTTGCAGTTTACAAAATAAATTATGAAGAAAAAAATTCATACATAGTTGTTTTTTAAGCTTCAATCACTTGAGTATTTGTTATCTTCTTGAATAACCTGCAAAAAAAAAAAAAAAAAATTCAATAAAAACTGACATATATAAAATGTATTCATATAATTAAATGTGTTATGATTTTTAGATATTATAAAAAAAAAAAATCAATCACTAATTATTATATATAAAATACTAAAAATAAGTACATAGCTCTATATATATATTTAAATTAAAATTATTAAATATATCATATAAATTTTATCGATTTTACAACATTTAAAACCTGTGATCATTGTCTTGAAGAAAAAAAAAATAATAAAATAAAATGTACTTGGCCAGTTGTAGACCACAAGCAAAACATATACATCTTCCCAAGGTGAAGTCAAGGCAAGTCAAAACAAATACACGGTTTGATAAAGAAATGAGGCTTATCTTCTCCACGAAGCTAAGCTCTGAGCAACCAAAATTTGAGAAAGAAAGGCAAGGCAACAGATCAAATTTTGAAGGCAAGGCAACAGATTTTTGAACTTACTTCGTCTTTCATACAAAGGAGCAGTTACAGGTTCATCTCTTCCATCTTCCCTCTTCCCTCTTCTGTCTTCTCTCTCTCTATTTCTCACTCATCTGTATTTCAGATCAGATCTGAAAATTTGTGGAATCTCACTTCAATTCAAAGTGGTTCATGGGCTGTGCTATAAAGAAAACCGACAAAAGCTTCATTATAATAAAGGTGCGTAACGTACCTTTTCTTTTGTTTTTTTTTTTGAAAATTTCTGGATGTCTGATCCAATATGAAATCTATCTTCAGCCTTTTTCTTTTGTTTTTTTTTGTGAAAAGAATAAGCTAAACAAGCCCTGTAACGTGCGTAACGGGCCGTTACGGCCGTTACATCACCGTTACGGCCGCTACGACGGCCGTAACGGCCGATACACCTGTGAATTTCAATCACACCGCAAAATCGGGGGTAACGTGTAGTGCCTACAGCCGAAACCGTTACGTAACGGCCGAAACCGTTACGTAACACCGCTTTTTTAAACCTTGGATGTGATGTTTGTGAGAGAAAAAGTTAAATGATTATGGGGTTTGATGTGATATTTTGCTTGGATTTGTTTTTTTTAGTTTTGTAACCAATTTGTCTTTTAATGAAAAAAAACAAAAAAAAACCTAAAAAATTTGTTCCCAAACACCGCCATGGTGTATCAGCTACATAAGTGATTTGGCAGTTTTCAAAAATGCACTAACCAAAGCAAAAGAAATTACTGTGTACATTTATAGGTATGCTTGGGTGCTTCATTTATTTAGAAAATATACAAAGGAGGAGTTGATGTGGCTGATTGATACTTGATTTTCCACCACATATCTTACATAAAGCACAAGGGACAATTTTGGGAGACGTTAGATTTTGGAAAGCAATCAAATATTTGTTGAACTACGTGCTTCCTTTGGTGAAAGTTTTAAGGCTTGTATATGGTGGTGCAAAGGTAGTTGTATGCTTCATCTATGAAGCTATGTATATAGAGAGAAGAATTTGCTTCAAATTTGAACAATGTAAAAAGTATATATGATCACATTTAGAGGATTGTTGATGAAAGATGGAATTTACAATTCCATAGGCCCCTTCATGTGGCGGCATATTATCTTTCTCCATAGGTCTCTTCAAAGATGGAATTTACAATTCCATAGGCCCCTTCATGCGGTGGCATGTTATCTTTCTCCATAGGTCTCTTCATGCGGTGGTATATTATCATTATCTCATTGTTTCAAATTTATTTGAACAATATAAAGAGTATATATGATTGCATTTGGAGCTTGGTTATTAAAATCTCGATTTAGAACTTACGATTCATTTAGGGAAAATCGATCTGTATCTTGTAAAAAATCCCTTCTAGGATCTTTCAATCCTGATAACTAGATCTTGTAGGATTGTAAAATTCCGATCTGATTTGATCATACCCGATCCAAATTTTAAGCGTTGTTTTGTATCGTATGTTTATTTATTTTAAATTTTATGTTTTTTGTCCTTCCAAATATCAATTTTATGTAGTCCAAAAAATAATTCATATTTAATTAAAATGGATTAAGAAAAACAAATTCAAGTATTGCAATAATTTAGAAAAACTAATGAGTCTAAAAACTAAACTCATTCCATCTCTTCTCCAACTACGCTTTGTTGTACTCTTTCCCATCTTCCTCACTGCATAAGAAGATTATTCAGCTATTTTTTTAACTCCCTTTTATCATTTAATGAAGTAGTGTAAGATCTATTTATTTGTTTGATTCTCTTTGTTTAGGTTTCTTGGAGAATCCTTTTTCTTTTATTCTATTTATGGTTTTCCTCTTTTTTATTGCAATTGTACACTAAAATATGATATTATTTGTCACTGCTTTCTTTTTCTTTTTCACGTATGCTTTTATTTTCTTTTAAGGTGTCCAAAGTTGTTCTTTATTTTATTTATTACCACTGTAGTAGAATGCTAAATATTTAAATTTATGACACATATACTGCTATCATTTTTTTTTCCTGTTTTGAGTTTTCTATCTATTTTTGCGAAGTGTTATGTTATAGAATTCATCTGCTCTACCTTTTATTTGATGAAATACGAAGTTCTTACTTTTGACTTTTCTATTGTATAATACTATATTTTCACTTATTTTTAGTGTAATTTAGGCTTATTTTGTATGCACCTTTTAAGATTTGTTTATTCAAATTAAATTATCATGCAATTTTTCTTTTATGGCAGGATCTTACGATCCTTGATCCGATCCCATACACCCATATAAGGCCTCTTCATGAGGTGGCATATTATCGTAATCTCATTGCTTAATTGTTTTTTGAACAATGTAGATTGTATATATTATCGCATTTGGAGCATGGTTATGAGAATCTCGATCTGGATCTTACGATTCATTTAGGAAAACTTGATCGGGATCATGTAATCTGTTCTAGGAAGGATCTTGAGAAATGCTAGACACCCACAATTTCAGAACCCACAAATTTACTTACAATGATGTAGCAAGGGAGTTGGGCCCTATATGATTGATTGTGTGACAAATCAAAAGTTGAGACCTATCATGCCACATCATTGTGGATGAAATTGGGAAAGCTCTTTTTAGGGTTCTCAAAAAAATTTCGAGGATCTTTTGATGTTGATAGTTGGATCTTGTAAGATCTTTCTTTTAACTCTATGTTTTTTTTTTAATTTTTTAAATTTTTTTTTTTTTTTTTTGGCTATTGTACACTAAGATATGATGCCATTTGTCATTGTTTCCTTATTTCTTCTTTTTACTTTCACGTATACTTTTTGTATTATGCTTCTATTTTCTTTTAAGATGTCCAAAGTTATCCTTTATTTTGCGTATTACCACTGTAGTAGAATGCTATATATTTAATTTTATGACACGTGTATAACTATCATTTCTTTTCTTTTTTCTCTTTTGAGTTTTCAATCTATTTTTGCAAAATGTTATGTTATAGAACTCACCTTTACCTTGTTTTTTTTTTGATGAAATACACTCTTACTATTGAATTTTCTATTGTATGATATTATATTTACATTTTGCATGGAGCATTATATTTTTCATAGAATTTTCACTTATTTACATTCAATCTATTTTTGTGTACACTTTTTGAGAAAGGTTTATTCAAATTAAATTATTATGTAATTTTTCTTTTACACTAGGATCTTACAATCCTATAAACCCCTCTAAGGCCTCTTCATGCAGTGGCATATTATCATAATCTCATTGCTTCAAATTTATTTGAACAATTTAGAGAGTATATGTGATCACATTTGGAGTTTGGTTATGAGAATCTCAATCCAGTTCCTACGATCTTACGATTCATTTGGGAAAAATTAATCTAGATCGTGTAAAAAATCCCCTGTAGGTAGGATCTTTTGATCTTGATAGTTGAATCTTATAAGAACTTTCTTTTTACTCCATTTATGGTTTTTCTTATTTTTTTTTATTCCTATTGTACACTAAAATATTATACCATTTTTCGCTACTTTCTTATTTCTTTTTTGCATATACTTTTTGCATTATACTTTTCACTTATAAATTTTCATTTACATGGTTAACTTATTTTTCTAGTAGAATACTCTCACCTCATGATAACTAGGTGGCTTTAATTATGGACAATCCATGGTTCTACCTTTTGGGAAACAACTCATAGTTGAAAAAAATTATTGTAAAAGTTTAAAATACAATATTAATTTCTATCGACATAAAAAAGTGAATAATATTACTATTTACAAAATATAGTAATTTTGTCTCTATTATGATATAAAAAATATATCTGATAGGCTTGAAATCAAAACGTCAAGCAATGTGTTTCTTATTGAATGCAATCAAGTAATTTGTAGAATACCATTTTCCATCTTATTAAGTAGTTGAGTCTTGGTAAGTTTCATAGTTAAAATTTTATATTTCTATGCATTGAAACATGTTAAAACTAGACAAATCAATATATAATTCATTTCAATAAGTAGTATCAAATTTCATGAACTCATTTCTAAGAATGTCTTGTCAAATGCAAAGATGGCAAATGTCTTGAGCCTTTCGCAGTAGTCTTTAATGCCTTGAAAATGATTTCCTTTGTGACCCCACATAGGAGAAAGTTTTGTTGTTTTCTAGGGTTTCAATATTGAGATCAAATCAAGAGAGAGAAGATGAAAGGTGGGTAAAAAGTAACACAGAAGGTCTGTAGTGACTTGATTGAGACCCATTCCAGCAAAAGAAGGGTAAAAATTAAAAAAAATGAAGAGTTGGGGCCAATCGGGTCCGTGACATATGTAGAAAATAGATTCGTGAGATTCTCTGATACGATTCAGGTATATGATTTGAATTGTGAATCGTACGATACTAACAAAAGAGCTATATCATATTAACATTTAGTATTATCATTAATTAGTTTTGGTACTTTCAGCTCGTTGCATCATCATTTTTGTTCTTTGTTGTTTCTACCTTTGTCATCAAAGAGTCCTTTTGAATATTTTTCTTCTTCTTTAAGTATTTGCTTTCTTGGGAAAAAGTTAAGTGATTCTTCCTTGTGTGTGTGCATGACTTCCAAATCAAAATTTATTGGGCACAAGTGAAGCGATGCTATTTTGTCTTTGCATACTTGTGCTTTTCTGTTTGTCTGTGCCTTTCAATTTTGTTATTTGAATGGTAAAAAAGGATTCATGTAGCTAACCACAATTGTGTGGGAACAAGGCTTACTTTGGTTTGGTTTGCTGTGTTTATTCTATTTTCTATCCTCTTGCTCTACCTTCTGGTTTGATGAAGTAAGTTTTGGCCATAAAAGCATACAATTGTTTGGTGTAGGTTTGGTCCATACTTTTGCCAGCCCGTGATTGCTGGATTGGGAGATGACGACAAGCCCTTCATTTGCACAATGGATTCAATTGGAGCCAAGTATGCAAACCATCTTCTCTTGTTTTCTCCATTGTTTCAAAACTATCAACATACTAAGAATTATTTGATTCTATTTCTTCTTCAAAACTATCAACATACTATAAGAAGTATGTAAACAATTCGAGCCAGTATGTAAACCGTCTTCTCTTGTAGTAGTTAGTGTTTGTTAGATAATCAGCTGATGAGATAAACAGTTAGGGTGTTAGTTGGCTGAATCTTGCAAAAGGAGTAAAATTGAAGTAAGGTGAGTGAATGATACATAGAACAGGAGAGACGGAAGAGGGGTCAATTTTCTATTCTGAAACTTGTATCCATTTTTCTTTCAATATTAATCTCCATGACAGATGCTCATGGAACTTGTTAGCATATTATATTAGCCGAAAGTCATGTTAGCATATTATATTAGCCAAAAGTTGCACTATATTAGGGTTTGTATTATTTTATGCCCTCAGGGCTCATCTTGTAATTGTCTCTCTTGTAAACCCTAAATCTTCATTTATAAATAAGGGATGATATTTCTATCATACCCTAAGCTGAGTATTCAAGCTTCATGGTATCAGAGCAGAACCACTAGGGTTTCGGCTCAACCCTTGTTGGTCGCCCTTCGCACCAACAACACTCTAGGGTTCGAAATTTACCTCTGCTTCGTCTTCCTCTGCTTCGCCTTCCTCTGTCGATCGTCACTCAGCCATCTCTCATTGTCAATCTCTGCCTCGTCTTCATCACTCAGTCGCCGTCGTCTCTACATCGACCTTCCTTAGTCGCCTTCCTCAGCTCATCGACCTTCCTCAGCCTTCGTCGAACTCCTCCAGTAGTTCGTCAGCCTTCGTCAGTCGCCTTCCTCAGCTCATCGACCTTCCTCAACTCGTTGAGCTCCTCCAGCAGTTCGTCAGCCTTCGTCGAGCTCCTCCAACCTTCATCGGACCTTCGTCAGCCTTTGTCGATCTGGTATTCTCTCATCTCTGTTGGGTATACCTCTTTGGTATTCCTATGTTGTGTTGTGTATAAGCACCGTACCAATATATATATATAAATGAATACCTAAATCAATAAATATATTTAAAAAAAAAAAAAAAAAAAAAAAAAAAAAAAAAAACAAAAACAAAAACAAAAAAAAAAACAAAAAAAGAAAAAAAAAAAAAAAAAAAAAAACATGGTTTCTTAATTTTGTTATGCTTTTATAGTGGTCATTGTGCCTGTTCTTTCACCACCACCTTCCGGGTTTGTGATTGCCACTAGTTTTTGTTACGGGTTTGGTAGTAGAGTATCCATGGCAGATTCCACCAGTGTGTCCCCTACTTCTCAAACATCGAGGAGTGAGAGTCTCATTATACCTACTACCATGACTGAGAACCCCAACCCTAGTCTGAAAATCACCACCTCTCTCTTTAATGGTCAGAACTATCTAGCATGGTCTCAAAGTTTGACTCTATTTTTGAAGAGCCGAGGGAAGATGGGGTATGTTAATGGCAGGATACAGGCACCGAGTACCACTGACTCGAGTTATGACCAATGGGAGATTACCAACTCTTTGATTATGGGTTGGCTTATTCATTCGATGGTTCCTGAAATTGGTGAGGGCTACTTGTCTATGGAGACTGCCCAGGATGTTTGGAATGCTGTGGCTGCCACCTATTCCCGCAAAGGGAATTTCTCACAGGCATTTGAGTTGCGCCACTCTATTGAGAGCTCACTTCAGGGGGAACAGACTATTCTTCAGTATTTCACTTTCCTCACCAACGGCTGGAAATGCCTTGACCACCTGGAAGACTATAAACCCGTTTGCCCTGCTGATTCTGTCGAGTATAAGAAGTTCATCGTACGGGAACGGGTCTTTAAATTTCTGGCCAGCCTAAATGTGGAGTATGATCCAGTTAGGGGTCGAGTTCTGAGTATGGACATTCTTCCTTCACTTCAGGAGGCATTTGCCTATGTACAAAATGAGGAGAGTCGCCGGTCTGCTATGATGTCCCCTGTCTCTACTGACCGTTCAGCATTACTGTCTACTCCTCGAGATGGCCTCAGCCTGACTCCCATTCCTCCGTCTGCTGCTAAGGAGTCTGTAGTCTGTGATTATTGCAAGAAGCCGCGGCATACTCGTGAGACGTGTTGGAAGCTTCATGGGACTCCATCCGGGGGTCGAGGTGATCGGTCTGGTTCTCGAGGTGGTCGGTCAGGCCAATCTAGAGGACGTGGTTCCTATTCCCGGGCTCATCAATCTAGTGCCGTTGATCCACTTGATTCTAATTCTGCTTCTGTTGGCCAAGCTTCTGATACTAAGCTGGAGGATGCTTTGCACCAATTGTTGGACCGCCGATCTTCTACTGCTCTCAGTACAGCTTCCTCGTCCTTTGTCCGCTCAGGTAACTTAGTCTCTTCTCCTTGTGTTTTCCTGTGTCATAAGTCTTTGTCTTGGATCATTGATTCTGGTGCCTCAGATCATATGTCTAGCTCCTCTGATCTTTTCTCTGTCTATAAGCCCTCTTCAGGTCAGGACAAAGTTAGGATTGCCGATTGTACTGTTTCTTCCATTTCTGGAAAAGGTTTAGTCCACGTCACTCCTATCATCCATCTATCTTCTGTTCTCCATGTTCCCAATTTTTCTGTTAATCTGTTATCCTTGAGTCGTCTTACCCAGGATTTGAATTGTAGTGTGACGTTTTTTCTTGATCATTGTCTTTTTCAGGACCTTGTCACGAGGAGGATGATTGGCAGTGGTAGTGTAAAAAATGGTCTCTACTTCCTAGATCAACCGGACAAACTTGCTTACTCTTCCACCACATCTTCTACTACCCTCGCTGATTTATGGCTGTGGCATTGGCGTCTTGGGCATCCTTCATTTCATTTACTTAAGCATTTATTTCCTTCTGGTTTCGCAAATCATCATGTGTCTGACTTTCTTTGTGAGTCTTGTCAACTTGGAAAACAGCACAGAGCTTCTTTTGCTCCCAGTTTGAATAAAAGTTTAATTCCTTTTTCCTTAATACATTCTGATGTTTGGGGTCCCTCTCGTGTTATGTTTGTGAAAGGTCATCGATGGTTTGTTACATTTATTGATGATTTTTCTCGTGCTACTTGGGTGTATCTCATGAAAGATAAAAGTGAAGTTTTCTCTGTGTTTCGCACTTTTCATAAGATGATTTGTACTCAGTTTGGGGCCGCTGTCAAACTATTTCGTTCTGATAATGGCGGGGAATACATAGATTCTGGGTTAGAACAATATTTCTCTACTCATGGCATTATCCATCAGACCTCTTGCACCAATACCCCTCAACAAAATGGGGTGGCGGAATGCAAGAATCGGCATCTTCTTGACATGGCTCGGTGCCTGTGTTTTTCTATGAATGTTCCTTGGCCCTATTGGGGCGACGCTGTTCTCACTGCTGCCCATCTTATTAATCGTCTCCCTACCCAGGTCTTGCAAAACCAGGCTCCTCTTCACGTCCTCCTAGGTTCTCAGTCCTTGTTTTCTATTCCTCCAAAAATATTTGGTTGTGTCTGTTTTGTTCATAATCACTCTCCCTCTCGTGGTAAGTTGGACCATCGCTCCCTCAAGTGTGTTTTTCTTGGTTACTCTCCTACTCAAAAGGGGTATAAATGTTACCACCCTTCTTCTCGTAAGTGGTTTGTGTCCATGGATGTTACTTTCTTTGAGTCCCAGTCCTATTTCTTGTCCTCTCCGGTGTCCCCGTCCTCATTTCCGGGGGAGCCTTGGTGTGAAGTGAGTCCTGTGCTTCCTATGGTGGAACCAGTTGTTCTTGCACCACCCTCTTCTACTGGGACTATAGAACCCCCTATGGTGGAACCAGTTGTCCTTGCACCACCCTCTTCTACTGGGACTATAGAACCCACTGTCGCCAAGGATAAGGACGGGCATGTTTATGTCCGGGACATAGATAGACAACAGTTAACTGGAGACAAGGGACCATTTCTGCTACTCCACTGCCATCTCCTGCTTCTGATGAGAGTGTGGGTAACTTTGAATCTCTTGAGTCCATTGATCTTGATGTTCCTATTGCCAAGAGGAAGGGTGTGAGATCTTGTACTCAACATCCTATCTCACAGTTTGTGTCATCCTCTCATTTGTCATCCTCATATAGAGCGTTTGTGTCCAATATTTCCTCTGTTAGCATTCCTAACCATTTTCAGGATACTCTTGCTACCTCTGAGTGGAAACTAGCCATGATTGAGGAAATGAAAGCACTTAAGAAGAATGGCACTTGGGAATTGACTGAGTTACTTACGGGCAAACGACCTGTGGGATGTAAATAGGTATATACCGTGAAACACAAAGCAGATGGGTCTATTGAGCGTTACAAGGCAAGACTTGTGGCAAAAGGATTCACTCAGACATATGGCATTGATTATCAGGAGACCTTCGCACCTGTGGCTAAGATGAATTCAGTCAGAGTACTTCTCTCTCTAGCAGCTAATCTTGATTGGCCGCCTTATCAGTTTGATGTCAAGAATGCCTTTCTCCATGGTGACCTCGAAGAAGAGGTATATATGGACATTCCTTCTGGTTTTGAGGATCATCAGACAGAAGGCAAAGTATGCAAGCTTCGGAAGTCATTACATGGTTTCAAACAGTCTCCAAGGGCTTGGTTTGAGAGATTCACTTAGGCTATATTTAAATATGGCTTCAAACAAAGTCAGGTAGATCACACATTGTTTGTGAAACATTCCTCATGTGGTAAGACTACAGCACTTATTGTTTATGTAGATGACATAGTTCTTACAGGCAATGATAGTGGGAAAATACCTCTGTTGAAGAAATATTTAGCTAATGAGTTTGAAATCAAGGACTTGGGAAGCTTGAAGTATTTTCTGGGAATTGAAGTTGCTCGCTCTAAGGATGGGATATTTATCTCACAGAGAAAATATGTGCTTGACCTGTTGAAGGAAACTGGGATGCTTGGCTGCAAGGCATGTGCCACTCCACTGGAACCCAATCAGAAATTGGGGGATGATGAAGGAGGAGAAGTTGTTGATAGGGGGAGCTATCAGCGATTAGTGGGTAAGCTCATTTACCTATCTCACTCCCGTCCTGATATTGTTGTTGCTGTCAATGTGGTTAGTCAGTTTATGCATGCTCCTCATCAGATTCACCTTGAGACTGTCATGAGAATCTTGAGGTACTTGAAGTCTGCTCCTGGTAAGGGTCTTTATTTTTCAAAGTATGATCATCTTCGTGTGGAAGCCTATATAGATGCTGACTGGGCTGGATCAGTAACTGATAGGAGATCGACTTCAGGGTATTGCACATTTGTTGGAGGCAACCTAGTTACTTGGAGGAGTAAGAAACAGAATGTGGTTGTCAGGTCAAGCGCAGAAGCTGAGTTTAGAGCTATGGCACAAGGTGTGTGTGAACTTTTATGGATCAAGTTATTGTTGAGTGATCTAGGTATTGATCAGACGGACTCCATGCAGTTATACTGTGATAATAAGGCTGCCATCAACATTGCTCACAATCCAATTCAACATGACAGGACAAAACATGTTGAGATTGATCGCCACTTCATTAAGGAGAAACTCACTAGTGGTACCATTTGTACTCCTTTTGTCCAGTCTGGTGAACAACTTGCTGACATTCTCACCAAGGGGGTTGGGAATAAACCATTTCATGACATATTAGGCAAGCTGGGCATAAGAGATATCTTCGCACCAGCTTGAGGGGGAGTGTTAGCATATTATATTAGCCGAAAGTCATGTTAGCATATTATATTAGCTGAAAGTTGCACTATATTAGGGTTTGTATTATTCTATGCCCTCAGGGCTCATCTTGTAATTGTCTCTCTTGTAAACCCTAAATCTTCATTTATAAATAAGGGATGATATTTCTATCATACCCTAAGCTGAGTATTCAAGCTTCAGAACTTTGTTTTTCTACATCAGTAGTAATTTTATTCTTCTTCCGCCAAGAATGCATCAATAACACTATTGATGTATTTTCGTAACTTGGTGTAGTGGTTTAGATTTTGTTTGTGTGATGTTGGGAATTTGAAGCTACTTTCTTTTCTCTTTCTTGTTATTTTCTTTTCTCTTTCTTGATTGTACTAGGGTTGTGCCTACATGGCATATTATCTAATACAATCTTCTTTGTTGCTTATATGAAAAAAAAAAAAAAGGCAGTTAGTGGAGCTTTGCTAAGAACCAAAGTGAAGCTTGCTCACTTATTGTTCTTGGTTGGTATAAACTTTGGCATGATAGTGACGCAGTTTTGTTTGTTGGTTTTTTGTCTTCCTGAATGCAGGGAGCTTGCAAAAGATTTTGTTGTTGCTGGTACAGCTTCCGAGTCTCTCTACGGTGCCTGTGAGGCAATGTTCAAGCCTGACATGGTTTGTCTTGAACTACTTTTACAAATAACACTTAATTGATTTGCAAATGGAATGCATGTGCATGTATTAATATATGGAATTGTAATATATATATAGCAGCAAGAAAGCATACATTCAAAATTATGAACGCTCAATTTCAAATAAGCAAAACTTTTTTTCAAGCCTTGTCTTGAAACCTTCCTATTTGAGCTTGAAACCTTCCTATTTGAGCTTGAGTTAATAAATCAGAAAATGCATATATTTGAAGGTATTTGGAGGATAAGATATTACATCATGTGGAGTTGCTAGTGACCTACACACTACTGATCAAGAATTTGCACTATGCACATGCAAAGTTGTAAGTATGTATGTATGCAGATTTCTTCATATCTGCGCAGGAGAGATTCATTGAGCATATTCAGTGAGTAGTCTTGTTTCGTTGACTTAGAAGAGAGTTGAAATTACGTTTCTGAATTCATTTGCTGACGATGCTTGTAAGCATCTGTTCATTGAGCAAGGATAGTAAAGTGCCGTTTGGTAATGTTTACAATTTACTGTTTTTTGTTTACAGAAAACATTGAACTTGTGTTTATTTTTTGTAAAAACAAAAATAAGTAACATGTTTGGTATACGTGTTTTAAAACCTTGTTTTGAACAAGTGAAACGGGTGGTTGGCTGTAGGTGGTGGCCGAAGATGGTTCTCAATGGTCGGAAATGGTGGCTGGATCTCCAAAGGTGTTGACTGGAGGTGTTGCTGGCCGTAGTGGCCAGAGGTAGTTTCTTGCTGCGGGAGGTGGTGGTCGAAGGTGGTTTCCGGTCATGGGAGTTGGTGGTTGGGGGAGGTCACTGTGGTGAGGTTGGCTGGTGGTGGTGATGAGTGGTAGGTGGTGGGTGAAGGAGGTGAGAGGAGGAATGAACATATCTTTTTTTTTTCCTGAACAAACGAAACCAACTTTTTTTATGGTTACAAAAATTTAGTAAATTTTGTAAATTGTTCATAAGTTTTTGATTGGAGGTGGGGTGACCATTGGTTCAATAATTAAGACTTGACCTAATAACCTTGAGGTTATGGGTTCAAGTCTTGGAGCCACCACTTTGTGCATTATGCCGAAGGTTAGGTGTGTACTCAATTTTTTCCCTTCCAAACACCTTAATGTGTAGTAATTGGGCATTATTGTTCATAAGTTTTTGAAAACAAAAATAGAGACCAAATGAGTTTTTATTTACATTTTCATATTTTTTTGTAAATATAATTAGAAAATTGAAATATAAATATTACCAAACTAGCGCATTAACCCCTGCTTTAAAGTTCAAAATTTTATACTACTGCTCAGCTTGAAGCTTTTGTTGGTTACTGCTGTTATTAACCCTTTGTCTCTATCACGCAGGAAGCTGAAGAATTGTTTGAGACTATTTCTCAAGCACTTCTGTCATCAGTAGATCGTGACTGCTTGAGTGGTTGGGGAGGACATGTCTATGTCGTGTAAGCCTCATTGAACTGCTTTTATTTCTGATTATAATTTCTCTCTTCGAAGAATTATATATATTTTCTTAATTGGTTGTGATATTTAGATGCAGATATATAAGACCATGGAGAGTAAATTAAGCATATTAGAGTTCGTGCATGCGCGTACATGCACATGCATCTATTCATTCATCTTTCATTATTATTAACCTTATATATTGCTGAGTTACTCTATTAGGAATCATATTTTGTTGTTGGGTTCAAAAGAGAGAATTGTTTTTTTTTTTCTTCTTTTCTTTCAAAATAGAGAATTGTTTTTCACAAGAAAGATTTCATCTGTCTCCTTGATAGATCATTTTGGTGCATTGAGTTTCTCATTTTCTCGAGTGCAAGTGATAATGGATATAAACTTGTTTGTTTTCTTTGCTGCAGCACACCTACAGAAGTAACAGAGAGAATTCTGAAGGGAAGGATGGATTGATCTGTTCCAGTAGAAGAGTCGAAGTGGTTCTTTTTACTATCCCATTTGGAACTTGCATTTCTTCATTGCATATTGACTTGCTGATGAAGGGGCAACCCTTCCGCATTCTTTGTGGACTAGGGGGATGCTCTACCTTTTGAAATTGATGTACTTTGATAATATAAAATTGGATTCACCTAGTTTCAAATTAGCTTCTTGTTATGCTGAATTCCTGAAAAAATTAGACTTGCTTCTGAGTTCTACATTTATACGCCAGCTTGATCTCTCTTTATCAGCTGCTTTACTGTTTTATCCCGATCTTCTTTTTGTCTGTATTTTTTTTATTTATTTTTTATTTTTTTCTCTGATAGCATATTCAGTTATGCTTGGTGGAGTTTTTATCATTTGCATGACATGCCTTGTGTATGTTTGCTTAGATGGTTGGTTGTTTTGTAGTTGTTATGTACAATCCCTTGGATGAGAACTTGGAACAAGGGTATGGCTTGGCTTGTCTCAGGCTTGAATGACCATTTGGGAACTACAATATAGATGAAGACTGCATTTGATCAGCTTCCACCAGATATAAAAGTTTGTATATGATTGTACTCGTGGCTGTTCAATTGTTGGCACAAGGTGTCCTTGCTTGATAATCCACACAAATCAATGCTTGCATATTTATACCATCTATATTATTATTATTACACAAAACAAATAACTCTTTGAAGTTTTGTCACGAATTTTTCAATATTTCAAATATTCCTTTTAAACCCAATTGTGTCTAATTTAGTAACTGTCATGATTGATTTAATTGTTTCACATACCCGGAGTGTGTGTCTACTTGTTTTGTTCAAATATTTGTGTCCTTTTCTTTTTTTCTCTTTTTTTTTTTTAATTTTTAATTTTTTTTTTACACAAGATAGAAGTTATTATGTTAGTAGTTAAGTTATAATGCTGACCAACGTCTTTCTATAGACTCAAATTTAAAATTTTATTCACGTTTACAATTAAGTGCTCTTTTTATGATCACCTGATTAATTGTTCAAGGTCTCAACTTTGCTTTACAAAACTACATTTTTATTTTTTAATTTGACCACCTGGATTGAACTTTTTATTAATTTTTATTTTTCTTTAAATTATGTCTAGATGTTGGATTTGTAAAGGGAATTAAAAATGAAATGGTAATAAATTTTGTCAAAAATATATATATATATATGATTTCATCTACAAAATTTGTTTAGTCCGAATTCGCCTAAATGAGCCTCTTTCCAGAAAGAGACTTGCGCACAGAAGACTTCTTGGGAGGAGATTCATTCGATCAAACTCGGACTAAATAAATTCGGTGAATGTAATGGTGTTATGAATATTCGGATTTTCTTAACTTAACCAAAAAATAAAAAATAAATAAACTTCAATCTTATTATTATTATTATTATTATTATTGTTTTGATTTTATCTTTCTCCACTAATCCAAGATCGCAAATGTAAAAAATTCAGGTGCACTGATGATCGGAGTAAAGAGTGACGAGGCTGGCCAATGTGTGGCTAACCAACGCAATTTTAAGGGCAGTTAAGTTATACATACATGCATTATATGTGTCAGTTAATGCATTTTGAAATTCCTGGATTGGGATGACAAACTCTCTCTCTCTCTCTCTCTCTCTCTCATCGCCTAATTCTGATTTGTATTTGTATCCAGAGATGCTCTCTTCACTCACTCTTAACGCCCCCAATCACAGAATTCTTCTTGGCTGTCATTCTAATCCTTCAATAAAACGGTACATTCTCTCCCTCTCTCTCTCTCTCTCTCTCTATTTATGTGTTTGTGGTTCAATGCTCTTGCAGTTTTGCATCTAATATTCATTTGAGAATTGAGAGGGTATTTTAACAAACATTTGCAGGCGGATTCTTATTACCCATCCATAAAATTAAATTGGATTTTGCATTGAACTTTTAATATCTTTGTTAAATGGTGATCAATTGCAAGCATTTCATGGACGTAGTACAACCCAAAAATCCTGCATATCATATGTAGCATAAACTAAACCCCTAAAAGCATAATAATAATAATAATAATATTTGTTTATTTCTTTGTTATCTTGGAACCAACAACCATTAACAACATGCATTCCAGTGATTCATTTTAAGGTTGCATTTGGATTGGATCGTTATTTGGGTGATGATTTAGAAAGGGACAGAGCAATGAAAAAGTCAAGGAAAATGTGACAAAAATATAAATTAAAACCTGTTTTCATTTATCTCATTTTTTTTCTTTTCTTTTTTTTCTTTCCAAATCACTACTAAAATCCGTAATCCTAACACAGTTTAAGTGAAAAAAAGAGGCCAAACCCAAATGAACGCCTAGTTTGGAAGCCACCTTTTCTTTTATGGTGTGTTTGGTTGGAGGATTTGGGAAGGAATTTGGAAAGAGAAATGGAAAAAGTAGGTGAAATGCGAATAAAACATGCCTATATTTCACCTAATTTCACATACCTTTTTCCTTTCTCTTTCCAAATCTCTCTCCAAATCTCCCAACCAAACACAGCATTAGTGGATTTTTCAATTACTAGGAGGGCTAAAAAAAATTAAAATATGAATCAAATTTGAAAAATGTCTTGAAGAAAAAAATAGTTGGATTAAAAGCTGTTACCAAATGAGGCAAAAAATCACAACAAAAACATTATGTTATTGTACCAGCCCTCAACATAGTAAATTAGATTGAGTTGTATTTAGGTCATTGTTCATCCATTTCCCATGTTATTGTTACACATTTCCTACAGGGATTTAGAGAATAAAATTAATAAATATTTTCCTACTCCATTTATGCCATTTCTTCTTCTTGAATCTTGTGCATTGGAGAGAATCCTAATTTTATTTTTATTTTGTATTTTATTACTTTTTAGGAGTGAAAATTAAAAGGAGAGCATAGTCTCTGGTTCTTGTGGAGTACTCCTTAGCAGCTCTTTGGCACCACTGACATTACTCAGCCAACTTAAATGGGGAATGTGATCGGCTCGTTTCTTTCAGGAGTTGGTAATGTTATCAATAATCTGCTTGGCTCTCCACTCAATTTTCTTTCTGGAAAATCCTGCAGGTAAACTTTAACCTTGTTCTTCCTACATGTTCTTGCCGTTTTTTAACAACATAAAATTGTTTACCAAACAAACCCAAAATATGCTTATGTTTTACAATTATGCGATTCATGAAATAATCACGATTTTACTAAGTTCGTAGTTTTATATGCATCGCATTTAATAACATGCTAAATGGTGTTTTAATTTACATATTGTATTTGCATACTGAGACATTTCTTCATTGTGATTTGTTGTTCAGCTCAGCATGTGGCTCAACATGGGATTTCATCTGTTACATAGAAAATTTCTGCGTTGCTCATCTGTTGAAGTTGGCTATGGTTTCAGTTCTTTTCTACTTTTGTGAGTATACATTGTTGTAAGAAATCCTATAATCAATCAAAATTACTTGTATTGAAACAACAGATTCACTAACAAATTTGAAAAATCTGACTTCCCAATCTACTCTACATGCCCAGTACATGTGTCCATTACAATTTATTTTCTCCCTCATAGAAAGAAAAACGCACGGCCGGGGTTGCTTTGTACTGAAATTTTCCTGTCCTATTCTAATGCACTCACAGCCACACAATATGGTGGGAATCTCAAGACACAATTGTGTGGCTGAGAGTGCACAGGATAAGAGAGACAAATTTTGGGACAGAGGATCTCATGCCAAGGTATAGTGCCTAGCATCAAGGCCAGCCCTGAGGAGAAACTAGCAAAGAAGCCGCCTTGGGCCCCCAATTTGAACACAATTTAAGGGGTCCCAAATAATTTTAGCCTTTATAGTAATAGAAAGACCAAAAGAATTGCAAGTTTTAATGTACATTGCCTTGCATCTTACATTCCATGATTTCCTTTAATCATGATGTGCAGTTCTCTTATTCTTGTATTCATTATACAAATTGGGTATTTGCCGATGTTTTGCCCGGACACTCTGCAAAACGGTATGGGCATGCTTTGCTACATGCTTCTTCGCGGTCGAGCATGGTTGCACTTTCCTTTGTTATAAGCTTCCAAAGCTTAAGCGGAAATACAGAAAGCGTAAAAGGGATATCGAACGGTTCAATTCAAGCAGTACCGATGAAGAAGTTAGATTTCCCTATCATGTACCTAGACACATGGAGGACAAAAGATCATTGTCTCGTCATTGGAAGGACTACAGAGGAGATCACTTAAGAAGATCTTTGAGGCCTAGGAGTCACCGTGTTCGAGTGGGGATTAGAGGGGATTCAGTTCATGTGAACAAGAGAAATTCCATGAAGTATGGTCATCATGGTAGAACAGTTCATGACATTAGAGTGACTAGAACATCTCAATTTGCACAAAAAGGTGCTAATTACAAGGGCTCAACTCGTCGGATGAGAAGGAAAGTGAAAGTTCCATGACATGTGAATCAAATGCCACCAAGAGAAGAAGTGCAAGTTTTAACTGGTATGTAATCTTCACCCTCCTTGGAATTGTTTTACAAAACTGTTTTGAAACTGATTTTGCAAATTGTTTTTTCTGCTTCTGAAGCTATTTCATGTTATAAAGTAAATAGCTTTACACACACTTTATGACTTTGTAGGAGGCCACTTTTAGGTATCAATTTGATATGGTTTGCAGTTCTGTTAAGACAGCTAATGCAGGCTTAACTGTCACAAATCATTGAAGAAAAATAATATAGAAGTTAATTTTTTTAGTTTATTTTTTAAATCTGGTGATATGTAAGTAAGATATTTGGTTGATAATTAGAGAAGATATGAAAGAAAGAATTGTTAGATATTCTAATAGACTGTCATATCATTGGATTTAAAAGTGAGTATAATTTTTTCCGGCTCGATTTCAGGCCTAAAAGTTTCTCCTAAGTTCGGCTCTAAAATGGTATTATATTTACAAACCCACATAAAATAAATATTATAAATTAATAATTTTGTAATTTAGTTGGTACCAAAGCTTAATATTTAGCCATTACATCTTAGTTAGGTACAATTTTCCCTTTTAAGTGCAACTGTTTATTTAAAATAAATAAAACCAAGTAAATTATATATGTATATATATCGGCAACTTACGTGTAAGTCCTAATAAGTAGACTTATTGTCTAATAGGTCCTGTGAGAATTAATAGTGTTTTTCATTAATCACTATTAAAAAACGTCACTAATTATTAATTTTTTGAAACAATTTGAAAATTGTTACAAAAAATGTCACTAATTATAAGTTTTAGTGATAGTTTGAAAAAATTGACACAAAAAAAAGTCACTAATTTTTAAAATCATAACAAAAAAAGTCATTAATTGTCAATTTTTAGTCACATATATAAAAAAGTGTCACAAAAAAATTATTTTTAGCGATGATTTTACTATGACTTATTTTTGACAAAACTTAACGAGAATTAAATTCAATTATTAAGATCTATTAATAGTTTACTATATATATATATTCATGTATAATTTATATTGGGATTTTTGGTGAAAAGCCCCTTTTATGGGAGCTTTTCTGTGTGAAACCCACCAAATAAAATAATAGTTTCAAAAGTCTCTCAAATAAAAAAATATGATGAAAAGGCTGAAATGTCCTTTCATATAATCCAAAACTCTCGCTGAACCATTTCTCTTCTTTTCTATCTCTACATTACTAGTATCCTCTCTCTTTCATTTATTTTCTCTCTTTCTAAACCCTAAACCCTTTTGATCTTCATTTTCGATCCATCTCACAAAATCGAAATCTTGAAATCGTCCATTGAAATCAATCACCATCTCAGATTTGATGCCTATGAACTAATGTTTGAGATCAATAATTTCATATTTGAGATAAAATGACCTCATATATGTCCAAAAAAAAAATGACAAATTGATATATTACAATAAAAAATTGAGAGTTTTTTATTTGTTTGTTTATAGATCTAAAGTAAAATTCGACTATAATTCATTTATCTAGTATGCACTCTGTTTTCGCAACAGTAAAATTTTACTCTGATTAATGAAAAATAAAGTTTATTCTCTTATACATAAACAAACATTCAACAACACAGTAAAATTTTACGTTAAGATTCAGAGTAAGTTTTACTCTGAAATACAGTAAAATTTACTAGAAAACAAATCTGAAACTGCATAGACGAACATTCAACAACACAGTAAAATGTTACTTTCAATTCAGAGTAAATTTTACTCCGAAATACAGTAAAATTTTACTTTGAAATAAAGTAAAATTTTACTTGAAGATTCAGAGTAAATTTTACCAGAAAACAAATCAAAAACTACATAGACAAACATTCAACAACACAGTAAAATTTTACTCTGAAATAAAGTAAAATTTTACTTGCATGTTAAGAAAACATAACAGATAACACCAGAGTAAAATTTTACTCTTATTTTATCAAACAAAAACAGAGCACATACCAGAGTAAAATTTTACTCTCATTCTGTCAAACAAAAACAGAACACACACACCTAATTGAACTCGGCAAATAAAAAATAACAACAGATTTATACAGCTTTGCAACGTAATCTCCCATTTAATTGAGAGTGTTGATCTTGAATGGCGAGATCGTGTGTTGTTGACCAAGGGTGAGATCGTCGGCGGTGAGATCTTCAGACTTTGAAATCGTCTTCAAGATCGGTGTATGCATGAGCTGAGATTGTTTAAATATGATATATATATATATATATATATATATATGAGGGCAATATGGTCCACAAAAAAAAAAAAAAACAAACAAACAAATTATAGAATGTCCTTATTGAGCTGGGCTTCTCTTACTCAAGTGTTTTTTAAGGAGAATTTATTGAGTTGTCCTTTATCTTAAAAAAAAGGCCCAAAAAATAGAATTTCACCAAAAATCCCATTTATATGGTATAATATAATCAATTGGACTGGGTCGGGTCGAGGTTGCTAGTAACATTTCTAAGCCTAACCCATTTAATAAATAGGCCTAAAAAGTCGAGCAAGGATTCTTTCCTTGCCTTCTCTACTTCACTCTCTCCTTGCAATGGTCAAGATTCATCTTAAGAGAATCTAATGGCTCAGATCACTTTATTAAAAAAAATTAAAAATTAAAAAATAATTTTTTTGGAATGATCTACACCATTGAATTCTCTTAAAACAAATCTTAATCATTGTAAGAAGGAAGTGAAGTAAGAAAAGTAAAGAGAGGATCCTTGCTCTAAAAATTCATCATGGCTCAATCCCATGGATTTAAATATGGATCTCAAATTTTAGAAGGGAAACTGGGCTGGGCGCGCCATCGGCCGATGCCCACTCTAGATATTGTATTTGCTAAACTGGACTGTAGGATTATTTACTCGAAAAGTTTTTAAACTATTTAGAAATATTATTTTCACTCCTTAAATTATAAAAACATAGAAATAAATTATTTAAATTATTAAAAAATATCATTTTTTTCTCCTAAATTATGAAAACATACAAATAAATCCCATAAACTATATAAATGTACAAATTGAACTCCCTAATAGAAGGGATCAAAATGTAACATACTAATAGTTTAGGAAGTCTATTTGTACGTCTTTATAGTTTAGGAAATAAAATAATACTTTTCAATAATTTATAAGGTTAATTTATACTCTTTTTTTAATTTATAATTTAGACTATGAAAGTAATATTTCTCTATAATTTAAGAGGTTTTCATATAAATAATCCTATACTGTAGGAAGATATATATTGTTTAGACGTGGCCCATTTGCTAGCCATTTTAAAGTGAGTTCTAAAGGAATTTCTAAATTTTAAATGATGGTGTTATCAGCACCGTATTCGTTATTTTAGACCTTCTATTTTTTTGGATCCCTACTTATAAATTTTGAAATTTTCAAAATTTCTTTTTCTTCCTTAAATAATACTAAAATTATCCTTGTGAAAATATTTCACCCATTGAATGCATACTTCCCACACCTCTCACACCCCCAAAAAAACCCTCTTCCAAAAAACTCTAACAAAACCACTAAGAAGAAAAAGAGCTATTGTTATTATTGTCTCTTCTGCCTCATCCACTATTGTCACAATTGATATGCTCTCTCTCTCTCTCTCTCTCTCTCTCTCTATATATATATATATATACATAATTTCTTAGTTTTCTCGTAATAATTTCTTCACTTGTAGAAAAAAAAATTATAATAATTGTTTTGGTTGATTTTATTGGTAGATATTATAAAATTACGAGTTCAATAGAGAATTACGCAGCAATATTATCAAAGCTACACGATCAAGGAATAACTTTTGAACTTGATAATGGATTTGGGTTACTTCCGATAACTTCTACAAGTGTTAAAAATTTTGACCATTCAATGTGTTAAGAAATTTCTATGTTCGAACCTGTATTCCTGAAAATTACTTGTTTGTTCACGAATGGCTTCCCAAACAAATAAGTAATGTTCGGGCCTGTATTCCTGAATTTGAAAAAATAAAAACTTCTGCCAGTGTTAACAATTTTGACCGTTTAATGTGTTAAGAAATTTCCATGTTCAGACCTGCATTCCCAAACTTAAAAAAATAAAAACTTCTACAAGCGTTAACAATTTTGATTGTTCAATGTGTTAATAAATTTCCATGTTCGGACCAGTATTCTCGAATATTACTTATTTGTTCTAGAACGCCATCCCGAAAAAATAAGTAACGTTTGGGCTTGTATTCAACCAAAGGGTTGCTATTGTTACCGTCGAAATATTGCCATTGTCAGAGAAGTGTAGGTAGTCAAATGGTTACCACGGTTACCGCCGAAATATTACTGCCAAAGGATTTTCAAGCTTTTGAGGGTGGGTAGGTTTTGAATGTGGAATTTGGAGAAAATGGATGGGTGGTGATGGAGGTGAGTTCTCGCATAAACCCTAATTTATGATGTAGTAAGTGTATAGATTTAATTGTGAAATTAAATATCCCAAACTTAATAATATCATTTTTAATAATTTTATTTAAGATTATTATTGTAATAAAAAATTTAAAAATTAAAAAGTCTCAAATAATTTATGAATGCTAATAGCAGCACTCACTTTAAATATTGAATTGAGTTGGGTGTGTCACCAAGCATAAGGACCCTATTGGGAGCTGAAATTGGAACATTGAAAATTCGTAGCGCAGCCTCTTAGATGCATTCCCCTGTATCTCTTTTATCCCTAGAATGAGTTCCAAAACTTTGTCCGCATGATCAAGAAAACAGATTTTAGCCTTTGAAACATCGCTTTTAGTCCCTATAATATAATATTAAAAAAGATTTTGTTCTTGTTAACCAACTTTTTTTAAAAATAAAAAATTATATGAAGAATGAGAATCCCTTTGCTACACATCTTTTGTAGAGCATGTATTATATGCATCTTATTATATTTTTATATATGTTATAGATGTTTATAATAATTTTTTTACTATAAAATTATAATAATTTGTGATTCAGAAATAAAATTATGTAATTTTATTATAAAATTGTTCATTTTGTGGTTCAAAAATTATCACAAAAAAGAGTAACAAGGTTTATATGGTATACTGAAAGGATTTTCATAAAGAATATATAATTATTTGAAATTTTATTAATTAATATCCATAAAACAAACATCATCATTAAATTCACAAAAGTAGATATGCATATCTTGTCATAGTGCATACGCATTACATAGATTTTTTGTCACCTTTAGAGACATAGAGAAAACATGCTACCCATTACTATCCTTTTAAAAAGAGCAGTGCCTTATACCCCAGTGGGGCTCCCAGTGAGGTGGCGCACCCCCACTGGCTGACAGTCTAAAAAAAAAAAAACAGTTTTTTTCATCCAATCACGGGTCTCCACCTCACTGGGGGTCAACCCCCACCCCCAGTGGAGGTATAATGCATTTTCGTTTTAAAAAGAGCAGTGCCTTATACCCCAGTGGGGATATAATATATTTTCGTTTTAAAAAGAGCAGTGCCTTATGCAATGAGCTAAAAAAGACTTTTTCTTCTTTCATTTTTTTTTAAATAAAATTTTTTTGTTGGATTTAGTCTCTCTTCCCTAGATTTGGACTGTGTTTAGTCTAATCTCAAAGTTATTGACTCTGTTAAAAAATATTAGTTGGTTTCCTTCACAAGATGAAAGTTAGCTGACCTAAAAAAATCGTACTATGAACTGAAGTGGATATGTTAGCCAAGCTTGAAAACCTTCAATACTAATTTTGTGTCTCAGAACAAGTAAATAAAATAAAATAAAAGATTTTTTTAATAATATTGAAAATTTAATCTTTTAAGCCAAGGCCGGCCCTAAGGCAAGGCAGGTATGGCCATCATTTAAAAAAAGGTCATGATCAAACAAAATAATTAAAAAACAGTAAGTAGAAGTACATTTTCAAAACAATCAAATAAACTAGATTCAGGATTACATGTAATCGCTCATCCAAACACGTCAAACATCATTGTCAGGTGGTCGTGGAGGTGGATGGAAGTAGTGATGGTATAATTTCGATGTTTCAATTATATTTGGTTCATTGAAATGAGCTAAAATGAAATAGCATTCCATCATAATGTTCATCACGTTTGGTTTATTGAAAAATAATAATATATTACAAACAAAATCATCATTTATTATTGTGAGAAAATAGTCATTCTATAAATAAATAAATAATAAAATAAA
Source organism: Camellia granthamiana (assembly GCA_036172215.1). Classification (NCBI taxonomy): domain Eukaryota; kingdom Viridiplantae; phylum Streptophyta; class Magnoliopsida; order Ericales; family Theaceae; genus Camellia; species Camellia granthamiana. Next base: position 103,924,881 of record CM069905.1, on the reverse strand, counting down.
AAAAACTAAAGAATGATCATTCTATTAAATTCAATTTCATTTCAGTGAACCATACAATACATTATAGTAGTAGTAATCTAAAAATGAAATTCTATGGACCTTTTTCTAAAAACAATTGAATTGTCATAGGAGAAATAATTTTTTTTTTTAAAGTTGAAGTTGATCAAATTTTACTGCGTCAAGAAAAAAGTATGAATAAATTAATAATAAATTGGATAAGAAATTTAAATAAAAGAAAAAACTAATGAAGTATATACCTTATTTGAGCTGTGATTTTAGCAGTGAATTTGGAAGGCTTCAGGCTATGTTTGGTTGACTCTATAAGTGAGGGGATTGAACTAACAGTTTTGTAGATCCTGCATAACTAATGTTTGGTTGATAAAAATGTAATCGGACTAGTAGTCTTATCGGACTATGAATCCTCTCACATGGTGGGATTAGCTCGCCTATGAAGGGGTGGATTACTAATCCAATTCTATAAGATTGTGTATTAAAAGACAATTTTGGCCCCATATTACAAAAATAACAAAGTTAATTTTTATACAATGAAATTTTTTTACGTAATTTCATAGATTTAATCACAATCAACTAATACAACTACACTAATATACAAACAAACATACTTTTATTTTTTATTTTAATTTAATATCACTACACTAATAATCTCTTCATTTAATTTTACCGTACTTTTAATCTCAATTAAGCTAATCTATCAAACAAACCAGGCATTGGTATAGAAAGAGGGTGGAGATGGCTGCGGCCGCCATGGCATGACCTTATTCTCTTTCTCTCGAATCGCAATGGGTATTAATATTTTATTATTTTAATTATTCTAAAGAAGGCTGAAATTAATCAAATGTTCTCTGAGTGTTCATTTAACCTAGACATTTTTCTTATCTTTTTATTTTATTTTATTTTATTTTATTACAGAGTTTGAAAAGGTCCCACTAGCTTTTTCAAGTGAATTTTTTAGTGATGATTTGAAGTTTCTAAGCCAAGTTCCTCCAATTTTTTTGCATTGCCACCAGAACAACAGTGTTCAGAATCCAACAAAATGCATATGAAACCATAGAATATGACAATAATACTAGTCCAAGGGATTGACCATTCGAGCAGTATTATAAGACAATTTTTGGAGTTCACATGTTGAATTCTCACCTGATTAAAAATATAGAAAATTGTAAATCAGTTGAAACTTCACAAAGTATTTATAGATTTATTATATATAAAAAAAAAATTATATTTTTAATTATTAGAATTAATAAAATTTATCACTAATTTGAAATTATTTTCAAAAACTTACATTGATTTATAATTTTTTTCTAAAAATATTTAAACTTAATCGATACACGTGATTTTCAAGTGATTGTACGTATCCGAAGTTTATTTATAAAATTTGTATTGGATAACAAAAAAAATGTCCGATGTAAAACTGTGGATCTTCAATGTCAATTAGGAAAATGTGATGCATAAATTCTTATTACTAGACACAAAGATAGTGGAGTCCACATTAATAAATACATGAGTCTCACATGAAAAATGTTTGAGACTCTCATAAATCTTCATCAATTCAACCTATAGACCACGTTTGTTTTCAGATGTAGAATAGAGGGGATTGATAGTGACGGAATTAAGTAAAATTGTGTTTGTTTTGATGATAGTTGTTAGTGTAGGGATTGTAAAATTATTTTTATATAAAATAAATATAAAATAATAAAAAAAATAAAAAAAATTAAACATTAATGTTTTAAAAAAAATGCCCAACATGTAAAAAAAATTTCAAAAATAAAAATAAAATAAAAAATTTCCAGAAAAAAATAAAACAAATAAAATAATGATTTTTTCTTAACAAAAAATACAAAAAATTAAACATTAATGTTCAAAAAAAAATTCCTGACATGTAAAAAATAAAATAAAAAATAAATAAAAATAAAAAATTTCTAGTCCGCCGGACTATATTTTCTAATACCAAGCCCTGTAGGCCCATCCGAATCCCCTTGGGGAGGCCCATCCTAATCCGGAGCTCACAATCAATCCCCTCTCCATCTCTCAAAACAAACACAATATTAGTGAGTCTCACCTCACTACCAATCTCAATCACAATCCTTCCTCTTACTCTCCAAACAAACGGGGCCATAATGATGTAATCTGATAAGTGTTAGTTTTTAATTGATTAAACACTGAATGATATGGGAGCCCCACCCTTATCACATTATTGTGGATGCATTTGTCGGTATAAAATGTGGGTCTCTAGCATTGTTGGTCTCATATATGTCATTTTTATTCTCTTTTTTTTTTTTTTTTACTTAATATTTTTTAATATTTTTCAATATTTTTCCCTCTCTTTTTTTATATCATTCCTTAAGTCCTGTAGGTTTGATCCTGTAGATTTTGACTTGTGTCTATTGATAAAAAAATTTGGTGAGAAATTCATTTTTGTATGACATTATTATATAAAATATGAAAAATGATATACATAAACATATTTGTTACCTCATTTTCTTATGGGAAAATTACATATAAATGAAATGTTTACAAAATATTTACATATTAATGAAAAAAATTATAAATTTAATAATTAATATTTATAAGATTTTTTATTGATTTGATTTGATTTTTTTTTTTTTTTTTAAGGTTAAAAACTACACTAATATATAGTTTTTCCTTTTCTTATTACTACACACAAATATATGAACCCATTTCTGTTATTAATGTGGTCTCACTTTGCATCAAATAATAAATAATAAAAAAATAGGCTTATCGATGAGAAGTCCATATTTATAGGGGAATGCAATATTAAGGTTAATCTTTTTTTCTTTTTCTTTTTTTTTTTTGTGGCAATGACGCGCTAGAAAATATTGTGAAAATCCACAGCAACGACTAGTGGTGTTAAGTGGATGGATAGGTAACCTGTGTATAAATGGATGATATTTAGAGGTTATTTGGGATGATCTAAATAAGTGTATTTTTTATCTTTTTATAAAAATATGTGTAAAAAAGTAGAGAGGTGATGTGATGGAAAAAAGATAAAAAGATAGATTATATTGGAGTTGCCAAACTTGACCTTAGACAGTAGATAAATAGATAGAATTTTTATAAATAGGTGTCATTTTGGACGAATAAAATTCCTTTTTGACCCCAAAAGTTTAAATTTTAAGCTTATTAACTAATCTTTTTAGGGTAAGTTACATATAAACCCAGTAAGATTTGTTTAAAATATGAGTTGTTTCTTGTGATTTTGAAAATCACATCTCGCACTTTGAAATTTCTAATTTTGTAACAAATGACATTTTTTTATTAATAATTCATCAAATCAATTAACAGTTTGTAATGACATCATCAATATATTTCAATTAGTAATTTAGATAATTTTATTATCGTATACGAGAGAAGTTGGGAATTTTATTTTTTTAATTTATTTTGTTAAATAAAAAATTCTGACTATGGAATATTTATAATTTTTCAAATCATAGGTGGCAATCTATATTTTAAACAAATTTTAAAAAGTATATTTGTAATTTATTCAAAATTTTGTAAAAATAAATCGGTAACTTGAGTGCTTTAAAAAAAATATAAAATGTTCACTTATATATAACACTACTCATAAACATTATAAAAAAATTAAGGTTTTAGAGATCAAAATTTAGGAACAATTAATTTTTAGGAATTAAATATTTTTGTTTCGAAAAATATTGTCATTATATTTTTAGTAATGAAAATTGAACATTAGTGATAAATTATTATCATTTTGAGACCAAATTTTTTGTCTCAAAAAATAAACTATTTTGAGACTAAATTAATTTGTCTTTACAAGTCTATTTATTAGTGACATTTTTAAAATTTTGTCGCTAAAATTTTTTATTTTTAAGATAATTTTTTAATAACTATGTTCACGACGATAAAAATTAACCTTTAAATATCTTTTATAATAAAATTTTTATTTTCAAATATTAAATTAATTTTTAAAATTCTTATATATTGTACTGAAATTATATGCTTAAATTTCCATTATGAGTTAAGTGTTTTGGATTTAGGTATTGACTTTTGAAGTTCCTTGAAATGAAAGATGTGGAGTGAAATTGATTACGGGGGACAAAATTAAAGTTGAATGAACATCAATTCTTGGTTGTCCTTAACTAGAAGTCTTGCCCATACTCTTTTTCTCGATAATGTCAATGCACGGATTAGATAATTTGAAGAAAAAGTTTGTATTATTGTACAATAAAAGCCACCAAACCTTCATATTAGGTATCTCGATAGCATCAAAAGCACATTCCACGAATCAAAAAAAAAAAAAACACATTCCATGAAACATTTCTTTATTTATTATCAATTTTTATTTATTTTTTTCTGCTCCCGTGAAACATATGGATATTTTGTGCAAAAATTGTAGTTTCAATCACAAATAAGCACACACGTAGGGAAGAATACCACAAGATATATGGTGGCAAACTGTTGACAGAGAGCTAATCCACTACAATCGATAAGGATTATAAGAAAATTGAACCTTACCTAAAAATTATAAGGGATTGGACTGTCTAATCTGATTACAGGTTGGACCGTCTAGTCTGGCTTAGTAAACTTATTTTTGGGTCTTATTTTGATAATTCGAACAGTTCATATTTTAAGGTTCGTCGAATGTATTATCTCTGTAAAAAATAAAATTAATCGGATAACGGAAATCATGTGTTCGGATCAATTTTGTATAAACTATTTATTTTTCTCATCATTTATTTTTTTTCATACAAAATTTATCTAAACACGTAATTGTTATTATTCGATCGACTTGATTTTTTACAAAAATGATGTACTTGATGAAAGTTAAAATGTAAATAGTTTGAATTATTCGAGATATTTGGATAGATGACAAGAGTCTTAGATAAGTGATGTACTTAGTTTAGCTAAGGATGAGACTTTTGAGAAGTTCATCCATATCTAACTAAAAGTCTGAGATAAGCGTTACACATGAGTCCTATGAAGTGAGACTTCTAGGAGACGAGGGCAATGTTGGCTATAAAAATAAGATACCCCTGTGGGTCTAAGGTATGCTTTGACTTGTGCATTGAGTACTTGTTTGATATCTTTGAGAGATAAGATTGATTGACTTGATTATTGGAGTGCCCCCGGGTGGATAAGCCACCGTGGTATTCTTGTCTTCTTGTTGGTAGGTGCTTGGTTTAATCTATTCTGTCGCGTGCTCTCCAACTAAGTTTCTTGTTTGGTTATTAGGTCTAAAATCAACACCCATAATTTGGTGCCATCTGTTGGAACTTAGTATAGAATAAATAGCCAACGTCGGACAAGAAGTGAGAGTCGAGGATGACATTCATAGTGAGAAAGAGGAGTACGTAGATCTAAACACTAGAGAAGGAAGTAATGACGAAGAAGTGCAGGAAGTAAATCCTGAGGCCAACAATGTTGCAAGGGGCCGTAATGGCCCAAGAAGAGGCAACCGGGAAGAATACTACAAGGAAAACAACTGCCAAGTATGGAAACAAAGATGCCTAAGGAAAGACGACAAGCTGAAGGACTTGGCAAACAAGTTGATGGACCTGCAAATTGCAGTGAACTTCATGATGTAGAGCAAGGTGATGTAGCCGATGTTGCCTTTACCGGAAACGCTAACTCTAGCAAAAAATGCCAACGCCCAAAAAGAAGGACTGACTACAGTGCTAACAGTCCCTCAACATGAGAATAGACCTGGGAATTCGCATCGAAAATCCCAAAACGCCGGCAGACAGAATCACAACAGGAAGAGTCCCAAAGAACCCCGAGGACCAAGGGAACCTAGATTAGGGGATCTCGGTAGGTCAACGGGCTAGACCTCTACTTTGACGACGTGATAGATGTAGAGAAGTCCAAAAGGGCGCGTAGATGTCTAAGTCACACTTAGGCAAGATTCAGACGATCCATCCTTAATGCGAGCTTAAGTAATACTTAGATTCACATTAGGGGGCAGAAAACATAAATGAGTAAGTGAATATGACACTTGTAAAAAAATTTAGAAAATTTTTAGAAAATTTTATGAGTTGAAGTTATCCGAAATAATTGATAGCAGTTCTATCTGAGATGCATTAATCCGAGATATTATGTTGAGAAGATGCCATACTTAGAAGAATCCATTAAAAGGAAGCAAGACTATACAAGACATATGAAAGTAGCAAGAAGAAACAAGCATGCAACACTTAGTCAAAAAAACAAATTTGCATTCAGAAAAGAAGTTGTTCTAGTACAGCAAAAGGCACATCGGCCTAACAAGGAAAAAAAAAGCACAAAAGAAAAGTATAACTAAAAGAAGAAAAAAAAAATCCTAAGTGCTAAGTTTTGGGGCAACGTTCTTAGCTTGCTCCGCAACCTTCCCAGCTTCGGCATCGGCCATTATCTCTTAATCAATCTTCTTGAGAGTCTCGTTAAGACCCTTCTCAGTAGCAGTGACCTCGACGTTGGTTTTCTTTGAGGAGGTGCTCTTGGAGACCTCATCCCCATCATCCTCAATCAAGTCCATGGCCTGATCATTAGAGTTGGGGACCTAGCACCAGCAGCACTACAAGAAGCATCGACAGTAGCCTCCTCATCTTTCTCTTCCTCCTCATCGACTTAGACAAAAGATGAGGAGAAGGGAACATCAAGTTGCCTGATGTTGCAAAGAAGGGAGTCCTCAGGGACAAAGAGCTTCTTCAATGTAGCAACCCAACCAAGGCAGTAACCCTTGTTGCAGGGTAGGTTGACTTACTTCTTGTACTGGTCTCGAAAGTTGGTCTACCCTTCCTTGTAGGCCTTTCATCGGCCACCTTGATCTCGGCCTCTTTGGTTTTCAGGGCCTTTTCAGTGCAATCTCAGCCTTGGTAACCCTTTCTTTGGCCATTTTTGCAATGGCCTCGGCCTTGTTTTCAACAATCTTGGTTGCGCTGACCATATCCATCAAGCTCTTGATCTTGGTCTTGGCCTTGTTGAGTTGGAAAAGGAAGCCTATAGCCTCTTGCATCTTCTTGGTTTGTTCGTTCTTTACCAATTCAGCCTTGATTATGTGGGAATGCACATGCTGGATGGCCTGGCAAAAAAAAAAAAAAAGAAGTGAATTAGTAAACATTTCACTAAGTATGAAAGACAGAATTTGAAGAGTATGGATAAAAGAACATTACCAGAACTGAATTCCTTATTATCAAGGCAAAGTTTTCATACTGGTTGTAGTCATTGATCTGGTCCATATTGGCGGGCAGAAGGAGGCCCGTGGTTAGTGCGGTCCCAACTTCGATGTCTTCGATTGCACTGTCACCAACTTTTAGAAGTCGGTCACTCACCTGGATCTCGGGGAGCCAAGAGTCCTCGGGGATGGCGTATCTTTTGCCACCAGGGTCGACGGACCTCGGCTTCTTTGCTAGAGGGGCCTCGGCGAAATCAGTCGCAGCTGGCCTCTTCTCGGCCTCAGCCAACTTGGAGATTGACACACTGAGTCTTCAGGGTCTCTCTCCTTACCAAAAAGGATGACTATGACTTTGGCCTTTGATTTCGCCTTCTTTACCCTCATTGTCTTCTGGACAGATTGAGGGGAATGGGTGGACTAGACTATGATAACATCGGGTAGCCTGCTCGAGTAAGTCCTTGATGACCGCTGGTTTGCGACCCATTTTGGCAGAGATGTTGGCGACAGTCACTCCGATGTTGAGTTTGAATGTAGGAATAACAAGAGGAGGGTTGGCAAGATCGTAAGCCGGAGTGTCTACACCTCGACGTTTCTTGCTACGTGTCCTCCCGACTGAAGCGTTTGGAGGTCAGCGACGATGCTGGCGTTAAGCTAGTGGAATATGTTGTGATGGAGTAGAGGTAGACGGCTGGTCTACTAGGTCAAAGGTGGAAGCCTAGTCTGTTCAGAAAGAGGATGTTTCCAGTGAAGTTATTGTAGACGGTGGAGTTCTACTTCTAGATGGGACATTGGGCAGAGGAGACTGGTACGTCGGGATATAGTTGAGCAAAATGCGGGCCTTGCGGTCCTTAATTAGTACGTCTAGAAGTCGGGTTAAGTCTTGGCTTTGGACGTACAAATTTCGGAAGGATTTGTTTGCTTAAGGCAGCGCTACAAAAAGAATAAAAAAAAATAAGACATTAAAATTGAACTAAGTTTATGCATCAATGTCTAGGATGTGGGGTTTAGGATGACTAAGTTTTTACCCTTATCCTCCCTAAAGACTCCTCAGCGTAAGGGGAAGAGGCGAAGATCATCATCTAGTGCAAACTCTTAGTTGCCCGAGACGATGAGGTAGTCTTCTTTAGCACCCTTGTTGGAGTCTGGAAGTTTGGCTATCAACTTGTAAGCAGTGGATCGTGGTTTGAGATAGTAGGTGTAGTCACTTGTGGATTTAAGGCCACACATGGTGTAAAAGTATTAGATATCAAAAAGGGTGATCCTAGCATTATGTCGGTGACATAGCTGGGCTATCCCATTAATAACCCTAAAGGTGTTTATGGCTAGTTGTATAGGGTTGAGTTTGTAGAAGTGCATCACTTCTCTAAAGAGGATGTTGAGGAGAAAATCTGATCCCACCCTCAATGATTGATACCACGGGAAAATGCATATAATTCTCCTCAGGCATAATCGAGTCGTTCTCACCGGCTAGCCTAATCTGGACGCCGACAGGGATGTCGAACTCCTAGCAAAAATATTCTAGTTTACTAGGGGAATCTATCTTCCATTTAAACATATCCATGACCTCAGCTGAGTGGGTTTCATACGATTTTTAGTACAAAAGTGTTTTTTGGCGACTTATGAACCTCGGCGTAACCTTATGGGACACTGAGGTAGGGATTCTTGAAATCTATAGAAGATTTTAGGACACAATCTGCTTTAATTTTCCTAAAGTGTATATTGATCTAACAAATCCAAAACATAAATCTATGCAAGAGCAACCAAAATAGGCAAGAATTGGGTGGAAAAATCTGAAAATAGAGACAAAGATAACATAGATTCAAAAGATAAAGAAGTAAGAACACATTCAAAGTACGAGCAGATTCAAACATAGAGACGTGAAGAAATGATAAACATGAATTCGAAACTTGGTATGGAAGTATGAAGAACAGAAATTGAATTTCATAAAGAAATCAAAAGATATGAGCATGGTGATAACATGAGTAAAGATGCCTTGTAATCGAACAAAGGAGTAGTAAAGAACCAAAATCAAACAGGAAAAGATTCAAGGACTTATAGATGGAAATTGCAGAAATGGACACCAAAATCGCGTTCGCCGAAGTCAGACAGTGTCTTTGATCAGAACGGAATGGTTGAATGCTTACTGGAAGTGATGAACACGGATGGTTGTAGAAAGCTTCAAAGAACATTAATGAAGGTCTAGAGAGAGAGGATCTGAGAAGGAAGAGAAATTGGTAAAGGCAAATGTGAAGAGACGAAGAGAGAGAGAGAAGTTTTTTTGAAAAGATGAAAGGGCGGCAAAACCATTATTTAACCGCCTAGGTAGACGTGCCCATGTTGATACTAGGCGGCGTGGGTCAGAGACGAAGTGATGCATCTAACGTGTGACGAGTACGAACCAGTTAGGTGACGACATGTGGATGAAACGGTTAAGATAATTATGCGTGACAACTCATGGGCATTTGGGATTCTTGGTATTCTTGAACTAGTGCATCATAACATCGGCTAGTAGTACGATCTCGGTTGAGATGTTGACCGTAGATGAAAGAATATGTTGGTTCTTGATTCTTGATCTTGATAAGTGGACATTTGAGTCCCTGTTTCTTGATGCTGACGAGTCATGATTTCGGTGGAATGAGTATCTTTAGCAAGTTATTTAGCCGACATATTAAAAGATTAGATGATATAGATTCCATCACTTCAGGTTGTCAAGGCAATAGAACCTAGGGACAGTTGTGAAGATGTATTTTCGATGTGGCTGAGGTGCCGCCGAGACGATGGTCGAAGTGCCACGTAGACGAGCCAAATTGCCAAGATGATTGTGGTATTGCCGAGATTTGGTGCAGTAATATCAGAATCCAAGATATTTGGATAGAGGACAAGAGTCCTAAATAAGTAATGAGCTTAGTTTGGATAAGGATGAGGCTTTTAAGGAATTCATTCATATTTAATTAAGAGTCCGAGATACGTGTTATGCTTAAGTCCTATGAAGTGAGACTTCTAGGGGATGAGAGCACTATTAGCTATAAAAGTAAGGCACATGTGTGGGTCTAAGGTATGCTTTGACTTGTGCATAGGGTATTTGTTTGATATCTTTGAGAGATAAAATTGACTAACTCGATCATTGGAGTGTCCCCGGATAAACGAACCACCGTGGAATTCTTGTCTTTTTGTTGGCAAGTGTTTCGTTTAATCTATTCTAGCGCGTACTCTCCAATTAAATTTCCTCACTACAAAAAATTTAGATTTTAGAGAATAAAGTTTAAGGACAAAATTATTTTTTAGGGACTAAATATTTTTGTTGCGAAAAGTGTTATTATTATATTCTTAGTAACGAAAATTGAACATTAGTAATGAAATATTATCCTTTTGGGACCAAATTATTTTGTCCCTCAAAGTCTATTTGTTAGCGACATTTTCAAAATTTTGTCACTAAAAGCCTTATTTTTAACTTTTCGGGACGACTTTTTAAGAACTATCATCACGGCGATAGAAATTGATCTCTAAATGCCTTTTGTAACAAAATTTATTTTTAGAGACTAAAAAATTTAATCGTTAAAAATCTTATATATTATACTATCTATTTGATTATGAAATTAGAAATCGAACACTCATAAAGAGAATTCGTAAAATTTGTCTATAGCTTTCTTTCTTACTTTTTCCCTTCATTCTAAAGTTATTTTATGAAAGTTACTTCCTATCAACATCGTGATTGTCCTTGTCTAGTCATGCCAAGTGTGAATAATTTCTTTTTTGGAATCTTTCTAATTTCTCCTAGTCATTTCACAATCAAACATGACCAATGCAGATTATTTTCCTTATACCTCCAATTAGCTTTGAAATAATATTCTAAACAAAGCAGTATGATTAATATCAAAGATAATTAAAATGTATATATATATATTTTTTAATTAGTAGAAGATATTTTATCATAGAAAATGAATTACATCTGAATAATTAGAGTGCAATTATTATATCAAACCCAACAATGACCAATCAATGGAAAGTTCATAATCAGTGCAACAAATATCAATCTAAAACAGATATTCATAATAGGGGTATAACAAAGAGTCTCATAATATGATAGAAATTGTCAATTTTTGCTTTTAGGATACTAATTGTCAATTCGTGCTATATACGGGTAAGTAACAAAATATGATAAACAATATTAAACATGTTAAAAATTAACTAAATACTATAATATTAATTCAGATGGGTATTTAAATAATAGGTATGCGTGATTTCACTATATTCATAAAAATTTGCAGGACTAATTAATTTTTTTGAAATACGCTCAATTGAATAAACTCAATTAAAAAGGAAGAGTAAAAATGAAATTCTATAAATATAAGATAAAGATTAAAAAAAATTAAGTTTAAATTTGAAGAGGAACATAGAAATAGATAATTAGATAAATTTTCGAAAAAGAATAAACTCAACTGAAAATCAAAAGCGAGAGTGGGATTTAGTAAATATGAGATAAATATTTTTTTTTTTAAAATCAAGTTTAAATTTGAGGATTAACTATAAGAATGTAGAAAGAGAAAATTAAATAAATTCTACAAAAATAAGGTAAAGAGAAATTCAGTAAACATCAAATAAAGATTAAAAAAAGAAATCAAGTTAAAATTTAAAAATTCAAAAATAAAATAAGATAAATCTGGAAAAAAAAAATTAATATAACTCTGCTAATGGAAGAATAGAAGAGGGTAGCAGTTAAAAAATTGGATAAGAGTGAAATGTCACCTATAATTTTTTAAAATTTGTAAAAAAAAAAATATCAAAAATAAGAATTGAGATGTAGTAAGTTAAAAATTAGATAAGAGTTAAATGACAATTATAATTTTTTAAAATTTAAATTTCGTATAGTTAAAAAATAAACATTTATGATATCTTATTGTACAAATTTTACTCTATTTTGTGTCACTACTAATAATTTTTGACAATTTTTGTTTTCTAAAGCTACTTAATTTTTTATTTTTTATTTTTAAAAAAAAAAAACTCAAGGGATCACCTTTTTATTTTTTTTAATTTTATTTTGTATCAATAACCTATAAATTTCAACAATTTTTATATTCTGAAACTACTAACTAAAAAAAAAAAAAATAGCATCGCTTTTCTTTTAAAAATCTTAGTTAGTTTCATCTTAATTTTGTTTTGTGTCAATAACCTATAAATTTTAGCTATTTTTGTATTATGAAACTACTAAATAAAAAAAAAACATCACTTTTCTTTTTGAAATCTTAGTTAGTTTCATTTTAATTTTATTTCAAGAGCCGGTAAAGTAGTCTTGGTAGTGCTATGCATGAGTATAAATAAATAATCAAAAATTAGTTTTAAAATTAAATAATAATATAAAATTTATCTAAAATATGTAGTAAAAATGATTTATAATCAATTAGATTTTATTTTTATCAGAGTTACACATAAATGACTTGTACATTTATGTCTACATGTCCTTCACCTAATCATTAAAAATTGTCTTGGTCTATGCCCCACTTAAGAATCATTTGACCTATTTATTTATTAAATTGGTAAATAAATATCTATAAGTATTTTTTATTTTTTAAATAAGAAATGTGAACATATTTTATGCATATCTATTGAAATTGAACTTAGGTAAAAAATTATATATTTATGTTAACACTATAAAATAAATAGTTACATATATTCATATATCAAAAAATTATCTAAGATAGAGCCGTCCTAAATTATATGTCATATTTTAGCTTTAATCTTAGTAAAAATATTTAATAATAATAAATTTAGACATTATATGTAAATCATATCATAATTTATCGATTCATGACCGGTATGAGTTAGTTTGGGAGTTCTAATATCGGATTAAACATTCAATGGGCCAATGTTTGGACCCCGTTTTTATGATCCGAACCATTCATATTTTAGGGTTCGTCGAGTACATTATCCCTGTAAAAAATCAAGTCGATCAGATAACGGAAATCACGTGTTTGGATTAATTTTGTATGAACCGTTTATTTTCTCACCATCCATTTTTTTTCATACAAAATTGATACAAATACAAGGTTACTGTTATCTGATCGACTTGAATTTTTTATAGGGATGATATCCTCGATGAATTTTAAAATATTAATAGTTCAGATTATCAAAATGGGATCCAAAAGTTGGCTCACGAGGCCCAACAGCACCTCTCCAGTCTGATAGAGAATTTGAGAGAAGCCCAGACCATGTTAAAGAATCAATAATGTTTAAATTTTAAGTTAAAAAATTAATTATTTTTACATATGTGTATGTGTGAATATATCAAAATCATGTATTAATGCAATCTTAGGGAAGCAATTTTGAAAATAAATTTGATATGGTGAACATAAATTAAAGAAATAATTTCAAATGGTAATGGTGGTGGCATAATTTAAGGGTTTAATATAAACTTCATAAATTTAATTATGAACTAATTAAAATGTAACACATAATAACACTTAGTATTTTTATTATTCAAAAAATTAAAAGCAAAAAAAAAAAAAAATTTGAGTAGAGGGTTTGAACTTTAAAGAATCCCTATTAATGTTTACTGTGTATGAAAATAATAAAATATGATATATACGTTGAGTAGTAATAGCCATGGTGAGAGGAGGGAAAACAAATGTTATGAAATTTTAATTATATAAATTATTTTATACTTTATGGTGAAGAATTTAAAATATTTTAACATAAAATATTTTATGACGAAAATATTTTTGAGTGCGTGATTTATTATTATTTTTTAATTGGAAAACTCATTTTTTGAGTGTGTAATTTATTAATTATTTTTTGGTGGTGCTGCATACACCAATTGGTATACCAATTAGTGTACCAACATATGTTATGACATTATTACTTCAAAATTATGATCTCACCCATTATACAAATTAAAAATACCCAAAACTTCTAAAATTATGTCACATCATTTGTTAGTATACTAATTGGTATACCAATTAGTGCATATAGCATTATTCATTATTTTTTTTTAATTGGAAAACTCTTTCCTTGTTTGATGGTAAGGAATGAATGATTTTAGAAATAAAAAATGCACTCTTTGTTTAAAATAGAAAGTGTTAGTGTGTGATTTATTAATTATTTTTTAAATTGAAAAATCAAGAAATTTAGATTGAGCACTTAGACCTCTCTTAGCAATTATCACTAAAAATTTTCTTTTACTTATATAATATATAGATTGATAGATGTCTGGAATGGACTTTTTCATGATTTTTTCAGTTTTCAATGAATTTTTATTAAAAAAAAATTAATTTATTTTTAAATTCTACTCTACTAGACAAACTGCAAAAGTAAAAAAAATAAAACAAAAACATATAAATATTTTTGTCTTTAGTGAAGTTTTTAAGATTTTTTTTAATATTACTTTTTATATCTTTTAAATTAGATGAATATTAAAAAGTGCAAAATTTTGAAGAAAAAAAATTTACTCATGATAAAAAAAAATTTGGAAAAAATGGGAGTTGTTTGGCTTGATCCCAAAACTACCCTCTATAAGAATTGACCACCCGACATTTTAAATAAAAGTATATGAAAAGCACCAATTGAACTAGTCCAAATTCATTATTACGATTAGGGTAAATTACACTAACAGTCCCTATAGTTTGGGACTCGTGTCACTTTGGTTCTTGACTTTTCAATTATGACACATTCGACCCTAAATTTTAAATCTTGTTCCAAATAAAGATAATTGAATATACCATTGTTTAATTTTAAAGGCAAAATCATCAATTTAATAAAATATAAACTAATTTGACAAGAATAAATGTTAAAAAAATATTTTTAATTTTGAAAAAATTATTTTTATCCACCAATGATAAAATTATGTAAAATTGATAAAAATTAATAAAAATTACATGATTAATTTTTAAAAATTAATTTTACATGATCATCATCTAAACACATAATAAAAATTAATTTGGTAAAAAAAATAAATAAATGTCTAAAAGATTTATTAATTTTTCATAATTTTATTTTTAGTGGGTAGAAATAATTTTTAAAAATTTAAAAATATTTGTTTGACATTTATTTTTGTCAAATTAGTTTATATTTTATCAAATTGACGATTTTGCCCTTGAAAAATCTAATGATATCTTCAATTATTCTTATTTGGAACAATATTCAAAATTCAGAGTCAAATATATCACAATTGAAAAGTCAGAGACCAAAGTGACACAAAACCCAAATTATAGGAACTATTAGTATAATTTACTCTTACGATTAATAATCATGTCACATGAATTAAGGAATAGGGATGTCTTGTTTGTTTGTGCCTCCATCAGAGCCCATCATATCTTCATTACGCTACAAGATAATACACCTTTGGCAACTAAATTTTTAGTCGCCAAAGGTCTATTTTTAGTCGTCAAAAGTCGCTGTTTAACCTTCCCCGACTAATTTTTTTGGTCGCCGGTTTTGTCGCCAATAAACGGTCGCAGAAGGTTTTGGTGACTAATCTGTCTTTTAGTCGGCAAAAGGCAGGTGTTTAGCGACTAAAGGTTTGGTCGCCAATACTCAATTCCATTTTTGGCAATTATACCTTTCGCGACTAAAATGTTAGTCGCCAATAGTTAATTTTTTTTTTATTATTTATACAATTGCCACTCTTTTGGCGACCAAAGTATTTTGTCGCCAAAAGCATTTGTCAAAAAAAAAAAAAAAAAACCCACCGTGCTGCTTCAGGAGCTCCCAAGGGGGGTTTCAAACCTACGACCTCCATCTTCCAAACCTTAACACAACACGCCAGCCCACTATACCACTCAACCATCACATGAATATAATTGCAACTTATATTATTTATATATTACTTTCACAGTATTATATATTTAAATATAATTATATATATTGAAATATAATTTATGTAAAAAATAAATGATTTACTAAAAAAAATTATAGGCTACTTTTGGCGACTAAAATAAATTTTTAGTCGCCAATTGACTAATTTTCGGCTACTAATTATTTGTTTGTCGCTAAAAAATGAAGTTCCGTCTACAATGAAGCAGTTTTGGCAACTAAATCTGGTTTTAGTCGCCAAAAACGTCCCCTTTTGGCTACTAAACACAGTTTTAGTCGGCAATTGACAGTTTTTAGCTACTAAACTTTTTTTTGTAGCCAAAACTCTGCACTTTCAGCGGCAAAAATATATTATCAATCAAGCATTGATGCCAAAACATATTTTCATGACTTTCATCCTTAACTTGGTCCTCATGTGGCAACTGAGGGCATTTTCTGTGTATTAATTTTATTATTATTTTTTATTTGTTTAACGTTTTTGAAAAAATAAAAATAGAAACTTATACAAAAAAGTTGGTCAAACTGTTGTCTGGAAAATTTTATGAAAACACCCTAAAAAAAACTTCTAAATTGTTTTCTAGGCTATCAAAACCTGTTAGTGATTTCGAACTTCTTGCTATTTTTGTTTTTGAAAACATGAAAAACAAAAACAAACATATCGAAAATGAAAACATTACCAAACAGATTCTTGCAATTGGATATTTTCAAAAAAAATGGAACGTGTTTCTAACAACATTGGGTGTTTAACTTTTTTTGAAACATGGTTTTGAAAATATTTTATTAAAGCCAAGTTTGGCAAGTTGCTAAAAAGTCAAAAAGTCAAAAAGTTACTCAAAAAGTTAACAAGTTATCACTATTTACCAAAAGTCAAAAATTACGGTTGCACAACTCCTAATCCTAATTTTCCTCTACACACTAATTTATACAATTTTTTAATACACATTTTTCATGAAAAGTCAAAAAGTTAACCCAAAAATTCATATTTTTTTCCTCAACTTTTTAATCTAAAAAGATAAAAAGTGCACTTATTTAGGACACCCCAAACAACCCTTAAATAAGTTTTTCATGTCAGTTCTTTCCGTGAACGAAAAATAGAAAAACAAAACAAAACCAAACATACCACAAAACCTTTTTGATGTTTGACATGAAAAATATTTATCGTTCATAACATTTCTACATTTTGATTGCAATGTCCTAGTTGTTGTTGGTCCAAGTCCAGGTTCATTCACACATGATTGTGATTCCAATTCACTTCATAACGGTACGTGAACACCTCACCCCCCTGAAACCATGTGTTTTTTTTTAATAAGACGCTGACCTGAATCTCCAGTCCACAGTCAAACTATAACCACCCCAGGAAAATACAAATTAAAAAATTATTTTTTATCACTACTTTATATATAATAATATTACACCTATGATAATAATTAGTAATGAGCCCTACCATTAATACATATGTTTAATAGTGTTCACAACTATAGTCTGACTCATTTTTATGGTAAGATAAGATTATGATCTATGAAGTTCTATGGACATAGATACAAAACACGATACGGATACGTGAACATGTAAATTTTCAAAAAACGGGAGATATGGCACGTTGGGGATACATTCAATATATATAATATTATTTATTTATTATATGTCTAAAACTGAAAAATAAAAATAAAAAATAGAAAATAGAAAAAATAAAAAGAGGGGAAAAAGAGGGTCTCATGTATAAATAAATAAAAAGTAGGGGTTTTGTTATAAAAAAAATATTTTCAATCTTTCATAAGAAGAAAAAGTATAAAATAAATAAAAAGGGAGAGAGAGAGAGAGACGATCAGTGAGAGATGAAAAACAGAGAGAGGAAACAGCGTAAAACGCCGAGAAAAAGAGATGATCTGCGCAAGAGAGAGAAAGAGAAAAAGAGACGAATTGCGACAGAGAAAGAGACGAAAGGCACAAAGAGAGAGAGAGAGAGAGGACCTTTGAAGTGATGAAAGAATAAAAACGAAGCAAAGAAGAAGAAAGAGGAAATACCTCGATCTAGGGATTCAATTGGTTCTTCACCCTCTTCAATTTCAACATGTTTAGTTCTTCATCACCTTCTTTCTCTTCTCTCTCTCTCTCTCTCTTTGTCAACCAACAGGTTAGGGCTATTATTCAGAATCGTGTCCCGAACATGTCCAAACTTGTCCCCGAATGTGTCTAATTACAAAAAAAAAAAAGAAGGAACACCTCCCATAGAGAATGTCCGACACGTGTCGGACACCCATACGCTGCCTTCGGAGAGATGTCCGTCCTTCATAGATTATGGTTGTCAAAAGAACTAAATTACTCAAGATTGACTTATATTCAGCTATTCAACTCATTCAAGATCGGTTTATTATGTTAAACAAGTCAAGTTTGAATATATTTTGAAACTCGTTAAATTCTTAACTGAGCCATTGGCATTTGCTTATTTGGTGGTTTTTTTTTTTTTTTTTTTTTTTTTTTTTCTATATGTGTGCGCGCCCGCGCGCGCATGCTTATTTTCATTTTTAGTGAACTTTTTTAGAAAATTTCAAAAAGCTCTAAGCTTCTTGATTCAGCTTGACAAGATAACGGAAAATAAAAAAATAAAATAAAATTTTCAAAAACAAAAGTTAAAATGACAAAAATAAGGTTAACAAAAAAATGGATTTTTTTTAATATTTTTTTTTGGCCTTATTTTGGCTTTTTCAAAAAAATTTTAAAAATTTTCAACAAAAAATTAATTTTTAGATCCGTTGACACAAGATAGGAAAAGTAAAAAATTTTGACATAATTTTAAAAAAAGTCACTAAAAACAAAAAAATCAAAAAAGAAGTGGCTTATATTGTTGTTCTCAAACACCCCATAGATCAAATTTAAATAACCTAAGTTTAAATATATTATAAAAAATCAAACTATTTAAACTCGACTCATTAAAAGCATATTCAAAAATAAACCAAACTTGAATACATTAATTTAAACTAAAGTTAAACAGCTTATTACGTGGTTCGCTTTTAACCCTAGATAATATACTAATAGAAATAGATAATTATTATAATATTACTTTTTAGGTGAATATTTATAGTTATTAAATCTTTTATTTTAAAAAAATTATTAAAGAACTAAAAAAACAAATAATATATTATTGTACAATTTAAATTTAATTCTTGTTTGGTAATATTCAATTTTAGTTAAAAAATCAAAAAGTTATGATAAGTTATCACATCACTCTTTCTACTTTTTTATATATTTTTTCATAAAAAGTTAAAAAATTACTAAAATTACCAATTTCCCAACTCACTTTCCAAAAAGTTAAAAAACTTGATAAAAAGTTAAAAGTCAACTTTTTACTAACTTTTCAAAACACCCCTTTGTCTTGAGTGGCTAGTCCTTCGGACACCAACTCTCTTAAGGAGGGTTTGAGTTCCACTTTTATGAGGGAAATAGGTGACAAGACTTGAGTGTTTGTAAGAAGAAAGTTAGGGTTCAACTCGTTCAAAGTATTAATCTAATAAGTAAGGTTTCATTTGAGAATAGGCTATGTTAATAATTTTTTAGATTTTTTAATTAAAATATGAGTTAAAAAAATTAGTATGTTTATAATGACTTTTTAATTTTTTACGAAAAGATGTACAAAAAATAAAGAAAAAATAGAATATTTGATTTTTTGGTATAAGTTATAGACTTTTTATTTTTTTAATAATTTTTTAACTTTTAAGTTAAAACTGACACTTACCAAACGAGACCTAAGTCTTCGTTTAACAACAACACATTTTAGTCAAAAGTCACCATAAGTTATCACATAACTCTTTTTATTTTTCTATACATTTTTGGTAAAAAATCAAAAAATTACTAAAATAACTTATTTTCGAACGAGAAGATGTGTAAAAAGTACCTTTTTAGTAATTTATAGTAACTTTTTGGCTATTTGGCTAAAATATGAGCTAAAAAAAACTAGTATGTTTGGGATGACTTTTTGACTTTTTACGAAAAGATGTGCAAAAAGTAGAGAGAAAAGAGAATCTTTGACTTTTTGGTATAGGTTGTTGGCTTTTTGACTAATTTAGTAACTTTTTGACTTTTTGACTTTTTGGCTAAAAATGATGGTTCCCAAACGAGGCCTAAAAAGTTGTTTGGAGTTTACTTATTTATAATACCTTTATATATATATATATATATAACCCAAGTATTTGTCAAATAAATAAACTTATTTGGATAATCTCGAAATAAATTTTAATTACTAACTTTTGCCAATAAAAAAAAAAAAAAAAATTTGAAACCAAACCATCATGAGGTTTACAATCATAAATGAGGTGAGACAATAGGAGCGGTTAATGGAGGAGACGGCAAGTGGAGAGTGAGTCCAATACAGATAACGTATGCAGTGACTGAATCGCATGCTTCATCCTTTTTCTTTTTCTTTTTGTTACTTCGCACGAAGCTACGTTATTTACACCACTTATGCTCTATTCCTTTCCTTTCTCTCTCCTTCCGACACCTGTTCCCACCACTCTCTCTACTCTATATATTCCTCTCTCTCCCTTGCGTCTTAAGTTCCAATTTTTCGAGCCCAATCTTCCCCCACACTTCAGAAACCCAGAGAGAGAAAATTGTGTAGAGAGAGAGAGAGGGAGAAAAAAAAAATGTCATCAGACTTGCAATTGCCGGCTGGTTTCAGATTCCATCCAACGGACGAGGAGCTCGTGATGCACTACCTGTGCCGTAAATGTGCGTCACATCCGATCGCAGTCCCCATCATTGCCGAGATTGATCTCTACAAGTACGACCCATGGGAACTTCCCGGTAATTTATTTTCTTCTTCATTTTTTTTTATTATATTAAATTCTTTAGATTAGTATAATCTAAATGAATATATTTTTTAATTTTTATTAAAAAAGATAAAAAGTATGTTTTTAAAAATCATGTCAAATAATTTAACAATTTTGTTTTATTTAATTTGGATTTTATTTATTTATTGGGTGTTTTGTGAATTAACAGGATTGGCCTTGTATGGAGAGAAAGAGTGGTATTTTTTTTCACCTAGGGACCGGAAGTACCCGAACGGTTCGAGGCCGAACAGGTCAGCGGGCAGCGGGTACTGGAAGGCAACCGGAGCCGATAAGCCGATAGGGAAACCGAGGGCGGTCGGAATTAAGAAGGCTCTGGTGTTTTACGCCGGAAAAGCTCCCAAGGGAGAGAAAACTAATTGGATCATGCACGAGTATAGGCTAGCCGATGTGGACCGGTCTGCCCGCAAGAAAAATAGCAGCCTCAGGGTACATAAAATTCAACCCAATGACTTTTTTATTGTTTGTTTGAGAGGGTAAAATGGACAACATATTTGCAAAAGTCAGCTTTTTAATTTTTTTTTATTCTTTTAAAAAATGTGTACAAAAAATAGATTGGTGATATGATTTAAAAAAAATTTAAAAATTAATTTTTAATTTAATTACTAAAATAGGCCTAAGACTCGAGATCTATTACGCGTAAAATTTATTTCAACACTACTGATTTTGATAAGAATTGGGTGTGAAAAAAAATATCATAAATATTAGAAATTTTAAATAAATTATTAAATATTTTACGTAATATTCACATGAGTAGTGTGGGTTCCACGTTGGGCTTTATCTGGTATGGAGAATTATGTAAAATACTTACTAATTGTTTTGGGTTCCTAACATTGTTTAAAATATATTATATTGCACCTGTGTTTAGGTCTATTTTGATAACTTAAAGTTTTAGTTAAAAATTTAAGAAGTCAGTATAAAAACGTCTGATTTACTTTTCAAAACTCAACTCTATGTTTATATCATGATTTAGATAAAACATGTTAATCAAACATAATTTTAAAATAGAACTCAAAATTATTTTCAAAACTCATCTCTTCTTTCTTTTTATTATTATTACTATTATTCAATCAATCAATCATTTTTTTCCTCTCATCTCTTCTCTCTCTTTTCATATTCTTTCACATTCTATATATCAATCAATCAAAATAAAAAAAATTACAAATCATCTCAAAATTATTTCTAAAACTCATAATCAAATAATTTTTTTCTTTTTAAATCATGATTCAAAAACTTAAAACTCAAAATATAACTTTAAATTATAATTCTAAAACTAAACCAAACGGACCCTAAACTGTTCTCTAACTCAAAATACAACTCCACATTTAAATCATAATTTTTAAATAAGTGTTCTTTTTGACTTTTTATGAAATATGAAATGAAATATGAATTGGGTATGGGTTGGGTTTGAAGTGATGTGGTAGAGATGTGATGTGACTTAAATAAGATGATGTGACTTAAATAAGATAGTGACTTTTTGACTTTTTTAGGGAATGACAAACAAGGCCTAAATCAAACAGATCGTAAACTATTCTCTTTATTTATTTATTACACATTTTTTTTTATGGAAAGTCAAAAAATTACTTTAAAAAGACAATTGTTAAAAACAACCCATAAACTACCTTCATTGAGGATTTAATTGACTATTTTGACCATAAGTGTTCAAAATGTATGCATATGATAAGAGACAAATCAGTCCTTTTACCTTGTGAAAAATGTTGGTTTCTTTTTTTTTTTCTAGTAATAATTTATTATTAGCATAAGGAACATCATTCTCAATGGACTAATAAGATCATCAATCGATCACTTGACAATGGACGATTGCCTCTTGTTTAAACAAGTACTTTGATTGAGAAAAAATTACGGTGTTGAAATGATGGGACCTACTTAAACTCACAGACATCATATGCTTTAAATAATTCAAGAAGAAGAGCTGGTACACATCATACTTATGATTGTTCTAATTAATTAGACAATTAACTTTCTATTTCCTTTAAATATCAGTATAATTTTTTTATTCAATTTAACTTATTACTAATTAATAGTTAGATTTTTTCTTTCTTCAAATTTCACAATTTAGAATTTTTTTTGGGGTATGTTCAACCAAAATCACCATTAACATAATATTAAAAGCAAGATTGATAGTTAAATATAGAATTATTATAGGGGAAATTGTAAATACATGAAGTAGTGGGAAAAAAATTGCATTATAAATGGAACTATTTTTGGTGCAATTCTGACATACAAGAAGAGTTACACCAAGCACAAGAATGCATTTATATCATGCACACAATAAAGTTGCACAATCACAAAAATATAATTTTTTTACCTGTTACTCTATTTAAATTCAATTTTCCCTTAAAATAGTAAATCATAGCGTGGTCGTGATTTAAAATATGGAAAAATAACCTACAGATGGAAGTCAGAAAAAATAATTACAAAAAATAAGAATATTATAAATTTTAATAATTAAAATTATAAATTTTTAGGTAAATTATAAATACACTTCTGAGATTTGATTAAAATACAAATTGTCCTGTGATTTTGAAAATTATATTCCAGTCCCCGAGGTTTTCAATTTCATAACAAATCATCCTTTTTATTAATAAGTCATCAAGTCAATTAACAGTTTTTAATGATATTAAAAATATGTTTCAATTAATAATTTAAGTAATTTTATTATTGTATAAGAGAATAATTATTAATTTTATTTTTTTAATTAATTCTGTTAAATGAAAATTTTCTGATAATAGAATATTTATAATTTTTCAAATCACAAGGAATAATCTATATTTTAAGTAAATTTTATAAATGTATTAATAATTTATTCTAAAATTTTTAATTAATATATAATTAATACATAATGGGTGTGTCATGGCTCTCAGATTGATGATTGATAGTTGTGATTTGATTTGAAATGTATTTGATTGATTTATCGATTATGATTTTGCAGTTGGACGATTGGGTCTTGTGTCGCATATACAACAAGAAAGGCACCATCGAGAAGCTAAACGTCGTCGTCGGCACGAAAACGAGGGAGTCTTTGGAAAACTTTGAACAAAAACCAGAGATTCTAACCCACAACGTCATGCGGTTGTCTCCTCCGACGCCGTTTGGGTTGTTCAATGAGTCAGTGTACCGCGACACATCAGATTCGATCCCGAGGTTGCACACATACTCGAGTTCCTCGGACCACGTGATGTCGCCTGACTTGGAGGTCCAGAGCGAGCCAACGAGGCTAACCGATTGGGAAAAAAACACCCTCGAATTTTCCTTTAATTACTTGGATGCCACCATAGACAGTACATTCGCTTCTCAATTGGAGAATAATCAGATGTCGCCGTTGCAGGATATGTTCATGTACCTTCCGAAACCGTTTTGATGCAGACCCACATGATTTAGGATTTGATTAAGATTAAAGAATTTTTGGATCATTACATTCTCAATCTGTGCATCGCGTAGCACCAGATGTTGACACGTGTTCCAAGAAGCTCATGGCATTTGGTTGGTTAGGACCCATATGAATGGTGGGTGCTCTGCTAATGAAACCAAAATTTCATACCTCCTCCTCACATTACAAAATAGGGGTGAATATAAAAAAAAATAAAAATAAAAATAAAAAAATCCCCCTATGGATAGTTGGTGTGTAAAAAGCTTAGAGTTTAAAACGCGATGCAAAAATAAGTTATACTTAGAATAAATATGATCCACGTAAAATTCTTTATACATGTGAAATTAAGTGGGTATTTGGGTGTATTAGAGAGCACCCATGAATGGTAGGGTTAATAGCGGTGGTGAAACGAAAATAACATATATAATTTAATGTGTACAAACATGTATATAAATATTGTCCTCTAATATATGTATGCATGATGATTTTGGATTGACCATGTTGGGCTTTCATATTCTCAAATTTGTAGTGGATTAGAATTTTCAAATTAATCATAGTTACTCTGAAAATGAAATTTTTTCATCTTGAATTTATTATAGAGAAAAAAGGTCAAAAGCCAATTGAAGATAAATCAATAGCACAGAGTCCACTTTTTATTTACATATATTGTGTTGTTGGACTATATCAATCTTACGGAACAAAGAAGTAGAGGGCTTTTCTTCACTCCAAACTATGCTAAATTTCACAATGAGACTAGACCTTGTGACACATTGGAGAGTTAAAATTTAAGTAATGTTAGAGAATTCAAAAATTTTATAAAAGTTTTTATCAAATGTATCACACAGGTGTGAGACTCACACAATATGGATCACATGTGAGCCTCACACCTACGTGAGACATTTGGTAAAACTTTTAAAATCTTTAACATTTTTGTTAAAATTTAGATCTCCATCAAAATTTTGCTTTGGCTACCCTTTTAGTAGTTGCATTGGAGATGCCCTCACTTATAAGCAATTGGTATGATTATTATATTTTTATTTTTTAATATATTGGAAGTTGTAGGTTGGAGCCGAGGAGAGTCTTGAATTTTTTCTCTCCTAATAAAGTGTATACATTATGGTCAAATAAAAAATGGTGTCATAATTACTATATTTTCTGTGAGGAGCCAAGTTACAATACATGCACCACTGGCTTGATTATCATTTCTGAACGATTGATCTTATAGACTATCCTTATTTACCAATGACTCACACTTAAAACTTTTAATGATAAATTTATCATTAGAAAAATATTTTTAAAGTATATCATTTGATTAATCATATTTTTCACATCATATTTCAAGACAAACTAACACAAATAAACTAAAAAGCAATAAAAACTCATAAACAAATACCAAATTGTGCCAATCATTTATTACTTTGATAAATTTCTCAGTATCATTTTCAACATCAAATAATCATTCAATAAACACAAAACATACATATAAAAAGTCTCAAATTTTCTCATTATCGAAATGAGTAGCAAATACAAAAAATAAAAACAAAAAAAAAACTCAAAATTCACCAGTAAATAAATAGCAGTTATTCCCTTTTGGAATACCACGATCCTAAACCAAGTTCATACTGGTCCAATTATTACTTAAGAAAACCATGATCCCAAACCAAGTTGAGCCCATTACAGGCCTAATTATCCCTCCTCAACAGTGTGATAACAAGTCACTCCTGTATGATTATTCCAAATGCCATCTTTGCTTCCCATTGTATTGGTGGCCTTTTGCTTAGCATAAACTCTGTTTGTTTTCAGTTTTCAAATTTTACTTTTCAAAAAATTCTACTTTTTTATTTTTCATATTCTTTTGTTTTTATTGAATTTTATTAATATCTTAAGTAATTTTTTTAATTTTTAGACACACCTAACATAAATACACTTAGAAAGTATAATATTTGTGAAAAAAAGTCTTTAAAAAATTCTCTAAATACCAAAAATACAAAAAAAATAAATAAATGAAAATTCAGTACATTTTTCATATTTTTATGTATTTATTAATTTTTGAAAACATTTTTTCACAAATAATTTATTATTTAGATACATCTAAATAAGGTATATCTAAAAAAGTAGAAAAATTGCTTAAAATTTAAAAAATATTCACTAAAAATAAAAAAAAATATGAAAAATAAAAGAAACTCAATTTTCAAAAAACTGAAACAAAACACATTGAATGGGATTTTTTTTTCTTTTTGGGCCTTAAATTAAAGATCAATTTGTTAGGATTCTAGCCCAATAGTGGTTTGGCCCAATTAGAACCAAGAAGGCTTAGCTTGTTAGCTAGAAGTCTTATATCTCATTACAAAGTAAAAAATTCATATTTATTTCTATATATATATAATTGTGATTCATTCTATAATAAGAAAAACAAAAAAGGTATGTAAGATTGTTTAACAATCCTTATTTATGATCCTTTAATTTATCATTTTTTTTTTCCCCTTCGTTTACATTTTTGATCCACCATTGTCATCACTGTATGAGATAACGTTTTGGAGATTGTTTTGAGAAGATAGAAATAAGTAATTTTTTGACTTATTTCTTTACTTTTTGACTTATTCACAAAATTATTTGAGAAGTGCTAAATAAGCAACTTTTTTGCTTTTTTGAAAATTATTATACAGTATTACATCACTTATAAAATTATAAATTTATCATATTACCCTCATGCATTGTTAATGCATTTTTGTTAAAAGCCATACAGGCGAGGGTATTTTGGTAATGTCATTTATTGGCTTATTTCTCACTTCCCAAATGGATTTTTGGTGAAATAAGATGGCTTTTAGCTTTGGAAATGACCCAAAAGCTTGCTTTTTTCTTTGTTCCCAAATTAAATTAAAGGTCCTGTTTGTGAATATGATTTTGGGCTAAAATAGTTAATAAAGACAAAATAAGTTAAAATAGTCAATAAAATACAATGTTACATTTAAATCATAATCATTTCATTTCATTTTAATTTTTTTCTCTCACAATCATCAAATCAATTACAAAAAAAGTCAACCAACTTCCTAAACACAACTTTTTTAGCCAGGTTAAAATAGTCAAAAAACTAACTAAAATAGCCAACTTTCGAAACGAACCCTAAATGCATATTATACACAAATTTCCATTGTCCTGTGGTTTAAGGAAAATGCTATGGTGTCCACCTTATATATCACAAAATATGTAACTTTATTACAAAATGCGAAACCACATCATAAATTGACATAACAAAAAATCTTGTAATCAAGTCACAAACTTTTGCAATATAATCACAAAATTTTGGACATTTTATTACGCCAAATTATAACAAAATTATATATTTTATAATTAATATTACAAAATTTTATAGTAAAATCATACATTTTTGTAATAAGGTAAAGAATTTCCCGTGGTTTAAATACAAGCTAGCCTATTAGGCCAGTGATGTAGAACATCCCATCAATTAAATTATTAGTGGTGTTACATGTATCAATTGATATACCAATTAGTGTATCAACATATACTATGGTATTGCCACTTCAAAATTATGAAGCCCACCTATTATACAAACTATAAAGATCCAAAACCTCTAAAATTATGTCATATCATTCGTTAATACACTAATTGATATACCAATTGATACGTATAGTTTTATTCCCCGCAATACCTCTTTTCAATCTCATGGCGTTGGTCAACAGTTTACCATCGAAGAAGCCCTTAAGCTTCTGAGGTATTTTCAATTTCCACAACCAATCAAGATCAACAGGGTTCCCCACTTGCCTAGCAGCCAGCTTATAAGCTACATTGGTGGAAAAATCCCCATTTTTTCCAATGAGAAGAATCAGGAAAAGTCACAAAACGAGGTAATTTAATTTTAAGAACATGCTCAATTGCACCAGTAGGACGATTACCCTATCCAAACTATAAAAAAAAAAAAAATAGAAGGAAAAAAAATGAAAAAAAAAAAAAAAGAGAGCAGCTTTGGAAAACCACAAATCTTCTCTTCAATGTAGTTTGGAGAAACAAGATCTGCATCAAACTTAAGATAAAACATATCGTTGATGTCTTCCTGCTATCATTGCTCAAACTAAATCGTCGTCGTTGTGATCACCATTAACCATAGGTACCTACAGCTCAAGGGCACCCACAACAATAATAGATACCATTGTGGGTGTTGATAATCCAAAAAATCTATGAACCATAAAAGGGGAAAAAAACTTTCTTTGTCTGAATCAAAGATAAACTCTTATACCCCTCTTTTTATGCGTAAAAAATCCAAGATCTACACTATAGAAGTGTAGTTGGAGCTTGTTGAAACAATATCAGAAAGTTATTGGAGAGGGCACCGGGAATTTATAGAGAGAGAAAGTCCTGCAACCCTCTCTACAAGAGTGCTGGGTCGATAAGTAACTAATTAGTTAAAGAGGGTGCAAGAGTGAGAGATTTAATGTAATAATATATATATAAACGTTAGAGCATGTCTAATGTGAAGATATATACATGGCCGTTAAAGTGCTTATTAAATGATTTATATTAATATATATTGTAAAAGCACATGCTTTGCACGTGGCATGTAAAATTACTTGACAATTTTTTTTTTCTTCAAAAAATTCAAAGTTTAAAATAAAAAAAAAAAAAAAGGAAATTGAAAATGAAGAAAAGTCTTGCACTTTCAAGTCTTTCTAGTTTCATCATTTGTCTTAGAAATCAAACAAAAATTAATGGAAAAGGAGAACAAAAAATAAATAAAAATTGACAAGATAATATATTGAAGTTAGTTAAAAGACAAAAACTTTTCAAAAAATTGCAGAATAAAAATATAATGACCTTACAAGAATTATTGTGAATTTAATCAAGAACATTGAACTCTTAAAAGCTATACATCAATTTTATTTGAACATAAAAAGTCCTTTTGAAAAGGGCTCTTTTTACAATACACTTGTTTTTTCTTTTTCTTTTTTTTTCTTTTTTTTTTTTTTTTTGGAAAAGGGTTCTGTGTTAGAATTATAGAGAAGCTCTCAAACTCTTCTTCATATGCATAAACAACCCATATCTACATGATAGAAGTGTAGTTGGAGTTTGTCGAAAAAACCCTGGAAAAACATGGAAGAGACATCAAGAATCTCTAGAGGGAGAATGTTCGGCTCTTCACAAGATTGTTGTACCTATAAATAACTAATAATTAGTTGAGAGGCTTTGGGAGTGAGAGTGTCTAGTGTGTGTGTGTGTATATATATATAATGATATATATTAACATGTATAGGATCATACGTAAAGAAACTAGTGAAAAAACATATGCTTTGCACATGCCGCTTAAAAGACTTGCACCTTCAAGTCTTTCTAGTTTCATCAATTATCTTAGAAACTAAACAAAAAAATTGCAGAAAAGGACAAAATAAATAAATATAAATTGACAAGATATTATATTGAAGTTTTTAGAGGAAAAGAGCTTTTCAAAGATTTGCTGAATTAAAATATAATAACCTTACAAGAATTATTGTGGATTTAATAAGGAACATAGAAGCCTTAAAAGTTAAACATCATTTTTATCTAAACATAAAAAGGTCTTTTGAAAAGGGGTCTTTTTACAATACACACTTTCATATTTTTATTTTTATGTGTATTATATGAAAGTTATGATAAATTATAGTGTTGATGTCACAAATGTCATAGTTAAATTACTTTTAGAATAACACCTAGTTGATTTCTTGTCAAAAACTTTAGATCAATGGTAATAATGTAGAATAAGATCTCGTTGGAAGCTCGTTGGAGCTCGTTGGAAGCTCATTGGAGCTCATCGGAGAATTGTTGGAGGACCGCCAATAATCTCTAGACAGAGACTATCTGCGGGCACCCTTATTTATGAGAACTCTAGCCTAAAATTTGTTGAGAGGGTGCGAGAGTGAAAGTGTCTAATTAAAATATATTTCTAGATGTTAAAGCATGTCAAACGTGAATATATACATAGGGACATCAAAGTGTTTATTAAATGATATTTATTAACATATATGTGTAGGATCATATGTAAAGAAACTAGTGAAAAAGCACATGCTTTGCACGTGGAGCATGTAATTATTTGACATTTTTTCTTCTTAGATATGAATTTATAAAATTCACATCCCAATCACCATCATCATTTATGAGCTTGCCCACCGTATCCAAATTGATAGAAATACAGTTAGGATATTGAGAGGCTAAAGTGTCTTCCCCACACCACTAGTCACGCCAAATTAGTACTTTAGTACCATCACCAATTCCCCATTTTATGTCTTTTTTCAATAAATCTCTACTTTTAAGGACACCCCTCCAAATATGAGAGGAGCTCCTCTTACTAGAATAAGAGAAAAGATTATCATTCAAAAGGCATTTGTTAACCAACACTTGAACCCACAAGCTATTTTCTTTGCACAAGATTTTCCACCCAATCTTAGACATGAGAGCAAGATTATGAGGTTTAGCCTCACGAAGGCCAAGCCCACCCATTTTCTTACTCCTACAAACAATATCCCACTTAATAAGATGGATCTTCTTGTTACAAAAAGTTTTAGTGTCACCCCACAAAAACTTTCTATGCAACTTATTAATCTCATTACAAATGCTCATAAGAAGGTCAAGAGTTTGCATAACATATGTAGAAAGAGCACAAATAACAGATTGAATTAATATAGCTCTACCAGAGTTTGCATAACATATTTCCATTGTCCTGTGGTTTAAGGGAAATGCTATGGTGTCCACCTTATATGTCACAAAATATGTTACTTTATTACAAAATTTTATAATATCAATTACAAAATGCATAACCTCATCATAAATTAACATAACAAAAAATGTCGCAATCAAGTCACAAACTTGTGCAATATAATCACAAAATTTTGGACATTTTATTACGCTAAATTATAACAAAATTATGTATTTTATAATTAATATTACGAAATTTTATAGTAAAATCATACATTTTTGTAATAAGGTATAGAATTTCCCGTGGTTTAAATACAGGCTAGCCTATTAGGCCAGTGATGTAGAACATCCCATCAATTAAATTATCAATGGTATTACACGCATCAATTGATATACCAATTAGTATATCAACATATACTATGGCATTGCCATTTCAAAATTATGGAGTCCACCTATTATATAAACTATAAAGATCCAAAACTTCTAAAATTATATCATATTATCCGTTAGTACACTAATTGATTTACCAATTGGTGCGTATAGTTTTATTCTTATTAAATTATTTATCAATATTTATTTTCTATACAATAAATAAATAAATAAAAATACATTTCTCAATTTAGAAATTTTCATAAATTTTGAAACACCTGCATATATTTTTTTATGGGTACATCAGAAATAAAAGTAGCAAGAAAGCATAAACAAGATGGAAAAACAAGGGGAGGCAAGTCAGGGATTAGATCCTCTGATATGCCAAGTCCACCATATCTGCCACTAGTTGGCTTCTAACTTCAGCAGGTGGTTTATCAATCACCACTAGGTGTTCCAGCTGGTCAATGCCCATCTTATTGGGTTTACCTCCTTATTAGAGTATGGGACCCAATTGGTTCGTTAAAAGAATTTAATTTGGTTTGGTATTGGTTATAATATATTTTTTAATATATTAGATCTAACTTTTTTAGAGGCCCAATGAGTATTTTATAAGCAATTTAATAACAACTAGGGTTTTTTATAATAAAGTTCAAGAACCAACAATATATTCCGAGAGGCTGCGGTAGAACAATTGGAAACTCAATTCAGTGGAATCAAGCCTTTTCAGTGAGTGCTGTGGCAGTGATATCTTGACAGAGGCTTGGGAGTTTTGTCTATGTTTAGTTCTTTAGCTAATTTGAGTCTATAATTTTGAGTCTTCTTCAACTCTGATTTCGAAGATTTTTGTTCATCTATTTGGTAAGATCTTTCCTCTTATTTATTTGTAATTATTTAGAATTCACCTAAGGGTGGTTTGTGAAACCATTCGTGTCTCGTTTGTAATCGTTTGGAAACTATTAGATGATAATGGAATCGGATTTCGATCCCGTGGACGTACCTCACATTGAGGGAACCACGTAAAATTCTTGTGTTGCTTTTGATTTGATTTTTTCGCATTAGTTTTTGTTCCCATTGATTGATTTACTTGTAGGGAATCATATATTTTCCCTAACAACTGATATCAGAGCTTACGGTTTATTTGGATTTATTTATTTGTGTAAATCAATGGAGGGGAATATGGGTCGTATGTCTGGCTTTAATGGAAGCAATTGGGTAACTTGGAAAACTAAAATAGAGGACCTATTATTTTGTAAAGATTTGTATGGGCCTATTGAGGGTTATAGTGGCAAACTTGATGATATGAAAGATGATGAATCGAAGAGGCTTAATCGAAAAGCCATTAGTGTTATCCGTCAATGGATTGATGACAGTGTTTTTCATCATGTTGCTACTAAAACTTCAGCACATGATTTATGAAAAAAATTAGAAGGCCTTTATGATAGGAAATCAGCCACAAATAAGGCTTTTCTGTTTCGTAAGTTGGTTAATTTAAAATATAAAGAGGGTAGCCCTATTTCGAAACATTTGAATGAAATAAAGAGTATTGTTAACCAACTTGCTTCTATGAAAATTGTTTTTGATGATGAGTTGCAGGCTTTGATGCTACTTAGTTCTTTGCCCGAAAGTTGTGAGACTTTGGTTGTGACAGTTAGTAATTCGGCACCCGATGGAGTTGTCACAATGAGCTAAGTCACTAATAACTTGTTGAATGAAGAAACTAGAAGAAAATCAGCGGATTCCTCTCATTCAGAAGCATTGGTTGTGAGAGGCCGAAGCAAAACAAGGGGGATGAGTAAAACTCCTCATGGTCGTGATCAAAGCCATGACAAATCAAGAGATGGTTCTTTTTCAAAGAAAAACATTTAGTGTTATTATTGCCATGAGAAATGGCACATGAAGCGGGAATGCCGAAAGCTCAAGAACAAGGAGAAAAGACGTGACAAAAGTGTGGATAAGAAGTAAGAAAACACAACGGCGGTTACTACCGATGATCTCATAGTCATTTATGAAGATGATTGTATAAATTTTGTGGGCTAAGAGAGCAATTGGGTGATTGATTCCGGTGCTTCTTTTCATGTGACTTCTCGAGTTGATTTTTTCACTACCTACACCAAAGGAGATTATGGTTCTGTTCGAATGGGTAATAAAGGTTTGTCCAAGATTATTGGCATGGGTGATGTTTGCTTAGAAACAAATTTGGGCTACAAGTTGTTGCTTAAAGATATGAGGCACATTCCCGACATTCGCCTCAATTTGATCTCTACCAAGAAGCTAGATGATGAAAGTTACAACAACAAATTTGGTGATGGAATATGGAACCTCACAAAGGGTTCTTTGGTGGTGGCTAAGTGCAAGAAGACTCATACACTTTATTCGATACAAGAAAAAAATTGTAAAGGTGTTGTCAATACACTTGAAGATGATACTTCTACCGAATTGTGGCACAAGCGGCTTGGCCATATGAGTGAAAAGGGACTACAAGTTTTGTTTAAGAAAAAGCTTCTACCCGGTTTGAAAGGTACACATCTTAAAACTTGTGTTTATTATTTGGCGGGTAAACAACATAGAGTTTCTTTTCATAAAAATGTTACTTCTAGAAAAGAAAATGTTTTGGAGTTGATTCATTCGGATGTTTGTGGTCCTTTAAAAGTTAGAACACATAGTGGTGCACTTTATTTTGTTACTTTCATTAATGATTATTCAAAGAAATTTTGGGCTTTTATACTCTAAACTAAAGATCAAGTTCTAGAAGTATTTAAGCATTTTTAGGCCATGGTTGAAAAAGAAATAGGGCAAAAATTGAAGTGCATCCGATCAGGCAATGGTGGTGAATACATTGGGCCATTTGATAAGTATTGTTGTAGCCAAGGTATTCGGCACCAAAAGATAGTTAAGAAGACTCTTCAACAAAATGGCGTTGCCGAAAGGATGAACCGCACCATTGTGGAAAGAACAAGGTGTCTGCTTTCACATGCTAAATTGCCAAGATCCTTTTGGGGTGAGGCAACGAGGACAGTGGTTGACGTAATCAATTTGTCTCATTCCTATCCTTTGAATGGTGATGTTCCAAAAAGAGTTTTGACCGGCAAAGATGTGTCTTATGAGCACTTGAGAGTGTTTGGTTGCCGAGCTTTTGCTCATATTCCAAATGATGAGAGGTCCAAGCTTAATAGTAAGTCAAGACAATGTATTTTTCTTGGCTATGGGCGTGATGAATTCGGGTATAGATTGTCGGATCCGGTCGACAAGAAAGTCATTCGAAATCGTGATGTTGTGTTTCTTGAAGACCAAACAATTGAAGACTTTGGCAAAGGTGATCAACCGGAACCAAAAACTAGTGATCTTATTGACATGGATCTATCTCCTTCATCTTCAGTTGATGATGAAAATGGGGGAAATGTGCAGCCACCTATTGAAGATACGGAGGATGATGCTAATCCTAATGAAGTTGAGTCAAAAATTGAGGAAGAGCATCCAACTCAAGATTCGCTACCACAACTTGAGTTGAGGAAATCTACAAGGGACTGACAACCTTCAAGAAAGTATCCTCCCAATGAATTTGTGTTGATTTTCGATCAAGGGGAGCCCGAGAGCTACCAAGAAGCAATTGAGCATGCAATGAAAAATGATTGGAAAAAGGCCATAGAAGAGGAGATGAATTCTTTACTTGAAAATCACACTTATGATTTAGTGAAGTTGCCTAAGGGGAGGAAAAATTTGAAAAATAAAAATTGAAGAATGATGGCAAGAATCTGAGGTGTAAAGCACGTCTTGTTGTGAAAGGCTTTAGGCAAAAGAAATGTATTGACTTTGATGAGATTTTCTCACCAGTTGTGAAGATGTCTTCTATTCGGGTTGTATTTGGCATGGCCGCAAGTATGAACATTGAATTTGAGCAACTTGATGTGAAGAACGCATTTCTTCATGGTGACCTTAAAGAAGAAATTTACATGAAGCAACCAGAAGGTTTTGTGGAAAAAGGGAAAGATAAATTTGTTTACAAATTAAAGAAAAGTTTGTATGGCCTCAAGCAAGCCCCGGAACAATGGTACAAAAAATTTGACTCTTTCATGATGAATAATGGTTTTTCTAAAACCACTTTGGACTATTGTGTGTTTTTGAAAAATTTCCCAGATGGTAAATTTATTATTCTTTTGCTTTATGTTGATGACATGTTAATTGTGTGTCAAGATTACACTATGATTAACAGGTTGAAATTGGAGTTGAGCAAGTCTTTTGCTATGAAAAATTTGGGGCCAGCAAAGCAAACACTTGGTATGAAAATTGTTCGTGATCGCAAAAAAGGGCTGATTTGTTTGTCTCAAGAAAGCTACATTGAAAAAGTTCTTGAGAGGTTTAACATGGATAAAGCAAAGTCGGTTGGTTGTCCACTTGTGGGTCACTTCAAGCTTAGTTCGAATCAATGTCCTACAAGTGAGAAAGACAAGGAAGAGATGCAGAAAATTCCTTATACTTCAGCGGTTGGTTCTTTGATGTACGCCATGGTTTGTACAAGACCGGATATTGCTTACGTCGTTGGTGTGGTGAGTCAATTTCTCTCTAATCTGGGTAAAGAACAT
Source organism: Camellia granthamiana (assembly GCA_036172215.1). Taxonomy (NCBI): domain Eukaryota; kingdom Viridiplantae; phylum Streptophyta; class Magnoliopsida; order Ericales; family Theaceae; genus Camellia; species Camellia granthamiana. The sequence goes on along the minus strand of CM069905.1, from coordinate 103,889,064 downwards.
TGGGCAGTGGTTAAATGGATTCTAAGGTATCTTCGAGGGACTTCAAAGATGTGTTTGTATTTTGGGGATAGTAAGCCGATGCTTGATGGGTTCATAGATTCCAACATGGCCGGTGATATTGATTCTAGGAAATCTACTTCGGGATATTTGATAACTTTTGCAGGGGGAGCTGTGGCATGGCAATCTAAATTACAAAAATGTGTTGTTCTCTCAACTACCAAAGCTGAATTTATTGCCATTATGGAAGCTTGCAAGGAAGAGTTATGGTTGAAGAAATTTTTACAAGAATTGGGTTTGAAGCAAGAAATGTATGTGCTTTATTGTGATAGTCAAAGTGATATTCATTTGAGTAAAAATTCTACTTTTCACTCAAGATCGAAACACATTGATGTGAGATATCATTGGATTCGTGATGTGTTAGATTCGAAATTGTTGCAACTTGAAAAGGTTCACATGGATGATAATATTTCGGATGTGTGGACTAAGACTCTGTCGAGGGACAAACATTTGAAGTATCGAACTTTGACGGGTATGGTTGATGTCTCCACCTAAGTCGGTAGGAGGAGAATTGTTGGATATACCTCCTTATTGGAGTATGAGACCCAATTGGTTCATTAAAAGAATTTAATTTGGTTTGGTATTGGTTATAATATATTTTTTAATATATTATATCTAACTTTTTTAGAGGCCCAAAGAGTATTTTATAAGCAATTTAATAACAACTAGGGTTTTTGATAATAAAGTTCAAGAACCAACAATATATATATATAGTTTATGTTTCCGAGAGGCTGCGGTAGAACAATTGAAAATTCAATTCAGTGGAATCAAGCTTTTTCGATGAGTGCTGCGGCAGTGATATCTTGACAGAGGCTTGGGAGTTTTGTCTATGTTCAGTTATTCGGTTGATTTGGGTCTATAATTTTGGGTCTTCTTCAACTCTAGTTTCTAAGACTTTTGTTCATCTATTTGGTGAGGTCTTTCCTCTTGTTTATTTATGATTATTTTGAATTCACCTAAGGGTGGTTTGTGAGACCATTCATGTCTGGTTTGTAATCGTTTGGAAACTATTGGTTGATAGTGGAATCGGATTTCGACCCCGTGGACGTACCTCACATTGAAGGAACCACGTAAAATTCTTATGTTGCTTTTGATTTTATTTTTCCGCATTAGTTTTTATTCCCATTGATTGATTTACTTGCGGGGAATCATATATTTTCCCTAACACATCTTGGCAAGGATGTCTACACATTTGTTGCCTTCACGGTGGATGTGACATATGGTGCAGTTGCATCTTCTGATAAGATGCCTTGAATCCTCCGCAATGCTTCTAAATTAGCAGTTCTGAGACTATCCCTCATTCAAGAGTTCTTCAACCATTGATGAATCAATTTCATCAATCACTTCTTCCATTTGTGTTAAGTTTTATCTTCCCTGCATTAGGAGGCAGCCACTTAATTAGACGGAGAGCAATATTAACAATAGATAAAGACATGGAAAAAGCTTGCTTAATCTCATTAGTAAAATTATGAATAAAATGGAGTGAATGTTGCTAATAGTGATCAATGTTATCAAAAACTTTTCGATTCCATTCTTTCCATATTTGCCAAAGAGCTACAGCAAAGATTTTGTTCTAACTTTGTTTTGTAGGCTTCTTATACCGTAAGTTCCTCCTGAGCCAATCCGTTAAGGTAAGTTGACTCTCCTTCTCAATCCAGTGTTTACTCACCAGATTCACCCATATATTAATAGAGTATGGACAACAACGCATCAGATGCTCTAAATCTTCCACACATGAATCACATCTGGGGCAATTTGCATTCCCCGTAATACCTCTTTTCAATCTCATGGCATTGGTCAACAGTTTACCATTGAAAATAAGCCACAAGAAACCCTTAAGCTTCTGAGGTATTTTCAATTTCCATAACCAATCAAGATCAACAGGGTTCCCACTTGCCTAGTAGCCACCTTATAAGCAGCTTTGATGGAAAAATCCCCATTTGTGGACCCTTTCCAATGAGGAGAATCAGGAAAAGTCACAAAATGAGGTAATTTAATTTTAAGAACGTGCTCAATTGCACCAACAGGAAGATTACCCTATCCAAACTATAAAAAAATAGAAGGAAGAAAAAAAAAAAAAAAAAAAAAAAACAGCTTTGGAAAACCACAAATCTTCTCTTCAATGTAGTTTGGAGAAACAAGATCTGCATCAAACTTAAAATAAAACATATTGTTGATGTCTTCCTTCTATCATTGCTCAAACTCCATCGTTGTCGTTGTGATCACCATTAACCATAGGTACCTAGAGCTCAAGGGCACCCACAACAATAATAGATACCATTGTGGGTGTTGATAATCCAAAAAATCTATGAACCATAAAAGGGGAAAACACTTTCTTTGTCTGAATCAAAGAGAAACTCTTATACCCCTCTTTGTATGCGTAAAAAATCCAAGATCTACACTATAGAAGTGTAGTTGGAGCTCGTTGAAACAATATCAGAAAGTTATTGGAGGGGGCACCGGGAATGTCTAGAGAGAGAAAGTCCTGCAACCCTATCTACAGGAGTGCTAGGTCGATGAGCAACTAATTAGTTAAGAGGGTGCGAGAGTGAGAGATTTAATGTAATAATATATATACAAACGTTAGAGCATGTCTAATGTGAAGATATATACATGGCCGTTAAAGTGCTTATTAAATGATTTATATTAACATATATTGTAAAAGCACAAGCTTTGCATGTGACATGTAAAATTACTTGACAATTTTTTTTTTCAAAAAATTCAAAGTTAAAAAAAATAAAATAAAAAATAAAGGAAATTGAAAATGAGAAAAAAATAACAAGAAAAGTCTCGCACTTTCAATTCTTTCTAGTTTCATCATTTGTCTTAGAAATCAAATAAAAATTAATGGAAAAAGGAGAACAAAAAATAAATAAAAATTGACAAGGTAATATATTGAAGTTTGTTAAAAGACACTTTTCAAAAAAATTGCAGAATAAAAATGTAATGACCTTACAAGAATTATTGTGAATTTAATCAGGAACATGGAACTCTTAAAAGCTATACATCAATTTTATTTGAACATAAAAAGTCCTTTTGAAAAGGGCTCTATTTACAATACACCTTCTTCTTTTTTTTTTTGGAAAAGGGCTCTGTGTTAGAATTATAGAGAAGCTCTCAAACTCTTCTTCATATGCATAAACAATCCATATCTACATGATAGAAGTGTAGTTGGAGTTTGTCGAAAAAACCCTAGAAAGATGTGGAAGAGGCGTCAAGAATCTCTGGAGGAAGAATGTTCGCCTCTTCACAAGATTGTTGTACCTATAAATAACTAATAATTAGTTGAGAGGCCTTGGGAGTGAGAGTGTCTAGTGTGTGTGTGTGTGTGTGTATAATGATATATATTAACATATGTATAGGATCATACGTAAAGAAACTAGTGAAAAAACATATGCTTTGCACATGCCGCTTAAAAGTCTTGCACCTTCAAGTTTTTCTAGTTTCATCAATTATCTTAGAAACTAAACCAAAACTAGCAGAAAAGGACAAAATAAATAAATATAAATTGACAAGATATTATATTCAAGTTTATTAGAGGGAAAGAGCTTTTCAAAGATTTGCAGAATTAAAATATAATGACCTTACAAGAATTATTGTGGATTTAATAAGGAACATAAAAGCCTTAAAAGTTAAACATCATTTTTATCTAAACATAAAAAGGTCTTTTGAAAAGGGATCTTTTACGATACACACTTTTATATTTTTATTTTTATGTGTATTATATGAAAGTTATGATAAATTATAGTGTTGATATCACAAATGTCATAGTTAAATTACTTTTAGAATAACACCTGGTTGATTAATTGCCAAAAACTTTAGATCAATGGTAATAATGTAGAATAAGATCTCGTTGGAAACTCGTTGGAGCTCATCAGAGAATTGTTGGAGGACCGCCAATAATCTCTAGAGAGAGACTATATGCAGGCACCCTTATTCACGAGAACTCTAGCCTAAAATTTGTTAAGAGGGTGCGAGAGCGAAAGTGTCTAATTAAAATATATTTCTAGACGTTAAAGCATGTCAAATGTGAATATATACATATGGTCGTCAAAGTGTTTATTAAATGATAGATATTAACATATATGTGTAGGATCATATGTAAAGAAACTAGCGAAAAAGCACATGCTTTGCATGTGGAGCGTGTAATTATTTGACTTTTTTTTTTTCTTAGATATGAATTTATAAAATTCACATCCCAATCACCATCATCATTTATGAGTTTGTCCACCATATCCAAATTGATAGAAATATAGTTAGGGTATTGAGAGGCTAAAGTGTCTTCCACACACCACTAGTCACGCCGAATTAGTACTTTAGTACCATCACCAATTCCCCATTTTATGTCTTTTTTCAACAAATCTCTACTTTTAAGGACACCCCTCCAAATATGAGAAGAGTTCCTCTTACTAGAGTAAGAGAAAAGATTATCATTCAAAAGGCGTTTGTTAACCAACATTGAACCCACAAGCTAAACTTTTTGCACAAGATTTTCCACCCAATCTTAGACATGAGAGCAAGATTATGAGGTTTAGCCACACCAAAACCAAGCCCACCCATTTTCTTACTTCTACAAACAACATCCCACATAATAAGATAGATCTTCTTGTTACAAAAACTTTCATTGTCACCCCACAAAAAGTTTCTATTCAACTTATCAATCTCATTACAAATGCTCATAAGAAGGTCAAGAATTTGCATAACATATGTAGAAAGAGCAAAAATAACAAATTGAATTAATGTAGCTCTACCAGATAATGACAAAAAAAGTAGTTTTCCACCCATTGACCCTTCCTTGAATCTCATCAAGGATAAATTGGAAGTGGATTATGCTGCATTTTTTATGGAGTACAGGAATGCCTAAGTATTTAGCCAGATCATGGGTAAGAGAGATGCCACACAAATTGCTCAAGGACCTAGCCTTCATATTATCAAACATTAGGGGATATAAAAAGCTTGGATTTCAACAGATTAATATTTAGTCCTAAAGTCCTGCAAAATTTATTTAGCACCCCCATGATATTCTCACAATTTTTTTCATGCCGCTTTACCAAACAAAAGAAGATCATTTGCACACACAAAAAAAAAAAGAGGTCAGATATGGTAGGACCATGACTTGAAGCCTTCACCTATCAATGATCAAATTAGAAACTCTTTCCATACACAAGACAAAGAAGTAAGGTGAGAGGGGATCTCCCTGTCTTATGAATTGAATTAGTTCACATTATAATGGTTAATTTAAATATTGTGTTGTTGAATTGATTTTTAAATTTCGGGAACGAAATTTCTTTAGGGGGAGAGGTTATAACGATTCCTGTTTAGACCCGACCCATTTATTTTTTTGGATCTGGGATTCCTTATCTTGATGGTTGTTCATGTCCTTGTTCATCTTATTCCTTGTTGAATTGGATTGTTTAAGTATTGCGGTTGCGTTTGAAACCAGTTGGGAATTCGTTTTTCAAATGAGTTATTGCCCAGAATTCTGCTTGTTCGCTCGAGCGAACTTTCTTACACTCAAGCGGTCTTTGCGAACTCCCAGTACTTTTGTAGGTCCGCAAAACTTCTGGGAGTGTAGTGTTTTTAGCTCGAGCGAACTTTCTTTCGCTTGAGCGGTCTTGGCTCGAGCAATCCTTCTTGTGCTCGAGTGGTTAGCCTGTATTTGCAACACTTCTGGAAGGGTGTCATTGTGCGCTCAAGCGGCAACTTTATTCACTCCAGCGGTCTCACCTATTGTGTCTAGTCACTCGAGCAGTGTTTTGGTTGCTCAAGCTATCTACGTGTATATCAGTTTGTAAAAGTCACTTTTTAGATTACTTTTTCATTTCTCTCTCTCTCTCTCTAAACATTTCACAAACCTAGATCTACTCTCGCTCTCTCTAAAACTCACCTTTAAATCTCAAATACACCTATACACCTTTGTCCTTTGAAGAAAAGATAGAGTTCGTCGAGGGCTTCATTCTAACCTGAAAAATTCGTATTTTCGTCAAAGTTGAATTTTGGGGAATTTGGGCTTTCTCCTCTCTAGAGTGGAGGTAAGGATTCTCTTAACTGCGTGCATGTTGTTTAGCTTTGTTATATATTATTTTTGTTAGTTATGGGTTTTCAAAAAAATAGATTTGGATATATATTTATTAATGCACAAATTTGGGGAAAAAATACTTGTTTTCAATTATGGTTTGGAATTGGTAACCTAGTGGTTGTGTGTTATGTATTTTTGAAGAAAAACATTTGGTTTTTAATGGGTTTTCAAAGGTTAATAAAAAATTAGGGTTTTGGATGCTTTTATGAAAAAAGATGGAATTAGAATGGTTATGGGATTTTGGTTGAAATGAGGTTTGGTTGAGAAATGTTTTGAATAATTGGAAAAATACCGAGTATTATTTACTCATTTGAAATGGTAGTTTTGTTGGAAACTATATGAGTGGTTTTTGAGAAAATTTTATATTTTCAGTTGAGGTTCACAAAACTCGTGAGGAGTGTAAATGTTGTTTTGGGAATCATGAGATTTTGTATAAATCATTGGAATCCTGATTTGGTTATGATTTTGGAATATTATTATTATTGTTGTCTTTTTAATCAGAGATAATTATTTTTGGCAACCGGTGGAGGGTTGTAATGATTGTTGTAGAAACTTCATGTGGATTAAGGAAATGGAAATGTTTACAAATCATACATCACATTGTACATATCATGGATTTGTAACTAGAGATTTCACGTTTCGAAAAATGTATTGTTATTTTGAGATGCATGTATTGTATTATTGAAAGGGTAAATAAAATGGTAAAACTGTAAGGGGGTGTTAAAGCAGAATTAAGTTGGCCTGTGTATCCAAGGTGTAAGACCTAAAACCCGCGCAGTAGGTGTTGAGTCTTCCGGTGAGTACCGGTAAAAATAGCATAGTGACTTGTATAGTTACTATTATGAACATTAGCCTTGGAGATTTAGCAGTGCTAAAGACCCCCACATGGGGGTGACCCCCACCACCCCCACATACACGTGGGGTTCAAAGAGTAGAGAACAAAAAAAAAATTTGAGCCAATCAAAAATCAGTGGGGGTGGTGGGGGTCTAAGTCATTTTTGCTGGAGATTTATTCATTATATTTACCACTTGATTGTTTTGAAAGAATATTGCTGATTTGGAAAGATGCTTTGGAAATCTTGCCTTACATTGTTTCAAAAAAAGAAAATGCATGTTTTACCATGACATTTCACATGCATTCATTTTATGACGTTGTTAAGCTTCATGTATGTCATTAAGTTTATTTCTACTGGGCTTTATGCTTACCCTACAAGGGAAACCACTTTCAGGTGAACTGGTGTGCCTCCACCAAGATGATGACTTGGGAGGATCTTGGAGCTTGAGGCTTATATTTATTGTTTTCCTTGGTTATCTGTTAATTTAAGCCATAATCTTCTTTGTATTGAGTTGTGACTCATTTGTTGTAACCGGGCAAGGCCTTAGAAATTTGTAGCCTTTAAGGCAGTAACTTGTAATAGTTTAGTTTTATTCATTATGGATAAAATTCATGTTGTAGAACTAAAAGAATGTACTAAGGCATTCATTATGGATAAAATTCATGTTGTAGAACTAAAAGAATGTATTGACGCATGTGTTGGAAACGATGTTGCATAATCATATTGTTGTTGTGTTCCGCATGTTAGTAATATTATACAGGGAGTAGAATGTCTATTTGTTTTGGAGCGTTACACTACCCCTTGCCTAAATTAAAATCATTAAGTTTCTCACCATTCCACAAGATAGAAGACTTGATGTTAGTAACACAATCCATAATGAGCTTGACTTAATGATCATTCAAGTTAAGCTCCACCAAATTATGATAAAGAAATTGCCATGACACATTGTCATAGGCTTTTTCAAGATCTATTTTCATAATTATCTCACCAACTTTATCCTTCTTGCCCCTAAGAATATAGATAATCTCTTGGGCAATGGTGATATTATCACAATTGGTCCGGTAAAGAATAAAGATACTTTAAAAAGGACCAACATCAGAGTTAAATAGGTCTGAGTCTACTAGCCAAAACTTTAGTGATTGTCTTATAGAGAACATTACAAAGACTAATGGGTCGAAAATGATTTATAAATTCTGGATTGTCAATTTTGGAGATAAGAGTAATGAGAGTATCTTTGAGACTTGAAGGGACAGATTTAGTCTCGAACCAAGTCTGAATAAATTTGCATATGAAGGGGCCATTGGTTTCATTTGCGATGTGAGTTGGCTTTTTGGCTTTAGCCTGGGGCTAAAAAAACTTCATTTGGGATGAGTTTTTTAGCTTTTAAACTTTTGTGAGAGAAAAAATGAAATGATTATGGTCTAGATGTGACATTTTATCTTATTAGCGTTTTAGCCTATTTTGTCTTTTTGTGACTATTTTAGCCCCCCCCCCCCCCCAACCTCATTTTGGCCTATGCCAAACGAGGGAAATGTGTATAGTAAAACAAAGACGAGATACCATCAAGGCCTAGTGCCTTCAAGGCCTTAATGCTTTTAATGGCTACCCACGCTTTATGATTAAAGACAGGTTGAATGAGGTCAAGATTATCTTCATCCAAAATTTTTGGTTGAAGGTTAGTGGATCTGGTGGGTTGAGTAACTATTACATCAAAATTAAATAGATTATAAAAATAGTCATGCTCACAAAGCTTTTTTGGATCAGAAATCCACCCACTTTGTCTATCTTTGAGAGTGCTCACTCTCATTCCCCTAAAGATATGAAAGTATCTAGCATTATGTTCCCCTTGGGTAATCCGATTAGCCCTAGATTTTTGGAACCACAAAAGTTCCTCTTGAAAGAGGATAGTGTTGTAATCTTAAACAAGTTCTTTTTCGAACAAAACAAGTGATGCGAATAAATGTCATATTGGGATTTTTGAATACCCTTAATCCTACCCAAAAGCCACCTTTTTTCTAAAAAATATTATCGAAAACATTTTTGTTTCAAGAAATAGCATTTTTAGTTAGTAAAGTGATGGCCTCAGGGATAGAATCATGACTAGCAGCCCACGAATTTTCAACATGTCTAATGCTACTATCAGTGAACCAAGCAGTTTCCATACAAAAAGGTCTAGCTAAGGGATTAGGAGTATTCATACCTTGAGTGTACACTACCATGGGAGAATGGTATGAGTAAATTTGAGGCAGGTTCTTAATAACTTCTTTCATAAAAGCTACTTTACATTCTGTATTGCAAATAGCTCAATCAAGTCTTTCCAACGTGTTAGCCATCCCCTGTCTACCATTAGACCAGGTAAGATTTGGCCCAAAGGAACCTAAATCCATGAGCTTACATCTATTCATTCTTGCATTGAACTTATAGTTTCACACTTGACTAAGGTTAGTTGAGAAACTTCTCTTCTCCTCTTGAGATGCTATATTGTTGAAATCTCCAGCAACAAGCCATGATTGGTTCATATTATCTACCATGCCTTCCAGGTTCTCCCAGAGTGTATCCTTAACTCTAGGATTAGAGCTTGCATAAACAGCCAACATAATCCAATCTGAATGATTATTACATTGGATCTTTGAGCAAATAACTTGGCCATTAACATCTAAGGCTTTCATGGTTGCTCGAAAAGGATCCCATAGCACCCATATCCCACCACTTCTACCCACTGGATCAATATGAGATAAAGCAGTGAAACCAACTTGTTAAAGAACAAACCCATAAAACTAAGTTCCACCTTGGTTTCCATCAAAGCTATGATTGAGGGCTTATAGACATTAATCAACTCTTTCATAGTCCTTCTGAAGGCCTTGTTTTCAGCACCTCTACAATTCCATATAAGAATCTTCATGGAAAATGATTTGGGGTATGAGGGAAGAGGAACAAAGTCTGGAGTTCCTAATATTTTCCTTACTTTCATCTGGTCGAAGACCATTGAGTTCGACGAACTCACTCTCACTGAGATGTTCTTTTCGCCATAATGATTCATCTCCTCTTGCTCCATGCTAAGATGAGCTTCTCAGATCCACCACTGTAACACCCTGAAAAGAACCATCCAGATCTTGTTCTCCCAGGCATTGCCACAACACAACACATAGAAAATGGAAATATACATGATAACAAGAGTATAACATTCTTTACATCTCTTTCCTTGTAAACTATTTCCCAAAAAAAATTTACAACGTCATTTTCTTACATACATAACACAACAAAACAGTTCAAATAGTGAGAAACATCTATAACAATTAAATCCCAACCGGATCTCCTTATAAAATGTACATCTTCAAATACATCAATATATAATTACAACCCTTGTAAACCAAGTTCAACAAAATATCACAAAACATGCCATCAAGCTCCCAAAAAGGTTCCTTCTTATCAAAACAATCACCTGGTCAGCACTTCATCATCATTTCCTGAAATTTGTTAACTTTGGAGTGAGCATAAGCTTAGTAGGTGATGAATTTAACAAGTTACATAGCCAATTGAATAACCCATGATCATGCAATGCAACAGTTGAAATATGTAAGTGAAGTAGCATATAAGTGTCTATGTATGTGAGTGTAAATATGCAATGCATGAAGTTGTTCCATCTCCTCAAAATGTTCCACGGGTGGTAAACATACTATGATGTCCCAAGTAAGAGCCAAATTTCAAAACATACATATATAGATATAGATTTTGTATAAGGAAAAGTCCCATATTTGTCAACTCTAGAAACGGCGGGCCGATGGGCACCCATAAACATTTTTCCCTTCCACATTTGCCAACTCCAAAAACGGCGGGACGCGGACACCCAAAACCATATTTTTCCACATTTGCCGGCTCCAGAAATGGCGGGCTTGTGGACACCCAAAAATATTTTCCCACATTCATCTAGTGATATGCACAGACAGGGCAATTGGGCACCTTGACTTCCCGTGCGAGTACCAATTACATTACACAACTCAAATCCAACCCGACTCACTACCTAGGCACATAGACTATTTACCCCCTTCCATTTTTGAATAATCATCCTTATCATAATGTTAAAAGGTATTTAAGATGCATATGATGCATGAATTTGTAAAGCTTTAATTTCCCTAAGATGATTTCAAACCATAGAAATTCCGTACTTCTCACATCAACAAGGAAGGATGCCTCATTAACAATTCTTATCAACTCAAGGTGTATATAGAGCAAACCTTCCAATCCCATATTTCAACCTTAAAGTCAAGGAAATATGTTCAATTTCATGTTTTTGAAACCAATTGAGCAAAACCCCTCTTTATTGAACAAGCGTAAAAACTAAGGTTTATAAAAATTTGGGGTTTTCTCTCTTACAAAAATTAAAGGATAATTTACACCATCAACCACAATAATCATCATTAATAACCATAATCACAAAGTATTTTCCACTTATTGTCCATATCATTTCCTAGCAACACAATCCATACATATATATATATACATGTAGATATATATATATACACTACATGAATAACTATGAAATTACTACATAAGTCGTTCAAATTGAAGATATATCGAGTTAAAGACACCCCTACCTCAAAATAGAAAGCTAGGCTTAAGAGCCACGCTTGAAATGTTGATGAACTCGCGAAACAATCGGTAAAAATGTTGATCTAAGCCTCCTTTCAACTTTCCTTAGAAGATTTTGAGTGGATCTTAGGTTGAAATTAGAGAAATCTAGAGTAAATGGGCTAGGGTTTGCAGAAAAGTAAGGTTAGAGAGACAGAGAGAGTATGAAAAGTGGGATGAAAATGAGTAAGGATGAACTTTTTAAAATCTGTTATCCTGACAGATCGTTGCAACACAACTTCCTTTGCTCGAGCGAACACCATAATTACAAAGGGATCACTTGAGCGATCATTCCACCGCTCGAGCAAAAAATGAGGAGTCCTAGAAGTTTTGCAGAGCTACAGTGAAATTACTGGAAGCATGAATTCTACGCTCTAGCGGTCATGCCTGCAAGATAGACAACTATTGGGAGCTGAAGATCTTCGCTCGAGCGACCAAATGACCACTTGAGTGGTCCGAAAAACTCAACTATCACAACCACTCTATGTTTACGAAGTGAGTGATTTCTTTCTAACGATCAAGTGAAAGATAGATCGAGTTGGTTTGGATCTTGTGTTGATTCTCTTCAGGTATCACCATGTTTGGCTGTGCTTTTCAAACTATGAATATTTGAACGGTTTAGTATGAGAGATTTGGGGTCAGAAGGTTCTTTTATATTTGAAAGAAAGGGTTTGGGAGCTTCTTCAATAGATGGACATTGAGTATTGTAACCAGTTGTAGGTGACTTAACATCAGGGATGTCTCTGATTTTCTCAATGTTTCCATAATAACATCACCTCTACTCAGTGTATCAAAGGGATTCTGATTGACAAAACCTTTCTCTGCAACAAATCCTATTGTTCTAGGAAAATCTTTAAAAATCTTGATAGGGTTATTGGAGTTTTCCCCTTTAAAGATTCCATGTTTGCTTTTATGGTCTTAGACGAGGCCTGTCTTCTGAGTAGTTCTTTTAATCTCTTATTTGGGCTCTTTCCTCCCAGTCCAATTGTTTCTTTGGTTACGTCTATTCACTAGCATCCATGGGCTGTAATATCATTTTTGTTGAAGCTAGGCCTCTCAGCTTGGCCCAAACCATCACTTTGCTTATTAGGTGTGTCTATACCTTCATCTCCAACAATAACTAACTGAGCTGAGTCATTTGTCAGCTTGTTTTCACCAGAATCCTTTGTTGGACTTGCACCATATCCCTTTTTCCGGTGCCCAACTCTTCCATAATTAAAACAAAAGGAGTAGAGATGCTCATATTCAATACTGAAAGTATACTTACCAATATCAATATGAGACATTAATGGTTTGTTGAGATACATCTCCACGCAAACTTGAGCAAACTTACCTCTTGTCTAGGTGGCTGTGTTAATATTAATCTTCAGAGGTTTACTAATGGTTTTCACAATATGATAAATAACTTTCTCATTGTAGTACTCAATAGGGAGCTGAGGCAATCTAACCTATATAGCAATAGAAATTTCTTTAGTTTGTGAGGGTTTAAAATCATGCTTCCATGTCCTAACAATAAGGTAATGATCCAAGATGATCCAAGGCCTTCTTGTGTAGATTTTTACACATTCCTCATTCATTTGAAATTTGAAAAGAAAAAATACAAGCACTAGATCTATTGCTTCAAAATCACCTTGAAGGTCCCAATTCTCCTGACCTTAGTGATAACAGCTTGTATCCCATACTTTTTCCCAAAAACTTTATGATTAAACAATCTTTTCACTGTCTATTGATCTTGTACATGAGCCTTCTAGGTAACTTAATTCTAGGAACCCCAGTTATCGTGTCCTCTTCTATATCTTTATCATCATCAGATTCCTCAACATTTGATACATCATGATCCGCGGACAGCTGATTTAGATCATCATCAAACGCCCTATCTGAGTATCCATGATTTGTAAGTACCTCCTTAAAAGATCTGGGTTCATTTGATTTTGATGGTTTACCCTTAACAGAAAAGGCACCGATTTTCTCCCCCTAATTTTCATGCCCCAAATCAATTTGAGTTTGGTCTGCCATTGTATCATCATCACCATTTGTCGTATATATATACAGACAATCATCTTACTTGCAGGGCTGGCCCTGAGATTTAGGGGGCCTAAAGCGAATTTTGGAAATGAGGCCCCACTTATATTGAAAAAAAAAAAGAGTTCATGGACAAAACGATACGTTACAATTTTTTTATTTGTTTGTAACCACAAAAAAATTTACTTGCACATATAATTATTAAAATTATAAACAAAACAATTTAATGAAACAAAATTAGGACAAAAAATTAAAAAAAAAATTATTCAATTAAAACTGATAAAGACCTAGGTAAAAAAATTAGGGCAAAATTATTTATTCCACTAAAATCTAATAGATAAAGAAGGTAAAAAAAAAAAAATTAGGGCCCATATATTGTATATATTGTTCTTCTTGGGCCCAAACACTTTTTTTTTAAATATATATTTTCATTTTAATAAATATGGGCCAAACTATACTTATAAATAAATATGGGCTAAACCATACATGGACACAATAAAATATTTTAGGGCCCTTTAAATTGATCCTAAAAAAAAAAAAAAAAAAAAAACATTGTGCCTATTGTCACGACCCAAACCCGTCTCTATAGGTTAAGCGTCATAACTGGCCAGTAATCCGTGATTACCGAAGGCCTGTTTAACACTAATAACAATATTATACTATAAAGGGGCTGGCGGAAGCCAATCAAATTAATATACATCGTCCAATGAGCTGTGAGGACCTTAATGGAAATAAACTTTTATGCACATAACTATATTCATAACCACTTATACCCAAAAATACATATACAAGATGGCATGCAAGTTAGGGACATAATCTCATCATCAAAAATTGTATACACAAAAATCTTAGACATTCTTTACACTTAGCAAAAAGGTGGATTTGAATCACCCAAAAAGCCTTGACTTGTGCAAGTTCGGAACCTTGTTATGAGGCACAATGGCTGGCTTGACAAAACGTGAGTTCGGGTCGGTGCCTCTAGCTTTGATCTGATGTCTGGCCACCTACATATATATAGTAAACTGTGATCTATAGCCCAATGAATAACAAATGTATAAAGAGTTTAAGAATGATGTCCTTCAATTTTTGAAACAATCGATTAGCATTAAAACATTTTCAATCAATATCATTGTCGATCCATCGTTCGATTCAATCAATCAATAATTAGATAATTAATACGTGGTACATCCAATAGCAACGATACACTTGGTCTTAAAAGACCGAACAATTAATTGATAGCCATCATACAATAACAATAGTTCCAAGATTTGGAACTAACAGAGATCTCTGTAACAATAGCGATATCAATAACAATAACAATAACAATACGCTATGGATGCCACGAATACAATTCAAAAGAGAATCAGCATTTAATCAATAGAAAGTAACCATTTAGAAACAATATAATTTATCATTCAGAAAATAAATACAATTTAAACATATCTTTACAACATTGTTACTCACAGTGGGCTCCTCGATACACGGACGATAAGGCACTAAAGATGTGGCGTCCGACCTAACAAATAAATTCAAGCACAAAATTTCAATGATATTCATATCGCTAGTCAAACACTTCTATTTCTATTCGCTTTGTTGTTATTCAGTCAATTTCTATTCATTGCTCACTTATTCGGTTCTAACTTCATTCATGCACTCTAATGCACTCATGGGGTGCAAATGATTATAAAAATATAATAAAAAAAACTATGATTATAAAAATATAATTAAAAAAATAGCTCAGAAAGGGGAAAAGTGAAACGAAAAATAAAACTAGGGCTGCCCTGTTGGCCGCAAGTGCGGTTTCCTTGGCCGCTCGTGCGGTGGCTTGGCCGCACCTGCGGTGGATTTGGCCGCATGAGCGGCGGTCAAGCAGTGTGCACCCTTGGGCAACTGAAGGTGGGCCGCTCATGCGGGGGCCCAATCCGCTTGAGCGGTCTAGGCTAAAAATGTTGGTCGAAATCTGCTCTGCTGGGCAGTGCATAACCTTGCAAATCCAGGTTTATTTTCATGCTATATGCTCTCAAAACTTAACTTAACACTTTTAAAAGAAATATATTTGATTCGAAACACTATTCATGATTTCAATTCACAACTCAAATCCATGTAAAGATTTAAATTCTTAACCTTTAATACAAAATTATTTACTATACAAGTTGAGTTCTAAAATTGTGAACGCATGGAGCTTCTTTCCTTGATTTTCATGGAGTTTTCTCCTAAATTCAGAACTCATGCAAAACAACAAAAGAATGAGCATGCAATTCAAGGATTATGCCATGCATGTAGCTATCTTAAGTTATATTTCTCATTTTGTCCATTGAAAGTCATGCATGTATTAACTCTTCATTGTATGAGCCAAAATTTTAAATTCCTTATCAATTATGCTAATTTACACCTCAATCTTTAAAGATGATGGGTAAACAAGACTCTACCTCAAGAAATTGGAAAGAAAACCCTACCTTGCTTTGATGTTTATGGAGATTTCAAGGTAATAAGCTCTTCTCTTCTCCTTCCCTCCTCACTCTTTGTTGAACTCTCACAAATTCTCTCCCTCTCTTTACATGTATGCATCTGGGAATAAAAAACCCACTACACTACACCCCTATTCCTATTCAAGTGATGAGTCATAGTAGTTCTTTGATTATACTCACAGAGGCCCATAATAATAATAATAATAATAATAATAATAATAATAATAATTCATTTCTTAAATTAAATTGTAGTCAAGTAATTCAAATTTAATTAATCTCATCATCATGTAATCTTAATTGCACTAAATTGAATTATACTAAGATGGATTAGGCTCTAATTTCCAATCTTATTATTTAATTCTGACTCGTCAAGATTAGCAAATCAGACAAGTTTAATTCATTTCTTTACGTATCTGTTCCCAATAACACTATAATATCAATCAATACTAGCATGTATCATATGGCACATAATTCGCATAACACATAATCACATTATTAACGATAAGCATTAAATTAATTTAATAACTTATTTAATTAAGGAGGTGGTTGTCACACCTATAATATTTTACTAAATTTGAAGGCCTTATTTTTTGGTCAAAATTTTAGGGCCTAAGGCACAGGCCTTACTGGCCTTAGGCTAGGGCCGACCTTGCTTACTTGCACACAAAAACAAATTAATGTGCCTAAATTTATTAGTTTCATTTTTGACTAATGATAACAAAATTAAGTTGTATTTACATCTTAAATTTGAATATTGATTTATGAATGGAAAGAAAAACAGAACGAAATAAAAAATTTAGGTAGTATTTGGTTTAATTTTTAAATTAACTTTTGGATTGAAAAATCAAAAAATATGTTTGGTTTACCATTTTTTAAAATTATTTTCTCTCTCTCTCTCCTCTCTGCTTCTCTCTCTATTTTTTTTTTTACACATTAATCAATCACTTTTTCTCTCTCCTTTCTCATTATCTCATATTCTACACATCAATCAACTACTTTTTCTCTCACCCATCTATTCAACTACAAAACAAAACAAAACAATGCCTACAAATCATTCCGAAATTATTTTTAAAACTCATAACCAAACAAGTTTTCAATTTTCAAAACTCTTTGAAAAAACTAAACCAAACGGAGCCGCCGGAGCGGGGGGTTCACTTTTTCCTTCTGCTCTGATTTATCTCCTTAAATTCATAATTAAATTCATGTCCAAGCACAACCATAAACACTTCAGACTCAATCTAACAAAGTAAATTCAAAATAAACGCAATCACCTGCTTCATAATTAAATTCATGATCCAATCACAACCATAAACACTTCACACTCAATCTAATAGAATAAATTTAAAATATACACAATCACCTACAAACTATGTGTATAAGGTAAGTCCAAGTACTTCATCAAAAAGGATTGTTCAAAACATTCAATTTTATATTGGTCTAAAAAATCCTTAAAATTTGGGTTATCTATGCAAATTAATGATAAGAGTTTAAAACTAGACTCACAATACCTTCTGCTCTTAAAAATAGAAACTAAGACCGTTCAAAAGGACAATGCATTAGCTAACTTGGCTAAAAGTCACTCATTTATCAAATTTTATAGAATGCTGATATTTACACCTACCTAATTTCTTTTCACCCCCTATTTTTGCACTTTTTTTTTAATTCAAATTTTGTCTGAAGATCAAATTCCATTTCTATCCTTATCCTTAACTCTCTAATCCTAATTTTCCAAATCCTAAGCCTAATTCCATTACCTCCAGCAGCACTCTCTCATCCTTTCTACCACCGCGCCACTGCCATCACTGCCCACCTCCCACCGCCACTGTCATGACCACCGAAACCCTAACCCTAAATCTTGTGCCCCCTCTTTGAACTCACCATCACCAACAAAGAGTGTAAGTGACGGGGAAAGGGTCGCAAAGAAGAAGAAGAAGAAGAAAGAGAGAGAGGGAAAGAGATTGCGAGTTCAGTGGAGGGAGATCGAGTCCTCTTTTTCTTCTTTTTTCTCTCGAGATCGAGTTCGCGACAGCGTAAGGGCGATGAAAACCTAGCTGTTTATGTTCAGTACTCTATTACTGAACCAAAAAGAGTCGTTCAACACTGTGTTACCGAACCCACTCCGTTATCATGACCTCTCCATCCATTGTGTGTGTGTGTGAGAGAGAGAGAGAGAGAGAGAGAGACCTAAGGTTTTCAAAAGAAAAAGGAGAAGAACGAGGGCTGTAAGAAAGAGAGAAAAAACATAGGGTTTTCAAAAGAAGAGGAAGAAAGAAGAGGGCGGTGACGGGAGATGTGGGCAACGAAGAAGGGTTAGAGGTGGCAAGGTAAGGCAAAAATGGGCTTTATGGCGGCTGGAAGTGAGAGGCTGGTCGGCGACAGGTGGAGGTAGTAGCCGAAGTTAAGAGGGGTTACAGTTAGGGTTTGAGTTTGGATTTAGGGTTAAGGGTATAATTGGTATAAAGGTGAGGGTTTAAAGAGAAAATGAATGGGTTAGAATTGAGAGGGGTTTGAGTTAGGTTTTGAGTTTGGATTTGGGGTTAGGGGTATAGTTGGTATTAAGGTGAGGGTTTAAAGAGAAAATAGAGGGGTTTCATTTTGCTGTGTGAAACCCCATGTTTTTATAACTATTCACATTATTTGTATATTTAAAGGTCTGTATATTTTTATGATGAAAATTTGTTCAGAATAAATATTACGACCTTGTATTATTATTCAACATTATTTTCTGAATCAAATGGTATTTTTATTATATTTTTCTTTGTATTTTTACCTAACCAAATTAAATTGAAATGTAACATTTTATGTATCAAAACCAAAACCCATGTATTGCCCCCCACATTTTGATCACTTTCACTCTTTCTTTTCTATCAAAAACCATCCATATATATATATATATAAATACACAATTACGTATACATCTTCAATTTCACTACTCGAACTACCCAAAGGATCGTAGTTTACATTACATTTTGGGAAATTTCATTTCATAAATGTTTCATCTCAATCTCTCTCAAAGTTTGATTTTTATATCACATGTTATGGAGTCATGGGAGGCTAAGATGGAGGTTGATTATTGTGTATCAAAAATTGTCAAAATGAGATAAGGATTGTGGTCTTCTATCAAGAAATCGGTGGGAAGGATTTGTGGAAAATCTTGGCAAATTTTGCAAGAATCAAAGCATGGTGTAGGGAAAGAATTTTCAGCCGAATTGGCAGCTATTTGTCGGAGGCATGGACAGACATTGCAGTGGAAGTGTGAAGATAAGAATGGAAGAAAGTCTAAAAATGTTGCTGCATGATATATCGTGCCCGTAAACACCATAATCGCGTCCACGAATTAGGTCACTTCCCGGCCTATTTAAGGCACACTCTACTGAATTGCTGGCATCCCTCTTTTGACTAATGATATAATAGTTCATGGGAGTTTCAAGTTCATTTTGAGTTTTCAAAGTTGAGTTTCAGGTTACTTTCGGCATGCCAAAACCAACCATTCCGAGAAGAAGTGAGGAAACAAGGTGACGTAGGATGAAGTACGAAGTAAGGTGAAGAGATTGGCAAATGAACGGAGTAAAACCGTTAAGAGTTAAGGAAGTTATGAAATTCGAAATTGGGTCGAAGAAATGTCGAAAACGAAAATAGTCTTATTTTTTGTCAACTTTTAGAGCTCCGATGGCATGTAAGAAAAGGTAGAACAAGGTGTGTAAGATGTGGAACAGAAATTAGGCCGTGTGGGGAATCCAACGACACAAAAATGAAACGAAACAGAGTTACGATAAAGGAGATATAACCTGAATAGGAAGTTTGAAACTGAATTGTTGGGTCATGTTGTGGCTGTTTGAAGAAGATGAAGTTGGGTTTTATCTATTGTTTCTCGGCTTAGGGTGTTGCGATGCATCTGAGATAGTCGGGTGGTCCGGTGTTTGCCGAGAATGACTATCCTAAGGTTTTCGAAGTGCAGAATCCATTTTGGAGGTTAGATTCTACAAATTCCAAGTCCAAATTAAAGATCCACCACCGACAAGCTTGGGAGAATCAAACGGGAGATCCATGGTGAGATTGTGTTTGATTGACTCTACAACTATCACCCTCCTTAGATATATGTTTAATTTTGTTTATAGTATATATGCTATATGTGAAATTAAGTCTTATTATTTGGTATGATATTTCAAGTAAGAAAAGAAGATGAAACAAAATAGTGATTTTCAGCACAATTTGATCTTTCATCCATTTGCAAAGGCTTTAATAAATTCTAAATTTTTTTTGTGTAAAATCTAAAAATATAAGAGCTTATTTAGCATGTCTTTTACTTCTCTAAATTTTTGTAAAACCATCGGAGAATATTTTAGATTCAAAATAATTAGTTTTCTAAACTACTGGAAACAACTCCACTAGAATAGCTATTTCAAACGTATGCCATTTTCTCTACAAAACTTATTTTCATGCAAGACCACCAGGGAAAATTAGGTTTTTGATATTTCATTTTCCACTGATTTCACTGAAAACTAATCAATATCGAATGAGTAATTTCAGTTTTGCCAAGCCGTGACAGATTCTGTCCAATTTTCTTAGAAAAATATTTTCTTCATGTTAAAGACATTTTCAACTTTCAAGTTCTTTTGAAAAAGTATTTCTCACTTGAATTTATAGAAAAAAAAAAACTTTAAATTCTCCCTTCTATTTGATATCATATGAAGCCTTATTCATTTTTCAAACCTAAGCTCCCTGTTTTGAAGTTGCTAAAATACCTTGTTTGAAAATACTTGTTATACTCCAAAAATAAATTCTTTAGCCTAAACTAATTTTTAGCATTCAATTCCTTTAGTAAAATCTTCCTAACCTTTTTATCTAAATTTAGAATTAAGAATCAATTGTTTTTGACATCATCCGGTATTTCTTTTGATTTTACAAACCTGGATCATCTGTGCTGAAATTTGCTGGAAATAATTTGGAAGATTAGTAATGATGTGGATTATTTTTGTGCATCTCCATTTTATCCATTATTTGGTATATCATTTATTATAGATCTGATTTATGTGGTTTAATGTTACAAATGATATTGTTCATATTATGCATGATTCTTAATATTTTGAGAGTTGAAAACTGGACTAATTGGACGGTTGGGTTTTTGCGCGATATGTGAGCTGTGATCCTATGTAGTGATATGAATGATTTGAGAAAGGATGTATATTGTTTAATAGAGTGAGCTCTGGTTCGAAAATCATGCGCAAGTGTGATGCGTTACCCTAAGATGGAACGAGGCATATTCTAACTCTTACGAATTGGTCGAGGAATAAGGGTGGCAATGAGGGTCTTACACAGAGGAAGTACCTCTAGAAAGCCATTTCCTTGGTGGGCCATTGATGTTGCAGCTCGGGTATATAACTCAAGGAGTAGGCATCTGTGGTGCTAATCTTGGTATAGGACCAATGGGGAGTCGGAACAGCTTCATGTCCATTGCTTAGTGGTCGGGTAAGAACGGCGCTCTACGGAGAGTTGCTTAGAAGTACTGACTTGTTGACAACTAACATGATTAACTATTATCTTTAAATGTTTTGTTTGTCTTGCACTCATTTATTATTTCTACACATAAGTGTATTATCAGAATGGGTTGACTATCGTGTTGTAGCATTCTATTGGGCTATTAAGCTTATGACTTTTTTTGTATTGCTCTAACGTTTTATGCCAGGTACCGAAGAGATTATGAAGAAGAAGACGATGTAGCAAACTTAACGGTGATTGAATAGAAATGTTAAAGGAAATATTTTAGATATGCACTACAACAAATCTAGGATTTTACAACACCAAATACAGACCGTAGATACGATTCTACGACGCGTAATGTAAAGTCATGTTATGACCAGTCATAGAAAGTCATTCACTTCAATAGCATGCCGAAGTACACCGTTAAAAATCCTTTAACAACGGATCTTGTGAGTCATGTTTGATTTTTCTACAATTACTATTGTACGCCATTAAAACCCCTTTAACAACGAATCTTGTGCGTCGTGTTTGATTTTTCTACAACTACTTTTGTACATCGTTAATTTCTGGGACAAATCACAACTCTTATTGCTTGCCGTAAAATATGTAATACAGCGACCTATTATGCCTATCGTAGAATATGCAATATTTTTTTCTTTTAAATTCAGCAAGTTCTATTTGACCTGTTCTGTACAATTTAATAAACATTACAAACAAGCTTCATAAAACATCAATTAACCATCAAAACATTGTTTCAAGCATCAAAAAGAAACTATATCCATAAATTATGAACATTTAACAATTGTCTATACATTTCAAACATTCAAAAACTATATTCTTTAAGTTCTAAACTGTCCAAAATGTTTAAACTATCCAAAAGCTATGCATATCTAGGTTTCTAAACGTATCCAAAACTATTCAGAGATTATCCAAAACTACCAGCAACAGTTCTTGCAGTAGTTACAGCTGTAGCAAACCAACTTGCTCCTATCACAAGGACGAAGGTGCCCAATGTATGTGCTAAAAAACCTGATGAAAAGGATGCACCAGCAAGTGAAGTGATGTATAATAGTTCTAGTCTCATTGTTCCAAAATCAAATCCTGATAAAGAATTTAGAAAGAATAGACTTAAAGAGGCAACAGATAATTTGATTAATAAATCTTCAAAACTCATGGTAAGGACTATAACGCATACCTTGTGCAAGAAAACGCATAAAAATGGCTTCAAAGGAGGATGAAATTAAAGTTGAAAACAAAGATAGATATGTCTGTCTAAGTTCATATACAAAAAATAGATAAAATACTTAGAGCAACTCCAAGGGAAGAGGTATATTGGTACTGTTAGCTATTTTAGCTCATATCACCCTCATATTCTTACTCCAACGGGCTAGCTAAATGGCTTCCTATTTTCCCTCGTGGCTTCTCCGCTGGCTTCAATTGGAGAGTGATTGAAGGCTCTCCAAACTCGTCTCTCCCGCGAAATCGATCAACTCACGTCTCTCCCACGAAATCGATCTGCTTCTTCAGCGCGAAATCGATCTCCAAACACGTCTCTCCCGCGAAATCGATCTGCTCCTTCAGCGCGAAATCGATCTTCTCCTTCAACGTTGTCTGCAACTCCCTCCATCGACCTCTTCCTCAAGGTATGGATCCTTCTATCTCTCTATCTTCCCCTTCTATGCAACTCATAAACCCTCTCTCTCTCTCTCTATATATATATATATGTATAGCACAAACTTTCCCTGTTCCTCTGCAATCTGGGTCTCTCCCATTTTCTTGGTTTTACGAATCTGTATACAATTTATGTGTGCGTTGTCTATCTGATCTGTGAGTTCAAGCATACTTGATACTTTACTGTTCTATTTTTGTGTTTTGTGTTTGTGTTTTGTCATAGTATATTATAATGGGTTTACTCACATTCTGGCATTTTATTTGATATTGCCTAGGATATATAGGAAGAACAGCTACCATAGAGATACTCTCTTCTTCTCCTATCTGATTTTATGACCTTGTAAATTACTAAGCATAAAATTATTACTTCAATTGAAATTCGATTATTCTTTGATCTTTGTAAGATTATTCACAAATTTCCCCAATTTTTTTGGGGGGTATTAGCTAAGAACTCTGCATAACAATCAAACTTCTTATAGGATAAAACTATCACCAGTTGCTTTTTTAAGTGCCTCGTAAACAGGAAATCATTTTCTTGGGCTTACCCTATTAATTTGAATTGAAACCCCCATGAGACCAAACTATCAAGAAACACAACCACCTCAAAACAGAGTTTGCACCCAAAACAACAATCAACCAACAAAATTAGCTACCTCTTTGCAAGGCTGCTTTGGCCTCACTATGGGTAGGCGTTACAATATTATGATGTACCTTCATAATACAAAGAAAGTTCATATTCTTACATATATTACTTGTATCTTCTATTATGGATTTAGAAAATCAGTCAGCAGCAATATTAGATTTCAAACTATTGATTAATCCTTGGCAATCTGTTTGAATTAGCACTGCTCTGAGATTTCGAGAACAACACCATTGAAGTACATCCATACAGCCACGAGTATCAGCTTCATGTGCTGAATGTGCTTGGAATGGAAATTTATATCAAAAAGATTTCCCACACTGAAATTGTTAATCATATGAATGGTGGAAAGTGGATCAATGAAATGATTATCAAAAACCACTCGATTCATGTGAACCCAAATACCCAACAGAACTTTAATTGCTTCTGTGATAGCACTCTCATCTGGAGCATTACAAAACCAAAATTCAATCCAATCCTCCACCCGTAATTCCTGTCCGATATCAAAATTAAGCCCCAGCTTTGATCCAAAGCACATGTGTTTCGGCATTTCATCATATTTCTTACACCTTGGGCAAACAGAATCTACCTTATCTCCTCTTTTCTGAATAGCTACTTTAACTGGCACAATTCGATGACTTCACTTCCACAAAAACATTATCCACTTTGCAGGAATGTTAAGACACCAAAGCTTTTTCCAATGCACTCCCATATAACCTATCCAAACCTTGAATACCAACAGCGTACCCAGATTTAACACTATACTCCCCATTTTTACTTCTGTCCCAAATAATCTTATCAACAACTTTGGACTTGGGAATATAAACATTGAGGATCTGTTGTGCCATATCTATAGGGAAAATGGTTCTAACTAAAGGTTCCCACCATTCTTTTTTATCATGGTCAATCAAATGCTAGATGCTGTTTGTTATTTTAAGTAGAGTTAATTTTGTCTAGCCTTAAGCATCTGAATGACTTAATTATATTAAAAGATGCAGTGTTAAGTTCTGTGTTCGGATAGAATTTTGTCTAGCCTTAAGCATGTGAATGACTTTATTATACCTATTTGGATTAAAAGATGCAGTGTTAAGTTCTGTATTAGGATGGGAATTTTGTCTATAGTTATCTTATTTAGCTTTAGCTTATACGTTTTCTTGTTTTTTGCATTCAGCATGCCTAGTTATGGTTAGAATCTTATTCAAAAATTGACATAATTACATTGTTTATTGGTGATGAGTGATTGTCAGGTACTCGACAATTGACCCTTTCTTTTTGCATATGTTTAGAACATAACTACTCCAACTAATATTTGTATATTGTTATGTATAGAGAGTTTTCTTATGCACTTCTTGCAATTCTTTAATAATATCAATATAGCAGCTTGAACTCATTCATCTCCCTTGTTTTCATACTTTCATGCTACTAAATTGTTTTTGTTTTTCTTTCCTTTTGCTTTATTAGTTTCCGATTCTGAGGGACAGTCTCTTATAGGGATAGCCAATCTTAGATATCAAAATTGTATTGCCTTCATTCTTATGCCGAATGTCTGACGAGAAAAAAAGTAACCGAAATAGAATTTAAATAAAAGAATGTCAAGCACAAGAAACAAAAAGAAATCTTAAACTTTTTAAGTCAAATAATATTCCCAATACCTAAGTTGTCTATCAATGATAGAGAGGTTGGTTGCAACTATCATTGAATTCTTTCTCATTGAATTTACATGATCTCCATTTATTTATCTAAAATTATCATTGAATCATTTTCAACAAAACAACTAGTGTTTTAATTTACATGATCTCCATTTATTAATTAATTTGCTTCCAATTGGGAATCTTTGTTATTTCTCCCAACCCAATATATGTTGTCATAATTTTCTTTACCTTGTCTATAGATGAGTCAACAACAAAAATGATGCATATTTCACCAACTTGTTGAATGATGGGACTGATTATGAATTTATGGATGAACCTCTTGACCAAGGGGATCAGTCTTTCCCAATCTCTCCTCAAATAGAAACTACCAAGAAACCACAACGGAGGTGGCAACTTCACCACAGAAGAAGACAGTATGCTCATATCGGCATGGCTTTAACATTAGCTTAGATCCAGTGCAAGGGAATGAACAAAAATCAAAGGCATATTGGCTAAGAGTGTGGGAGTATTTCCACCAGTTTAAAAACGTTTTTCATCTAATCGTAGTCCAAACTTCTTTAATGAATCGTTGGTCAGCGATTCAACTTGCCACGAATAAGTTCAGTGGCTGCTTCGCCCAAATCCAAAAGGTTGAATCAAAGTGGAAAGACTGAAAAAAGATAAGGTATTAATGCCATTGAGATTTTTTATACTTATTATCATTGGAATTGTCTAATCTCATGATAATTAGTGTTCTTTTGTCTATTATTCAGATTCATGATGCGAGGAAATTATACAAAGAGTTGTACAAATCGTCATTTCCATTTGAACATTGTTGGCATGAGTTAAGAGGATCAACCAAAATGGCGAGAGGAATATAGCACGAAGAAACAAAAAGCCAAAAAAAGTGGCAACTCCTGGCATTTGTTCTCCTAGTGCACCGGATTCAATCAATTTAGAGGACAATGACGTTTCACATAATGACAATGTAGACTTGGAAAGACCACCGGGTAGGAAGGCTGAAAAGGAACGTTTGAATAAAAGAAAGAATAAAGACCGTGGAAAGGAAGGGAGGGTCGCCCTATTTTAATATTATTAGAGGATTTAAAGGAAGATAGAAAGAAAATGAATGACAAGAAAATAGAGATGTATGAAAGGTCGTATCTTCAAGAGCAAGAAAAGATTGATAATGAGAAAAAGAGGACGCAAATGGAACCAAGAAAAGGTTGATAATGAGAAAGAGAAGATACGAATGGAAACAATTGAAGGAGGAAGAGCGAATAATGTCAATAGATACAAGTGGTCTGCCTTCACTGCAAGCAGAATACCTTCATCGCCGCGAAACGGAAATTCTCCAAAAAAAGATTTAATTGTTGGGAACTAATATTAAAAAATTTAGTTGCTGGAACTATGTTTTTCACTTTTATTTATTGTTGGATTTGATTTCTATTGTAGGCAGAACTATGTTTTTTTATGCAGCTTATGTTGGAATTATTTATTATATGTTAAAATTATTTTGGAACTACCTATTGTTGAATGGTTGAATTAGTAGTAATTTAATTACTGAGTGGACTTTTTGTTGAATGCTTGCTAAAGTACTTTCATGGCTAAATATAATTGCTTGTTGTATGTTTGGATCGGAGTGCTTCTTATTTACAGGACATTTTCTATTTGTTGATGAATTAAATACAGATTATCGTAAGTTGATGATGTTTTGATTTTGGAAGTTGTTTGATATGTTTTATAAATTTGACTTTGCAGAAAATTGAAGTTGTTAGGTAGGAACTTGCAAAGCTTAAGAAGCAAAAACACAACCTAATATTTATTTTTAGTAGTTTATCTCTCAACTTCATTCTTCTTTTAATTTCCATGGCTCGCAATAGTGTAATGAAGATGATTATTGATGACTCTGATTCTGATAATGAATTGGGAGATATTTGCAATAGCTGCTTTAGAAGAAGAGCGGCTAAATAATGAGAGGCAATTGGGATTACGTCATGGTTCCATTCAAGGTCATACAGTTATTTATCGTAATCGAATTCAAGGTCACAAGAGACTTTATCAAGATTACTTCTCTGAAACGCCTACATATCCTCCCAATTTATTTAGGAGGAGGTTCCGGATGAGTCGATGTCCTCTTTCTTCGTATTTTATCTATGGTCGAAGCATATGATCCTTATTTTGTCCAGAAGAAAGATGCTATTGGAGTTCTTGGTCTGTCTTCCCTTCAAAAGATGACAGCGGCTATGAGGATGCTCGCTTATGGAGTAGCGGCCGATTCTGTAGATGATTATGTAAGGATTGGAGAAAGCACTGCAATAGAAAGTTTACAAAGGTTTGCCGAGGCAGTGGTTGCAAATTTTTCAGATGTGTACTTGAGGGGCACCAAACAAAGATGACATTGCTAAAATTACTAGAGGTGGGAAAAAAATCGTGGGTTTCCTGGGAATGTTGGGGAGCATTGACTGTATGCATTGGAAGTGGAAGAATTGTCCCTACTGCATGGAAAGGTATGTATTGTGGTCACATCCATGAACCAACTATTATTTTAGAAGCGGTGGCTTCCTATGATCTATGGATATGGCCATGCATTTTTTGGGTTACCTGGATCTCATAACGACATCAATGTGCTAGACCGTTCTCCTGTATTTTCTCTCCTTGCTGAAGGGTGTGCTCCCCCAAGTTAATTACTCAATTAATGGAAATGAATATATAATGGGATATTATCTCGCTGATGGTATATATCCTCAATGGTCAACATTCGTTAAAACAATCCCCATCTCCACGAGGCAATAAGCAAATACATTTTGCTAAAGCTCAAGAGTCAGCAAGGAAGGATGTCGAACGAGCATTTGGAGTGCTCCAAGCACGTTTTGCAATTGTGCGAGGACCTGCACGTGGAGTGCTCCAAGCACGTTTTGCAATTGTGCGAGGACCTGCACGTTTTTGGAAAGTTGAAACCCTTAAAATTATTATGAAGGCATGTATAATATTGCATAACATGATTATTGAAGATGAGCGAAATGAGCAAAATATAGATTGTAATTATGATGCAATCGAAGAAAGTCTCCCTCTAGCAGTGTCACATGAGCGTACACCCGAACTTTATGAATTCATTCAAAATCATCATCACATCAGAGATAGACAAACTCATTCTCAACTCCAAGCAGACCTAGTTGAGCATTTGTGGCATCTACATGGAGATTTGTAACAACTTGAATTACAAATAATTTATTTATTTTTAAGTTTATTCCTAACTTTGCTATTTGTGATTTTTTTTTTCTTATTTTATTCATTGACCTTTGTAAGGTTTTTAATTAGTTATTTTATGTTCTTTCGGTTCTTAATTTAATTTGATAAATTACAATTATTGAAGAACTTCCTTCGTATTGTTATTTTTAAATTTTTTTTTTTATTGTTTTCTTTTATTCTTCCCCTCCCCCCCCCCCTTCCTTCAAGATGGTTCCACAAAATTCATATGTTGATATATATTCACGTACTATAAATTTTATAAAAAAAATTAAATATTACTTAACATTATTTTTTATAATATTTTTAAAACTAATATTAAAAAATATTATTTTTAAAAATATTATCGCAAATGTCACATTGGCAACCATATTAGCGTTTGGTGCGTAGGTAAAATATATATTGAATTTTTTGTTTTGAAAATTGGTTTAATTAGTTTGAATGACTAGTTAAAATAAAGAGTATGATTGGAACATACAATAGCTAAACTAATTAGGTAAAATAAAGAGTGTCTTTTTTTTGTACTTTAGCTAGTGAAAAATAAAGATTGTGGTTGGAGTTGCTCTTATAACCCAACTAATCAAATTCAATGGAAAAGGAAGGTATATAGTGCAACTACTCTCAACCATGACTTGTAATTGAAAATGTGTAAAGCTCTTACAACACCAAATCCCAGCAAGGAAACCAAATTCTATCAGAACACAATCTTATTTCTATACTAGTTATGGAGCGTCATGCATTGCACGATGACCCGTGCCCATGGCAATTGTAAGTAGTTCATTATCATGATTTTTTTTCCCCCGGCAATAAGGTAATAATAACATTTTACAAAACTAAGGTGAAAAGAACACTTGTATTAAGCTTTCAATCCAAAAGAAAAAAACATGATTGGCCAAGACACAAATTGACAAACAGCATAAACATTACAAGAAAACAAAATGAACCCCAGGCTAAAATTACGTTCCTTAAACTGATAAACCTGAAAACAACAACATCATCAGCAACAAACTCTTCAATCAAGTGACCATTTGTTTCTCTATGCATGAGAAAACCTTTTTTTATTAGCAAATCGTTCCACTTGAAGTGAGCACACAACAACCAAAATATGTGGAACATAACATAAGACAAAACAAAATAAATAAATGATTAAAAAAAATAAGCACAGCTTCTCAATTACACCCCCAAAAACAGAGCAGCAACACAAAATAAGTTTTTAGTTCATGGTCTCCAAATTAATCTTAATCCAAAAGACCACTCTTACCTTGATCAAATCAAATATACCTCATTAGGTGACAAATCCTTCTTATTGGTTATTCTATTATAGTTTACAATCAAAAAGTTTGTCACTTAACATTGAGACACAAGTTATCAACCACAAAAAAGATAATTAAATATTAAGGACAAAGGCAAAATCCAGAAAATTTGTAAGAAAAAAGAACGGAAAACCACATACGTAGTGTCCAACACTAAAATGACTCTAAAATCCAAGTGCACATATGTTGTGAACAAATCAACTTCAGTTGCTACTATCTCTTACAAAAGAAATGACAAAGTTGCAACATTATTGGCATACAAAAATGCATGGACAAGCATTTTAGAGGAAGGTTGCATCTAATTGCAACAATACAGGTACAAACGTGTCAAATAACATTGCTAAAACAACAATCACAAAACCAACCAAAAGAAAATGTATAATCTATTCAAAGAGAAGGATGGTCCTCGAACCCATGACCATGGGTTTAATAATGGGTTTTATAACATATGTGAAGAAGGAAAATGTAAATACACTCTGGTGAGATTGAATAAATAATATATATTATTTTTTATTATTAACCAATATGTAGACAGACAAATAAAAGGAGTATTTGAAATTGAAGAGCTAATAGGAAGAGAAATTTTTAGAATTTTTATTTTATTTTATTTTTGGAAGTGTATAAAATAATATGTATGAGAAACCCTTGTCAAAGCGATAAATTGAAACATGTCATATTTGAAAAGATTGAGCATGGTAGAGTCCTTATAACAAAGCACATTACAGATAAAAAGAAAATATATAAACCAACAAAATAATCTATGGTGGCTCTAGACTACCCCATGCATGTATTAAATATTACGGTCAGTGGATAATTCTATCAACCCCAGATCTATGCACATAAACAAGAAAAAGAATAACCCACAAAAATTGTAAAATAGTAAAATATTGATTGAGAAAAAGAATAGACACATGAATAAGAAAAAGAATAATCACATATCTATGCACTTTGAAAACACTTTTTCCTCACATAGCTAAATAAAATTTGTAGTTTGAGCCGTAACTAAAATAGTAACTTTAAAGAAAATCAAAATTTATTTACAAAGCCTCATTTACTATTGGTGAAAAGTAAAGCAAGCATCTAACCTTTTGACAAGAATGGCGAGTGTACTTCTTCATGAGTGATGTAAAACTTTAAGATATTTGGATAAAGATTTTGGGGATAATCAAAGTCCATGGTCTTTACAATTTTTGATGAAAAAGTATCAAGTATTAATGTAGGTAGATAGGAAAAAAAAGCCCAATCTAGCATACAATTACAATGATCAATTGAGATTCATTTGAGAATGGAAGTTTGAGACTTGTTACAATAAACTTCTAAATTTCTCAAGACATCAATGTAAAAAATTAGTTTAATACCCAAGGAACTACATGTCTTAGATTGGACAAGATGCAACCACTATGCATTCAGTAATGCACAAGTTTGCTTCAGAAGACTCCAGCCCAACTGAAATAAGGGTGAGAAGCCATTTAAGGAACAACTTATTAAAAAACAAAAGAAGCCAAGAATCAAACACTATGGGTCTTTTTTTCCTTTTTAGCAGCTTTTTGAGAGAGTTCAAAACAAGGCAAAAAGCCCAAAGATATTACTGGAAAATTCTTAGATAACTTTTATTAAAGGTTGAACACACAAAAATTATGACTCAAAAAAAATAGTAACAGTTAATAATCGCAAGTGACTAAGTAATGAGGAATCTCATTATCCTTCTATTAAAGAAAGGATATTTTTGTTTTTAGGTATCTACAAGCTGCAAACTAACATATGTTCTAACTTTCAAAAAAGAACAATTAAATGAAGTTATTGAACTTCAAGCAACTATGACAGAGCTATGTTGATACAAGGTGTTTGACTGCAACACCTCCTAAAAGATATATTGAGGAAAACACACACACACACACACACACAAATTCTATCTTGAACCTAGATGTAAATGTAATATCAAAATGAATCAAGCTAATGTTTAAAAGTAAGCACGGTTAGAATTTCCCTTTTGACCATAAGAATGAGGGAGAAACCAAGCATCACAATCATTACTACAAAAAATTCCATAATGACAAATTAGTAATTATCCATACAAAATGACAAGCACAAAAACTTTGTAAATCTATCCCTCAAAATCCAACAAAAAGTTAGCCCACAAATATGACAAATTGAATCACCAAGCTAATGCAATCCTAAATATTTAAAATCAAAGAGATTAGAAAGCAGCCATCAATACTCACATATAAAAAAATAAAACATTTTTTCTAAAAATACAGAATCAAAGAAATTGCAATAATAAGAAATAAAGGGTACCCATGAAAGAAGAAGAACTCTTTTTATTTATTTATTTATTTGGTAATAAGATAAGATATTCATTCAAATAAATTTTTAAATAAAAAAAAAAAAAACCCATACAAACAGTTAAGAGGTGGTTTGTAACCAAGATTGCAAAAAAGGTCTGACTATCACATTACCATTAAATGTTTAGAAACTACTTGAATCTATGTAGCACGGACACAGACACGCGACACGACACGGACACAACACGGACACGCAAAAACATAAATTTTCAAAAAATAGGGGACACGACACGCTGGGGACACGTTTAATATATATATATTTTTTTATATATTATATGTAAAATTAAAAAATATATACTAATTTTATTTATTTATTTTATTTATTATATGTAAAATTAAAAAATAAATATATTATTTGTATTTATTTATATTATTTATTTACAAAAGAAAGACATAAAAAAGAAAAAAAGAATAAAAAGAATAAAGGGAGAGAGACAGACACGGTAATAAAAGGGAAAAGAAAATAGAAAAAAAAAAAAGGATCGAGAAAGAGGGATCAGCAAAGATGAGAGCGAGAGAGAGAGTCAGAAAAGCAGAGACGAAAGGGAGGAGAAGAAAAGCAGAGACGAAAGGGAGGATATCACCTCAGCTTCTTCGATTGACAGGTTAGGCTTCTTTCTCCCTCAATCTCTTTCTATCTTTCCCTCTTTCTCTGTCTCATCTCCTCCCTCGATCTCTTTCTCTCTCTCTGACTCCTTTGATCTCTTTCTCTCTTTTTCTGTCTCCTCTGCAACAGTTAGGGTTTCTCTCTTTCTTTGTCTCCATCGATCTTCTTCTCTCTTCCTCTGTCTCCTCTGCAACAGTTAGGGCTTCTTCGATCCACTCACGCGTGTCTGGAGAGTGTCCCGGCGTGTCCGTGGCGTGTCCAACTGGAAAATTTCAAAAAAAAAAGGGGATACGTTAGAGAGAGTGTCGGACACGTGTCTACTGCGTGTCCGACGCGTGTCCGTGTCCGACACTCGTACGTGAGGCCTAGGGACGTGTCGGTGCTTCATAGACTTGAATTGTGTGGTCGCCTTCATAAATACCTAATTTGCGAAGTTCACTTAAAAGATTAAAGTGGCCTTACTTGATAAAAAGTAACAAGGAGTGAAATTCCTGAACTTTCATATGTTTTATCTACAATCATTGTATAAAATTGAAGCTAAGAAACATGAAACAAAAAAAAAATGGAAAACAAATTTGTAGCCAAAAGAAAGCAAAATCTGAGACTTCGATGTACTTCTCTTGAAAAAAAATAAAAATAAAATAGAACAAAGAATAACAAACCAAAGCAATAAAAACAAAGAAAAATGATAATAGAAGTAAGAACAAGAAAGAAAGCTCCAGAAAGAATGAAAAGTCAATAATAATATTTATTTACCATTTAAATAAGAAGATTGTTAGCTATTCTAGTTGTGTTTCAGCTTCGAAGATTGACCCTGGAAATCAGAAGAAAACCAAAAAATGTAGTTATGTTTTTAAAAACAGAAAAGGAAACCCAAAAAAAAAAAAAAAACACAAAGATAATCAAACAAAACAGGTCGTTAAGAGCTTCAGTTGAAGATGATTGCCTTTAATGTAGAAACAATGGCTTGAAAACAGAGAGTCTCTTTGATACCTCATTTGAAATTGGTTAAAAAAAATGGACCCAATAAATAAAATCAAAGTAGGCCATCATTGATGCATTTTATCAAACATTTGACAGACAGGGAAAATGAGATTTGAACTCTAATGAGAGAAAATCAGACATCACAATAACAACCCAAAAAAAATGCCAAAAATGCATTTGGCAAGAAAAAATCAATTAAGGCACAGAAATTGCAATTTTTAGGGCAAAGAGAGAAGAACCCTATCCAACCAAAAAAATATAGAAGAACCCAAGCCTGGTGTATGTAACCTGCAAGCAAAAAAAAAAAAAAAGAAAAGGAAACTGGTAACATAGATCACTAGCTTCAATTTCAATACTGATTCTTCCAGGAGGACTAGGATCAACTTAACAAATCTGACCAAATTTGTCAAAAGTACTTCATACCACAATGTTAGATTAAAAAATAAAACTAAAAAAAATGCAGAAAGATAAGTGAAATTCATCAAAAACACATGCTTAAACTCAATAACGACAATAATAATAAATAAATAAATAATGAAAACCTAACTTTGTAGCATTATTTTCAAAATACTATTATATAAATCGCATTTGCTTTTGGGTTTTAAGGCCAAACTGTGAGAATACTCGCATAAAAACTTCGAATTGCAAACCCGAAAAGAAGAATCTAAGAACATAGAAGGATCAAAAAATAGAGAAGAAGAAGAAGAAGAAAAGTCGAAACTAACTTGTTAGGGCTGCAAGGCGAAGCTATGTTGAAAAAGAAGAAGAAGAATCAAAGCTACATTCAAGAAGAAGAATAATCGAAGCTCTGTTCAAGAATAAGAGTCGCAACTTTTGTTTACCCTAAACTGATTGATGTCGAACAACTTTAGGGCTATTCGAAAAAAAACATAAATAGATATTAGATAGCTTCAAAGATTCGGAAAATAGCTTCAAAGTGTTGAGGTGTTGGTTTCAATCACCTTATGCTTCATCACAAATTACCTCAAATTTGGACAAAGAGGACTAAGAAAAGGGACTAAGATACAAAGAATGATGCAATTACAATTTGGACAAAGAGGACTAAGAAGAGGAACAAATTGAGTGAATGTGTGTATGTGTGTGTGTGTGTGTGTGTGTGTGTGTGTGTGTATCAAAGAGAGAGAGAGGGGGGGAATTCGAACATATCTCAAGAATCGAACTAAGATTTTTTCCAGATCAAAGCAGAGAGAAGAGAAGAACAAAACCCTTCCCCTTCGAACCGTTAATCGTCGCCGTCGCCGAACCAGTCTTGCCGCTGAAGAAATAGCATTGTTCTAGGACGAAGTCTTGCCGCAACCTAACTAGTCTCCCTTTCTAACCCTTTCTCTTCTCCTTCTCTCATTTGTTGAATAACAACAGTTACAATTTCTTATGTTTGTATTTTGATGAACTTTTTTTTTTAAATATATTTTTGGTGATTGGCGCTACAATACTTTATTTTGGCGCCTTTTTTTTTTTTTTTTTTTTTTTTTTGATCATATCATTCACGACATAAATTATGCGCCGTGAAAAGTGATATATATTTAGCGGCTGACATATGTGAGCCGTGTATAGTTGATGTATTAACGACATGCTATATGCACATCATAGAAAGTTTTATTATTTACTACTAACATTGCAAGTCATAAAAGAAATTATCATTATTAGCATTAACGTCCTACACAATAGACATGTCGTGGTTAGGATATTATTTACGACATGAAAAAAAAAAAAAAAAAAGTCGTAAAAGTAAAAAATTACGGCTTGTATTTATTATATGTCGTTGATGTAATGTCGTAAAAAGTCAATTTTTTTGTAGTGATGATTGTTGTATCCGATGTGTTATTTTAATTCTTTTTGGAGAGAAATGTACATTGTAGTTTTATTTGGAGAAAATTTATTGTAAGTTGAGATTTATTTGGATTTTAAACGGTCTTAAAATTTAAGGTCATTACATGCTAGGTGGGAGTTCAAAGAAGTGAGGAACCAAAGTAAAAATGTGGTGGCAAATAGAAGTCCTCATTTTATATTTGAATCAAGTCTAGAATGAATTTGGACCATAAAGAAAAAAAAATTACAAAAAAAAAATTAAAAAATCCCAAGGTTTGAATTTTATAACAAAATAAATCTTGAATTTTTAATTTTATCAATTTAAACAGTAATATTTTGATTTATTTTCAATCTAAGTCACACAACTGCTTTTTAAGTAAAAGTATTGAAAAAATATGTATTTTAGCCATCAAACTAGATGGGAATGGATATTTTAGATATTTTTCATATACCTATATTGAGTTTAATGACTAAATATTTGGGTAAATTATTTATAAGTCTTACTTGGGAGACTTATGTTACATATGTGTAGACCACCCCGAGAACTCCCGGCTCTGCGCGTGAGG
This sequence comes from Camellia granthamiana, assembly GCA_036172215.1. Classification (NCBI taxonomy): domain Eukaryota; kingdom Viridiplantae; phylum Streptophyta; class Magnoliopsida; order Ericales; family Theaceae; genus Camellia; species Camellia granthamiana. The sequence goes on along the minus strand of CM069905.1, from coordinate 103,852,659 downwards.
GCACGAATCGTTTCGTTCTCTAGCTACTACAAGTTTGGACTCGTGTCACGGTTCTGAATCTAATCTCACAAAGTGAAATGTGAGACCGATAAATCACCAAAGAGTCCAAATCCGGCAAATCGTTTTGGAAAACTGATTTTAATAAAGAAGTGCCAAACATGAACTGTTTTGCCAGATACAGAGTTGCCACCTAAATGTTTTATTTTTGGGGAAATTTAGGAAACCCTGACTCGTGCCTAAGGTCACGTGTCCGTCATCACCAAAGTTGCCTCGGCTTGGGAACTTGGGTACGAAGGGGGAAGGTCATGCAATGAGCACCCCCGCTCGCCCGATCAAAGATCGGCCTTTACTAACATGATATTTTGTTTTTGAAAACACATGTGTTCTTATTCCGGTTATTAAACTAGAATTACTATGTGATGCGCACAGCAAACAAGTATAGACTAGATCGCCTAAGTTGAAACAAAACATTGCATGTTTGTTTGTTTGAAAACGGTTTGAAGTTTGCTACTCGCAAGTAGGCTAAGTCGCGGATTTCAATGAATTGTTCCAATTCAAGCAATCCAACCTTCACCTACAGACATTCAAGCAGTTAATCACTTAAGCAGCTAGCCTCATGGCAAGCATGCTAGCATGGCAACATACACATCTCATGCAGTATGCTAAAGCATAAACACTCACAGTGTACTCTGAGCCAAAACAGAGAACTAGTTAGAAATCATGCATGATCCTAGTTCATGTTAAGATGGCTAATGCAACACATGCAAAAATACAATTAAAATAGGCTCGGCTATTCTAAGATGGCATATGAAATGCAACTTGATACATGTATTCAAATAGGTATTGAAATACAATGCAGTTAGTATGATGCGCCGAACCCGGTGCATGCAATACAGATAAATGAATGCACGCATGCAAAGCATAAGTATGCTAATCAAAATATGCCCTAAAACTAACCATCGTAAGTAGTTAAGTAAAAGGGAGAAAGAAATAGGGGTTGGAAGACATGCATCACACACACGCACGCCTATTACAACAGTTGGCCCTCTCGACGGAGGGTCCGAATAAGAAGCTAACTAGCTAATCTAAGCTAATTAAACTAATTATTACATCACAAAACTAATTAACTAACAAGTTAACTAATTAAGTACAAAACAAAGCTAATTAACTAACAAGTTAACTAACTAGTTATTACAACACGAATAAGCAACTAAACGCATTAATTACTTAAATACAGAACGAAAGCATAAACTAACTAAGGAAAACATTAAAGAGAGGTCCTTGGGATGAGGAGTGCATGCATGCTCGGTCGCCTCGTTTGGAAATCCGTCGCGATGCCCAAACTTGCCTCTGTTTGCAATTGTTCTCAGAACCTTGCACCAAGCTCCAGAAAGCTTCTAACTCACCTTGGGGACCTGTAGGAACATGGCCGACCAGTTGTTGATGTGGGAGACCACCTGCCGACCACTTTTCTTTGTTGCAGACCAGAAAAAGTGGTCAGCCAGCTAGTTTTTCTGGTTGGCCGACCAATTTTTGCTGCACTCTTCCAGTTTGCTGCAACAGAGAGCAAGAAAGGGCATGGCAATGAATTTGCAAGATATGTGTGCACAACCACCCTCCCTATCATTTCATAAGCTCAAGGGAGTGTAGTTCTCGACGCTCAGGCCACCAATCACGCATCTCGATGCATGATGGCCGAGAAGCCAAATTGCACAATTCAATATGAAATGATTGCACACATAAACACATAAAGCCTATAACTCTATCATATATGATCAAGAGCGTCGGCGACCGAGAATTGAGACACATTTCATTACTTCAAGTATGGAACGTCCCTCGTTTCTCGTGTTTGGATTAACACCTAATCCAAACAAATGCAATGTAACTCAAGCATGCAAACATGCAATGCAACTACATGGCATACACAATGTAATCAACAACATGGCATACACAATGCAATGTAACAACATGGCATACGCAATGCTAAACAACAACATGGCATACTTAATGCAATGTGACATGATCAACCTGATGGCATGCATACACAATGCAATGCAACATAAGCATGCAAACAACATGCAAACAAACATGCTCAATGGACTTAAACCGGATATGGATAGACCTCGGTCATGCCCAAAACAGTGGCCATAATGCTAAAACTAAGGCATGAAGTACAAAGTAAATGCATGCACAATGCAAAGGCCCATTGACCGGGCATAAGAGCACAACTCTCAAGAGTGCTCAAAGAGTGACAAATGTGGAAGTGTAACAACACTAAGTGCACTGAAATAAGGTATGAAATGATGTCAAATCATTCAAACAACACAAGTATGGCATGCTAGAGTCCTTAAAGCATAAGGCTAGCAAAGAGGACTACAAAGGGGACATGCAATACATGACACAAATGCATGAACCAACTATGGACAGAGCTCAAATAGGTCTAAACAAAGACCAAAACATGCTAAGATGGGGGCTCAAGGACCTAGGCAAGATGGCATACATGCTAGGCCACAAACAAGGCGACAATGCATAACACTCAAAGGCACTTAAAGAGTGAAAGAAGTAAGAACATGGCAAGTCTATATGCTCTGAAATGTCATGTTAAAGGATGCCAAATCATGTACACAACACAAATGAAGCATGCTATGGTACCTAAAGCTTGAAGCTAGCATAGGCATTTGTACTACAACTATGCAAAACATGAAGCATATGGTCAAGGCAACCCAAAAAAGTCCTAGAATATGTTAAAATGATACTAAAACATGTATGGAAGGAAGCCAAAACAAGCTAGGATAAAGGGCATAAGGCGTGGAATATGCAAGGCAAATAAGGTGGATTACACTACACCTACCAAGACCAAGCATGAGATGGATTCGCCAACAAAAATCAGAGTTATATCATGGAAAAATAACCCCAAAAACACATTGAAATGATAGCTCGCAAGCTTAGGCATGAAGGCATACGCAATGATTCATGTTTAAGGCATAAAGGACCAACCCTCCAAAGCATGGAAAGAGTGAAAGATGTGAATGCATGAACTTGAAACATGCATTGAAATCTCATAACAAATGATGCCAAATCATTCAAATAGCCCAAGCAATGCATGCTAGTGGACTTGATACACAAAGCTAACAAGCTAGAATGCATTATAGCTATACAAAGCATGGCATGCATGACCAAAACAACACAAATCAGAGCTAGAGCATGCTAAAACATGGACAAAAGCTTCTTAGAGTTAAGCCAAAATCATGTTAGAATGATGGTCTAAAGCATGATACACATTAGGCTAGTTTATGGAATTGCACTACAAGGGCATGGAGCATGCAATGGGCTATCAAACCAAACCTTAACAGAGGTATATCATGACAAAAAAACACCAAGAACATGCTGAGATGGACTCAAAACAAGCTAGAAAGACATGCTACTTTATGAAGCACACAAAGCTAGTTTGTAAGATTTACACTACAAGTGTATAAGGCATGCATGAGGTGACAAAACCAAGTCAAAACAGTGGTATGTCATGCTGAAATAAGGCCTAAAATAGGCTGAGATGTGGCCAACACAAGCTTAACAAACATGCTCAAACATGAGGCAAATGAAGCAAGCAAACAAAACACAAGGAGAGGGGATGACCCTCTCCTATTTGGGACCTCAAAACACCATTTCCACCACTAAAATTCCTCTGGAATTCAGTGGTAGAAAGGTCATGCAAAGGCTAAAACAAGAGCCTAAAGGGATAGCTCAAAACAAGGCCTAACAAGGCCTAAGAGAGGGTAGACCACCCCTAATACAAAAGTGACCTTAAACAAACATTTTAAGGACTGAAAAATAGAGCTTTTTAGTAGAAAGTCAAGCCAAAAACAGCATGCAAATAGGTCTAAAAGCTTAAGCAAAACAAAGGGTTAAAGGGCTAGTTGACTCACCTTTGAAGAACACCTTCAAAGCTGCAACTCCAGCAACTTCTTTGAGCTCAAACCAATCCAAAAACTCCAAAACCAACCTCAAAGAGCCTCAGCAACAAAAGGATGGTGTTTTGGTGTGTGTTTGTGTGTTAAAGTATGATAAAAGGACACTTTCAAGCAGAAAACAAGAGCAAACAAGGAAATATAGAGACAAGTGTGTATCTATAGCTCAAGCCACAAAATCTGAACCTGGAGAAGGAGGGGGGAGGTTCTCTTATATAGAGAACCAAGCCTCAAGCTTGTTGAGGAAGCTAAGGGCTCAAAGCCATCCCTCCATACACGTGTATGGATGATGGTTTTTGTGCCCTCCAACTGTGACAGCTGGAGAGAAAATATCTCCAGGAAGCTGGTGAAAAGCTACCGACCACTTGAAGTGGTCGGCCAGCTACTTGTAGTGGTCTCCCAAAAAGAAAACTAGTCGGCCAGGGGTAGAAGAGGTCTACACACTGAAAGAAAGTCAATGGTGTGGTGGCCGACCAGAAAAGGTGGCCCAAAGACCAAGAAAACTAGTTAGCCGACCAGAAAACTGGCTGGCAGGAAGGAAAATGGTCTCCAAGGGGAAAAACTGGTCTTCCACCCTTGTACCACCTTCCAAACAAGGAAAACAAGGTTTGTAACAAAAACAAACCGAAAAGGATGCAAAACGAAAGTCCGGGAGGCAAGGCGCGCGATAAGGAGCCTCGAAAACTAGTCTACGAGCACCAAAAGTGGTTTACGACCACAAAAGTGGTCTCCTAGACCACAGTGTCCCTCTAGGTAGAGGCAACAAGGTATGGGTCAAAAACCAAGCCAAACGGAGAACGTTAAGCGGTCCCGAGACGAAGCACACGGCCGAAGACTCCGAAAATCGGAAACTAGTCTCCAAAGGCGAAAAGTGGTCTACGACCACGAAAAATGGTCTACAACCACAAAAAGATGGTCTACAAGATCTCTCCCTCCCTCTAGGGAAGAGACAACAAGGTTCGGTCCACAAACCGAGCCAAAGCATAGAGAGTTCAGAGGCCTGGAGGCAAGGCGCTCAGCCGAAAACTCCGGAAACTCGAAATAAGCGCAAACATGCACTATCACCGAACACTCAACCGATGACGTCTGAGTCTTAAGGTCGGTCAAAAATGAGGTGTCTATAGTTGCCCCTCTTTGACAAAACTCAGAAGTCAAGAAGTGACGGGAGTGAATGTCAAAACCCGGAGACGACCCATTTTTAACAAGCCCGAAGACTAAGACAAACAGGCAAGATAACAAAGAGATGCGCCCGCAGGCAGGGGCAAGATGCAAATGACATGCACGATGCCGAACATAACTTATGATCATGCCAAAAAAGCTGTAGTGAAGCAAATATGCAAAATAAATGCAACATTTTAAGCAGGCGAATACGAACCAAACTACATTTCATGCAGAAAGGATGTAAGAAAAATATGCAATTCTCACTGCGTCTCACACGGAGAAGACATACAATACCGTCTGGTCGCACCAGCCTCAAATGAACCGTACATATAATATCGTGCCTGCATAAGAAAGAAACTTGACAGGTACAATATAGTTAGAAACACGTGCTCAACGTTATAACATGGTACAATTCCAATGCGAGATAAACGCGTGCATACACAATGCCGATGGAAACATGCATAGCAATGCAAGTGAAAAGTGTGCAACAACGCAAGCAAAGTGTGGGTGCATAACAATGCAACCGAAGTGCGCATAACAATGCGAGCAAAACATGCGCGACAACGCAAATAGAGTGCATAACAATGCAATGAGTAGTGTGCATAATAATGCGACGAGTAGTGTGCATAACAAAGCAAGAAAAGTTCAACTTCAATAGTGTGTTCGAAACAAAATGCCGAATAAGGAAACATAAGCCTTAACGAGATTAATTTAACCGAAACCTCCGATTTACCTCTCGGAGGGGTCACAACATACTTAAAAAGGATATACCTTGCTCTTGATGAGTAACGATGAGCCACGCATCAAAGACTTGAAATAAAGTTCCCGCGGGGACATTCTTGAATCAAAAAGTGTGCTTTTCTTGTATTTTCTCGAGAGCTAAGGATTCCAATCATCAGCAAAACACACAGGGAGAACAATGGAGCCTTGGAGACCATCCAAGAGGAATGGCCGGCCACCTAGGCCAATGGCTGACCACTTGTTGACCACCAAAGTGGTCGGCCAACCAGAAAAACTGGCAAGCCGACCAGTTTATACAATTTCAGGGCAGGTTGCTCTTTTCACATGGAGATCTTTAAAAATTCAACTCCAAAACACTTTTCATCACACCTCTAAGGCCGAAATACATTTCTCTTCCTCCCTAGACCCTTTTCTCTCTCAGATCTACACTTTATACGCGTTTTCCAACGCCCCACGCGAAGTTGTTTTGTGAAAACTTTTGATTCTCTTCGTTTTGAACCAATTAGAATTTGTTTTCGGAGCTTCTTTCTCCATTTTCACCACTTGAGGTAAGTTTGTCTCGAAGTTTAGCACATTTTCCCGGGCGTTGACTTTTGTTGACTTTTTCTCTTTCCGAGAGTTGACTTTTGTTGACTTTTTGCAATTTTGGCTTGTTTCGCTCATTTTTGCTCATTTTTGCAGATTTCTTCAGATGGCCGACGATATTCCATATGGCGGAGGTTCCTCGAGAGTAGAGGATGAGCTCGACATTATACCGTTGCCACCAAGGATACGGCCGTTCGACCCGGAATGGTACCACCCGCAGGAGCACATCCTACCTCCTAGCACCTTCTATCATTTCACCGACTTCGCACAACAGGCACCCGCAGACTTACTGCTACGAGAGCCGGAGTCTCATCTATCTCATCATGCGCGCGAGGTGCGTACTTTATTTTTGCATTTTTTGTATTGCATTTTGCATTTCTTGCACACTTCATGCTTTCACTATGTATTTTACCTGCTCATTCTGAACACATTCACATACACAGTATTTCTACTCATTCTGGCATATAGCCCACACATAGCACAATACTGACTTGGCACACAACTTATCCATAACATAATGCTGACTTGGCACACAGCTCACAACACAACACTCTGCTAATTTGGCACACAGCTCATTTGGGCACACAGCACATTTGGGCACACAGCTCGTTTGGGGCACACAGCTCATTTCGGGCGCACAGCTCATTTCGGGCACACAGCACATTTCGGGCACACAGCACATTTCGGGCACACAAGCTCATTTTGGGGCACACAGCTCATTTTGGGCACACAGCTCATAACACAGTACTTTAGCTCAATCTGAACACACAATTCATAACGCAGTATTTGCTCAATCTGAACACACAGTTCATGAGGCAGTTTTTGCCTAATCTGAACACGCAATTCATGACGCAGTTTTTGCTCAATCTAAACACGCAGTTCATGATGCAGTTTTTACTCAATCTGAACACGCAGTTCATGACGCAGTTTTTGCTCAATCTGAACACGCAGTTCATAACATAGTTTTTGCTCAATCTGAACACGCAGTTCATAGCGCAATTTTTGCTCAATCTGAACACGTAGTTCATAACGCAGTTTTTGCGCAATCTGAACACGCAGTTCATAATGCAGTTTTTGCTCAATCTGAACACGTAGTTCATAACACAATTTTTGCTCAATCTAAACACGCAGTTCATAACACAGTTTTTGCTTAATCTGAACACGTAGTTCATAACGCATCATTCTGTTTATTTGCACGCAGCTCATAGCACTGCTCAATCTGAACATACAGTTCATAACACAACATCTTCTTTATTTGCACGCAGCTCATAACACTGCTCAATCTGAACACACAGCTCATAACACAGTATTTTTTTAATTTTTGAACATACAGCTCATAACACTGCTCAATCTGAACACACAGTTCATAACACAACATTCTGTTTATTTGCACGCAGTTCATAACATGGCACACTGTTCAATCTGAACACACAGCTCATAACACAATATTCGGTTTCTTTTGCACGCAGCTCATAACATAGCACACTGTTCAATCTGAACACGCAGTTCATAACACAGTATTCTGTTTATTTGAAACTGATTACATCTGTTCATTTTACCAGCAGGTATCTTCCTGTTTCACACGGGGTTACGGGTCGATCATTACTAGGGAGTGGTATATGGAGCTCCCAGATACCGTTCGACATATTGTGGATGAGGTAGGGTTTGGCCCATTTTGTATGGGGTTGTCGCGTCATCCGGCGAGCAGGACCCTTCTGGGTGCATTAGTAGAGAGATAGTGGGACACCACCAACTCTTTTCATTTTTCTGCCGCCGGGGACATGACGATGACCCCCGCATGACTTCTTCATGCTAACGAGCCTTGACGTGGCAGGTCAGCCAATCCCATATGATGCGGATATAAGTGAGTAGGAGGCGGCTTGGACTTATCTGCTCGGAGCCCATCCACCGCCCTGCAGATCACCATGTATGGTCAGGTACACCTGGTTCGCCGAGCGGTACAGGAGGACTATGCCCGAGACTGTTGAGGAGATAGAGTAGTATGCCCGGGGATTTTTAATGTTCCTACTGGGGACGAGACTGTTCTCCGACAAGGGGAACACAGTCAGACTATATCTGCTGAGTGCTCTGGTAGACCTATCACAGGTCCAGCAGTATGATTGGGGCGGCGCTGGCCTTGCCACCCTTTACAGCTATATGAACGCGACCTCCCGCGGGCGCGGGACCATAGTAGGTGGTTACTGGAGAGCCTGTGAGGTACATTCTGCCATCTTGATTTACATTTCTGCTTTTCATTATCTGTACACTACACACGGCACACATTGCACACATTACATTCTGTACCCTGCATTCTGCACTCAGCATTCTGCATTTTCCATATATTCTGTACTCGCATTCTACACTCGGCGTTCTACATTTTCTATACATTCTCTACTTGTATTCTTCACTCGGCATTCTGCATTTTCTATACATTCTGTACTTGCGTTCTGCACTCGGCATTCTGCATTTTCTATACATTCTGTACTCTAACAGCCATTGTCTTGCCTTTCATAGCTGTAGGTTTACGCCTACTTCCCGACACTCGCCCCTGAGCTTGAGGTTGAGGCACCTCTCGAGATCCCTTATTCATGCAGATTTGAAGGACGGTGCCGGCCCAGGCCCCGGGAGACTCTGCCATATCTCCGGTAATACTTTGACATTGTGCGGGCGACCAAGGTAAACCAGAACTCTCAATTCTTCATGCTTTCAGTTTTGATTCATCTTGCATATTTATGACATCTAATCAGTTTATGCACTTGCTATCCGCAGATCACTTGGCAGCCTTGGCTGGTGGTGCCTGAGTATTCTCGGTTCCAGTTCGCCAGGGCATGGGGCGCCTCCCGATACAGGGTTCTATTTGAGGGACCAGTCGGCAGAGCCTGGTTTCTCGGGGATCGCTGCATGCATCAAATGATGGGTAATGCCGCACAAGAGATCCCCTCACCGCCCCCACTGGACATGCGGTCCACAGAGCGTCTCACTCCTCGGAAGGTTGATGACCTTATGCTGGGTGTCAATGCAGTTTTTTTCTTGGAGGAAGGGGAGTACGCGACAGACCGCCATACATACTTGATGCCTCCATTGACAGGTGTTCGCACCCCTGCGAGGAGAGCTGCTGACGTTCCATCATTGAGTCACGCTCGAGCTGCAGACATCCCTTCCACTAGCAGGGCTAGCACATCGACTTGCCAGTATGCTGGGTGGCCAGATCTTCCGACTGAGCTGACAGGCTGGCAGTATGGGACGTCTTACCAGATTTCACTGGAGCCTCCATTGCCCGATCATCGATACGTCAGTGACCTTGACTCACCACCAGTATGCTCCACAGTTTTCATTTATCACTCAGATATTTAGACATTCATTCATTCACTGATGACTTGAACTTGTATCTGCAGCCTCCCAGAGAGTATACTGAGGGGTTACTCGGAGTGGTGGCCTCACTCGAGAGCATGGTCTTGCGGAGGGAGATGCTGTTGTACGCCTTCGGCATTCCGGTACTTTTCAATTTCCTTATATTTATCAAACTTCTGATGACATACTGAAACTGAATATTTCACTACATTGATTCACTACATGTGTAGAGCACATCTAGCACATCACATTAACATACTATATTTGCATGCACATACTCTATGTAGCATTCTTGCACCTGATATCTGATATACATACTCTAGTTGATGTATTCAAATTGCCTTTTCAGGTCACACCTGTACAGCCCAGGCCATCTAGGCCTTCTCGAGCAGCTAGGAGAGAGGTCTCGACTCACGACCGGAGGAGACGCAGAGCACCTATCAAATATGATGAGGAGTCTAGTGAGGAGGAGGAGTCAGTACATCCACAGTCAGAGACATCTGCAGGCAGGGATGATGACTCCGGTTCCAGTTCTGAGGACGGAGGCGACACTGAAGAGGATTCCGAGAATGGTGACTCCGATTCAAACAGGGGTGCTAGCAGCGGTGGTGCAGAGGCTTGCTCAGCCGAAAAGGGTGAAGAGGGCCTCTCGGTCTTGAGCTTGATAGCACTGATGCAGATGTTCCTGCTTTATTTTTCTTTTTACATGTAGTTATAGCACATTGTACAGCTTAGGCAGTCTTATTTTCTTAAAACTTGTACCCTGTTGTAAAATGTTGTAAAAAAAATAGGAAACATGATGGAATGAAAATAGCTTTTTGTTCAAAAAGTGTTGTATTTGTATTCTATGCATCGCATCGCATCACTTTGCACAAAAATGAGATTGAATGGAATTTGAACATCGTGTATTGCCAAGTCAGGTAGTGAACCAACGCAACAAGCTAAACAACTTAACTCAATAAGCAACAACAAGACCTTAACAAGTTACAACTCGATAAGCAAAGAGCAACAACTCGATAAACAAATGAGCAACAACTCGATAAACAAATAAGCGACAACTCGATAAACAAATGAGCAATAACTCGATAAGCAAATGCATTTTGGACAAACGAAGCGACGGAACGCATCCGAAATAGAGGTAAACTCGGACATTCAGCACTCTCACCACATGGGAAAGCTGGAGAGTCTTTTCTGGAGACAAGACAGAGCTGGGGACCACATTTTTGCACATGGCCAAAGAGGGCTGCCGACCAGTTTTCTTGGTCTGTAGACCAGAAAAATAGCTGGCCGACCAGAAAAAGTGGTCGGCCGACCACTTGGCCTAGGGACCTCCAGTTTTCTGACACTTGTCCTCCAAAAAATGCCTTGTCCTCCATAAAAGTTCCAGCTTCGTGGTTCCCTCATTCTAACTCAGTTTGCACCAAAATGAAGGCATTTCTTGCCGAAAATCCCACAAATTGGATTGCTACCTTGGATGGCTCGGAAAAGGTGAATTTCCGGGGCTTCGGCATAAATGCTCTATTCACTTTGAGTCGCACCCCACTGCGTTTTCCGTTCCTTCATGCCGCGGCAAGGTTTTGGAATCTGGTAACACACGTTTTTAGCTTTGGCGGACAAGAGATGGGTCCCACTTTCGAAGACTTCCAAGCTTTAATGGAGTCCGAACGCGAAGAAGAGATTTTGTCGTAATTCCGCTTTGGCCACATCCAAGCCTTAGGACGGATGTGCGGGCTCACTATGCATGACGCTCGGTCTTTGATCCGCGATGGAGCATTGGACATCCCCAGCTTGGTTCATCGGTTTTCTGATGCTGGTGACCGCGGCGATCATCACTGGCAGGGTTTTCGGCGACATGCGTTTTGCTTGTGCATGTTGTTTCATTTCTTGCTTGCCTCAGGCTCCGGAGGATCTAGCGTCCGTTTGATTAAAGTTGCCCAGGGCTTGAAAGAGGGCAAGAGCTGCATTGTCATGATACTAGCTGAGACATTGATAGGTTTAGATGCTTTTCATCGCCGAGAGACGACTAGATTCGCAGGGAGTCTACTACTGCTGCAAGTAATGTTTCCCACCCTATCTCACATATATTTCTCACATCATTCAGCCCTCAGGCTCGATTTTTCTCTCAAAACCCTTTCTCTCACTTTTCTCTCCACGCACACCTCTCTATTCTTTAATCTCTTATTTTTCATCCCTCCCCAGATATGGTTGATGGATAAGTTGAAGGTTGTGGGACTCATGCCTAGCATATTCAGCTCGCGACTATTTCTTCCAGCGACGTCTAGTCGATGCCCCCGATGAGGGATGGTGGTATGAATGGATGTGCAATCTATCTGCTACCAGTATTGCTTGGCGCTGCCCTTGGCTCAATCTGTCGGCGATGAGTTACAGCATGTCGCGCTAGTCGGGGATTCAGTTGATCGGCCTGACACATTGTGTCTTTTACTTCCCGTTCCGATTCCGGCGCCAGTTCGGACATGATTAGACTTGCCCGGCAGAGGGGATAGAGTACCTTGCTGCATTTCCAGTCCGAGGCGCACAGCTAGCGCGGTATGCCATAGCATAGAGGACTAGAGAGCTTCTGGCCCCTGCTCCCACTTTCAGTTGCACCCTCTCTGATGAGTGCATAGCTTGGCTTGATGAAGAGGCACAGGTTGGGCTTACTTTGATATCAGAGGCTTCGACCAGCTCTGGGAGGGGGCATAGGAACACCTGACTTATCCATGCCCTCGAATTTATTGCTTTATCAGTACTTTCAAGTTTTCTTTATGAATGTAATAAAAAGCAACTTCAATTTGTATTCAAGAGTAGGAGAACTCTGTATTGAAATCAATGTAATTGAAGGTTGTGGGTACTGAAAATTTTCCGTTTGGTCTAAAAAATGGTCTAAGTCGTAAAAAGATTAATTTGAGCAAAATCAACTTTTATTAAAACTTTTCAAAACCATTTTCGATATGGATCAAAACTGGACATGCCCGAGATCTATCACTGAGATGTACAACCTCGGATTCTTAGCAACTGGAAAGTTGCCCCTAGTCTGAATAGCATTGCATCTGGAGATCACAACCGAGCTCTTGAATGCAGAATAGACAAAGATGACCCAACATGATCACACGGACAAAGTTGATCGGGGAAGTGTTTATGGTTGGACTTCAGAATGAAGTTGCCTACGTATCTTAAAGATGGGAATCAAGCCTTATTAGTTTGGCTCAGGTTCACTCGTGTATTAACACTCTCCTTTTGCGCTCTAACTTTTGCCAAGGCCGCCCTTTTCTGGGTTTTCAACCTTGCGAGCTCAGTTTTTTATTATTTCAAATTTTTCATGCTCTAACTTTTGCCTAGGTCGCCCTTTCGGGTTTTCTGCCTAGCGAGCCACTCAAGGATAGTATTTCTTCAACTTGTCCATGTTGATTGGCTGGAGAACTCTAGGCCATCTAGGTCCATCAGAACGACAGCTCCACCCGTCCAGATAGACTTGATGATGTAAGGGCCAGTCCAATTGGGTCTGAACTTGCCCCTAGGGTCGTGAATGGGAGCTCGGTTGTCTTTGAGCACTAAATCCCCCTCTTTCAAATTCTTGGACTTAACCTTCTTGTTGAAAGCCCTGGCAATTCTTTATTGATAACCCTGAACGTGATACAATGCTTTCAGCCTTCTTTCATCAAAGAGCATGAGTTCTTCGAACCTACTCTGCTGCCAATCTGCCTTAGCTATCTAACACTTAGCCAATACCCGTAATGATGGAACCTCAACTTCGATAGGCAGAACAGCCTCCATCCCATAGACCAAAGAATACGGAGTTGCTCCAGTAGAAGTTCGAATTGAAGTCCGGTAACCCCACAGAGCAAATGGCAGCTTATCTGGCTAGTCTCGGTAGGTTTCTACCATCTTCTGCAGAATGTGCTTGATGTTCTTGTTGGCGGCCTCAACTGCTCCGTTGTTCTACGGCCAATATGTAGATGACTTATGAAAAGCCACGTTGTGCTTCTCCAACAAATCGATCACCTCCTTCTTGAAGTGAGAACCATTATCTGAAATGATCTCATTCGGGACCCCGTAGCGACAGATGATGTTGTTCCTGATAAACTTAGCAACGTGCGACGCCTTCAACACCACGTAAAGATTGGGCCTCAACCCACTTTGTGAAGTAGTCTATCGCTACCAGAATATACTCATGCCCATTGGACCCCCTTTGGAGTAACAACCCCGATTACATCAATCCCCCAAACTAAAAAACAGCCATGGCGAAGTCATGTTGTACAACTTCGACGGCGGAATGTTCATGCGGTTTGCATGGATCTGACATTTGTGGCATCGCCGGACAAAGCCAATACAATCCTCCTCCATGGTGGACCAATAATAACCCTGTCTAAGGATATTCCGGGCTAGCATCACCCCGTTCATGTGCGTTCCGCACTCTCCTCCATAGATGGCCTCCATCAGGCGCTTGGATTCCTCGGCATCAACACACAGTTTATGCATCCCGAGATGACCTCTCTTGTACAGTTTACCCCCCGCAGACGATAAACTGAGCAGCCATTCTTCGAATTGCCCTCTTATCTTTGGCATTTGCCTCTAGTGAATACGCTACATTTTCCAAGAGACATCGTAATACCAGAGATTCTCATCTTGTACCTCATCTATGGCAGCAATCAGCTCGTAGGCCAGCACGAATTTTTGTTCGATGATGATCGGACGCATCCGGACTCCGAAAGGGATGTCTATTATAGAAGATAGAGTTGCTAATGAATCTGCGAACCTGTTGTTCTCTCTTAACAAATAGGCAAAATTCAGTTTTTCAAACCGAGAAATCAGCACGTCCAAGGTCTGGTGATAGATTCTTATCTTTTCTTCTTTAACTTTCCAATCTCCTTTAGCTTGAGATACAACAAGGTTCGAGCCCCCGATGACATCCAACCGTTTTGCCCCTAGTTCTAGGGCAGCTTCTAATCCAACAATACATGTCTCATATTCTGCCTCATTGTTCGATACTCTGAACCGGAGCTTGAATGCTAAAGGTATGCGGGAATTGTCGGGTGCTATCAGCAACACCTCTATCCCATACCCGTATTGGTTTGATGCTCCATCAAAGTACATCGTCCAAGTTTCTTCTTCGACATGTAGAATGGCCTCGTCTGGGAACAGATACTCAACTGCTTTATCCCCTTCAACTGGGTGATCGGCTAGGAACTCCGCTACCGCTCTCCCTTTCACTGACTTGCGCGTCATGTACTTCAGATCAAATTCGAAAAGTAGAAGCAACCAACGGGCTAGCCTACCCATAAGTGCTGGTTTCTCAAAGAGATATTTGATGGGATCTAATCTCGAAACCAGTATTACAGAGTGAGCTAAGAGGTAGTGCCTCAGCTTCCTGGTAGCCCATACCAAGGCCAGACAAGCCTTCTCCAGCGGAGTATAACGGGTCTCGTAATCCAGCATTTTCTTGCTCAGGTAGTGGATAGCCTTCTCCACTTTGTCCTCAGACTCCTGTGCGAGCATGCAGCCCATTGTAGTTTCAATCACTGAAAGATACAGAATCAACGATTTCCCCGGCTCAGGCGGTGACGACACAGGTGGGTTCTGTAAATATTGCTTGATCTGTTCAAAAGCAGCTTGGCATCGGCCATCCCATTGGAACTTCTTTCCTTTCTTCAAGAGACCAAAGAGTAGTTCACAAGTCAAGGTTAATTTTGCAATAAACCATCTTATGAATTGCACTTTACCCAGAAAGCCTCGCACCTCCTTTTCAGTCCTTGGTGGCGACATTTCTAAGATGGCCTTGATTTTGAAAGATCGACCTCGATACCTCTCTGTGTGATCAAGAACCCCCAGCATTTTCCCCTGCTGTAACTCCAAATATACACTTCTGAGGATTCAGCCCGTAACCAATATTCCCTGATCCTTTGGAAGAATTTCTGCAAGGCGGTGTAGTGGCCCTCTCTTTCCTTGGACTTGACAATCATGTCGTCCATGTACACCTCAACCTCTTTGTGGATCATATCGTGTAAGATTGTGGTCGCAGCCCGTTGATATGTAGCTCCGGCATTATTCAGTCCAAACGGCATCACCCTATAACAATAGGTTCCCCACGGGGTGGTGAAAGCAGTCTTCTCCCGGTCTTCGGGTGTCATTAAAATCTGATTGTAGCTAGAAAACCATCCATGAATGAGAACAACGCATGCCCCAGCAGTGAAGTCCACTAATTCGTCGATATGCGGCAATGGAAAGTCGTCCTTCGGACTGGCTTTGTTCAAATCCTTGAAGTTCACACATACCCGAATTCTGCAGTCCTTGTTCGGCACTGGAACTATATTGGCCAACCAAGTTAGGTATTCAGATACCAGTAGGAACCCTGCATCAATTTGCTTGGTGACCTCTTCTTTGATCTTGAGAGCCCAGTCCGAACGGATCCTTCTGAGCTTTTGCTTAACAGGTCGAGCCTCTGGGTCAAGAGGGATCCGGTGCTATACAATCTCAGGATCGATTCCAGGCATGTCTTGGTAGGACCACGCAAAAACATCTTTGAAATTTTTTAACAAAGAGACTAAGCGCTCGCGCTCCTCCGAAGACAACGTGGACCCCAATCTGGACCAGCCGCGGGTCCTTCTCAGTACCAATATTAATTGTGGTGATTTTATCAACCAAGGGTTTTTACAAACCTCTCCTGCTTTGATTAAGCAAATATTGCAAAACCGGAGGAATTTCTTCCTCGTCGTTTTCATCAACATTTTGAAAATCCTGATTAACGTAATAAATTAAGGGTACAGAAAAAGTAATCAGAAGCCATAGCCATTCCATTCTCATTAATCACTTCCAAAATCGCCTGATTCCTCTGTTATAGCAGACTCAAAGGAAAAAGAAAAAGATGACCTAGACAGGACTGTGGCATCCTGGTTGTCACCCCCCAAGAATATCAAACTCAGACTCAGATGAGCTGGAACCTGATTCCAACTCCACAGACTCGGTGGAATCAGATTCCGGCTCACTACCTGACCCGGTGCTGCCTCGATAAAAAGCCCTCCTCATATTGCCAGAGGAGGGAGGGTGCGATGGATGCATCCAGAATGTTTAAAGATGGGCTCGCAGCCGCTTCATTCCCGATCACGAACACCGAGAAGTTATCTCCCAAGCACTCATGCACGATCGGAGGATCTGAAAGTAGACAAGCCAATGCTACCCCCATTTCAATCTCTGCGCTCTCGGAATCCTCCCCCTTGCACCGTTCAGCCTCAACTGGTGGGTCTGTTTGCTCTTCGGCAACATCATCTCCGGATAATTACAAGTCAAAGAAAATTTTAAATCCCGGCAAGCGTCGCCTCTCTGCATTTAGCCATGGCTCTGGGAAGCCGTAGAATGGGAAGTCTTCCCCCTCCCGGACAAAGCGTCCGTTTAGGGTACCCTGAATAAGTCGGTGCATCAACTCATAATGCTTCTCGACCTGCTTTGCTCTGGCCCCTTCCGGCCATCTCCTTTCATTTCCTTTCCTCACCCAGTCCTCCTTGGTAGGCAGATAACCTAAACCAAAGGTATGTGGGTTATACAGCACTTCGCCGATGCTGCAATGCCTTTCCGGCCACTACGCCCTAATCCCATCCCGGGGATGTGCTAGAGCTTGTTCATAAGGTAGACTGACTGAGCGCTGACATATAGCCCCTCATCAACAGCTAGGATATTCTGTACAACCCCGGGCCTCGGCTAGGTAAATCCTGACAGAAACACATCTTCTGCGCCATGCTCGATCTCCAAAACCGGTGTAGACACCTCTAGCGGCGGATGGGATTGAAGAATTCCCGAAAACAATGGCCACCCCATTCCTGTGGGGGTATTTAAGCATCTGGTGCAGGGTGGAAGAGACCACCTTCACCTAGTACAGCCACGGCCGTCCTAGGAGTAGATTAAAGGTTTTGGGAACGTCCAAGACATGAAATCTACATCATGTTGTCCTGGACCAACCTGAGTCCGAATCTGCACAGTCCCTATCACTTCTCTGCTAGTGTTATCATATGCCCCTTATCACCTGGGCAGTTGGTACAAAATCAACGGGCTTCAACCCGATAGCATATGTCGTCCTCAACGGACACACGTTAATGGCATATCTTGTGTCAACAAGAACCACCGGTATCCATTTATCTCTACATTTCATAGAGATGTAGAGTGGTTTGTTATGGTTTGAGCCCTTAGGCGGCAGTTCCTTGTTAGTGAAGGTCAACGTCAGGGAAGCTCCTCCCAGAAAGACCAACCCTACCAGCTGGTCAGGCGTGGTGTCGATTGATAGCTTGGCCTTGTCTATCGCAGAAAAGGACAGCCTGTCTATGAACTCTTGAGGCCATGAGCAGTCCCCAGATGGAGATGTCTGCTTGGATTTTCTTGAGCTGTTTCAACACAGCCTCCTCCTCGAGTAACTTTTCTTTCTGCCTCTTCGCCTCCTTGTCCTTCCCGGACACCTCTAGTTGATCCAGGTGTGAGGGCTTGAAATACCGCCCACTTCCTGGTCATGTGGTCCACTTCTCTCACATACCAGGTATCATCCGGTTGGTTTTGTCCCCAATCTTCGTCGGTGTAGGCAAGACATAAGTCGTCATCTTCCCACCACATTCCGTTGCCCATCGACAAACAGCTATCCGGTTCCGTTACAACTGCTTCTGTGCGCACAGCACCTTCCGTCCCCTCAGGGGCTTTGGCCTTTCTAGCCCTTTCCCAGATCTTCGATCTTTTCCTGGCTCAAACTGCTTCAGCGTAGCCTGCTGTTCAGCATCTTCTGTACTTAAAATGCTCTGATCTCGAGCAAATTCTTAATACCGGTGCTCTCCGGCAATCCATTCTGGTTCCTAGCCATTCCGGCCACTGCTGATGTCGCCGTCTCTAACGGACCCTGTTCTGACTAAGGCTACTCAATAACATGCGGCTCGTCGCTGAGCCACCTAATAGCTTCCGCTGACCCTTCCAAATCAAACCAGTTGGCAGTCACGTCCCCTGAGTCCTGTTCATTGAAGAATTGAAGGTTGGCTATATCTTCTTCCAATTTCGCTAGGTCATCTAGCCCCTGATTAGGTCCATCCTCTCGAACTACACAGATCTCTACCCCCAACCGGCAGCCCTACTCTCGGCTTAACCTGGCCTGTTGAAGTAATGTAACCACTCGGGTTATACACAAAGCTTGCAGACCTCTCAGGCCCTAAATCCTCATTACCATCTGCCTCAGCAGTCGTCCCATTTCTATCTTCGATAGTTACCACCCACCAGTTTAGGTTGGGTTTGGAAGGTGCTCAACATGCACAATTTCGCGCTGTCCGGAATGAACACCTCCGGCTTGGGTAGGTGGGGAAGGTGTGATATATATACTAAGGTCGTATGACACAACCCCAGTTTGGATCAGGTTGATGCGTTTGGGAGGTGGAGCTTGGTTATGTGGTGGGAGTGGGTTGGTGGTGACATTCGGTTTCTCCGAAGGCATGATCACCCTATTGTCAATGAGATCCTGAATCTCATGACACAATCAAAAGCACTGGTCAGTTTCGTGACCATGCTATTGGTGATAGGCATAGTACTTTGCTGGGTTATGGGAGGGAGGAAGTTTTTCTAGTAATGGCCGCGACTCTAAGGGCTTCAGGTGTCCTTTCTTGATCAAAACCCCCAAAGCCTTGGACAAAGACATGTATAGCAGGCTGAAGGTTCTTTAGCCTCGGGGTGCATACTTAGCTGTTTGCGAGCTACTTCCGGACGCACCGGTAAAGGGTGTAGCTGCAAGGGTTTTTGGAGTGGTGGTGACCATTCCTACATCTGAAGCTCTGGCAGCTGCAGCACTGCTCGTGCCTGCATTTGTACTGCGGTTGAATGCCCTCTTGGGCTGCTCTCTTTCATGATCAATCAGACCTTGTTTCATGGCGTCCTCGATCTATACCCCGATCTCATGTAAATCTGCAAAGGTGGGTAGGGGGAGGACGATCATCTTTTGTATAAGCTTGGGCTGGAGGTTGCACACAACCATCTGTATTTGATCTTTGTCAACCGGCCTGATGGTCATCATCGAGGCCTTGGCCCTCAAACGGGTCACAAAATCGAAGAAGCTCTCCTTTGGCTCTTGCCTGGTTGTCTCGAGATCATAAGTTGTGACCCTCGATCTGCGTGTTGTAGGAGTATTGAGCTATAAATGCCTCAGCCATCTCCTCCTAGTTTCTCTTGACAGAGTCCTCTAGCTTTGCGTACCAAATAGCCGCTACACCCGATAGGGTCCGGCCAAAGAGGGAAAGCTTCTGCAGTCTGGAGTGGCCCATTGGCCTTAAGATATCTAAAAACAGCCGCAGGTGCACCATAGGATCTCCAGAACCATTGAAGCGATCTATGTGCGACATTTTAAACCGGTCTGACAGAGTCACGGCCGAATCAGTATATCCATCATCTATATCCGAAATGTATTTCACGCCTTGAGACTTCTTGAATAGCTTTTCTAGCTTGTTCACTTTTAGCGTTGTTGGATCCACCTCGAACTCAAACGGTGAATCCACTAGATTGGTGGGTGCTTTGGATAGCTGGGGTAGGATTAGGGGCGGAGCTGGCCCCGTTGGTACGTCCGTATTTTCCTGGACGTTTGTTTGTCTCCCCGAGTATTGGAACTCTAGGTAGGGGGAGGAGGTGGGTGCGAAGCAGATGCTCCGGTTTGTTGCTGTAGCCCGGCGATTAACTCTGCCTGTTGGGCCACTACTTCTGCTGGACGGGCAGCATCCTGCCGCATGGCTTACATACTTTCCTGGAGCTGACGCATCATCTCTTCCATACCCGCCATATTGTGCTGGTCTAACTGAACAACCGGTATATCTGTCTCTGCAGTAGACTCGGAAATCTCAGCCTAACTACTCAAGGACCACTGATCTGGCAACCGCTGTACTAATACACTGCGCCTTACTGACTTTCGTCTAGTAACCGGGGGTAAAGAAAGGAACACTACTTGTCCGTCTATCAGATCCTCGATTGATTAAGTCTTCGACCTCTAACCTAGAGTGCTTGGGGAATATCTGCTTGGTCGGATGCCAATTGTGCTAAACTACCTTGCAAAAAGATAAATAAAGCATAATAAGGAAACATACAACCAGAAAAACGGACAGCATAACGGCTTAAATAAAGACAATACACAGTTGGCACTTGTAAGCTGAATACACTGTTTCTCAAACACTGTTTACTGTGCCCAATTTGTTGCCCCAAATATGATACCCTCACGTAAAACTGATTCCCCAAGTACTGATACTGATGCCCGCAGGCCTGATACCCAGACTTGCAAACTGATATATGCATTCCTGTAGAGACGCACTCTAAAAGCACATAGCAAGTAAATGAGAGCCAAAACACCCCTATGAGGGGTAGGGTTTCCCTGTCCTATTTTGTCAGGAGCTAGGGTTTCACTACGCAAACAACGGTCTTAAACAACCTACAATCGGGTAAGCAACCTGTCCTAGTTTGGAATGGTCACTATGGATTCCGATATGCAACTAGGTCGAATGGTCAAAAAGGGTGCCCCGTTAAAAATCGGGGTTTGTGTTCCCATCATGCAGAGCCCGTAACCCGGTCAACCATATGGCACGCCGGCCTCCGGCTAACCGTTTAGGAATAGCAGACGGCGAACACGGTGACTTAGGTGCACCAATGCACATGCAATGCAAAGAAACACATAAGTGTAGTCAAAACAAGATATCATGAGTTCGAGTCAAGTTCTCTAAATCCCTAGCAGAGTCGCCAGAAACTGTAGACCACCCCGAGAACTCCTGGCTCTGCGCGCGAAGGTGCGAATTGTTTCGTTCTCTAGCTACTACAAGTTTGGACTCGTGTCACGGTTCTGAATCTAATCTCACAAAGTGCAATGTGAGACCGATAAATCACCAAAGAGTCCAAATCCGGCAAATCGTTTTGGAAAACTGATTTTAATAAAGAAGTGCCAAACATGGACTGCTTTGCCAAATACAGAGTCGCCACCTAAATGTTTTTATTTTTGGGGAAATTTCGGAAACCCTGACTCGTGCCTAAGGCTACGTGTCCGTCATCACCAAAGTTGTCTCGGCTCGGAAACTTGGGTACGAGGGGGGAAGGTCATGCAATGAGCACCCCCGCTCGCCCGATCAAAGATCGGCCTTTACTAACATGATATTTTGTTTTTGAAAACACATGTGTTCTTATTCCGGTTATTAACCTAGAATTACTATGTGATACGCACAGCAAATAAGTATAGACTAGATCGCCTAAGTTGGAACAAAACATTGCATGTTTGTTTGTTTAAAAACGGTTTGAAGTTTACTACTCGCAAGTAGGCTAAGTCGCGGATTTCAATGAATTGTTCCAATTCAAGCAATTCAATCTTCACCTACAAGCATTCAAGCAGTTAATCACTTAAGCAGTTAGCCTCATTGCAAACATGCTAGCATGGCAACATACACATTTCATGCAGTATGCTAAAGCATAAACACTCACAGTGTACTCCGAGCCAAAACAGAGAACTAGTTAGAAATCATGTATGATCCTAGTTCATGTTAAGATGGCCTAATGCAACTAAAATAGACTCGGCTATTCTAAGATGACATATGAAATGCAACTTGATACATGTATTCAAATAGGTATTGAAATACAATGCAGTTAGTATGATGCGCCGAATCCGGTGCATGCAATACAGATAAATGAATGCACGCATGCAAAGCATAAGTATGCTATCAAAATATGCCCTAAAACTAACCATCGTAAGTAGTTAAGTAAAAGGGAGAAAGAAATAGAGGTTGGAAGACATGCATCACACACACGCACGCTTATTACAACAGTTAGCCCTCTCGACGGAGGATCCGGAATAAGAAGCTAACTAGCTAATCTAAGCTAATTAAACTAATTATTACATCACAAAAACTAATTAACTAACAAGTTAACTAATTAAGTACAAAACAAAGCTAATTAACTAACAAGTTAACTAACTAGCTATTACAACACGAATAAACAACTAAACGCATTAATTACTTAAATTACAGAACCAAGAGCATAAACTAGCTAAGGAAAGCATTAAAGAGAGGTCCTCGGGATGAGGAGTGCATGCATGCTCGGTCGCCTCATTTGGAAATCCGTCGCGATGCCCTAACTTGCCTCTGTTTGCAATTGTTCTCAGAACCTTGTACCAAGCTCCAGAAAGCTTCTAACTCACCTTGGGGACCTGTAGGAACATGGCCGACTAGTTGTTGACGTGGGAGACCACCTGCCGACCACTTTTCTTTGTTGCAGACCAGAAAAAGTGGTCGGCCAGCTAGTTTTTCTGGTTGGCCGACCAGTTTTTTGCTGCACTCTTCCAGTTTGCTGCAACAGAGAGCAAGAAAGGGCATGGCAATGTATTTGCAAGATATGTGTGCACAACCACCCTCCCTATCATTTCATAAGCTCAAGGGAGGATAGTTCTCGACCTTCGGGGCCACCAATCACGCATCTCGATGCATGATGGCCGAGAAGCCAAATTGCACAATTCAATATGAAATGAATGCACACATAAACACATAAAGCCTATAACTCTATCATGTATGATCAAGAGCATCGGCGACCGAGAATTGGGACACGTTTCATTACTTCAAGTATGGAACATCCCTTGTTTCTCGTGTTTGGATTAACACCTAATCCAAACAAATGCAATGTAACTCAAGCATGCAAACATGCAATGCAACTACATGGCATACACAATGCAATCAACAACATGGCATACACAATGCAATGGCATACGCAATGCTAAACAACAACATGGCATACTTAATGCAATGTGACATGATCAACCTAATGGCATGCATACACAATGCAATGCAACATAAGCATGCAAACAACATGCAAACAAACATGCTCAATGGACTTAAACCAGATATGGATAGACCTCAGTCATGCCCAAAACAGTGGCCATAATGCTAAAACTAAGGCATGAAGTACAAAGTAAATGCATGCATGATGCAAAGGCCCATTGACCAGGCATAAGAGCACAACTCTCAAGAGTGCTCAAAGAGTGACAAATGTGGAAGTGTAACAACACTAAGTGCACTAAAATAAGGTATGAAATGATGCCAAAATCATTCAAACAACACAAGTATAGCATGCTAGAGTCCTCAAGGCATAAGGCTAGCAAAGAGGACTACAAAGAGGACATGCAATACATGGCACAAATGCATGAACCAACCATGGACAGAGCTCAAATAGGTCTAAAAAAAGACCAAAACATGCTAAGATGGGGGCTCAAGGACCTAGGCAAGATGGCATACATACTAGGCCACAAACAATACGACAATGCATAACACTCAAAGGCACTTAAAGAGTGACACTTAAAGAGTGAAAGAAGTAAGAACATGGCAAGTCTATATGCTCTGAAATGTCATGTTAAAGGATGCCAAATCATGTACACAACAAAATGAAGCATGCTATGGTACCTAAAGCTTGAAGCTAGCATAGGCATTTGTACTACAACTATGCAAAACATGAAGCATATGGTCAAGGCAACCCAAAACAGCCCTAGAACATGTCAAAATGATACTAAAACATATATGGAAGGAAGCCAAAACAAGCTAGCATGAAGGGCATAAGGCATGGAATATGCAAGGCAAATAAGGTGGATTACACTACACCTACCAAGACCAAGCATGAGATGGCTTCGCCAACAAAAATCAGAGTTATATCGTGGCAAAATAACCCCAGAAACACATTGAAATGATAGCTCACAAGCTTAGGCATGAAGGCATACGCAATGATTTATGTTTAAGGCATAAAGGACCAACCCTCCAAAGCATGGAAAGAGTGAAAGATGTGAATGCATGAACTTGAAACATGCATTGAAATCTCATAACAAATGATGCCAAATCATTCAAATAGCCCAAGCAATGCATGCTAGTGGACTTGATACACAAAGTTAACAAGCAAGAATGCATTATAGCTATACAAAGCATGGCATGCATGACTAAAACAACACAAATCAGAGCTAGAACATGCTAAAACATGGACAAAAACTTCTTAGAGTTAAGCCAAAATCATGTTAGAATGATGGTCTAAAGCATGATACACATTAGGCTAGTTTATGGAATTGCACTACAAGGGCATGGAGCATGCAATGGGCTATCAAACCAAACCTTAACAGAGGTATATCATGGCAAAAAAACACCAAGAACATGCTGAGGTGGACTCAAAACAAGCTAGAAAGACATGCTACTTCATGAAGCACACAAAGCTAGTTTGTAAGATTTACACTACAACTGTATAAGGCATGCATGAGGTGACAAAACCAAGTCAAAACAGTGGTATGTCATACTGAAATAAGGCCTAAAATAGGCTGAGATGTGGCCAACACAAGCTTAACAAACATGCTCAAACATAAGGCAAATGAAGCAAGCAAACAAAACACAAGGAGAGGGGATGACCCTCTCCTATTTGGGACCTCAAAACACCATTTCCACCACTAAAATTCCTCTGGAATTCAGTGGTAGAAAGGTCATGCAAAGGCTAAAACAAGAGCCTAAAGGGATGGCTCAAAACAAGGCCTAACAAAGCCTAAGAGAGGGTAGACCACCCCCAATACAAAAGTGACCTTAAACAAACATTTTAAAGACTGAAAAATAGAGCTTTTTTTAGTAGAAAGTCAAGCCAAAAATAGTATGAAAATAGGTCTAAAAGCTTAAGCAAAACTGCAACTCCAGCAACTTCTTTGAGCTCAAACCAATCCAAAAACACCAAAACCAACCTCAAAGAGCCTCAGCAACAAAAGGATGGTGTTTTGGTGTGTGTTTGTGTGTTAAAGTATGATAAAATGACACTTTCAAGCACAAAACAAGAGCAAACAAGGAAATATAGAGACAAGTGTGTATCTATAGCTCAAGCCACAAAATCTGAACCTGGAGAAGGAGGGGGGAGGTTCTCTTATATAGAGAACCAAGCCTCAAGCTTGTTGAGGAAGCTAAGGGCTCAAAGCCATCCCTCCATACACGTGTATGGAGGATGGTTTTTGTGCCCTCCAACTGTGACAGCTGGAGAGAAAATATCTCCAGGAAGCTGGTGAAAGGCTGCCGACCACTTGAAGTGGTCGGCCAGCTACTTGTAGTGGTCGACCGACCACCACAAGTGGTCTCCCAAAAAGAAAACTGATCGGCCAGGGGTAGGAGAGGTCTACACACTGAAAGAAAGTCAATGGTGTGGTAGCCGATCAGAAAAGGTGGCCCAAAGACCAAGAAAACCAGTTCGCCGACCAAAAAACTGGTTGGCAGGAAGGAAAGTGGTCTCCAAGGGGAAAAACTGGTCTCTCACCCTTGTACCACCTTCCAAACTGGGAAAACAAGGTTTATACCAAAAACAAACCGAAAAGGATGCAAGACGAAAGTCCGGAAGGTAAGGCGCGCGGCCGGGAGCCTCGAAAACTAGTCTACGAGCACCAAAAGTGGTTTACGACCACAAAAGTGGTCTCCCTGACCACAGTGTCCCTCTAGGTAGGGGCAACAAGGCATGGTTCAAAAACCAAGCCAAACGGAGAACGTTAAGCGGTCCCGAGACGAGGCGCACGACCGAAGACTCCGAAAATCGAAAACTAGTCTCCAAAGGCAAAAAATAGTCTACAACCACAAAAGGATGGTCTACAAGACCTCTCCCTTCCTTTAGGGAAGAGAAAACAAGGTTCGGTCCACAAACCAAGCCAAAGCACAAAGACTTCAGAGGCCCGGAGGCAAGGCGCTTAGCCGAAAACTCCGGAAACTCGAAACAAGCGCAAACATGCACTGTCACCGAGCGCTCAACCGATGACGTCTGAGTCTTAAGGTCGGTCAAAAATGGGTGTCTACAATATGGTCCTAAGGAAAAACTTATGTTCCCATAAGTCTTGTGGGAAGTTGTTGACACATTTACCCTCAATATTAGTTGTTAATATCATAAATAATGACAAAACCATATATAGGAAATTGAATGTTACCATAGATTATATCTATATGGATGTGAATTTGAATTTCAAAATACCCGTTCTGTTTGGTGATTATAGCCTTGATTAGGCAAATTTTTAGGAAACAAAATAAATGAGATATGTTTTGTGTCATTATGTTAATGTGAAGGGTTGCTTCATTATAGAACATTTGGAAGGCCACCACCGAGAG
Organism: Camellia granthamiana; assembly: GCA_036172215.1. Taxonomy (NCBI): domain Eukaryota; kingdom Viridiplantae; phylum Streptophyta; class Magnoliopsida; order Ericales; family Theaceae; genus Camellia; species Camellia granthamiana. The sequence goes on along the minus strand of CM069905.1, from coordinate 103,825,745 downwards.
GAAAATGAAGTGCGATTTGACGGTGAGGTTCGACGGGACGGTGGGATTGGAATTGCGTCTTCGGTGAACGACAACGAATGATGACCCCGAAACGTAAGTGTGACTCTCTCCCTATTTTGCAATGCTCATTCCTTTGATTTTGGTTATCAACCCATACCTAGGGTTTATGTGAATATGGGGTTGTTGTCAATTTTAGTTTATATCGGTCAAAAGCTGAAATATGAGTTGTATATTTTGTGACTTTTATGAGTATTTCAGGTTTTGTTTGTTTTCGGTTTGAAGATGTAAGTATATATGTGTAGGTTGTCAATTGGGTGTGTGATGTGACTTATTTTTGTTGGTGTTTTCGGAAGGCGGTTCGGTGGTTTGTCGAGTTTGGGTGTTTTGCGTGTGATTTGTTGTTGTGTTGTTGAATATATGGTCTATTTTGTGTTGTATAGGTTTGAATGGTGGCATGTAACATGGTGGGTATAATGTGGTTGTTTGTTACCCATGAAAATGATGATGGTTGATTTTCTTATTTTTGGGGGTCCACATTGTGCTATGATGTCGTTTGGTTGATTGCATTAAGTAACAAAAGTATGTTATTGAATTTGACAGGTGCCACGTCCTTGTGTTATGTATTGTCCATTGTCTAAATGTGAGTGTCACCCCATATTCAACAATTTCTGAATGTGAATGTGACCGCATTTATGAATTTGAAGTGAATTTATGAGACTATTTATTTATTGTCACAGGGAGTCGACTAATGTAACTAACACGATTCTAGATTGTGGTTGTGATTTCACGTCCCCATTTCATGGTGTCACATTCATGGTCGTATTGTGTTGTACGTGAAACTCCCTGTATTATATTCTCGTTTATATTACCACACATTTCAATAAATCGGCATGTGTCACATTGTTGACGTTTACATTGAGTACTGCAATGTCACATTTGTAAACATGTGTGGGAATGTGGATACATTGTTACGTATGACACGGTACCATATTATGGTTGTCATTTCACATCCCCATTTCATGTTGACTTAACCAACCGTTTGCCGATTTGGAAGTTGTTAACAAAACAAGAGAAAGACAAGATTAAAGAAGCTTATGATAAATGTGGGGATAGGTACGTTTCCAAAATTACAATTACCAGTTCCATTTGCAAGTGAATTTAGTTTTGATCAATGTATTGTTGAATTGGTAGTGTGCATATCTGACTGGACAGAATAGTTCCAATTATGTGTGTTTCAATGACATACGGGCACTCGTTAAAGGATTGACATTACGAGGCAATGTAAGTATGGTATCCCTAATTCTTTTGGCAACGTTTGAATCTTATGAACATGCATACGCAATTTAGTAACATAAACGTCTATGAGTCAAGTAATTTTGAGGTGTTTTACTTGTGCACATAGGTAATTGATTCGTACGCAGAAATGCTGATATATGAGCAGCAAATAATGTCACATGGATTCACGGATGAGGAGAATTCATATATTTGCAGCACTTTGTGTTTGGTAAGGTGTGATGTTTGATAAATTATTGTTAAACATTTTACATTTATGGTAACTAACACAAAATGCATACAGCATACAATTAGAGATGTGAGCGAAGATGCGTGTGACAGATACTTGGCGGTCCATGCCCCTCATGTCCTCAAAGCCAGATATATTCAATTCCCAATCCACTTAGACAACCATTTGGACAATTATGGTTTATGACACCAATGAGGGATTCTGGATGCATTAGCAAACACAATACCTTGATCAAAATTAAATGACAAATTGATATAAATAAAGACAAGATTAAAGAAGCACTTTGTGTTTGGAACCCATTCCTAGTAAGCATGGTTGTTGGTTGATCAATCTACTGTCCAGGTCGTCTAAATTGTTAGTTGTAACATTCACGTTACGTGTCGATGTTGTCACGTCCTTACCAAATTTGAATTCCCAAATGTACTATCCAGAATGTGAATGTGAATTTGTGGGATTAATAGAGGAGTAAAAAGAAGCACTTTTTATTATTAGAGAAGTAAAAAGCTTGAGAAGCACTTTGTATCAATTTTATCAATAATGACAAATTGATATAAATAAAGACAAGATTAAAGAAGCACTTTGCATTTGGAACACATTCCTAGTAAGCATGGTTATTGGTTGACCAATCTATTGTTTAGGGCGTCTAAATTGTTAGCTATGACATTCACGTTACGTGTCGATGTTATCACGTCCTTACCAAATTTGAATTCCCAGATGTACTATCCAAAATGTGAATGTGAATTTGTGGGATTAATAAATGGTATTAATCCAAATACATAATATGTTAAATGATACATATTATAGAAACATATAAAGGGCATAATAGTATATTAATACCATTTATTCACAACTTATAGGACCTTATGGAACATACTCCTATCTAAATAGGACTTGAAACTCTATAAGAAATTACCCAGGATTTCACATTAAATAAGTTCTTCTAATGGAACTTAAAAATAATTTTTCCTAAATATTATTGTTCTGTTAATAATACTTAACATAAATAAGCAAAAAGTTTATATTGAAAATAAATTAAAAATTTATGATTTAAATTAATAAAATTAAAAAAAAAAAATTGTTACCTAACCTAAATTCTATAAAAAAAAATTAATTTCTCTAAATAAATTTAAACCGCAAATTAATTTTTTTATTTTTGTAACACTTGACATTATTGTTACGTAGAATGCTTGCTTTTCATATGCATGTGGTGGGGTGTATATATGTGGTAACGGATCCCAGAAACACAGTGGAAATACAGAACAATTACTATAGTGTCACAACAAGGGAGAAAATCTCCTATGTCTGCAGACATTCAAAACAATTTATTCATCATCATACCAAACACTTTCCATATTCACGTGGTGGGGTCAGAGGAGTGTTTGGTAATAAATGCTAGAAACAGTGCTTTCCAAACAAATCAGGTTGTGTCACACGGAGAAAAATCAAAGGATAAACCGTTGATGGTATATGTAATTAGTATATTAATTAGTGTATCAATATATATTATGATATTGTCACTTTAATGTTATAGAGTTTACTTATTATATAGATTATAAAAATTTAAAATTTTTAAAATTATGTCACATAATCTGTTAATATACTAATTAGTATATAAATTAATACACATAACTTTATGCAAGGATAAATTACAAATAAGTGGAACAGTAAAAAAGTTATTACACTGTAAATGGAAATTTTTATCGTGCAACTGTGACACCCAGTGAAAACTTGTACCATGTATATTGAGAATTTACATCATCCACACAATACATTTACACCACTATAAAAATACAAATAATCATTCAATGTCCCACTAATTTGCAAAAAATCAAATCTCTCTGTATGGTCATTTCCATTAAATTTTCTGTGTTATCTAGTGAAAGTGATGCAGAGTTGGTTTGGTGGGTTGATTATATAATGCTCCCTTTGTTTTGGTTTATGAAAAATAATTTTTAAAATATATATATTAAATTATATGGTTTAAATTATATATTAACATATAAATAGTTATATTAGTGGTGGTGACGATAATAACAGAGGTGTTGATTGTGATAGGGGTGATGGTCGTTGTGACAATGGCAAAGGTAGAGGCGGCTTTTGAGTAATAGTGGTGGAATGGAGATGGTCACATTTTAGACTCTAATTCAAACAACGTTTTTTAAAAGTACAAAATATTTTTCATTCAAATAAATTTATTTGAATGGTTATGAAAAGTATTTTTTATTAAATTTTTTTTTTTCATTATACCAAAAAATTTGGAAACATTTTGAAGGGAAAAAAAGGGCCTAAGTGAGGGAGTTGGGGTGTGTGCTATCCTTTATAGGAATAGCACTGTATTGTGAGTTTTTTATGGCATGTCTCAAATTTATTTTAATAATTCGAACCGTTCATAATGTAGGGTTTCTTGAGAGGATCATCCATGAAAAAATTCAAGTTAATTAGACATTTATAACCCACAATATAACCACGTTTATGTTTAGAAAAATTAAATGGTTAGCTGATTTTAATAATTTCTAAGGTTATTAATCGGCATGATCATGGGATTATACTTATCCCATTAAATTCATTTTTTTATATAAATGATATATTCAATGAATCTTATAATATGAACAACTTCAATCATCAAAATATGATATGAATAAATTACATAGGATGTTACAGCATAGGTGTTGTCCAAGCACTCACCCCAAATCCAATGTAAGAAAAATTATTTACAATTAGAAATTTTATACAAAAAAAATTTAATCAAATAGTGTTTTCAAAATAATAAGTTATTTAATTTAAAATAAATTGATGCAAACCTATCTATCATTTTGTATATAAAAAAAAAAAATTATATAATTTTTTTTATTAGATATCATAACTTAATATATAAATTAAAATAATTGTGTTGACAACATTCCCAAGAGATAAATATCGCAAAATCTGCAACTTGATCTAAAACAGACATTTTGATGAGATGCTTCAACATATTGACAATGGCAATAAAAAAATTGACAGTGATGAAATTTTTGTTTTTTGTTTTCAAACAAGGCCCTACCAAAATAAAATGTAGAAATAATAATAAATTATACAGTGGCTGTGACTGTTTTAGTCTAAAAGTTAAAAAATTACTAAAAAAATTAAAAAGACAACAATTTATACTAAAAGGTTGTTTGGGGTGTCCTAAATAAGTGTACTTTTTTATTTTTATAAAATATGGGTTGGGTATGAGTTGGGTTTGAGTGATATGATAGAGAGGTGATGTGATTTAGATGAGATGATGTGACTTAAATAGGATAGTGACTTTTTGACTTTTTTTTATTATGCCAAACCAAGCCTAAAAAGTCAAAAATTTAATTTTCTCTCTACTTTTTGCACATCTTTTTGTAAAAAATCAAAAAATCATCTTAAATATATTAATTTTTTTTATCTCATAATTAATTAAAAAATCAAAAAATTATTAAAATAGTACGTTGCTAAACAAGGGCCAAGTAGGCATTAGGAGTGTGTTTATCGTGGAAGATGTTCCCCTAGCACGTGCAGCTGAGCTGGAGCCCACATCTTCTCCTTCCTTACTTTTATTGGAGATGGATGGTGTGGCTATTGTGCGATTACTTGGGTCTATTTCAATATTTATTTTTTAAAAATATGTTTTTATAAAATTAAGTTAATCGGATATTAACAATACTTTTATCGAATCATATTTATATTTAATTTTATACTTTAAATTAAATTTCTTATTCATTTTTATAAATATAAATGTAATTTTATAAAATATTTTTATTTAATTATTAATATTTAAAAATTAACTTTTTAATTTTTTTAACTATGCAAAAAAATAAAAAAGTAATGTGACTTAAAAAAAAAAAAAAACTGATTTTTAACCTAATTGTCAAAAAAAAAAGAAGACCAAAACAAAATAATAATGTGAAGTGAGAAAAAAAATTGCAAATAAAGCTTCCTTTGTCACTGGCTTCTTCCCTCCTACACTTGGGGAAAAATAAAATCAAACAAATATTCTATGGATACAAACGGTTAAAATTACTAGTTAAAATATTATTATATATTTTACTTTTATAAAAATAAATGATTTTTTTTAATTTATTAATAGATATAATTAAACAGTCATTAAGAAACTCAGGGCATAAGTCTAATTTTAAAACTTTTTGAATGATAGAAAATTCTATTTTTTTAATAAAAAAATCATAACAATTTAAAAGATCATATTACTACTACACGTATTTATTTTTTTATATCACTTATCAATCCATATGTCATCTTTTTGTTATTTTATCTATTGACATGTCATCCCTCTATTTACATACGTATCATTTATTTTCCTACCTCACGAGGCTGTCTCTCCATATCATCCCACCATTTGTCGTCGACAACTAATTATGACCTTTTAGATGATACAATAGATAAAAATAATTTTAAAAATCAAAAAAATACTATGAGCCCTAAATAATTTAACAAATTTTTTACCAAACCTCTCACATAGTGTGAGACTCACACAAATCTACATGTATAAAAATCTCATACCATGTAAGAGATTTGATAAAAAAATTATTAAATTATTTAAAATTCCTAACATAACTCAAACAAATCTCTCAAAATAATAATTTATCATTATCACAACAAAACAATTGTTACACCTAATGTTATACCCCAAAAAAATATATAAAAAAAAAAAATCACTAATTTTTGCTAAACTAGATATATATATATACACATTAAATTAAATTAAATAATAAAAACCAAAATGGGAAGAGAGAAAGAGAAGAATGCACACAGACGCTGAGAAAGCAAAACGGAAAAGACTAATCAGACACACTCTCTCTCCGAACCTCCGTTTATCCATCCATTGACGGAGCTCGCATTTACGTGTTTTTTTTTTTTTTTTTGGTGAAATCTCGAGGTATTTTCATTTTCATTTTCTTTGTTTTCATATCTACTTTTTGTTTATTGTGTTGGGTATAATTTTTGATGCCAGTCTGAAAATTTTAGCTCTCTTTTAGCCCTAAATTCTGTTAATTCTTCCCCTGATCTGATCTCCATACTTTTCTTTATTTATTTTTGTTTACATTACATACTTACACAATTAAATATCATCAATGACAGCCAATTTTAATACAAATGTATACATTACATGCATGTAAATCTGCTTCGCATTTGAATTTTTTTTATTATTTAATTTTGTTGTTGTTTTTATGTTATACCGAGTGTTTGATTGATAAGCTTGCTGGGTCGAACTTATTGTTCAACATTGATGTAATTTGGTGTACAGTAGTGGTGGTGGTAGTATGTATATTGGATTCCATGAAGATGAATTGGAAGGTGTGATGCTTCTTTATTGGAGGAGGGGAATGTGGGTTAGTTTGAAAGAAAGAACACCTCCAGCATATGTATTTTCCAGCTAAGGTATGAGTTATTGTTTGGATTTGATCTCCATATATGGGGCACATCTTGTTTGTCTATCTCAGTGAGAGAAGCGAGTGACTAATTTTAGTGTTTTTGTCAAATCTGAATTGGGTTTTTTTTTGTGTGGAATTAATTAAGCTTGTTTGGATTTGGGTTTTGTGTTCTGTAAATTCTGTTAACTGTGTGTTTTTATTTGAATTTGGGTCTATAAATATTACTTAGGATTTTGGATCTTCTGCAAATTCAATTGGAAAACAATTTTGTGCTGTTTTTTTTCCCATTATTTATAATCTTTGTATAGTAATTTAGTGTTCATCTGGTAGAATTGATTGGTTACCTCACTGCACAGAAGACTAAAGGAGAACGTAAAGTAGAGTGTTGGTGCAAATGTCGAAGTCTCCCTCTCCTGGACCAAGGGAGCTCAGATCCTTGTCTGCTTCAAGGCGTAGGTTAGTGCTGCTCTCTTTTAGCTTGATGCATAACAACTTGGTGAAGTTTATATTGTTCTCACTTAAAGATGAATTATCCCTCTACTGCACTTGTTCTCCAAAGATAAAGTCGTAAATACTGACTCAACCAAAAACAATAAAGGAATGTACATACATTAATAGACTAGATTAGAAATTTAAAATAGATAAGAGAAAACAGATTCTCTGATATCTACTAATTTCTCATAAACTATTTCATCATAATCAGTTGGTGTTGTAACCAAAAACATTAATTCTACACTTTCCTTTAAATTGATCTTTCTTTCTTGAGGGCAATATACTCTAAATATTAACAAGTAGATTCACTGTTTGCTTTGCAGGGATTCAAATGGACCAACAGAAATGTGTGATTCAGAGGAAACAATGGCTACAGTTGCTCGTTTTATTGAGCAGCTTCATGCCAACATGTCTTCACCACATGAAAAAGAACTTGTTACATTCCGTTTGCTAGGTATTGCCAGAGCTAGAAAGGAAGCACGGACTGTTATTGGTTCACATGCTCAAGCAATGCCATTGTTCATATCCATTCTTAGGAGTGGCACTCATACGGCAAAAGTAAATATTGCTGCAACACTGAGCACCATGTGCAAGGATGAAGATTTACGGTTGAAGGTGCTTTTGGGTGGATGCATCCCACCATTACTCTCACTTTTGAAGTCAGAGTCAACTGACACAAGGAAGGCAGCAGCAGAAGCAATTTATGAAGTTTCATCTGGTGGACTTTCAGATGATCATGTGGGAATGAAAATATTTGTTACAGAAGGTGTAGTACCAACCTTGTGGGAGCAGCTCAATTCAAAAAACAAGCAGGACAGAGTTGTAGAAGGTTTCGTCACCGGGGCTTTGCGAAATCTTTGCGGCGATAAAGATGGGTACTGGAGAGCAACCCTTGAGGCTGGAGGAGTAGATATTATTGTGAGTCTGCTTTGTTCAGGCAATGTTGCTGCTCAGTCCAATGCAGCTTCTCTATTGGCCCGTTTGATGTTGGCATTCAGTGATAGCATCCCCCAAGTATTAGATTCTGGAGCAGTCAAAGCTTTACTTCAACTTGTGGGTCAGAACAATAATATTTCCGTCCGTGCCAGTGCTGTTGATGCTTTGGAGGCTCTTTCTTCGAAGTCAACCAAGGCCAAGAAAGCTATTGTTGATGCAGATGGTGTGCCAGTCCTCATTGGAGCTATAGTTGCTCCTTCTAAAGAGGGTATGCAAGGGGAGGGTGGTCAGGCACTACAGGGGCATGCAACACGAGCTTTAGCAAACATATGTGGTGGAATGTCTGCTCTAATACTATATCTTGGGGAACTTTCCCAGGCCCCACGATTAACTGCTCCTGTTGCTGATATAATTGGAACGCTTGCCTATTCTCTGATGGTCTTTGAGCAGAAATCTGGTGTTGACGAAGAACCATTTAATGCAACACTGATAGAGGACATCCTAGTAATGCTACTAAAACCTCGAGACAATAAGCTGGTCCAGGAGCGTGTCCTCGAGGCCATGGCCAGCCTTTATGGCAACACCTATCTCTCAAGATCGCTCAACCAAGAAGAAGCAAAGAAGGTGCTTATTGGACTCATAACGATGGCTTCTGCTGATGTGCAGGAGAACCTGATACTTTCTCTAATAAGCTTATGCTGTGATGGGGTGGGTATTTGGGAGGCCATTGCAAAGAGAGAAGGAATTCAGTTACTAATATCATTGCTGGGATTATCCGGTGAACAGCATCAGGAATATGCTGTTGAGTTACTAGCAATTCTGACCAACCAAGTTGATGACAGTAAGTGGGCAATCACGGCAGCTGGGGGAATTCCTCCACTGGTACAATTATTAGAGATAGGATCCCAGAAGGCAAGGGAGTATGCAGCACATGTTCTGTGGAATTTGTGCTGTCACAGTGAGGATATTCGAGCCTGCGTTGAAAGTGCTGGAGCTGTTCCAGCATTCCTATGGCTTTTAAAAAGCGGTGGACCAAAGGGGCAAGAAGCCTCAGCTAAAGCACTAACAAAGCTTATCCGAACTTCTGATTCTGCTACCATTAATCAGTTGCTGGCTTTGCTCCTGGGTGACTCTCCAAGCTCAAAGGCCCACATAATTAGAGTTTTGGGTCATGTACTCACTATGTCATCACAAACCGATCTTGTGCATAAGGGAGCTGTAGCTAATAAAGGGCTGAGATCACTTGTCCAGGTTCTCAATTCCTCAAATGAAGAAACCCAAGAGTATGCAGCTTCTGTCCTGGCAGATCTATTTAGCTCCAGAGAAGATATTTGTGACAAACTTGCAACTGATGAAGTCGTCCATCCTTGCATGAAGCTTTTGACCAGCAAAACTCAAGTTATTGCTGCACAGTCAGCTCGAGCCTTGGGTGCTTTGTCTCGTAAAACCAACACTAAGTCTAGCAACAAAATGTCATACATTGCAGAAGGGGATGTCAAGCCTTTGATCAAGTTGGCAAAAACTTCTTCCATTGATGCCGCCGAGACTGCTGTATCAGCATTAGCCAATCTTCTGTCTGATCCCCAGATAGCTGCAGAAGCACTGGCTGAAGATCTTGTTTCTGCTTTGACTAGACTATTGGGGGAAGGCACTTCAGAAGGCAAGAAGAATGCATCACGTGCCCTTCTCCAATTACTAAGGCATTTTCCAGTTGGTGATGTACTCAAGAGTAATGCTCAGTGTCGATTTGTTGTTCTTTCTATTGCTGATTCCTTAAATGCAATGGACATGGATGGGACTGATGTTGCCGATGCTTTAGAAGTAGTTGCACTATTGGCGAGAACAAAACAAAGCGTGAACCTTACAGATCCTCCATGGTCTGCCCTTGCTGAAGTTCCCTCAAGCTTAGAGCCTCTTGTACGCTGCCTGGCTGAGGGGCCTCCTCTGGTGGAGGATAAGGCTATAGAAATTCTGTCTAGGCTTTGTGGGGATCAACCAGTTGTATTAGGCGATATGTTGGTTGCAAAACCCAGATCCGTTGGTGGACTGGCTAATAGAATAATGAACTCCACCAGTTTAGAGGTGAGAGTTGGAGGAGCTGCATTGCTCATCTGTGCTGCTAAAGAACACAAAATTCAGTCAATGGATGCACTGGTTGGGTCAGGATATTTGAAACCCCTGATATATGCATTGGTAGATATGATGAAGCGAAATTCTAGTTGTTGCTCTTTGGAAATTGAAGTCAGAACTCCTAGAGGTTTTGCAGAAAGAAATCCTTTTCAGGAAGAGTTTGAGGTTCCTGATCCAGCCACTGTCTTGGGAGGAACTGTTGCTTTGTGGTTGCTATCAATAATTTCTTCATTTCACCCGAAGAACAAACTTACTGTAGTGGAAGCTGGGGCACTTGAGGCCCTTTATGATAAGCTTGTGAGTTATACATCCAATCCACAGGTGGGTGTTTCACTTTTTCTTTCATTCTTTGTTGTGGCTTACATTTCAATGGAATGACACCAATAGCCTGTTGTTAGCAATGTTGTGGATCTAAATGCTACTCTATAGTTACAGATTTAAGTTTGATGCATGCTAAACTAAAGTCTGTTTGGAATGAGCTCCCACTTATAGAATGAGTTGACAAATTTTTGTGCAGTCAACATGATCTGTACTGAGATAAAACTGACTTTTGTGTCAGCAGTGAGTTTGTTTACGGTCTAAAACTAAAAGTATAACTGTTAAGTTGTTCTCTCTCTCTCTCTTGCTTTAATTCACTCTACAATCTCGAATTAGGATTTCCTTGCAAATTATAGCTGTGGATTTGCAGAGGGAGGGATGTATTTGTGTTTGAACATAATGTTTTAGGGTTTAACTGAAATGCTGCCTCAAATTAGTCACTTGTGGTTCATGTTATGCAATTGAAAAACAAAAACTTTTATATGTGCTAGTGAAAATAGAGTAGTATTACTAATTGCATTCAATTTTGCCTTTCTTATGTTATTGACGGAAACGGAGAACAAAAGACTGAATAGGCATAGAGTGGAGGGAGTGGTACGAGAAGGGATTCAATTTGGGACTTTAATATTTAATTATCTTCTTTAATATTGTGAACATGTTATACGTAAAGATGCTGAAAATACAAGATGTCACCATAACTTTTGAATGTTACCTACATTTTCTGTTTTAAAATTTTCATTTTTTATTTATTTATGGTAGTGTCGGCTGATAATGGAGCATGCTAGTTTGTCGATCAGGGTTAGATGGTTTGCATGCATGGTCTAAAATTCTTATGTTTAGCGTTGCTTAAAATTCATATGTTTGGTAGCTGATCCAAACAATTTTCTACATTCACAGGCAGAATTTGAAGATACTGAGGGCATATGGATAAGTGCCATGCTCCTGGCTATATTGTTTCAAGATGCACATATTGTTTCATCTCCTGCAACGATGCGCATCATTCCCTCGCTTGCACTTTTGCTGAGATCTGAAGAAGTAATTGACAGGTTTTTTGCTGCCCAGGCAATGGCTAGTCTTGTTTGTAATGGAAGCAGGGGAATGAATCTTGCAATTGCAAATTCAGGTGCAGTTGCAGGGTTAATAACTATAATTGGTTATGTAGAATCAGATATGCCAAACCTTGTGGCTTTATCTGAAGAATTTTCTCTGGTTAAAAATCCAGATCAAGTTGTTCTGGAACTCCTCTTTGAAATTGAAGATGTGAGAGTTGGTTCCACTGCACGCAAAACTATCCCTTTGTTAGTGGATCTTTTGAGACCAATGCCAGATAGACCAGGTGCCCCTCCAACTGCTGTTCGCCTTTTGACTCGTATTGCAGATGGCAGTGATACAAACAAACTAATTATGGCTGAAGCTGGAGCTGTAGATGCTTTAACAAAGTACCTATCGTTGAGCCCTCAGGACTTGACTGAGGCAACTATATCTGAACTATTGAGAATATTATTTAGCAATCCTGATCTTCTTCATTACGAGGCATCAATTAGTTCCATGAATCAGCTCGTAGCTGTTCTGCATTTGGGGTCAAGAAGTGCAAGATTGAGTGCTGCTAGGGCTCTTCATGAACTTTTCAATGCAGAGAACATTAAGGATTCTGAATTAGCCAAGCAAGCAGTTCAGCCCTTGGTTGACATGCTTGAAGCTGCATCAGAAAGTGAGCAACATGCTGCTCTTGCCACCTTGGTTAAGTTTACTTGGGGAAATCCTTCAAAAGCAGTTCTGATCACTGATGTGGAAGGGAATCCCCTTGAGAGCCTATACAAAATTTTGTCTTCCACAGCTTCCTTGGAATTGAAGACAAATGCTGCACAGCTTTGTTTTGCTCTTTTTGGTAATTCAAAAGTCAGAGCAATGGCAATCGCCTCTGAATGCATAGAGCCTCTTTTATCACTAATGCAATCTGATATGGGTACAGCAGTGGAATCTGGTGTTTGTGCTTTTGAAAGATTGTTGGATGATGAACAGCAAGTAGAGTTTGCAGCAGCTTATGAAATCGTCGATCTTCTTGTTGGTTTGGTTTCTGGGTCAAATAATCGGCTTATAGAGGCTAGCATCTGTGCTCTCATTAAGTTGGGGAAAGACCGGACTCCCCGCAAGTTGGATATGGTCAAAGCTGGCATTATCGATAGCTGTCTTGAGATACTTCCCACAGCGCCCAGTGCATTATGTTGCACAATTGCTGAACTCTTCCGCATCTTGACAAATAGTAGTGCAATTTCTAAAACCTCAGCTGCAGCAAAAATTGTTGAACCTCTTTTTCTGGTGTTGTTTCGTCCAGATATTAGTCTTTGGGGCCAGCATAGTTCCTTGCAAGCACTTGTTAATATTTTGGAGAAACCACAGAGCCTGGCAACTTTAAAACTTACTCCTAGCCAGGTCATTGAGCCTCTGATTTCATTTCTGGAATCACCATCTCAAGCTATCCAGCAGCTTGGCACAGAATTGCTAAGTCATCTTCTTGCACAGGAGCACTTTAAGCAAGATATAACAACTAAAAATGCAGTTGTGCCTCTTGTGCAACTTGCTGGAATTGGAATATTGAACTTGCAGCAAACAGCAATTAAAGCATTGGAAAATATCTCTGTAAGCTGGCCAAAGGCAGTTGCTGATGCTGGGGGTATATTTGAGATTTCAAAGGTTGTAGTTCAAGATGACCCTCAACCACCCCATGCATTGTGGGAATCAGCTGCTCTGGTTCTCTCCAATGTTCTACGTTCAAATGATGACTACTATTTCAAAATTCCACTGGTTGTTCTTGTGAAGATGTTGTACTCAGCAGAGGAGAGTACTATAACCATGGCTCTTAATGCCCTGACTGTTCAACAATCAACCGATGCTTCGAATGCCGAACTGATGACTGAAGCAGGTGCAGTAGATGCTCTGTTAGATCTATTAAGATCTCACCAGTGTGAAGAAGAGTCTGGAAGGCTACTTGAAGCTTTATTCAACAATGTGAGGATACGAGAAATGAAGGTTTCCAAGTATGCAATAGCGCCTTTAGCACAATATCTGTTAGACCCACAAACTAGATCACAGTCTGGCAAGCTTCTTGCAGCTCTTGCTCTTGGTGACCTCTCCCAGCATGAAGGACTTGCTAGAGCCAGTGATTCCGTTTCCGCATGTCGTGCACTGATAAGCTTGCTTGAAGATCAGCCAACAGAGGAAATGAAAATGGTGGCCATTTGTGCATTGCAAAACTTTGTCATGCACAGCAGAACAAATAGGCGAGCTGTTGCAGAAGCTGGAGGCATATTGGTAATTCTGGAACTTCTTCTCTCTCCTAATTCAGAGGTTGCAGGACAGGCAGCATTGCTCGTCAAATTTTTATTTTCAAATCACACACTTCAAGAATATGTATCAAATGAGCTTATCAGATCTTTGACAGGTAAATTACCGCTGAAACAATGCAATCTCTCTTTTACTATGTTTCTTGATATTGATTATTGCAAGTTTCTATGTCCCATGCCTGGTGTATATTTTCAACAATTTATACACATTCATATATCATTGGCATCTGGATCAACCCATGTTCAACTTTAGTTTTCACCTCTTCATTGGTAAATTTTTTCAATAAAATTTATTTTGGAAATTTTACACAATCAATAGTGTACCTTCATCAGTGTGATACAGTGCAAGGTTTACTCAGAAATGTTATAAACATCGTTCTTATATAAATTAAGGCAACATAAACTGCTATTATTGGAGTTCATTTATAATTGAATCATGATATTTAAATCTAGTAAGTGGAGAGTTGGAATCAAAACAATCCGAAGATTGGTTTGCATATTAGTTCCATGTTGGGCAGTTGAAATTGAATAATTGCACTTAATAAAAGCTTTATTTGTTGACTTGGATTCTACTGTGGCACCACTTATGTTTTAGTAGGCCTTTTGCATTGTCATTGTTTGGAATAGCAAGTGGAAGTGCTGGCACTCTACCAAACAATGGCACATTTATTCATTCTAGTTTCCATTTCTATTCCAGAGAGATGTTATGATGCAGGGTATGCGAAGAAGAAAAACCGCAAATTTGAACCTCACATGAAGCACATCTTGGACATTTTGTTTATATATATTTAGGATCAATTTGAGTCTTAAATCTATAGTTTTATGGATTTGTATGTTGTTGGACACATTTATTCATGTTTATTGATTATAGAAGACAAAGGTACACTCATAAAAGGGCAGTCTTAC
Organism: Camellia granthamiana; assembly: GCA_036172215.1. Lineage (NCBI taxonomy): Eukaryota > Viridiplantae > Streptophyta > Magnoliopsida > Ericales > Theaceae > Camellia > Camellia granthamiana. The sequence continues at coordinate 103,810,701 of CM069905.1, read as the reverse complement.
ATTGAACAAGAGCAACTTGTATAATTTTCGACAAGTTTTTAGAGTTTTGAAGCCCTTGTCTAAAGGGGGCAGGCTTATGTTTATCAAAAACACCTTATCTAGTTTGCCTACTTATTTCCTTCCATCTCTCTCTCTCTCTCTCTCTCTCTCTCTCTCTCAGTTGCTTAAAAATTGGAAAAGCTTATGAGGGTGGAGAGGCATGGGGAAGAAGTTTAAATATCACTTGGTAGATTTCAAGGTGTGTTTGCCTCGTGATAGGGGAATTTGGTCATTAGAAAATTGGAGGTATTTAATAAGGCTTTGTCGGGGAAATGCTTATGGCGCTTTGCTTGGGAAAGAGAGTTTATGGAGAATGGTTATCCGCAACAAGTATGGACACAATTGAGGTGATTGATCATCAACTTGAATCGAGGAAGCTCATGGTGTGGGGATCTGAAAGAACATTATGAGGGATAGGGATGAATTCATTTCGCATTGTTGCTTTAAGGTGGGTGAAGGGAGTTGTAAGATTTCTAAATAAAGTCTGTATATTCAATTGTATATAATACAAAGAGTACAACTGAGTTATATAGACCTAATCTAAAAAAGGAAATATGAATAAACCTATATTCTTACAATCAATCTAATATTTACACAACCAATCTAATATATTTCCATACTTAGCATAATATTCTCACACCTCCCGTTCAAACTCAAGGTGTTTTAGCAGAAAACACTAAGAGTTTGCCGAGAAGGAACTGAAAACGAGAAGTGGTGTGAGTCTTGGTAAAGAAGTCAGCAAGTTGAAGTGCCGAAGAGACAAAAGGAAGTAAGATAGAGTTAGACTACAGATGTTGACGAACAAAATGACAATCAATCTCAATGTGCTTCGTCCACTCATGGAAGACAGTGTTATGGGCAATCTGAATAGCACTGCGATTGTTACAGTGAAGAGAGGTCGAAGAAGACTGAGGTACACCCAAATCAGATAAGAGACAACGAAGCCAAATAATTTCAACAGTGGCATGAGCCATAGCACAGTACTCAGCCTTTAGTTGCAGGAATCGTGTAACCAGGTGACGAATCTTCGTTATAAACGCAATTCCGCGTTTCTTAGAAAGAAACGTGTAAGAATCGCGTTTTTGTAGAGAGAGAAACGTGATCTTGTCCAAGATGGGATCGTTGGTGGAAATAATACAACTCAAAAGCTATGAAGCACGGAAGAGAAAGAGAGAACAGAAGAGAAAGAGAGAAGACCTGATTGGTTTTCGGTGGTCGTTCAAGCTTGTCGTCGCTCGTCGGCTGTTATTTAAGGTACACTTCACTAGTCTTCTTCGATCTTCTTTTTCTTTCTTCTTCTTCAATCTTCTTCGATCTTCTTCTTCACTGATCTTCTCTCTCTGTCTCCGTCGCCCTCTCTCTCTCTTTCGCAATCACTCTCTCTCTCTCTTCTCCTCTGCGTTGAATTTTTTTTTTTTTGTTCTTTTATATGGTCAGTGACTCAGTGGGTGTAACATATCTTTTTCTCTCTCTCTCTTCTATTTTTTTTTTTTTTCTGATTTCATTTTATAATTTCTTCTCTATAATTTTTATTTTTTTTATTAGTTTTGTTAATTTTAATAATGTGTTTATTAATTTTATTATAGGAACCAATTTTTAAATGTTTATTTTTTATGATTTTAACAGTGTTATTTTGTATTTTTTTTATAATTTTATGACATATAATAAATAAATTTAATTATATATATTCATTTCATAATTATAAAAGATGCATATTCATCAAAACAAATTGAAAAAACTTTTTCAATGTTAATTTTATCATTTTCAATATTTTTAAAAGTTAAATCAAACCAAACTAACCATATTTTATATTTTTAAAGTAAAGTCAAATCAAACCAAACCAATTATATATTTTATTTTTAAAAATCAAATCAAACCAAACTAAACATATTTTTAATATATTTAAATAAAGCCACTCCAAAAAACAAATACATACTGAATTTTTGAATTAATTTTATATATATATATATATATATAAGCGCTCCCAGAGGTGCTCCCAACCTAAGAAACTTCTATTAGCTCACGCTCCCCTGCTCCCGCCTCCACCTCCGTCCCTGCTTCGTGCAACTAAGACTCAACCTCGGCAATGGAACGTGCAACAACAGTCTGTTTCTTACTCTTCCAATAAATCAATGAATCACCAAAAAACATACAAAAGCCAAAAGTAGACCTGCGATCAGTAACATCACCAACTCAATCAGAATCAGCATAGGCTACCAAGTCCAAATAGGAAATGGAGGACAACAGTAAGCCCTGAAATATAATAACCCGAAGATAGCGAAGAATGCAAACAAAAGCAACCCAATGTGTATAACGAGAAGCAGAAACAAACTGACTAACCACATGAACAATATAGGTAACATCAGAGCGAGTGACAGTTAGATAGACTAAGCAACCACAAGTTCTCGATATAAAGTAGGATCATCTAAAGGAACACCATCAGTAGTGTTAAGTTTCACATTAAGGTCAATGGAGGTATCAGAAATCTTAGTGTCAGTAAGGCCGACACGGTGAATAACCTCATTGACATATTTAGTCTGAGACAAAAAGTAGCCTTTAGGAGAAGAAAATACCGTAATGGACCTAGATCATTCATTTCAAAGGTGTGGAAGAGATGATGATTGACCTCAAAGATAGCAGAAGAGTCAGAGCCAGCGATGATCATATCATCCACATATAGTAAAAGATCAACAAAATCAGCCGAGGTATGTCTTAGAAACAAAGCAGAGTCGGAAGCAGAAGGATGAAACCCCAGTTTAGTAACAGCAACCTGAAAGCGATCATACCAAGTACGAGGAGACTGCTTCAAACCATTCAGAGCATACTAAAGATAACAAACCTGTCCAAAGGAATGGTGCAGGCCAGGGGGAGGACGCATGTAAACCTCCTCAGTGAGATGGCCATTAAGAAAAGTATTCTTAACATCCATCTGATAAAAAGGCCAAGAACGAATAACAGCAGCAGAAATTAAAGTACAGACAGTAATCAACTTGGCAACAGAAGCAAAGGTCTCCTCATAATCAATACTATACTCCTGGAAGAAACCTTTGGCAACTAGACGAGCTTTGTAACGCTCAAAAGAACCATCAGAATGAGTCTTGACTTTGTAGACCCATTTGCAACCAATCAGATTCTTACCAGCAGACAAAGGAACCAACTCCCAAGTATAAGTTTTCTGTAGAGCAGGCAATTCATCCTCCATAGCTTGAATCCAATAAGGATCCTGACAGGCCTCCTTGTAAGACTGAGGTTCTGAAAAAGAGTGAATAGCAGATAAAAACATACAATATGAAGGAGAAGAGCATGTTTTAGCAAAACCAAGTTTTTCGACCTGTTTACGGATGCGAAGGGGATACTTACGGTTAGCAAGATCAGGGTCGTCAGAAGCAAGAGGAACAGCAGCAAGGGCAGAGACAACTGGTGGAAGAAGAGCCTTGCGACGAGAATAAACTAACAATGGAGGAGGAGGAGGAGGAGAAGCCGAAGGAGGAGAAATAGCCAGAGGTGAAACAGGAAGAGAAGTAGGAATAGCCTCAGGGGGGTCAGCGGAAAGGTCCTCAACAGGAGGGGTGAAAGGTGGAGAAGATGGAACAAGTTCATGAGAAACAGTGGAGATGTACTAATCAGACGGGACCTTAGAAGAAAAGGGATCAATATGAACCAAATCATTTTTATAAACTGAGGTTGTGAGAGGAGGAAGCTGAAAGAAAGGTAGATATTCGAGAAAGACAACATGGCGGGAGACATAAAGGCGATGGGAAATAGGGTCATAACAACAATAACCTTTCTGAGTGAGACTGTAACCCAAAAAGACACATAGAACAGACCGGACACTAAGTTTGGTCTTATCTTTATGGGATAAAAGGACAAAACAAGCAGACTCAAACACACAAAGGAGGGAGTAATTAGGAAGTTGAGAAAACAAAGCCTTATAAGGAGACCGACTAGAAAGAAGGGGGGCAGGCATACAGTTGAGAAGGAAATCAGCAATAAGAACTACCTCACCCCAAAACAGAGCCGGAACGGAAGCAGAGAGAAAGAGAAACCTAGCTGTCTCAAGGAGATGACAGTGATTACGCTTAGCTCGACCATTTTGGACAGGTGTATCAGTACAAGAAGTTTGGTGAATGGTACCTAAATCGGTCAAATATTCACAGAATTCAGTTTTAAAGTATTCCCGCCCAAGTCAAACCACAATAATTTAATAGTAGACCTAAACTGTGTAGTGACCATAGATTGGAAAGTACGGTATATCTAGTAGAAGTCAAACTTATGAGTCATAAAATAAACCCAAGTGCAACGGGGTGCAGTCATCAACAAATAACACATAGTATGCAGAATCCCCTTTAGTGAGAAGGAAAAGGGTCCCAAACATCAACATGAACTAAAGAAAATGGTATATCAGATATAAAGTACTTTTATAAAAGGTAAGGCTGTCATTTTGGCAAGTTTACACCCCCGACATTCAGTAAGTTTGCTCGGAGAAACTTTACCCAATATACCAGACTGAGCTAAAGATCATATACGATCAGCAGACAAATGCCCTAATCTAGAATGCCACAAGTAGAAACGACTAGACAAAGAATCTAACTGAAAAGAGGAAAAGGCAGTCGGAGAGGTTGCCATAGGCAGATGCAAGCTCTCCACCACATAGAGGTCTCAAACTCTACGGTCGGTCCCAATTTGCTGCTTGGACATCCGATTCTGTACAGAATAGATAGGAGAAGAAAAGATGACATCAAAACCAGAGGCATCAAGCTGACTGATAGATAATAAACTAACAGATAACTGAGGAACATAAAGAACAGATGGAATAGAGACAGTAGACATAACAGACGGTAAGACAGACCTAACTAATATAATAGACATACTAGACCTATTACCATTAATAGTAATAGGAAAGGGAGGGGGAGTTCAATTTTGAAGTAAGGAGAGATGGGGAGTCATATGATGAGAGGCACTAGAGTCAAAAATCCAGACAAATGAAGAGCTATCTGAAGAAGACCCAAGCAAACCTGAATGAAGAGGAAACAATGGAGGCAGATGGGGAGGATTGGGAGGTAGACAGTATATGCTGAAGCTGACTAATCTAAGCAGTCAAGGAAGCCAAGTTAGGATCAAGAGTCGGAGCAGATGTAGTAGAGTTGGCGAGAGGCTGAAAAGTACTCAGAGGAGGGCGCAGAATTGGATCGGAAACTGCTGAGAAGGCGAGGCAGATAAACATCCCTTCTTGGGACAATGATATTTCCAATGGCCCTTTTGATGCTAGAAGGCACACTCATCCGAAGCCAGAGACATCAGAATAACCAAAACACTGAGGGGTTCAAGTGTAATAAACCCAAAATAGAGCAAAATAGGCAACCAAGGGTCTAAATGTAACAAATCCAAAAAATAATACCAGATGGGTCAATTACCCATGGGTCTAACCTAACTTAGAGAGAGAGAGATATAGCACTAGTAAACGAAGTCAGGGAAGGAGATGGATTTCTCAAAGCTCGATCCATTGAATGAGGGGTTTTACGAACTCAATACCAGCAAGAGAGAGAACTAGACTTTCGACAAAGAAGGAGACCTTCGCAAGAGACAGAGAGAAAGTCTTCGTGAACCAAAGCGAGAGAGATGTTGCATGTGCTCCAGAAGTCGAACCCATATGTGTTGTCAAGACTCGTGATCACGTGTTCAAATGGAGACGAAGATCATGAGTCCAAAAAGAGGCAGCTTAGATCAACAACTTCAGCAACTACTCAGAAGACCAGGTCGTCGATGCACAAAGGAAGAAAGACTAAGACTTGTGAGACCCAAGATTCCAAAGTTTCAATCACGTGAGGCGAGTCGAACACAGAGTTGCTTATTGCGAACCAGATGGGTTCAGATGGGTGAGTTGTGAACTGTGATTTCGATACAATCGCGACTTCTAAGAACACAGAGAAAATTAGAAGAGAACTTCAACCGAAGAGGCTAGAACCGAAGTCGACAACAATAGTGCTAGGATTTCACACACGGCTCTGATATCATGTAAGATTTCTGAATAAAGTCTGTATATTCAATTGTATATAATACAAAGAGTACAATCGAATTATATAGACCTAATCTAAAAAAGGAAATCAGAATAAACCTATATTCTTACAATCAATCTAATATTCACACAATCAATCTAATATATTTCCATAATTAGCATAATATTCTCACAGAAGTAGGGTTCAATTTTGGCATGACGTGTGGTATGGGCAGGGAACTTTGAAAGAGGCCTTTCAGGATCTCTTTGCTATGATAACAAATTCTGAGGGCTCGGTAGCCTATTTGTCTTCTCCAGGGAGTGGAGCTTGGAGCCCTGTGTCTCAAAGGCCCTTTCATGATTGGAGCCCTCTTTAGGACTATTTTTGTATCTCAAGTTTATTTTTAGTATTATGTATATAATCTATGATTGTCGATCACTGATTTAGTGCCTTATTTATATTGTTTCCTTATTTATATCGTTTCCTAAATTGTATCATGAATCTATTATATATACATGGCTTCTACCTCATTCATGGGTAAGCCAAATCATTCCTTTCATCCTTTTTGGTATCAGAGCCAGAGCACAGAAACCTTAGTTCTCTGCCCAGCCACTATCTCATCTTCTTCCTTCCTCCTTGAGTGTCGACAGTCCCCTTCCAGCCCTTTATTTCACCCGACAACCCCAACTAGCCAGCCTAGACCCCTCGAAACCACTTACCCAATCCTCTACACCCCTCAGTAGGCTGCCCTAGTGCTGCTGAGGGTCTTGTTGGTTGCCGACCAGGGTGTTTCCTAGCCATAGATGCTTCGGCAGCTCTTCTAGGGCAATTCAGTCCATGTTTTTTTCCCTCTCTAGGGTGTGGTGCTGATGTATTATGCACTTTTTGGCATTTTTTTATTTAGTGAACTACCAGATTTATTCGGTAGCATTTATTTGGACTAGCCATTGAGTTTTTTTCGGCTTCTTGTATTTTTCTAGACTGTGTTGCTATGATTTTGTGTTTTCTAGCCCTTATTAATCCACCATGACTGACCCATCCCATGTTGATTCCAATATACCCACCAAACTTCTCATGACACTCCTGTTCATCGCATTACGAGTGTGGTGTTGAATGGGAAAAATTTTGCTGCTTGGGGCCGCTCTCTTAAACTCTATTTAAGGGACAAGAAAAAGGCCCATTGGCTCTCATCTTCTATTCAGCCTGTAGCGACTGATCCTACACGTGCCCAGTGGGATATAAATAATTGCACTATTCTAGGATGGATGTTCAACTCCATGGAGGACCATATTTACCACATGTTTCTTTATTACGGCACTGTTTCGAGTCTTTGGCGTGCCTTGCCTCAGATGTATGCCCATGCTCATAATAATGCTCGCATCTTTGAGCTCAATCAAGACATTGCTCGTACCTCCTAGTCTACTTTGGTTATGTCTGTGTCAGAGGATACCTTCAAGCTCGTTGGGATGAATTGGCTCAATATGAGCCCTTGACTGAGTTACCAGCAGACGTCGCCGCTCTTGTGTCTAGTTTCCTTGCCCGCCAGCACACTTACCAGTTTCTAATGGGTTTAAACTCTGAATTTGAATCTCTTCGAACTCAGATTTTAAACACATCGCCCATGCCATTCCTCTATGAGGCCTTTGCCACCATTGATAGTGATGAGCGTGGTCGGCGTCCAGTTTCGCACATCACTACTCCAATGACTCCTATCTTATCTGAGCAGATAGCCCTTGCTGCAAAACTCTAGTTCCTGGGGTTCTACTGGTTCAGTTACCTATCATCATTGTGGGGCTCTTGGTCATGTCAAGGCTCACTGCTTCAAACTTCATCCTAAGTTAAGGCAACGATCTTCTCGCCCTCGTGGTTTTGGCACACCTTGCACTGCTGCTTTAGTGGAGGCGTCTCATGCTTCTGGGTCTCCGAGTATTCCTATTTTACAGCAATTACAAACTCAGATTGGCCAGCTTTAAACTCAACTTGGGACTTTGACTACTAGTTCTTCTGGCACATCCTCCTCTACTACTGTTACTCTCGCTACAAGTACTTTTACTGCTTTTCATGTTTGATCTGCTGGCCCCTCATGGGTTTTGGATTCTGGGGCTAATGATCATATGACGGGTGAGTTTTCCCTTCTTTCATCTCCAGTTCTTACTACTATAGACCAATTTGTTTGTCTTGCTGATAGGTCTTTCTTCTTAATTCATCATAAGGGTTAAGTGTCTTTATTTCCTGATATTACTCTATCCTCTGTTTTGCATATTCCTAATTTTGCATATAATCTACTATCCGTTAGTTGGCTTGCCAAGTCCTTCAATTGTGCTGTTATTTTCTTACCTTCTTCATGTCTGTTACAGGACCTGAGTTTGAAGAGGATTTTTGGCAGGGGATATGAGCGCGATGGACTTTATTACTTTGGGGATCCACCAGACCAACCTCCTACTTTAGCTAATTTTCAGGCATCTATTTTGCCTGCTTCTATATCTTGTGTTTTTAATGTTCAAACTTTAGAATTATGGCATGCACGTATGGGTCATGTCAATTTTCAATACTTATGTTAACTTTTTCCTTTAAAGCTTGTAAAGATTCTAAGTTTCATAAGCATACTCGTACCAGTTACATACCTCATATGACTCATGCCCCTTGTGCTTTTGACCTTATACATTCCGATGTTTGGAGTCCGTCTCATGTTCCTGCTTTTTCTGGCCATCGATATTAAGTCACCTTTATTGATGACCACACTAGATGCACTTGGGTATATTTGCTCCATCGTAAGTCTAACGTGTTTTCCATTTTTGTTCAGTTTTTGCAAATGGTTAAAAATCAGTTCCATACAGTTGTTAGGAATATTCATTCTGATAATAGTGGGGAATATATTTCCAATGCTTTTCGCTCCTATCTAATCAGACTGATATTCTTCAACAACTTATGTGTCCACGGACTTCTGAGCAAAATGGTGTAGCTGAACGTAAAAATCGTCATATTATGTCTGTTGTGTGGTGTTTCCTTCGTGGTATGAGTGTCCCTAAGTCCTATTGGCATTTGGTTGTCCTCCACTGTCTGTCTTATTAATAAGACCCCTAGTCGTGTGTTGCAGGGTCTTACTCCATTTTATGTTCTTATGCACCATACTACTCTATTTCCTCTTCTACCCTGTCTTTGGGTGTACCTGTTTTGTTCAAGATCGGAGTCCCACTCGTACCAAGTTAGATGACACGTCTATTCGTTGTGTCTTTTTAGGGTATTCTTCTATGTCAAAAGGGTATAGGTATTTTGATCTTGTGTCTCATCATTTTCACCACACTTCAGACGTTATTTTTTGTGAGGATCTCCTTTTTTTTTGTACTAACCCTCCTTTGCAAGCTTCCACTCCCGTTTTTTCTAGTGTTTGCCCTATTTCTATTTTGGACCAGGTTATCGATGAGGTTGTCCTCTCTCCTCATTCTCCACATTCGTCCCCTTCACCCCCTCATTGCAGGTATACTCTCGTCACCCTCGCTCTCAGCTCCCCCTTGCTGTCTCTCCGGTCTTTGGGTCAAGTACTTCTTCTCCTTTACATACATCCCCTCCACCTCCTCGTCGTAATTCCCCTTGGGATCAACATCCTCCAAACCGTTGGGGTTATTTAAGTAGTACTAATCATCCCATTTCCCAGTATATTTCATATGACAGGGTTTTCCCTACCTATCGCTCTTTTCTTGGCAAACTTGAATCCGATGCCATTCCTCGTTCTGTGTCAGAGGCCCAAAGACATTTTGAGTCAGAGGCCATTCCTCGCTCATCACATTTTGAGATATTCGAAGACCTCTCCTAGCTTGGGATTATTCTTTACAGTCGTTCCTCAATCTGGGCTCTCTTGTTTCACTGATGCTGATTATGCAGGATCTAGAACTGATCGGTGTTCTACTTTTGGCTTCTATACTTTCTATGGTGATCATCTTATATCATGGAAGAGTAAGAAGCGGGCAGTTGTTTCTAGATCTTCTGCAAAAACTGAGTATCGAGTTATCGCACAGGGAACATGCGAGATTCTATGGCTTCATTCTATCCTAACAAAGTTGGGTTTTGAGGAGACTGGTCTTGCCTTCTTATTTTGTGACAACAAATCTACTATTATGTTGTCCTCTGATTCTATCCTTTATGAGCGTACTAAGCATATGGAGGTTGATATTCATTTCATTCGAGAAAAGGTTCGGACTGGTATTGTGAGTCCATCTTTATCTCTTCCTCTCAACAATTAGCAGATATGTTCACAAAGTCTGTGGGACCAACATTGCTCCGGTCATCCATTGGCAAGCTGCGATTGTTGAATATCTTCACCCTAGCTTAAGGGGGAGTATTGAATATAGAAATTAGAGTGTATAGAATTTTTTTATTTTTAGTATTATGTACGTTATCTATGATTGTGTTAATCACTGATTTAGTACCTTATTTATATTGTTTATTTGTTTATATCGTTTCCTAAATTGTATCATGAATCTATTATATATACATGGTCTCTACCTCATTCATGGGTAAGCCAAATCATTCTTTTCATCTTTTTCATAGTTGGACCCTTGGCTCACCTATGTTCACTTAGCTGCTTAGGATGAGCCATTGGCTCACCCATGCACTCACCCTTTTGGCTGCCTAGGTTGGGAGCAAGACCTAGGTACTCCCACTTAGGATTATTGGAGGATTGTGGATTGGAGGCTAAGACCTCGGGATCGTCAAGATCGTGGAACTGCCTTGGAATCGTCAAAATCGTGTAATTGTCTCCCTACTGTGACAGTTCCACCTTGACCTGGCTTAAAGAAAGGAGATGTTGACCTTACACTTACACCTATTGCATATATAATACGCTTCTTAAGATATCATACCTACACCTGCATCTCCTATGATGCAACCTTCCCAAGGACCTGAATCATAGGACGTAGCTAGTAGGCTGATATCACCCTCTTGTCGAGTCGAGGAGAACTTGCCACTTGTCTTGAGATTGCTTGGACTCCAATACTCCTGGAGTCTATATAACGGCATCATAAGTGCAGACACAATCATAACAAGAACAACAAGAATCATACAACATATACAAAGTGTTCAAGGTCTCTCACTGCCGCCCCTTTCCTCTCTAAGTCTGCCTCGATCTTCTCTTCTTCCACCTCTGGTGATCTCAGGCTATTGAAGTGCCCACCATCTTTCCAGAGGTCAGCGACTGACTGCCTGTAGCCTCTCTCACCCACAATCCTCATACTATTTCCGAGTCATAATCCTAGAGTATTTAAGCTAGACCAGCAGCCTACAAAGAAATTATATGATCTTTTTATTCAACAGAGAGTGGCGTTTAGATTCATTTATATTGCATTTGTGTGAGGGTAGACCTTTCTTTCTCTCTCCTCTTTGTAGGATATCCTAGTTATTTTATCAGTTTACTATTCATAGCTCTAAACAATATAAATTAGTATATTTTCTGCCTAATTCCCATATAATGGGAAGAGCTCCATTCAAATTAGGGGTGGTCGCGGGTCGGTTGCGGCCATGAAACCTCCAATCTGCTATCCGTTCGCCAATCCGGCGAATGTAGATTGAGCGGATTGACAAATTAGTGCGAATCGGTTTGGCGGTTTAAAATTTTACAAATTTTCAACATGTGCACTTCATCCAAAAAAAAAAAAAACATGTGCACTTCCTTCCTCAACCACCACCTGTGTGCAATGCATATATAAACACTGTGCAATGGTCAAATTTTCAACATAGAAGTTCTGTTTGGCCATGCAACTCACTTTTTCCACCTTGTATTGAATCACAACATCTAATACAATTATCTCATATAAACATATGAAAGTGTTATGATATCCATAAATTTTGTATGATACAATCATCCAAAATAAAATATTGCAATCATTCAAAATAAAGTATTACAGTCATCCAAAAAATTTAAAACGTCTTAATACAATCATCCAAAATAAAGCATTACATTACAGTCATCCAAAGAAAGTTTTCAAGCAATAGTCATATTTTGAAAAAAAATTAAAAAGAAGCAATAAAACCATTCATTTCCTTGAGCCAAACCATAAGCCATCTAAACCTGCATAACCAAAAAATGAAATTATTTAATAAGAAAAACACTAAAAAGTCTTAAACTTAAAACAAGTAAACATCAACAACATTTAACAAAGGGGAAGTATTTTACTAATGATACTAAACTTCAATAAAACTATTCTCCGGACTTGGGCTTGAACATGAACTTGATTCCGAAACAACTACACATAAAACATAACACAACAAAAACATATGAAATGAAGATAATGAATTTTGAATAATACAAAATAAATGAAATTTAAAACAAAATAAATCATTGTATATTACCCGAATCATATTGTTGTTCAAATTCTTCAACATCGTCCATTGCTTGTCGAAGACATATTGGAACGTTACTTCGAAGCCAATTTTGTGTACAAACAAGAACCTCAACCATCTTGAGAGCAAGTGAATTACGAAATGGATCACGTATACGACCTCTTGTACTAAAAGCCGACTCAGAAGCAACAGTAAAAACAGGCATTGCCAACACATCTCATGCTATAAGTGATAATACTCTATACTTTGTTGCATTAACCTTCCACCACTCCAAGATATCAAATTGAGCATTCTTCCCACCTTTCTCAATATCACCCAAAATACTTGTCCAATTCCGACATATTCCCACTACTACAAAATTGCCCCTCTAAAAATGAGTTAAATTGAGAGTTCACTATAGGTTGTGGATCATTTTCATCTATGACCATATCTATTGTTTCATTTACATTGGAGGCATGCACATTTGTTGAATCAAGCATGGCATAATGATCATACAATTGACTCAAACAATTTTTCATCTTGTAACATTTCTTTCACTTTCACCACATCCCCACCAAAAATTGTTGAAAAACAAAATTACAAGTATGTCATTTTTCTTCAAGGATCAAGCACAACCGCAACATACAAAAGGAAATTGATTTTATCCCCATTTTCCCAATATTTGTCAAACTTCTCTTTCATTTTCTTTGCCATTGAAGACAAAATAGGATCATTGTCTTTGATTAATTGTCCCAATCATGTTTTCAATGACAAAAATTTCCGTGTAGAATTTATTTGAAGTAACAAATAAAGACCCAGAAAATCTCTTTGTTGCATTGCAGAACATTTTAAGAAATTTCAAAATCACCTTGCAATTATCTCAATCCTCGACTGTAGCATCTATCTCCTCTCACCCCCTTCATTATCCAAAAAGTAGTGTTTATAATTATAGTCCTTCTCACCCATTATTTGAAAAGCATTCTCAAATTTTTCCACTGCCTCCAACATAAGATGTGGAATTTCACCGTGCTGGCACATCTAGGCATAAGAGACTCTTACTCTCAATTTTCAAACTTTCCACATACTTTTTAAAAGTGTCAAGGCGGTTTGGAGAATACCTCACATACCTCACTGCATGCCTCACATTTGCTATACAACACTCAAGATCCTTTAATCCATCACTATCAATGAGATTTAGAATATGCGCACAACAACGCATATGTAAAAAGTTATGGCCCAAGATAGTTCCCTTCTACAGTTTTGTGGTTCGTTTCAAGAATCTAGTGGTTAGATTATTAGAACTTGCATTGTCAACAGTTAAGGTAAAAAGGTCATCAATGTCTCACTCTTTTAAGAGTGCCTCAATTTTTTTACCAAGAGTTTCTCTTTTGTGGTTTTCAACTTGACAAAAATTAATAATCCTCTTTTGTAACTTCCAATCATCATCAATGAAATGTGTTGTTAGACACATACAACACAAATTTTGTATGGAAGCCTATGTGTCTGTGGTAAAGTAAATTCTATACCCCTTCACAATTTTCTTCAACCTCTCCCTTTGATTAATGTATATGTCTACAATGTCCCTAGCAACGGTATGCCGAGATGGGATCTTGAACTTGGGTTGCATGGCATTACAAAACCTTTTAAAACCAACCCCATCCACAAATTTAAAGGGCAATTTATCAATTACTATCATCTCAGCAAGATATCTCCTAGCAACTTCTATAGAAAATGATGTAGCCACAACATTAACACCACCCTCCCCACCAACTTCTCTAGGTTTAAATCCCAATGTTTGTTGCCCCCGAATATCCCTATATGGGTACTTTGTACAATTTTTCAAATGACTTAATAAATTACTTGTTCCATGACTCTTAGAGCCTGCCATATATTCTTTCTTACGATACTTGCACATAGCTCTATCTTTCCCATCAATAGCTTTAATCTTTTCAAAATGATCCCAAGCCTTTGATTATGTTCTCCCACTACTACTACTTTTGGCCAGGGGTGGTCTAGGAGGGGGAGCAATAGGTTGGGTAGGGGGGTCAATAGAAGATGATTTAGGCTCAACATTAGGATTCACAAAAAATGTTTCTTCGCTTGGAGGATCCATGACCAAAAGATTTTCAAATAAACTGCCAAAAACCAAACATAGAACAAGAGAATGAATAACAAACGTAGAAAAATGGACGAACAAGAGTATCTGGGTACATAAATAGTCAATATACAGTGCACTCACATCCATGAAAACATAGACATTTTAATAAAGTGAACATAGATGGCATGTTATGTTTGTCGAACTTGTGTATTGACACTGAATTACTTAGTACCTGACCAAATGACAAACTCAATTTGCATCTACAAAAGAAATCATTCATAATTCACAACAAATGTTTTCAAAGCACAAGAACACACATGCACACATCACCATGCAGCACTCTGCAACTCCAACACTCTGCAATTTCATTTTGGCTTGAGTTTGAATATAATTATACATTTCTTAACTTTCATATCATAGCCACCAACTCTCTTACCTATCAAACAAAAAAGACCCATCAATTCTCTTTTGTGTTTCTTTTCTTTTCTCTCATTTTGCTCCTAAATTTGAGTTGGAATGGTTAGAAAACAGTGTAGTAAACAATTGTAAAAGTTGATGAATATCTGAGGACATGGTGTGCAATGCGATCAAATATGGATTTCCATAAAAAAAAACTTGGATGGCAGTTTAAAAAAGAGTTACAGTAACTAATGGCAACTCCATGGCCATGCTTGCATGTCTACAAAAAAAAATGTTTGGTTCAATTGTGATCCAAATATTTCTGTAAGGTTGTCCTCATATAGCGCAGAGTAATTCATTGTTTTCTTTCCACAAAATGTAAATAGGAGTGATGGTAATTCATTGTGTGTGTGTGTGTTTTTTTTTTAAGTGTCGGGTCATTGTAAAATCCCTTTTTAAATCATTCCAAACTCTAAAATTCCAAATTTATTTTCAAAATATATAACCAAACAAATTTTCAAATTTTGTAAACTCTTTTCAGAAAATTATTTTTCAAAATTGTTTTACAAATATAAACCAAACATAGCCTATATTTTTCCTTGTTTTCTATGTTCACATGTCTCTCTATCTTTTGGTAGAAAAGCAAGCACAAACTGAGATATGGGGGTACTGTTTGTGCTAGAAGTAAAATTCAATAAAGACAATCCATTTCCTTACCAACCAAACTATGAATTACATGACCAAAGAATGATTTCTGAGCTTTTGCTAATATGCACTCCATCAAACAATAACTCTATATTTGATTGATTTTTAAGGGTAAAGAATAGAAATGAAAGTTCAGATGTACACAAATAGTAACTGAATCCGTTATTTGTATAAGCACATGCTTCAAATGTTTCTGTGCTCAAGTTTGTCAACACAAGCTTGAGTTACAGAATACTAAATTGACCTCTCACCATAGCCGGCAATGTTGCAGAATACAAAAAATTGGTGTACGGATAGAGAAAAAAAAGAGGAAACTTACAGCTTTTTTTCCTCTCTGTAAGCTTCTTCACACTGTGTAGTAGAACCTCTCTGGTTTCAGAACTGCAACAAACTGGAACAAAAGAAAGAAAAGAAGAACAGATTAGAGATTGAGGAGAAGAAGAGGAAAGAACAAGACAAAACAGAGGTCATCGAAGTCGAACCAAAATAAAAAAATTACAGAACAGATTAGAGATTGAGGAGAACAAGAGAAGAAGAGGAAAGAAGAAGAGAAGACAATATCTCACAACCACACCACGATCGCTGATCCTCTTTCAGTCGAAGAATGCCAATGGGGTTAGGGTTTTAATCTGAGAT
Organism: Camellia granthamiana; assembly: GCA_036172215.1. NCBI lineage: Eukaryota > Viridiplantae > Streptophyta > Magnoliopsida > Ericales > Theaceae > Camellia > Camellia granthamiana. Next base: position 103,794,513 of record CM069905.1, on the reverse strand, counting down.
TCTGAGAAAAGGGCTCGCTGAGATCGTCGATGGCCGATCGCTTTTCAGTGTAGATCGTCGCTCGATCGTCGTCGCCGTTGGTATATGGGTAGGGTTTTGGGGGTAGAGAGAGAGAGAGAGAGAGAGAGAGAGTGACTATTGATATTGATAGGGCTCAGGTTACTGAGTCTAAGATCAGAAAAAGCGGGCCAAAAAAAAAAAAAAAAAACCCCGGCGGGTCAGGTTCAATGGATACATTGGCGGATAAACCGCAGCCCGACCCAAACCCGCAAAAGACAGAATCTGGGCCCGCATCCACCCGTCACGTGTCACACATCCACCCAAATGAGGTTGGGTCGGTACATCCACTGATCAGTCCTGATTCAAATACTTTGGTTCCTCTCATTTTTTCTATTCGTTTTGTCTTCCATTTTTTTTAATTGACTGGTGGGAAAAGATTAACACGGAGAGACCAATGGATTATTGGGGTGACTAGAAAGAATAGGATAGCATTTGTTATCATTATTTTTTCGTTTGCAATATTTGATCATATGTGTAGATGAGATTTTCAAGTCCTATTAATCCTTCATAGATGGAAGGTGACAATATAGATAAAAACTTCGATTATTTTGGTCTAAAAAAAAAAGAGTGAAACAATATAATTGGTTCAGATATAGGGTGATATATGATAATTAAGCATATTATTCATGATTATGGCCTCCTCAATTATTTCAGATAGAGAATATGAGGAGTTTCTCTTCTGGTAGTGCTTTGATGCCAAGGAGCTGTGAACACCAGTGAAAATATAAGTGGTGATCCGGTTTAACTAAAGAGAATCAATGGACTTCTCAGCCATTGATTGCTGTGAATAATGAACACTTAATTAAATTTATTTATTTATTTGGGGTTACTCATCAATTGCTGTGAACAATGTAAATTTTCTTTCTGCAAATTGTACTTAATATAGAGCTTCTTTCATTGCATCATCATGCAGCGGCACTAGGGAAAGAGTCAGAGTCCACGGAAACTTTAACCGAGGAAGTCTTGAAAACCATACATGTGATATTCACCAACTTTCCTAAGCTCCACGTTTCTGAAGCAGCTACTCTATGCATTCCCCATTTGGTAGCAGCACTCAAGTCCGGGAGTGAAGCTGCTCAGGATTCTGTATTGGACACGTTATGCTTGCTGAAAAATTCATGGTCAAACATGCCTATAGATATCTCAAAATCGCAAGCCACGATTGCGGCTGAAGCCATTCCTGTTCTTCAAATGCTGATGAAAACATGTCCTCCAAGTTTCCAGGAGAGAGCGGACAGCCTGTTACATTGCTTGCCAGGTTGTTTGACGGTTACCATTGAACGTGGAAACAACTTTAAGCAAGTCATGGGAGGGACAAATGCTTTCTGTCAATTGACAATTGGCAATGGTCCTCCACGGCAAACCAAGGTGAATTGTTCAAATAAGAGTAGAAAAACAATTGATTTCCTAGCATAATTTGGCTAAAGTTTTTTTTTTTTTTTTTTTTTTTTTTTTTTTTTTTTTTTTTTTTTTTTGTGTGTTTTACCGCTTTATTGTGTGAGGTTTGAGCATTCATTATTTACTTACCTTGATGTTTTTGGATAGTTCTGCATCATTTTGCTTGGTGTCTGATATAATGGTGGTTCCACATGGATGTCCATGCAGAGCCATGCTTTAGTGGAAAATTATTTAGAGGTCCTGGGTTATGTATTATGTATTTCTATATCAAAGCTTTTTCTACTAAGAACAATCTAGGAATATGAGGCTGTTCCATATTTTTAATTTTGTTGAGGTAGTCATAAATTATGTGATATGATAAGCAGTGAATATAGTTCAGATGTTATCATATCATCGACAGCTAGATTTCATCATAAAATGGTTCTTTACTTTGTTAGGTAGTGAGCAACAGTACCTCTCCAGAATGGAATGAAGGATTTACGTGGGCGTTTGAGGTACCACCAAAGGGACAAAAACTACACATACTGTGCAAAAGCAAAACTACTTTTGGAAAGGTAATTAGATTTAGTTGTGATGCGTCTACTTTCAAGCCTCTCATCAACCGGTTGTTAAAGATGATCATTATCGTCATTTTATTGAAGTTGAAAAAACTTGATTAAATCCTTGTCTTTTTTTTCCACCCCTTGAAATGATGTGGCATGTTGTAACTGGCAACTCTGTTCTAAATGGTTTTCAATGTTGTAATTGTGGGTGATTGTTTTTTTTTTCCAGACTAGTCTTGGTAGAGTGACGATCCAAATTGACAAAGTGGTAAGTGAAGGAGTATACAGTGGACTCTTCAGCCTTAACCAAGACAGCAATAAGGATGCAAAAGATGGGACTTCTCGAACACTTGAAATTGAGATTACGTGGTCCAACAGCATATCTAATGAAGGTGATGAATTATGAGCCACTTTGTAGGTAGGTGCAGTGAAGTCAACCATGGCAAGATATGCAACAGCCAAGCAAAGGAACATCAATGATTGTTGCATCCCAAATCAAGTTTGGGAGGTTGATTTGCTCATGAGTATCGATATCTTCTGAAGATCCAGTTTTGCAGATTTGTAATTTTATGCTGCCATTGTAAAATGTGAAAGGTTGGGTCATTTCTAGAAGTTTGTTGTACAGATCAGTCTGTAGGTGCTAGTTATTTAAACATGTTAGAGAGTATTTTTTATTAGGATGGAGCAGAGCTTTTTTGCACATAGTGCTCCGCCACTCTTTAACAGAGGTAAATGGACTATACTTTGTGCTTTTTGTTTTTCAAAATAATGTATCTACATGTTCAAAAAAGTTACCATCCACGAATTGTCTGCTTTAGAAATTTCTTGGTCTGTAATTGCACTATGATTATTGTTTGAGGGCCCGAAATCGTTTGGCTCGAAATTAGCTCGAAATTCAAAACGACGTCGTTTTGGGTTCTCTTACCGGTAACATGTAATAAAATTCTCTTACCGGTAAGATATATTAAAATTTTCTTACCGGTAAGATAATCCAAAACGACGTCGTTTTGGATTCGGGACAAATTTGAGCCTGAAAATTTCGAACCTTGTAGCAATTTTGTTGCACTATTATCCATCATAGCTGATGATTGATGGTGCCATGATCCTAGCAGTAATGTCACCTAAAATAGATTACAGACATAGATTTGATTAGAGATTCAGAAAGGAAAAAGAAAAAAGTGAGCGAAATATAATTATATTTTATTTTTATTTCACCTACTTTTTACTTTGCCCTTCTCAAATTTTTATTTAAATTCATAATCTAAATACAACCTTACAGAATTGTATAGTTTTCCCAACTTTTGCTACTATTTTTATTTTTTTTAACATGCAATGAGATAGGGAAAGAATGGGGCTGGGGTTGGAATCACATTCTTCTTCAATACTTCTTTTCTTTTTGTTTTTTTCTTTTGGTATTTTTATTTCAAAAATGTAGATCTCAAAAGTTCTATTAAAATTTTTACCAAATGTCTCAAATAAGTGTAGGACCCACATGGTGAGTCTCACACCCATGTAAAACATTTGGTAAAATTTTTGGAGTCTCTAGCATTACTCTTTTTATTTTCTTCTCTTTCTCATTTTCTTTTTTCTTCTTTTTTTTTTCATAAATAAAGGTTTCTCTGTCAAATACTCAATTATATCACAAGTTAATACAATATAGATTTAAGTTAAGTGATTATCAAAAACTCCAAGCTACAATGTCTTCAAATATATATATATATATCTAGAGAGAGAGAGAGAGAGAGGTGCAACATACAGGTCAAGCAGGGCCGATAGAGACCATACAGTAATATGGCTGGGTAAAGTGTACAAGTTGATACCTCTAGGGTAAAAGGAAAAGGCCAAAACTTAACAGCCTCAAGTCTTCAGGTACATAGCTTAGACCTTCTTCACACTTCAACAGCTTCAGATAGGAGATAGAAAGCATCATGAAACTATTTACTTAAGCAACACGATGATAAACAAATCATACGCATACAGAATGCAACATGCGCCCATCTAATAACTTTGACTACTTTGCAGCTGCAACCAGTGCAGATCGAACTCGTGTAAAGGTAGCAATAAGTGACCCAAGCTGCAATTTATCATTGCATCCAAAACTCAACCTGTACCTGCAAAACCAAAAAAATCATACAATTCAATGCAATTAAAACATCAGCATATGCTCAATCTAAAGCCATCCTCATTATGTGCGCACCTCTCAACATAATCGTAAGAAGAATCTGAAGTGGCTGTTCTCTATTTCTTACAGTTTGTGCTAGTTTATTCCAATGGTTAAGATAACCACAGCCATGTGTCAAGCTTATGGTGATCTATTTGCCGTGTGGATCATCATGTAACATGCTATGTTAAAGCCTTATACTGACTGTTCTATGTTAAAATGTTAAAGAGAAGAGGTGACCAATGTACAACATCCATATTTCTATCCATGGCCATTTAAGGTTTAAGAGAATGTATTGTTTGGGAGGATTCCTAATACATCTCATTCTTCCTGAAAAACTTCCATTCCATGCACCCAAACCAACTTGAATTATACGAGTCCAGAGTGAAGTACAACATACAGGTGGAAGAAAGAGTTATGGGAAGTATCAAGAGCCTCAGGACAACACGACTTTTTCAACCATTCTTTGATCATGTGGTCGTGCAAAATGTTCTAAATAAATGCATCTGTCACCAAACCTATTTTTAGGCATCTATTTGCAATTGAAAGTGAAATTATTGTTAGACCTCAGTCTAGTGGTACATTCTAGGACAAATAACAAGGCATACAGAAATATAGAAAAACATGGATATAATGTACATACTCAATATCAGCCAAGTCATTAATTAGCTGCACGCGGACATCTGGTGGCATCTTGATCTTAAAGACAAACCTGTTCACATGATGCTTCAAAGATGAGATCAAGCAAATAACATGCCTAGTTAACACCAAGAATACAAGCACTTACATGGTTACTTCTCTTACAATATCCACCAAAGCTAATCCTTTCCTTGCCTTCATTTCAGATATTCCTACATATAGTTAAGTAGCCAAAGGAGGACACGAGAGAGAGAGAATACAGTAACAAAATTTCCTGTATACTTGCACTGTGCTACTATAACAATTGCATTACTAAACCACACTTGTTGGATACGTCTAAAACTAACTGCAAATTGTTCATTCAGAAGCCAGTGTGATATTTGCTCAATGTCTTTGGGCAATGGATTTCCAGTGCACAAGTATACAGCTTCTTCTGTAATCTGCTGAGCAGCCATATGTGTTGACTGCATACATCAAAGAGAAGTAATCAAGCATGTGACTCTAAAACCACAGATTATCAATTCATGCAGAGAAATCAAATTAAAACAAGAAATCCAACAAATGCCCAGGAATTTTTTATTAGAATGTTCTTACACAACTGCTACGTTATATTGACTCAGGTACTAGTTTCAGGTGTGGGTACACGTCCATGTGTCTGATTCATCTAATTCCATGTCCAAGGATACGGTGACACAGCAAAATAATTATCTTCCGTAACATACTTTTGGTTTTTTTTTTTTTTATTAGGGTGAGCCGTGTTCACAAGGTGCCATATAAAGTTTCATGCATAATATGAGAATTTTATGCATATTTTTATGGTAAACTCAAACTAATATGCTTGCTAGGTGAACGTCCAATAACATATGTATGTCCAACACATATCTCATACACCCAAGTGCCAAGTGTCCAACACTGGTGCGCATGCATTTAGAAGAGCCAACGATGAATCCCTCCAAATATGTCCTATATGATGAATCCCTTCATTATAACAATGTTCTCCATTCTTCATAACACAACTTATGCATTCCTAAATATGTTTTGAAAAATTTATAATACATTATATGTAATATAATGTTATATACTCCCTCCGTCCCAAATTAATAGTCCCCTTTAAAAATTCAAACTTTTTAAGGAGACAAAATCATTACACTTTGAATTCAAACTTTAACGGAGAAAATTCCAAAAATACCCTTCTATTCGCATTTTTAAATATATTTATAGTTACTTTACAAGGGATAATTTTGGAAACTTCTAAATTTAAAGTTGACTTTTCAAAGTGAACATACATTTTGGGAAAACAAAAAATGGAATAATAGACCAATAAAATGGAATGGAGGGAGTAGTTGTTTTGCATCATTTAGAATGTAATTGCTATGTAAATGATATCTTGATGTTTAATTTATGAAATATATAGCTTTTTAACGTAAAATAAGTGTTGTGTTACATTTTTTTATTATATTTGAATAAATTATTCATATAGATGAGATATAATAAATTTATAAAAAAATATAAAATTATAAAGTGTCCTAAGCGTGTCGTGCCTTGCATTTTTCGAAGATCGAAGTATCGGTGTCAGGTCCATATCGTGTTGTCTGTCCATGTCTATGTCACTTAGAACATAGACCTACTTGCACCATGTTTTTTCAATTATTTTCATTTTTTCTCACCGATTTGCATATTTCCATTTTTATACAGTGATGTTAGAATATCTAGGGGCAGGAGCTACCTAGATTAGATGTTTTAAAAAAATAAATAAACAAATAACTTTGATAAAATCCACTGTTTGATTTCATGCTTCTATAATAAGTAGCAACTCAAGGTTCTTTGAGATGTTAGACTAAACAACAAAACGAGGCCTTATTTTAATAGGCCTTCCAAAAAAAAAAGGGCCTTCATCAATAATAATTTTTTTTAAAATTTCTTGGGGACCTTAGGCGATAGACTAAGTGACCTAATGGTTGAGCCACCTCTTGCCAATTCAGGTCAATCAAAGATCAATAGCTACCTCATCCATATAATCACATTTCATGTATAATGTAACTCTAATTTGGAGAGATATATGGACGAACTATAACTCGACTCTAATTGACCAGAAATTTGGTGGGTGTGAGGATCATTGAGAAAACATGAAATCCAACAGTGGGTTTTGTGGAATGTGCAACCCATAAAATATTATGGGAGGGTGTAAGAATATAAATCTTCATACCAGGTGAAAATTAGTTGAACACAGAATATCAAAGGTGTGATCATAACATCATACTAGTACTTTCAGTTTTACCAGGTTGTTATTGACATGATGTTTATTTAGTAGCATTGTGAGGAACCCACTTGCAATTTCCCATATGCTTATGAATCTGAAAGATAATAATACACACACATGCACTGACACACAAAAGCAAGGAGTAAAAGATTTAGAACCTGCAAAATATTCAAAGCCTTTCTCATGTCACCATTGCTAAGCCGAACAAGTGCTGCTAAGCCACTCTCAGGTACATCAATCCTAGCTAGGTGAAATCATGTAATATCAATCCATAGCTCAAGAAGCAGAAGTACAACCAAATCAAAATAACTGCAGCATCACATATGTTTGATTTTTCAGGGTAATAATGTAAAACAGTAACAGGGCAGCTATGAAACATGGATACAGATACAAGATAAAAGCAGCTATGAAACATGGATGACACATATACAGGATAACTGTACAATATGATAGAGATATGTTGATATGAAAATATCTAAAAAAGTAAGATACTGATACATTGAAAATATGAGAATACATATGCATATTATGTATATACGTATGCATATAAATAAAAAGTAATTTTGTTAGAACATATTTGTCACAAATTATTTGTCCTTTCATCTACTCGATATTCTCAATTTCATATTTAATAATATATTCACTATGCTAGTTCTTTTGGCTGAGGACCTGGGTGGTTACTGTGATTTCAGAAAAATAGTGAAATATTGATTAATGTTTTCCTTGAAGGAAAAATTGTAAATAATAGCCAGAAACCCAGCCCTGGTGCAGGACCTACAATATGAAGGAAGGATGAGGCACATGAGAAGAAATAGAATAAGAAATGAGGAGGGAAATAATAATGAGATATTACGATGGAACTTATCACAGGCAAGGTGAAAGAAAATTGGCTAAGACGCCTTCATCTAATCCTTCTATGTTAAATATACTAAGGCAGTGAGCACAACTGCAAAAGAGACATCTGTTTCAAATCACGTGATGCCTTACAGACAAGCAATGGCCCAATATATAACAGAAATAATATCCCAAAGCTTTTCATCTTACAACAGCATTTGTCAGTCATGCCACAACAGCTGAGAGTCATTAAAAACAAATTTAGACAACAAAAAAATATACTCCCTCCATCCCATTTTATTGGTCCATTATTCCACTTTTTGTTGTCCCAAAATGTATGTCCACTTTGAAAAGTCAAAACATTAAATTTAAAAGTTTCCAAAATTATCCCTTTAAAGTAATTACAAATATATTTAAAAATGAGAATAGAAGGCTATTTTTGGAATTTTATCCTTTAAAATTTGAATTCAAAGTGTAATGATTATGTCTCCTTAAAAAGTTTGAATTTTCAAAAAGGACTATTAATTTGAGACAGAGGGAGTATATGTATCCCAGCCCCAAAAGGGGAAAACAAGACAAAATGGAAATAAGGAAAACACACTAGTGCTACCAAAAACACTAAAATCAAAAACATAATCCTTACAGGGAATTCCCAGCAAAGCATTCCCAACAGAAAAGATAAAAAGGGGAAAAAAGCAAAAATAAATAAACTTAACCGAAAAATTTGTATGGAACTCACTCTTCAGCCTGAATAACATGTTTGAGTCTTTCGGAAACATGAATGGCATCAAGAGGAGCAAACCGAAATCGAGTACATCTTGACTGTAGAGCTGGAATAATCTTGTTGACATGGTTACATATAAGAGAAAACCTAGTGTTTTTTGTGTACTTCTCAATCACTGCAATTTGAACATGGAAAACGAAGTGTGTGAGAAAAATTAACAAACAAAAAAATCATATTAAGAAGCAGAATAATGTAATAGTTCTTACCTCGACGCAGAGCAAATTGTGCATCCTTTGTCATGGCATCTGCCTCATCCAATAAGACCAACTTCACGGCTGATTTTGCACTGCAAAAAGAACACATTGCTTATGTAATTTATGCACCTGAGTGAAATCTATTAATTTATCCCACTTGTCCAGCAATTTATTGAGTCAACTTAAATTACCTCAATCCATGCATAGTAAGAGTACTATAAGCATTACTCTACAATGTCAGGGTTAAAGCACAATCGGGATATAATGATTGCAATATAAAAAATGACGGTAGGGCCATTTAGGGCCTCACATATTGAGTCTTGATTTATATTTTCTTTATATTAGTCCATTTTTGCATAGGTTAAATTAAATTCATGTTTTTTAATAACTAACCAATGCTTGTGACAATTCTACCATTATTTGCATCAAACTGATTGTCTGAAATAAAAGAGGGAAACAAGGCATGAATAGAAGAATACATAAAGACTTTTTTTTATATACAAGTAAAGAAATATGTAATCACATAAAAGGCTTAAAATCACCAAAATAAATAACCAAAAATAAAAATATATGCATTTAAACAGACTATTGAAAAATCAACTCTTAGAGGATATGGTTGGCACATAGAGTTGCGAGATAAATAACTAGGCATGCATGCCTTTCCTAGAGAGTAGACTCAATAGAAACAATATAACTATTTGAGAGACGAGAGGGAAAAAATGAATTGGAGACAAGAAAGACATAATACATAAACCCTAATCAATTTGAGAGACTAGAGAAGAGTGAATTGGAAACATCATCCATTTAATAGAAGAAAGAAGAGTTGTAACTGAAATTTGTTTTTGGGAAGTCTTGAGTTCAAGTCAGTCTGTTTGCATTTTGTTTCTCTACAGCTGTGTTTGGTTCATGGATTTTGGGAGGAATTTTGAAGATAAAAGGGAAAATGTAGGTGAAATATGAATGAAATATAACTATACGTTTTACATTATAGGATTAGGACAACCAATTTGCGACGATTTCACATACAAAAACCTACTTGTCATCACACTAATAACACCAAAAAACATTGTTCAAACAGCTAACACAACACAGAATAAGGGATTACCCAAATGAGAAGCTCTGAGTGCTAGCAAAATCCTGAATCCGTTGCCTGACAACATCGATTCCACGATCATCCGAGGCATTCAGCTCCAAAACCATGTTGTGCATCTGCGATCCATGGAGCTTGCGAGCGACAGCGAGAATGGTCGATGTCTTGCCAGTACCAGGTGGGCCGTAGAGAAGCAAATGCGGCAATTTGTTCTCGCTAGTAAGCCTATCAACTGTTCGAAGAAAGTCACAAATGAAATCAAAATACACAAATATATATATATATAAACCCTAGGAAGTGAGAGGAGGAGAAGGAGGGAGGAGATGGATACTGGTATCGACGATGTCGCGGTGGGCGGCGACATCGGAGAGGGATTGAGGGCGGTACTTTTCTACCCAGGGAGTGGCTTTGGTGTTTTTGAGAGAGTGGTTTTTGTCTCCAGTGTCATCGTCGATGTCCATGAGGGAGATTACCTCCGCCATTGCTGACTTGGTGAGTTACTATTTTCTCTCTCTCTAAACAGACTGTAACTGAGCGTTGCGCGCGCAGACTATGGCAAGTGATGGCGCCACGTTTTTAAGAAAGGATCCGACTTCTCTGAGACCGGGAGAAGTCGGTTTCGGTCAAATTCGGCCCGTTACTTTTATGGGTTACACTTTTGATTCCTGCTTAGGGATGATTTTTTAATTTTTTATATAAAAAAAAATATGTAAAAAAATAAACAGAAAATATGATATAGCAAATAAGTATATTATTTGGTTGGTTGCCATCTAGTATGTATATCTAGGGATAAGTACGGTCCGGATTGATTCAATTTTGGATAAAGCTATAACCAATTTGTTGTGTACTGTTCTATAAAAATCAGAACCAAATCAATCCATTTAAATTATTGAACTAATCCGAACCAAACCATTTAAATACGGTTCGGTTCAATTTAGAACTACATAATATGTTCATAAGAAACATCATATAACATTCACAAAACAAACATTGTTCAACATTAATCTACTTATGATTTTTCGAAATATAAATATATCATTCTACCATTAACTTAAACAAATATAATATCTGGTAAATGAATATATTGTTCAACATGTAACAAGTATAAAACTCTCATCAAATAAATATTGACGTGGCAAAAACAATTATAGAATTAAAATTATGCTAAATAATTAAAAAAAAATCAGTTCTAGCAGCTCTAGGATGCCTTTCGAGGTTATCGAGCGCACCTAACAGTTCAGACTCTTGATCTCCTGATATAATCTCACAAGTGCAATGTAAAAACATAAATGAGAGTTCAGATCCTACAATTTGTACAGAAAATCCATTTTATTGCAAAAACCTTTGCCAAAAAATAAACTACATTACCAGATCTCGGAGTCATCACCTAATCTTTTGGAAAAACTAAGAAACCTGCGACTCGTGCCAAGGCCATTGTCCGTCATAACTAAAGTGTCTTGACTAGGGAACTTAGGTATAAAAGGCGAATATCATGAATTGAGTAGCCCCACTCACCCGGTCGAAAGATCAGCCTCTATTAAGTCATAATGTGAGTTTTATAATCTCCATATGTTCATATTTCGATTTTAATAATGCTATCATTATTATCTGAGACAAATGAGTATAGATTATGTCACTTGTCTTGGTTTTACTATGATTTCATGTACTTTAGAAAATCTTTTTGGACAATTCCCAAAAACAAGGAGTTCAAAAACATAAGAATCAACCGCATTCCAATACAAGAAATACAACCTCCATCCACTAGTATTCATACAAATATTCTACCTAAGCATATAGCCACATGGTATAATGCCAGGTATAGTAAGTAACATGCACATTCATGATGCAAAAGCTAAAAAATGCTCACCTAGTACTCCTCGGTAGAAAGCCAAAGAATATGTCAAAGATATATGCATGATCTTATATACAAATAGCTAATGCAATACATTCATCAAATGCACCTAGGGATCCGGTTACTAACACATGACATGTGTATCATCTCAAGGCATGAGAGAGCGCATATAATCATCTTGGAAATGATAAATCTCACAAATGCAAATGAGTCGAACCCAGATGCATGAAAAATGGATGCAAGTCATGAATATGATAAATAAAACATAATGCTTTACAACATATATCCAAAGCATAGAAATGAAAGGGATAGAAAGACGTGGGGTTGGAAATTATTACAACAAATGAATGAATAGACGTGGGATTGAAGGTTATTACAACAAAGAATCGAATAAAAGACGTGGAGTCGGAGGTTATTAAAACAAGGAATTGATTCAACCAAATTACGTTGAATCTAACAAATCATACTAAAATGAAAAACAAACTACAAACAATAACCATAAAATGCCTAGGAGAGCACTTCCCCAGAAACTACCCTATTATGCTCTGCTTTGTTTGGGAACAAGGTTCACTAGGTTGTACACAAAATCATCTGACCCAATGGAAAAAAAACTTGGTTATGCCTAACCTTCAATATGAACACTGTTTTGTGCAACAACACCAAAATAGAACCAAAACACACCTTCTAGGAGGTACTCGTCCTTTCTACCTCTTTCTTTCATAGGTAGACCCAAGAAAGAGGTAGAGAAGCCTTAACTCACAAATTAACAACACAAAACTATATACAACAAATATTTACAACAATTAATCGAATGAAAATAGTTAGATGTTAGAAGAAATTCAAGCCCAAAAAATTAATGCGAACCTACAATCATCTCTTTGTGAACAAGGGCAGATTAATACCCAAATTCATACTATTAATTTGAGAGAGTAAATTAATGCACATTATTTCTTGGTGGAAGCTTTGCCTTTAAAGTAAGAGATTCATCAAAGACTATTGAAGACTCCTCTCATATTCATGGAACAAGGATGTTTCCATCCTTTTCCATGTTCACAAAAGATCAAGGAAAGAGTTCTCAACATCTTTGACCTAAATTATCTCACTTTGCTTCCAAGGAAAACAACAAACAAAACACAAACGAACAACCTTCTCAACATCACATCTCAAGGATCATCCAAATAACTATATGCAATAACCATATGCACTCATCAAAATTGAGTATGGATTGAAGCACATGAAACAACATGCTTAAATGATTAGATATGTGATGAGAAAGTGTCAAAAACTATTAAAGAAACTACTCTATATAATCAAACTTGTGGATAGGTGGCTACTTTCTAATTCCCAATCACATCCACAAGGTTCTATTTTACATATATTAATCAAAGCCTTACAAAACAAGAATAAGAATGCAAAAGCACAACTAAATAGGAAAAGCAATTAACTCAATAGATGGATGTCTATCTCCTATTTCCAACCACATCCACGAGGACCTATGATGAAATTACAGTAGAGAGCAACAATATTCGAAGCTTAAGAGAGAGAAAGAGCTGAAGAAAATAAGAAATGTTCAAAAGTTTCACCTTCTAAAAGAGGATAAGCTTCTTGATTGTCAAACTCCTTCTTTGCACCCTCAAGATCTTTTAGATATGGCTTAGAGTTCTTGAAATCCTCAGCAAGAAGCTTAGAATTGAGCTTCAATGGAGTTTGGGTAGTCGGTGTGTGAAAAATAGAGGTTAGAGGAGAGGTAGAGTGATAAGCTCTCAAAACAAGTCCCTTAGCCTTTGAAAATTTGGTAACCCCCAAGACTAAAGTTGGGTCGTGCTTTTATAGACTTTAGGGGCCAAAATATCTAAGATATTTGTGAAAAAGTCACAAAAAAAGTCAAAATTAGTAAAAATGCTCTGTACTAAGACATTTCAGCTGGTCGTACCCTCATTCATCCGACCGACTACATTTTTCATTCGGTCATGAATTATTATATGGCTAGACGAAAAACATACCGTTAGATCAATAAGGTAAAGCTAGCATGACTTGAAAGGATAACCAAGGATTTTAGAGGATTTCACCATTTTCATTCATTTCCCCTATATCCTTCACTCGGTCCACTGAAAAAGACAACTTTTGAAGTTTGAGAAGGTGAACCTCGGGATATTGTAGAAATGTTTGAAACTAGGCAACCAAATGTTTTAGCCAAAATGGGTGTAAGGTTGGATTTAAAGCCTGAGTTTGGACTTCTTGCTAAAGAATTTGTAAGATTAGCACATCTCAACTTTCATCATCAGGTCTTCAGAAAAGAACGCCCAAGTCTTAAGGCTGGTCAAAATAAGCTGTTTACAGCGGCATAGCGAAGAGAAGAAAAAACTGAAACGATATGAATTTCAGTTTAGTTTTATATATAAGAGGGTAGGATCGTATGCATTAGGGTGTGTGGTAGGTATATGACTTAAGTTATACACGGTTTGGTTCGATTCCGATTCAGAACCATAGACTTAAATCCATAACCAATATACGGAGACCAGTTCCCCAATTTTCCAAATCAAAATCAAACCATGGATTAAAAAAACCAAACTAAACTTATCAGATTGGATTGAACCGGTTCAATTTGCTGATTTTTTGGGATTCCTTACTTAGTCGTATGTATATCATATTTTATTGCTTAGACAATTGTAGTTTAAGAAAGTAAGGGTTGTTTGAGAATTGCTTATTTGTTTTTGTTTTTGTTTTTGTTTTTGTTTAATACTTGTTTTGTTACTTTTTTTAAGTGGTGTTTGATAAATGCTTATATAGTTTTTTTTAAGGTTTTGAGAAATAATAAAAAAAATATTGTTTTTTACTCTTAAGGCCATAAGACATAAATTTGGGTGGTGCTAGACCCACCAACTTTATGTAAGCCCAACTTTGCCCGAAATGATGTGGATCGGTTGAGGTGGCATTAATGTAGAAATTAATTAATTAATTATTTTTTTTATGCTTGAGATATTAAGTTTAGTTGTTGCTGATAATATATAATTTCTTGAGTTATTTTATCAATTCTTTTTCTAGTAAACTCTATATCTTTAGCAATACCAGTATTTAGTAGATTTTGTAGAAAATTACAACATTGTTGACAATTTACTATTAGTACTAGTAATTAATTACGATCTAAAAATAGATCTTAAATATAAAAATGCTGATAAATACTCATGAAAACTAGTTACTTATATTTTTAAAATATTTTGATTTTAGGCCTACTATGCTTCTAAAATAATAACACTATCTAAAGATTTTGACCGTTACCTGAACGTAGTTGACGAAGGGCTCTGACGTTGGCAAGCTTCTAGTTTATAGATGTGGCTAACCTCAACCTTTCCTACCTTAAATTAGGCTCAGCACAAATCTGCTTCATTTTCTACCTTAGATTATAACTTTAGAAGCTGTTTCTTTGGTTATAGAGGAGACTTAAGATCAATGACCTCTCATATAAAAGTAATACATAAATGTAACACACTCTTTTTTGAAAAGAATTTTTTTTATTATTTATTGAATAGAAAATTTACAAGGAAAGGGGTGCATGTAGACTGTTAGATTTTCAGAGTATTGTTTGCTCTAAGAAGGCCTGAGACCCAAACTTCTTTCTTAGTTTCAAGTATACTCTAAGTAACTCGTGTCTCCTTTTGCTCTCCCATAAGGGTTTAATATAGGCATTTCTAGATTTCAAGTCTAGATTTCAACCTAATCTATAAACATAAAGTATTTTACATATTATATTTTATTATTGATAAAAGACAAACAGAAGACAAGCAGGTGGTTATGGTCAGGTGATCACATGTTATTTATGAAAAAGAGACAAGCTAATGAAGTGGTCACATGGGTGTGCACCCTACTCAACCCTTGGTTTTGCAAATCTGCCCATAGTTTTGTCAATCCATTGCATTCTCTAGATTCCATACCCCCTCATCACCCATGACATCACTAAAATCATAATTCTCATCTTATTCTTCAAACATTGCATCCCAACCTTCTAGATCTTGCTCCATCAGATACTTTTCCAAAAAGTTACATCCTCTTTCAGATAAATATGTTCCAGAATCAACTTGTTCCAAGTAATCATATATAGATTCATAAGGCAATCCTAGAACAATTATTTTTTCCTCCAATGATGGTGTTATTACAAAGGTGGTTCTTTCATAATGAACTAATTTAAACCCAACCCTTGCTAATTCTGTAGCTTTATGGGATATTATTAAAAATCCTCTTGCCCTTGCTTCTATTGGATCAATTATAAAAGGTTTTTCCCAATCTTTGAACTAATCACATTTATAAGGGATCATGCCATTCTTATCTTTTATCTTTATCAAATAATAAGCCACATTTAGATGTCCATCATTTACCTTTGTTCGTGCAGCAGAAAATGTAATGGGTGTCATGCTTGGATATTCTTTGTAGACTTCATATATTCTTTTGCACATGAACTATTGAAATTTAGTGAACTGAGAAAACATGGTGCTCTGAGGGTGAGGTGGAATGTTGAATGTATTGACTATTCCCAACTTCCACATTTGAACTAGAGAATCTTTTGGGCTGATGATCTTGTCAGGATTAAGTGAAATTTTTAATATTCGGTAACTGTACACAGCTGTCATTCTGTTGAAGTAACACCACTAAGTTCCCAGATTAGTGACACTTTCTAAGTACCATTTCAGAAATAGCTTAACGAAAGTACATTCTCTTATTTTATTTTGGATATCATAGGGGAGCTGAAGAAATAACTCCAATATTTCTAATCTTAAAAAAGGTTTGACAACTAAATGGGTAGTCCTAATGAGCTCGTTCATGAAATGGCTTTTTTGTACTGCTTGTAATTTTCTGATAATATCACAAAGTCTAGCATTTCTTGAGTCTCTGCCAGGAGTGTTTCCTTTTCTGGTGGTGTGAATCTTATGGATGTGGAGGTCATCTGTAAGTTCTTGAGTTAGACTATCTGCTAAATTATTTTTACTACTATTAATATGTTCTATATCAAAGGTAAACTGTTTTAACCAGAGTTGCCATTGTAAAAGCTTTTCTTGCACCTGCGTGTTAGATAAATTCTTATTTATGAAGCCTAGCAGGTCTTTGCAATAAGTTCTTATTTAAAACAATTTTGGAGCTAAAAATATTAAAAACTATTCTATTCTGTTTATTATGGCTAATAATTCTCTTTCCATAGTGGGATAATTACATTCAGCTTTATTAAAACTTCACAACAATACCTACATACTAACTATTTTCTTTTATTTTTAATATTGTACTCCAGTGATTGTTACTTGCATTTGTTTCTAGTATTGGCTCATCATTTTCATTAAGAAGAGTTAGAATAGGCAAATTTTTACACTTTTCTTTTAAGAATTTTACTAATGCGAAGTCGGCCGAGTTGTTCAACTCTTATAATTTTTTAATTTCTTTATTGTAATGGTTTTCTTATTTTAACCAAATCTTTTATAAAGTCTGAAGCATAAGTCAAATATTCTAAAAATCTTTCTAATTGTTTTCTATCCGTGATTTTATTTGAAAATTTATTAATTTTTTCGAGAACATGACTTTGCATTTTATTGACCATGCCTTGATTTCAAATCCCAAAAATTCTATTTCTTTTTGCTCATACACACATTTCTTTTCACCTAAGACTATTTCATGTTCCTCACATTTTTCTATTATTATTTTGACATTCATTTTATGTTGTTCTATAGATCTAGAGAAAATAAAAATATCATCTATATACAATACAAATATTATTTAGTTCCTTAAAGATGTTATCCATTATTTTTTTGAATATTTGAGGTGCATTATTTAATCCAAATGGCATTACAAACCATTCTAGTGTCCTTGTGGTGCATTAAAAGCTGTTAGTGGTATTTTTTTTTTATCCATTTTGATTTGTTAGTATCCACTGTTACAGTCAATTTTGGAGAATCATGAGGTATCATGTATTCTATTAAAAATGACTTACTTATTTGGAATAAAACAACCATCTCTTTTGGTATTATCATTTAATTTTTTTGTAATTTATTACCATTCTAACTTTTCCTCTTTTGATTTCAGCATGATTTCTAACCATAAAAGCTGGACTATTGTGTGGACTATTAATATCTCTAATTAGTCCTTTTCATTTGAGATCTTCCATCTCTTTTCTGAACTTCTCTATATCATATAAGTATATACCATTTGTTTTAGTTTAATTATTTTATTAAGGTCGACTAAGTCTAATTTAGCTATACTTTTATCTTTGTGCCAAAATTTTAAGGGATCGTCATTATATAAATTTTTACATCTTTCGTGTTGCTCTTTTTGAATTTCTTTCTGAATACTAATTTCTTTAATATTTAGTGTAGTTTCGCGCTTAGTTCGAGAGATTACTTTGTGATGTGTAACAACCATTTTTAGCTTTCAGATTTCAACTGATTTATTATTATTTGTAAAGATAACAGAGTGTACCGTTTGAGTACTACGGGATCTCCCAGACAGGGGGTCCGAGTGTGCCGGATGGTTTGAGCCCTCAGTTTGGTTCCACGAGTGCAATATGAAATAGAATGAGAGTCCAAATCTAGCAAATCTATAGAAAAATTCACTAATCATAAGATGCCAAAAATGGACTACATCATTAGATTTAGAGTAGCCACCTAGTCTTTTGGGGAAAACTAGGAAACTCGTGACTCGTACCCAAAGGCCATGATCTATCGTAACCAAAGTGGCTTAGCTCAGGAACTTAGGTATGAGGGGGAAAGGTCATGAATCAGCCTCTACTAATTCATGATATGGGAATTATTAACATAATATTATCATATAACCCAATTATTATTACTATATTTACGATGTGGAGCAAACAAATATAAAACAAATCACATATTTTGGAATATTCTAATATCTCGTTATTTTTTTAGAAACGAGGGTTAGAAAGCAAAAATCTCATAAAAAATCAAGACATCCGCCCCATGAAGAGATCAAAATCATTCCAACCTAGGCAATGAGACCTCCATACAATGAGTAATCAAAGAGATATAACAAATAAGCACATAGCCTCATGGTAGCATGCTAGACATAATAAGAAGCAATCACAAGCAGGATGCAAAGATGAAAAAGGCTCACTTAGTACTCCTCTGCACCATGCCAAGAGTGTAAAAGGTTAGAAAGCAGTGCATGATCCTAGATGATAAGTTAAATGATATGCAAAGGAAATGATAGAAATGCTCACCAAGTACTCTAGTCAAGCAAAAACTGAAAATAGAGAATGCATGATCCTAGATGCATAAAATCCACACACAATGAATCCTAAGGGCTTTGGGCACTATCAAGATGATATTGATATTAACAAAGCACAAAACACATAATTTTAATCTGAAAATAATGTCCGAGCCTGGGTGCATATTCTCATGCTAATCATGGGATTATGATGACAGTAAAAACAAGTCTAAGTTATTAGAAAGTAAAAGAATCGAGAGTAAAGGTAAGGAGAAGAGAGACTCATCCCAACACATGGAGCAATACAATGAATGGAAGCTAAGAAAATTATGAGATAGAAATAAAGAAAACTCCAATGAGAATAGGGAGGTCTTTTCCCTCTTGCAGATGAAAATGAGTATAAGCTACCCAAATCCATGAGAAACAGTGGTGTGAGGGGAGATCCAGCCAATTCTCACAGTGAAAGCCATATCCAGGCTTCTATATCATTAGAACTGGAAAGAATGGTAGAAAAGGGAAAACTCTAATGAGATGAGGGAAATTCTCATCCTCCTACTCATGAAAAAGATCGTAAACCACTCAAATTCATGTAAAATAGGTTCGGAAAGAGAGAAACTCCATCTTCTCATAGAGAATCATGTACAGGTTTTTAACCCATAAAATCAAAACGAAAGCAATTCAGGCTTGGCCAAAGCTGCTATATAGGCCTCTACTAACTACAGAGAGGAGGGGAAAGAGAGAAGTCAGTTATGCTAGCAGCAATTCCAACCAACAAATCTCCCAAAATAGGAAAAAAAAAGAAGAAGAGTAGAGATAAACTAAAAAATGGAATAGAAGTAAAGATTACCTCTAGAATAGCAAAAATAAGGCCCAAACTGATCACAAACTCTGACTAGGGCTGCAAATGAACCGAGTTGTTCATGAACAACTTGAGCTTGGCTCGTTTAAAACTCGTTTGAGCTCAACTCATTTACTAAATGAACGAACTTGAGCTTGATTTTTAGCTCGTTTATTAATCAAGCCGAGCTTGAGTAGCCCTAAGCTCGGCTCGATAAGGCTTGTGAACATAAAAATAAATAAATAAATAAATATTTATTTTTAATAATATATTAAATAAATTTTTAATAATCTATTTTATTTTTTATTTATGTTTGGTATTTGTGTAAATTTACATATTAAATTGATAAAAATTATTATTAATATATGTATTATTATATAGTTTACTCATAATTTTGTATTTTTTTTTATCTTAATAAGTTAATTAATTAAAATCTTTTTTTCAAGCTCGAGCTCGAGCTCGAACTCAGCTCGTTTATGTAATCGAGCGAGCTTGAGCCGCGCTCGAGTTCAACAAATATTTGACAAGCTGAGCTCGAGCTCGATTTTTGAAGCTCGGCTCGAGCTCGACTAATTCTTAATTAACGAGCTTAAACATTCAAAAGTTTGGCTAACTCAGCTCGTTTGCAGCCCTAACTCTAACCAAGCTCCCTCTCATCAATAGAGGTCTTTTAACTCCACGCTATCCAAGCAAAAGTAAGTAGAAAATAGTCCAAAACTCTCTCTCTCTCTGTATATTTTATTTAAATGTTAGAGGAAGTAATTAAGGATTAAGGAATTAAGTCTTAGAAAGTCTGAAAATTAGAACCCTTATCTCCTAAAAAGGGTGGGGATTTTATAGGCATTTGGGATTTGGAATATGCCTCTAGATCCCATGGATCTGTATGGCATATTCCAATATCCTTTGAACACCTCACAAGAAAATTGCTTGGTTAACACCAAAATAGCATACATTGGATAAGACTTGCCAGGCCAGTTTAGAGTAGTCTGGCATATTTCCTTAGAAATTTGCCCGGAGCTAGAAAAGACCCGGAGACACATCCATGGATCAAAATTGTTTGGTGCGTTGCTTGAGAAATGTTCGGTAGTGTAGAAAGAGGTCCAAGTACGCGTCCACGGGCGAAAAAAGTTCAGCGTATTGTGGAAAAGATATTTGGCCGAGCCAAGCTTATCCGAGTAGTTTTCTTAAAAAGTTTCCCATGTTTTCTTATTCATTTTGACTTTCTAAATTATCTCTTTTGGGAAATTGGATCAAAACATTTTTGAAAACATATTGCCTATATTTTCCAAAATGAATGAAAATGTATTGATTGCCTCAAAAATATTTTAAAGATAGGTTTGAGAGTCTAGAAAATGATTTGGCCAAAAATGAGTATTGGGGGGGTTTGATTTTCTTCCCTATTCTTTACTTGTTGCTTGGAACAACCTTTTGTATCTTCATCGGAAGCTTTGGGTAGAGCGCCCAAGTCTCAAGGTTAGTCAAAAATGAGGTGTCTACAAGTACAAGGGCTATATAATCGTTGAAAGTTATTTCCTATGATTACATCATGTGATAATTTATCCATGATCCTTTATACAAATAGCTAATGCAATACATACACAAAAATATACCTAGAGGTCCAGCTACTAACACATGACATGTGTATCATTTCAAGGCATGAGATAACGCATATAATCATTTAGAAATGATAAATCCCACAAATGCAAATGAACTGAACCCAAATGCATGGAAAATGGATGTGAGTCATGAATATGATAAATAAAATATGATGCTTTACGACATATATGGAAAGCATAAAAATGAAAAGGGATAGAAAGATGTGGGGTTGGGAGTTATTACAACAATGAATAAATAGAAGACGTGGGATTAGAAGTTATTACAGCAGTTGAATGAATTAAAGACGTGGGATTGGGAGTTTATTACTACAAATGAATTAATTAAGCCAAATTAAGCTGACTCTAACAAATCATAATAAAATGAAAAGCAAACTATAAACATCAGCCACAAATGCCTAGAAGAGCACTTCCCAGAAACTGCATTGTTCTGCTCTCTTCTGTCTAGGGACAAAATTCATCCTAGAAAAAGATCCGGTCGGGTATAACCTTTGAGACAAACTCTGTTTTGTGCAGTAAAACCAAATTAGAACCAAAATACATCTTTTAAGAGGTAATCATCCTTTCTACCCCTTCCACTTGCAAAAAACACTCAAGGAAGAGGTAAATATGCCTCAACCCTTAATTAACAACACAAAAGACTATACACAACAGATATTTACAACAATTTGCCACATGAAATAGAGATTGAGGTTGGAAGAAATTCAAGCCCAATAAATTAATGAGAACCTACAATCATTTCTTTATGAATAAGGGTGTAGACGTCCCCGAACGCCCCGGGAGGATGAGTCCCGTTCTGTTCGTTTGTGGGTTTACTACAGTTTGGACTTAAATTGTCACGGTTCTTAATCTGAACCAAAGAGTCCAAATCCGGCAAATTGTTTTGGAAAACTGATTTTTTGAAAGAAGTGCCAAACATGGACTGCTTTGCCAGATACAGAGTCGCCACCTAAATATTTTATTTTGGGGGGAATTTAGGAAACCCTGACTCGTTGCCTAAGGCCACGTATCCGTCATCACCAAAGTTGCCTCGGCTCGGGAACTTGGGTACGATTGGGGAAGGTCAGCTATGAGCACCCCCTCTCGCCCGATCCGAAGATCGGCCTCTACTAACCATGATATCTTGTTTTGAAAGCATTATGTGTTCTTATTCCGGTTATCAGCCTAGATTTACTACGTGATGCGCACAGCAAACAAGTATAGACTAAGTCGCCTAAATTGGAACAAAACATTTCATATTTGTTTGTTTGAAAAATGGTTTGATGGTGCTACCCGCAAGTAGGCTAAGACATGAATTTTGCCACCCTCAACTGGGCTTAGAAAATATGGTTGTGCCACTCTCAAATGGGCTTAAAACTCGCATTCAATGCATTGTTCCAATTTAAATAACCCAACCTTCACCCACAGGCATTCAAGCAGTTATATCACATAAGCAGCTAGCCTCATGGTAATCATGCTATTATAGCAACACTCACACGCATGCGGTATGCTAAAGCATAAAAGCTTACCTAATACTCTGACCCAAAACATAAACTAGTTAGTAATCATATGCATGATCCTAGTTCATGTTAAAAATGGCTAGTGCAACACAAGCGAAATGCAGCTAGAATAGGCTCGGCTATCCTAAAGATGGCGTGTGAAATGCTACAACTAACACGTATTCAATTTGGAATTGAAATACAGATGCAGTTAGAATGATGCGCCGAGCCTGGTACATGCAAAACGGATAAATGAATGCAAACATGCTATCATACTGTATGCTAATTTGAATATGCCCTAAACTAACCATCGAAAGCTAGTAAATAAAAGGGAAGAAAGACGTGGGGTTGGAAGACATGCACACACTCACGCACACTTATTACACAATTGTCCTCGCTCGGAGGGTCCGAATAAATATTACAGTCTGAATAAATAATACTAAATTAACTATTACAGAATTTCTAATTAATCAACAAATTGAATGCAAAAAGAAAATGGCCACAGCCCTGCCTCGGGATACGTGAATGATGCATGCTTGATCTACCTTGCCCGGAAACTCGCTGCCATAGCACTACTGCCTCTGTTTTCACTACCCTACTTCTCTGAAAATTTGCACAAGTCCCAAGGATGCTTTTCAAGACACTGGAGAACACCATCGGCTAGGAGGAATGGCCACCGACCATGGGAAATGGTCACTGGCCGCTGATGAAGTTATCGGCCATTGATGGATGGCCGGTCGGCACTAGAGATGGCCGGCCGGCCAAATCTTCCTGTTGAAACCCTTGAAGAGCAGCAAAGCTGGAGCTTTTGGACCAAGTTGGTGAACCTTCAACCCTTGCAAATCAGTCCCAAAGTGCTGGAATGGATGGTAGAGGTGTGGTGCTAAGGGTTGTAGTGTAAATGGTCCAAGAAAACTAGGGTTTGGAGGCTCAAGTGTAGAGATATAGAGAGAGAGAGAGTTGCAAACCTCTGGAATTTTCAGCATCAGCTATAAGGAAGAGGAGAGCTTCCTTTGTAGAGCCAAGGGAGCAAAGCTTCTCTTAGAAGCTTCAAAATAAGGGCAACGTGTATGGAGGATCCAGTCTGTGCCCTCCAGCTGGCACAGCTGGCATCCATTCAATTTGTAGAATACTCCGGAAGGTCGTCGGCTAGCAAACTTGGTCGGTCGGCCATCTATTTGGTCAGTCAGCAAGAAAAATCTGCTCTGCAGGTCCAACTTCAAACGGGCATAACTTCTTCATATGAACTCCTTTTCAAGTCATTCTTGTGTCAAAATTGAAGCCCCGGAAGTAAGCTTTCCAATGGCACCAGCCTTGCATCAAAATTCCAACTGTGTAGAAAGTTATGCTTGTTTTGGTGAAGGCTGCTCAGTTTCGGTCCAACCGGGATGATGCCCAACTTCAACCAATCATATCTCTGCCATCCGGACTCGGGTTTAAGAGATTCTTGAATGAAAAATGAAGCCCCGGAAGTCTTATTTCCAACTGTGGTGGCCTCATAGCTTAACTCCAAGTGTATAGGTAAATAAGCTTGATTTAGCGCGGACTGCTCGTCCCTCTCTTAGCGATTCTTGCCTATCTTCTTCTCCAACTTGGTTTCTTCTCTCTTCCCCTCCTTTCTTCAACTTCAAACCCCTAAGAAAGGTGTTTTGAAAGATTTTTTCAAAGATTTCATCTCTCTTTCATTCATTTCCACTTTGTCCTTGCTCGGTTTACCGAAAAGCGTAACGTTTGACAAAATGCGAGCCTCGGAACATCGCAGAAACTTTATTTCAAAAATGTTTTGAAAGAGAGGATTTTAAGGTTTAAAAACCATTCAAAATATTTTGGCCCAAAAAGGGGTGTGAAGTTGGGATTTGACCCTCTCCTTGCCGAAGGAATTGAACTTTTGCCCTGCACATCTTTCATCACCGAGCAAACCATCAGTAGCGCCCAAGTCTTAAGGGTGGTCAAAAACGGGGTGTCTACAAAGGGCAAATTAATACCTAGATTCATATTATTAATTTGAGAGAGTAGATTAATGCCTACTATTTCTTTATGGAAGTTTTGCTTTTAAAGTAAGAGATTCATCAAAAAATATTGAAGACTCCTCTTCTACCCATGAAATAAAGATGATTCCATCCCTTTCCATGTTCAACATAGATTAAGAAGAGAGTTTTCAACATTTTTTTACCCAAAACCTCTTACTTTACTTCCAAAGAACAACAACAAAATGAAATCCAACAACTCTCCCAACACTAAATCCTAAGACTCATCCAACTAGCTCCATGGCACAACCACAACTACTCATTAGAATTGAGTATGGATTGAAACATATGAACCAACATGCTTGGATTATTGGAAAGATGGTGAGAAAGTGAATAAAAAGAAAGAAATTACACTACATAATCAAACTTATGGATGGGTGGCTACTTTCTAACTTCCAACCACATCCACAAGGTTCCATTATACATATATATATATATGTGTGTGTGTGTGTGTGTGTGTGTGCAACAACAATGAATTATACCTCTATAAAATAAGAAAAGAGTACAAAAATGTAGAAAAGGAAATAAACAATCAACTAAATGGATGGGTGGCTACTTTATACTTCCCTCTACATCCATGAGGAATTATCACATGATTACAACAAGCTAATAATGAAATTAAGAGCTTAAAGATGAAGAAAATGAGGTAGGAAGTGAGAAAAGTTCAAAAGTTTCACCTCTTAAAAGAGGGTGAGCTTCTTGGTTGTCAAACTCCTTTTTGGCACCCTCAAGGTCCTTTAGAAATGGATTAGAGTTCTTTGAATCCTCAGCAAGAAGCTTGGAATTAAGCTTTAATGGAGTTTGGATGGTTGGTGTGTGAAAAATGGAGGTTGGAGGAGAGGTAGGGTGATAAGCTCTCAGAAACAAGTGTCTTGGCATTTGAAAATTTTGTAACCCTTGAGAAAGAAGCTTGGTCGTGTCTTTATAAACTTTAGGGGTCCAAATATCTAAGATATTTGTGGAAAAGTCATAGAAAAAGCCAAAATTCCTGAAAATGCTCTATTCCCAGACATTTCAACCGGCCGTACCGTTATTCATCCAACCCACTATATTTTTCATTCGGCCATGAGTTGTTGTACGGCCATATGAAAAATACATCATTAGATCAATAGGGTAAAGCTAGCATGATTTGAAAGGAGAAACAAGTATTTAAGAGGATTTCATTATTCCCACTCTAACCTTTGCTTGATCCATAAAAAAAGACAATGTTTTGGAGCTTTAAAAACAATCCTTAGGACATTGTAGAAATGTTTGAAACTGTGCTACCAAACGAATTTTGAAAAAGGGTTTTAATTTGGTCTAACATGTTTTGGCCAAAATGAGCATAAAGTTGGAATTTAAGCTTGAGTGCAGACTTTTTGCTGAGGAATTCGTAAGATTAGCACATCTCAACTTTCATCATTGAGTGTTCGAAAAAGAGCGCCTAAGTCTTAAGGCCGGTCAAAATAGGGTGTCTATAGTTGCCTCTCTTTAACAAAGCTCGATGCGTCATTTCATGACACGAGTGAATGCCAAAACCCTAATATGACCCTTTTGACAAGGCCTTAAGACTTTAGGTAAACAAACAAAATGTAAATAAAATTGTTTGAACTTGAGGGTTGCCTAAGTATCCCTCTGCAGGGAATCAACCAATGTAGTTCAGGGGTAGGATGCAAATGACATGCTCGAAATGCATTTGAAAAGCTGGACTTACACGCTACGTGTAATCGGTTGCTTGAAAGTTGGGCTTACGTGTACCATACAACCAAATTTTGAAAAGTTTGATGATGCGAATGCAATTGAATGCGATTCATAGAATATTGATAAAGCTACAAAGATGGTAATGGACAAGGCAAGCCTCAAGATGCAATCCAAATGCGCTTCACGCAAATGGAGGAAAGAAAAAGTTCGTAGTCAAAACTCGCATGTGACCGACAGTCATAATAAAAAGGGAACTGCAAACACGCCGCGGCATGAGAGGAGGAAAGGAAGCCGCAGCCAAAACTTGCATGCGACTGGCAGTCATAACAATAGGAAACTCCAATCCCGACTAAAGAAGGAAAGGAAGCCGCAACCAAAAATTGCATGCGACTGGCAGTCATAACAATAGGAAACTCCAATCCCGACTAGTAATTAACAAAAATGAACCCCAAAACACACTCCAAACACACCGCGACATAAGAGAAGAAAGGGTGGCCGAAGCCAAACTCGCACGTGACCGACAGTCACAACGATATGAAACTTTAATCTTGACTGGCAGTCAACAAAGGTGAACCCCAAAACACACTCCAAACACGCCGCAATGTGAGAGGATAAAGGGTGGCCGCAGCCAAACTCACGTATGACTGACAGTCACAGTGATAGGGAATTTCAATCCTGACCGACAGTCAACAAAGGTCAACCCCTAAACACACTTCAAACACACCGCGACGTGAGAGGAAAAAGGGTAGCCAAAGCCAAACTCATACGTGACCGGAAGTCATAACGATAGGAAACTCCAATCCTGATAGGCAGTCAACAAAGGTGAACCCCAAAACATACTCCAAACACACCACGACGTGAAAGGAAGAAGGGTGGCCGAAGCCAAACTCGCATGTGACCGACAGTCATAGCGATAGAGAACTCTAATCCTGATTGACAGTCAACAATGGTGAACCCTAAAACACACTCCAAACACACCGCATCGTGTGAGGAAGAAGGGTGGTTGAAGTCAAACTCGCACGTAACCGGTAGCCACAGCAATAAAGAACTTCAATCCTAATCGGCAGTCAACAAAGTGAACCCTAAAACACACTCCAAACACGTCGCGATGTGAAAGGAAGAAAAGTGGCCGAAACTAAACTCGTACGTGACCAGTAGTCACAGCGATAAGGAACTCTAATCCTGACCAACAGTTAACAAAGGTGAACCCGAAAACACACTCCAAACACATTGCGACATGAGAGAAGGAAGGGTGGTTGTAGCCAAAACTCGCACGTGACCGGTTGTCGTGTTGATAGGGAACTCCAATCCTGACCAACAGTCTACAAATGTGAACTCCAAAACACACTTAAAACATACCACAACGTGAGAGGAGAAAGAGTGGCCGAAGCCAAACTCGTACATGACCGACAGCCACAGCGATAAGGAATTCCAATCCTAACCGGTAGTCAACAAAGGTGAACCCCAAAATACATTCCAAACACCCCGCAACATGAGAGAAGGAAAGGAAAAGAGAGGTCGCAGCCTCAAGAAAACAGGCCTAGATGCATTTCACGCGAAAATGGGGGAAATCAATAAGATAAAGAATGTGATGCAACACATACAACATGCAATATATGCAAGAAAACGATATAAAAGATATACCTTACAATTTCGAGGATGGGCGTACAAAACAAAACTTTGGAGATCATCTTAGGATTCTAAATAAAGATAGTGCCAAGGTGACTTTATTCTTACGACGGGGAACACCGATTTTTGAGCCATATTCTGCTGAAGACTTAGAATGACCGTGCCTTAAAAGATGATAAGGACAACAACTATGTATTTTTGAGATATAATATATACTGTCTATCTACACAATCCCAATTGGCCAAATAATAAGTCGATTGGCCGTATGATTTTTTGACCAACCAGATAAGTCGAGCGACTCCAGGGGCAGAAAGGTACTTTGTAACTCAAAAGTTTATAAAAAGGTGCGACCATTTGACTTCCTTGCATTTCTCATCTAAAAACACTCCTCATACTCCTCTAGCCCATTTTTGACCACCACCTATGGACAGCAATGATTTTCTTCCTTTTCTTCCTAGGTCTTCTATTGACTTTGATGAACCAAATATGCCGAACAACAGTGGCTCTTCCTCCGATAATAGTGTCAAAGAGGCTTTTGTCGTTGCAATTATGGAGAACATGGACTTGGAGCTGGCATACGCAATGGTGCATGCTAGAGGCCACGGTTGAGGCCATAGGAGAGCTTGGGGCCACAGAAGAGCTCGAGGATGAGCAACAGGTTATGTACATGCTCATGGATATTGCTACGGGCCAAGCCAAGGTCCTGGTGAAGGCAGAGATCGAGGTCGTAGACGCAAATGAGGTCCTTTGCCTCCGCATTCCCCCGAATCTTCCTGATGAGGTCCTCCCTTTGACACTCTAAGTTGGTTAACTTTTTGATTTAATCATACCTTTTGTCTTTTGACCAATGATTTGCCCTTGCAGGATGATGAGATCCACCAGCCTTCTATTTTTGAGGTAGTCGTCATTAGTAACGACACGATGATGATGACAGTCCTAACCTCCCTGATGATGCTAATGACAACCCTAACAGTGGGAGCAGTGATGATAGTGATAATGATGAACCCGGCGGATTCGGCTACCTTTTAAACCACTCAATGGCTGCAACCGTAGCTTAGCTTGACCCAAAAATGACTTCACTTTTTATGTACATTTTCCTTTGTTTTAAGAAACGAAAATGCACTTGTATAACTGTTACGATACTATATAATCACTAACGTATTGTACAAAGCAACTCTTGTATCACAATTCGGTTGTAATCCCCTTTTGTGAAGTCTATTTTGCTTATATTAACAACTTTTTATGAATAGATAATCCACAAACCTTCATTTTGTCAAAATATTGAGCACACACTAAAACTCCAAGGCTATATCAAGCTTAAACACATCATTTTTCCCTTTTCTGAATGAAACATGGACTATTTGTACACAAAATGCACTTACCCATGCAAAAGAGGCCTCCCTTATAACTTTTATTTATGTTGTACAAATATTTATCTGGTCGATTAAGAAATCATTTGGTGATTGATCAGGTGATATCGAGGTAGATATGACTTTTCATCTTCTAATAGTTATAAAAAGGAGCGAAAACATTCGAACTCAATCCATTTTTGCCTGAAACTTCACTGATACTCCCCAAACTACCTTTGATCTCACTTCATGGATAAGGATAACCTTCCTCCTTTTGCTCCTGGTTCCCCAAGCAGCTTTGATACACCTCATATCCTAGATGACAACAACTCTGATAATAGCATAGATGAGGCTCTCACACTTGTCTTTGCTCAGGACATGGATGTTGAATTGGCCTATGCCATTGTTCACACTAGAGGCCACAGTAGAAGCTGTGGACAAGGGCATGATAGGGGCAAGGGTAGTGTGGTTAGCTTGTAGATCATGGTGAGGGAAATAGTAGTGCCAACAGTAGGAGAGCTCAAGGTCGTGGTGAAGGCCATGGGCGAGCTGTAGGTCATGTACGTGTACGTGGCCACTAGTATGAGCCAGGTCAAGGACTTGGTGAGGGGTTGTTTGGAAAGCTGGGTTGGTGGCTTTTTTAGCTAAAGTAGTCAATAAAGACAAAATAGGTTAAAATAGCTAATAAGACAAAATGTCACATCCAAGCCATAATCATTTCACTTTTTCGTTCATAACCATCAAATCAACTACAAAAAAAATAAATAAATAAATAAATAAAAAAAATCAACTATCATCCCAAATATAATTTTTTCTAGCTAGGCTAAAATAACCATTAAATCAACTAAAATAACCAAGTTCCCAAACGAGCCCTGAGTTAGGCCCCGAATGTAGGGCTTGGGTTGATATTTTTTTGGCATTTGTCAAGTCATCAAGCTTAGCTAACAAGCAAAATAGAGAGAATTTCAAAACAATGTAGAATTTGAAACATAATTACATATTAATAATAATTTTTATCAATATTAATAATTATAATTATAATTTTTTTGTATACATATGTAATAATTTCTTTATATCACCACTAACACGTAATTTTCCTAAATTTATACACCAATTTTGCAAGTTGGTCTAGCCCAACTCTGTCCCATGTTAACTTTAGACCACAAAAAAGTCATGAATTTTCTTTTCTCTTTACTTTTTGTACAGTTTTTCGTAAAAAATCAAAAAAAAATTCCAAACATACTAACTTTTTTTTCGGGTAATTTTACTTACACAAGTATTTTATTTCTTTACACTCATAAATTTTTTCTTTTTTTTAATTAGAATTTTATTCTTATTTAAAATTACCAAACAATCCCTCAAAACCCCAACCCTAATTTCTAAACCACCCATTTTTTCACTATGATCTCCATCTGCAACCACCACTTCACTGTTGCCGACAACCCCAACTTCCATCTCCGACAACCTCAGCTTCCATCTTCAGTGACTTCTTCACCAACAATGACCTTTCCCCTTCAACCCATTGGCAACTCACCCCACCATTGCAACCCATATAGCAGCCCTCGTTAAGACCCGATCCTTTTATACTCTTCGATTTTGGGTTTTGCACCTGTTAATGTTATTGTCATCTATTTTCATTTTAAGGTTTGTCTTGGGAGTCGAGAATTTGATTTGTATGAATATGTTGAAATAGGTTAGCTTTTGAGTTTTCTAGGGAGGTTTACCTATCTGAATTTAAGTTCGCTCAAGCGGTGTTTTGGTCGCTCGAACGGTTTTTTCTTTTCTCTCAGTTTCTGAGTTTGCAGTTTAAACTTCTAGAAATAGGGCATTCTTCGCTCGAGCAGTGTTTTGTTCACTCAAGTGGTCTATTCTACAGGAATCTTCTGGGATAATCTTCTAGGAGTTTGGTTTCTTCTCTCAAGCCTAGTTTTGGTCACTTGAGCTATGTGTTGTATATAACGCTTAAGCAGTGCTTTGTTCACTCGAGTGGTCTATTTGTATAAAGTTGCGGGAAAAATCACTTTTTACTCGTTTTTCTAATTTCTCTTTTCCTCTCTACAAATATCTTTTTCCTTTTTGCTCTCATTCTCTCTAGATTTCTTCTATAAGTCTTCCGATCTACTGCAATCCGTGAATTTCTTCATAATCTTGCTTTGGGATTAAAGGTAGAGTTTGAGAAGGGGGTCATTTTGATCTGAGAAGTTTGGGTATTGGTCTTGGTCACTTTTGGGTTCTTCTTCCCTTCTTCTTCTTCTTACTTTCGAGGTAGGGATTACTTTCACGATTTGCATGATATTTAGCTTCGTTATGTGCTATTTGATTTGAGTAGCACTTTGGAATATTTTGGATTGACTAAAGCATTATTGGGTTGACAAAAAGAGGGGTTTTGAAATGTTTTTCTCAATAATGTTGTTGGAAGGATGGGTGGTTTTGGGAGATGAGGGAAATAGCTTTTGAAATGAGAAACCTCTATTTTCCTTTCTCAAAATCTTTGAGTTGTGCTATGTTGGGAACCTGGGTGATTGATGAAAATTGGAAGGATATTATGATTCATGTTTGAATTGGGAAATGGAGTATGAACTTGTGATTGTTAATAATATGTTGGGATTTATTGAAAATATGAGATTATGAGTTGTTTTGTCTCTTGAAATGTTAAATAGAGAAATCTATTTGGGCTATTAGTGAAGGATACCATTAATTGTTGTAGCAATTGCATGAGAACTAGGTTTACTAAAACCCATTCACTCATGCATTTCATTTGAGCATTGGTTTTATAACTATGCATTGAAAAGTATTATTTTGAAGAAAAATTGGTGAATACCTTGGTGAATCTGATTAGGAGGTGTGGTTATGATTATTTATATTGCCCTTTGTGTCCTTGGTGAAAGTCCATAAACTCACGTAGTTAGGTGTTAATCATTCCGGTTTGTACCGGTAAAATGGCTTTTGATAATACTTGTATAGCCTACTTGCAGACACATACCTATAGATTCCTAGTGTGTGTATTTACTGCCCTATTTTCTATTTTGAGGCAACGATTTACCAATTGTGAATTGAACTTGGCATAACATTGTTTAAAAAGGAAAAACGTATGTTTTGTAATGAATTTCATATGCATTCACCCTATGGCTTTGTTAAATATCATACAGATTATTAAACTCATATCTACTAGGCTTTAGCTCACCCTATATGGAAAAAAAATTCAGGTGCTGATGGTATGCCTCCACCAAGGAGATAGCTTGGGAGGACATTAAAGCGGACGCTCATTTTGTTTTGCAAATATATTTTGTACAAATCTAGGGCTTTTCCTGTATTTAGCTACGATCCACTTTTGTTGTAACTAAGCAATGTCTTGAAAATGTGTAACCATTAGGGCATGAACTTATATTCATTTACTTTTGTTTCTATATATCCGTCACATATTATAGATTCATAATTGAAAGGGTAATTTATATGCAAATTGGGCCGAGCTGGGTAATGGGCCGTTCTATGGGCCATAGTAAGAAGGGCTTAGTAAGTGGACCATAGTCTAGGTATTAGCTCGGTCCAGGTATGGAAGTGACCTAACAAGTGTTAGCTTGGTCCAAGAATAATCACGGTCACCACGGTCGGAGTAGAGATAGTTAGCTCGGTCAGGGTATTCGGAGCCGAGGTATGGTGCTTTCACTTGATGGACCTCGCTCTGGTTGGCGCGGTGGTAGCTAGCTGAGGTTAGTTCAGTCTCGATAGGCACAACCGAGATACAATTAGATAAAGGAAGGGACGAGTTAGGGCATAGCTCGATCTAAGTTGTCATTTTAACATGACGATACTAGCTCGGTCGTTTGGTCGTACCACCGAGCTAGGACCATCTCACTTGGTTTAAGCAGTGAGAGGGGTGTTGAAAGATAAGCATTATCTTTCAGGAGTGTGACTCCTAGGAGGACTCTATATAGAGGAATAAGAGTCCTACAAGGATTGTGCCACGCGGAACCTATAAAAGCTCATAGCATCACCTATGGAAAGGTAACACAACTTTGATTCTCAAATACGCAGAGCTTTTGTCCATTTGTCTATTTTGCTGACTTAGACATCGAAGAGGTATCTGGCACACACCTGCCGGCTAGCTCACGTTTGTGTTTTCAGGGAGTAAAGCGACGACGTTTGGAGGAGCGCGGACTTGATCAACAGGATTATACGAGGACAATATTTCGTACTCGTACAATTGGTGTCGTCTGTGGGAAGCATAGAAAGAACAAAACCTCTTGATCAAGTTTTTCCTCTCTAATTGGAAGTAATGGCGCACA
The DNA here is from genome assembly GCA_036172215.1 of Camellia granthamiana. NCBI lineage: Eukaryota > Viridiplantae > Streptophyta > Magnoliopsida > Ericales > Theaceae > Camellia > Camellia granthamiana. Next base: position 103,760,599 of record CM069905.1, on the reverse strand, counting down.
ATGAAGATTTGCCGCAATCCGCCATCGACGGACAAACCCCAGAGGGGGGTGGGAGGCGCGAAGGTTTGCCTTCTATCCCTCACATGGCAGATTTAGAGCCCCAGCGACAAAACCCTCGGAGGGATACAAGGGGGAGGCGAACTAACAGCCCCCGTCGCTCTCAAAGTCCAGAAAGACAGAGGCGGAGGATCGATCCTCAAGTTCTGGAGGATCGCGTAAAGGAACAAGACGAGTTAATAAGGAAGATGGCGGCGAACATGGAGTCTATGAAACACCAGATCAAAGGAAAAGGGGTGGCAACAGGAGAGGGGCGCAAAAGCAACGCGCCCCCTCGCCACTCGGAAGATCGTGGTAGGCATACCACACCATCACAAGCAGAGAGCAGAAGCCTGAGAACAGGCGACACTCAATCAAGGAATACCAGGACTCGTTACTCCAGGTCTGAGAGAACGAGGACTGAGAGGTCATGTACTGAGGAAAGCACCTATCGGCCCTCACGCACACACCAAACTGCATCCAGGCAAACGGAGTTGCCTACATTGTCCGACCTATGGACTGTGCTTGAAGAAAAGGCACGATGGAAGGAGGATACTAGGGCACGCGACCCACGCAAAGTTTCAGCCCTTCAGCGGTTGGCTCCTCGGACGCATGGAAGCATCGAGGTCGGAATGCCAATACCGCGCCTGGCTTACGAACCAGCAGACAAGGTATTAGCCAGATTACAAACCTCGCCATTCGTTCCGGCAATAGAGAACGCACCTCTACCTTCAGGCTTCAACCAGCCTAAGTTCACCACTTATGAGGGGAAGACAGACCCCTACATGCACTTAAGCCACTTTTGCCAAGTTATGGCCGTATACCGACGGAACGAAGCTTTAATGTGCATCCTATTCTCATCTAGCCTTGGCGATCTAGGTTTAACCTGGTTTGAAAGGCTACCAAAAGGCAGCATCGCGTCCTGGGCACAATTGGTAGAAGCGTTCGTGACCAGGTTCAGAACGAACACCAAGATGCCAGTGGAGATCGATCAGCTACTCTCCATTGACATGGGCGACAAGGAGACGTTGAGGTCATACAACAGTCGCTATTGGGAGACCTTCAACTAGATAGGAGATTGCCCCACAAATCTCGCCATCGCACAGTACAAAAGAGGTCTTCCAGTCGGTAACAGGCTGAGGGACTCAATCACCATGACGCCCCCCCTCACAATAGAAGCCTTAATGGAGAGGGTACACCAACACATTCGGGTGGAAGAGGATGGCACCCGTGCTAAAACAAAGTCTGGTACAACTGCAATACCAGATAAAAAGACTTCGGCAAAAGTCAATGCGGTAAAACGTCCAAGCAGAAACGGGCAAGGCAGGCGGGACAACGGAGAGGACCAAGATAAAAGGTGGTTGAGAGTCCGTACTGCCAATACCACAGTGTTCAAAAAACCAATCTATCGGATTCTCAGTGAGATACGTGATGAACCTTTCGTCAGGTGGCCAGCTAAGTTAGGAGAAGCGCAAAAGGACTATGACGAAAGATCTTAGTGCACCTTCCATAAGGAAAAAGGACACCGCACTGAAAATTGCACACCATTGAGACAGCATCTGGAGGAGTTAGTGGCAGCCGGGCGCCTGGACCAGTACATAGAATGAGGGACACAGCCAATCCCCCAGAACCACGATCACCCAGACGGAATGCCAATCGACGCCCCATCTCAAGGCATGATAAACGTAATACATGGGGTATTCGAACCTGAGCGAGTGTGTGAGCTCAAGGGAATGATCAAGAAAGCTGAGCACTTAAGGGAGGTATTAAGTGCACAACCTACCATTAAAAATGGGAGAACAGAGGCCACGAACGTCATGTCTTTTTCAGACAGAGACTTGGCAAGGATATATTGCCCTCACAATGATGCACTAGTCGTCACTCTCCGCGTCAAGGATTACGACATCAAGCGAATTTTGATTCACCAAGGGAGCTCATGTGAGATAATGTATTATGAAACCTTCAAACAATTGAAATTGGAGGACAAAGACTTGGCACCTGCCATATCTCCCCTGATCGGATTCAACTCAATGCCAGAGTAGCCAGTTGGCAAGATAATCCTCCCAATCAAAGCAGGAAGCATAACGAAACAAGTGGAATTCTGGGTATTGAAAGTCCCTTCCGCTTATAACATAATCTTGGGAAGGACATGGCTGCATGCCATGTGATCGGTAGCGTCAACCTACCATCAAGTAATATGGTTCCCCAACGATGCTGGAGTAATTGAAGAGGTCTTTGGAGATCAGATCATGTCCAAACAATGCTTCGTCACCGTAAACGGCAGCCGCGCTACCAAAGGGTTTGTTTAGATGGTGGAAGAACCTGAGAGCAATGAATTGTTTGCGGATGTTGGCAAAGCCGCTGAACAGAAGGCAGTGGAAGACTTGGTATAGATAAGAATAGATGAAAAGAACCCGAAAAAGTTCTTTTTGCTTGGCTTATCTATGTCCAGCACCGAGAAAATAGAGGTCATGGAATTCTTGACCTCTAACATCGAAGTGTTTGCCTAGACGCCATATGACATGCCTGGCATTGACCCAAACTTCATCTGTCACCAATTGAACGTCCACCCAACTACCAGACCAGTTATATAGCGCACTCGCAGATCAACGCTCCACCACGCTGAAATAGTGGCAGAAGAAGTGGGAAACTTTCTAGAGGCAGGAGCTATCAGAGAGGTGCACTATCCTAGGTGGATATCCAACACAGTAGTGGTGCCAAAAAAGAATGGAAAATGGCGTGTCTGCGTGGACTACAAAACAGTCAACAAGGCGTACCCAAAGACAGCTTTCCCCTACCACGGATAAACAAACTGGTAGACCTAACGGCAAGACACAGTTGACTTAGCTTTCTTGATGCGTACAGAGGTTACCATCAGATCGCTATGTATGAACCAGACCAGGAGGTCACATCTTTTACAACGCCAAGAGAACTGTACTGCTACAAGGTCATGCCCTTTGGCCTTAAAAGCGCAGGGGCAACATTCCAGCGGATGGTCACCAAGATGTTTGAGCCATTGTTAGGCAGAACAATAAAAGCATACATAGACGATATGGTGGTCAAAAGCAAGGATGAGAATAACCATCTAGGTGAGATGTTTCAGATCCTGAAGAAGAACAAGTTGCGCCTTAATGCTTCCAAGTGTGCGTTTGGCGTAGGATCTGGCAAATTCCTGGGCTTTCTGGTGACCAACCGAGGTATAGAGGTAGACCCCTCTCAGATCAAAGTAATTCAAGATCTAGAGAGACCCAACTCAGTAAAAGAAGTGCAGCATCTCACTGGCATGGCAGCTGCGCTCAACCGGTTCATAAGTCGGTCATCAGACAGATGTCGACCATTTTTTCAAGCATTAAAAGCCAAGTTTGAGTGGGATGAAGAATGCGACCGCGCCCTAGAAAGTTTGAAAGAATACATGTCTTCTCCACCGTTGCTAGTGACCCCAATACCTGAAGAAGAACTATTTCTGTACCTGGCAGTTTCACAGCACGCAATTAGCGCAGTGTTGGTCCGAGCGAAAGGAATCCAACATCTGCCCATCTTTTATGTCAGCAAGACATTGCTAGGCGCAGAAACCAGGTACTTACCCTTGGAAAAATTGGCCTTAGCCTTGATGATGGCATCAAGGAAGTTGTCGCATTACTTTTACGCCCACACCATAATCGTTCTCACAACCTTTCCATTAAAAGCTTTGTTTGAGAGAGCGAACTTTCCTGGGTGAATCTTGAAGTGGGCAGTAGAGTTGGGATAGTTCGACATCAAGTTTCAACCCAGAACCGCGATAAAAGCCCAAGCTTTGGCAGACTTTGTGCAGAATTCACACCAGGAAGTCATCACGTCTGGCCAGTTGACTTAACTGGTACAACCGAAATGGGGATGGAAAGTGTCGTCGGAATAGCGCAACCCCTAATACAGGATACCCAGCCACATCCCAGGACAGACCAGAGTAAACAAAGGGAGGAAGAAGCAAACCATGCTGCACTAAGCAAAGACTCATCAACAAATAAAGACTTGGTATAGTCAGATAGTGAGGGGCAAATAGCAAGCATAGACCCTGAAGAAAACGCCAGCAACAATCATGACCCCAAGGCATCATCCGATCCCTCCACTTGCTGGAAGCTATTCGTTGAAGAGATGTGGAAGCTCTTTGTGGATGAAGCATCCAACAGGCACGGTGCAGGACTTGGCATAGTCCTCATCTCGCCAGATAGCCTAATAGTGGAACAAGTAGTCAACATTGGCTTCCCAGCATCAAACAACGAGGCGGAGTATGAAACACTTTTAGCAGGACTGAAATCAGCATTCTACATGAAGGCAACCAGGCTAATGGTTTACAGTGACTCCCAACTAGTTGTAAACTAAATCTCAGGCGACTACAAGGCAAAGGATGATAGGATGGCTAAGTACCAAGAGTTAGTCAGAAAAGAGATCAAGAAATTTGAAGTAGTACGGATAGAGCAGATCGGTCGTGAAAAAAATAGCAGAGCGGATGAACAAGCAGGTTTTGCCTTGATGGTAGACACATCCATCCAGTATCCATTACTGATCGACTTCCTACCAAGACCAAGCATTGAAGAAGCTGAAGCAGCAGAGGTATGTTGTGCCGAACTAGGCCCTTCATGGATGGATCCCATTATAGTGTACCTAAACGACGGCATTTTGCCCGAAGAGAAGAAGGAGGCCAACAAAATAAGAGCAAAGTCACAGCGATTTTGGCTCTCTCCATCAATGGCCTTGTACAAGAAATCCTTCACAGGACCTTACCTGAAGTATGTCCATCCCAACAAGGTTGAAGCATTCCTGTTCGAAATTCACGAAGGCATATGCGGCAGCCATCAAAGAGGAAGATCTTTAGCCTACAGAGCAATTTCACAAGGATATTGGTGGCCTTACATGCAAGCAGATTCAGAGAAGTATGTCAAGAAGTGCGAGAAATGTCAGAAGTTCGCACACCAAATACATCAGCCAGCTAGAGAACTACTACCATTAACTAGCCCATGGCCCTTCGCAATGTGGGGCTTGGACATAGTAAGACCACTTCCAACAACACCCGGCAACAGGAAGTTCTTTCTTACAACAACAGACTACTTCACGAAGTGGGTGGAGGCGGAAGCACTCGCTTCAATAAAAGAGAAAGATGTGAAGAAGTTCGTCTGGCAGAATATCATTACTCGGTTTGGCATACCCAAGGCTCTAATATCAGACAACGACACTCAGTTCGACGACAAAATTTTTAGAGGCTTTTGTGAGGAATACAAGATAGAATTCTACAATTCTACACCAGCATACCCCCAAGCAAATGACCAGGCAGACGCATCCAACAAAGTCGTCTTGGATGGATTGAAGAAAAGATTAAAGAAAGCAAAAAGAAAGTGGACAGATGAGCTTTCTCATGTTTTATGGGCTTACCGTACCACACATCGACGATCAACTGGAGAAACACCTTTTTCCTTAGCCTATGGCATGGAAGCAGTAATCCCACTGGAAGTTGGCCTCCCCACCATTAGAAGCGAAAATTTTGATCCAGACTTAAACGGAGAAACCATCGCATTAGAGCGCAGAAGAAAGAAGAGAAAGAGCACTGGTTCACATCGCCTCATACCAACAAGAATTATCCAGAAAATACAACAAGACAGTACATCCAAGGCAATTCAAGGTTGGAGATTGGGTACTGTGCAAAGTAATGGGAAACACCCTGGTACCCGGAGACGGCAAGTTAGGGCCCAATTGGGAAGGACCTTACAAAGTGGTTGGGTTAGCAGGAAAAGGGGCATACCACTTGGAAGACGAGGACAGCAAAGTCATTCCCAGGCCATGGAACACTGCCAATCTCAAACTATTTTATTTTAGCTTTTCTTTAAAGTACTTGTAATTTTTCTTTTTCTCAATAAAACAAGTAATTTTCTTTTAAGCATAATCGTGTTATTCTGTAAAAGTTGTTTTAGTGAGCTAGGGGCAACAAAAGCAGAGTTGGCTAGAATAACCAACACCCCTCTTAAGCCTAGAATAAGGATCCAGGCTGCAGGACGTGTGGCAGGAATAACCAAACACTTTACTCTAGGTTAGCAGGAATAACCAACTTAGAAGTTGGCTGGAATAACCAACACCCCTCCTAAGCCCAGGATAAGGATCCAGGCTGCAGGACGTTTGGCAGGAATAACCAAACACTTTACTCTAGGTTGGCGGGAATAACCAACTTAGAAGTTGGCTGGAAAAACCAACACTTATTGTTCTTCAGCCGAGATAAGGATCTAGGCTGAAGAGGTTGGCTAGAAAAACCAACACTTATTGTTCTTCAGCCGAGATAAGGATCTAGGCTGAAGAGGTTGGCTGGAAAAACCAACACTTATTTTTCTTCAGCCGAGATAAGGATCTAGGCTGAAGAGGTTGGCTGGAAAAACCAACACTTATTTTTCTTCAGCCAAGGTGAGGATCTAGGCTGAAAAGGTTGGCTGGAAAAACCAACACTTATTGTTCTTCAGCCGAGATAAGGATCTAGGCTGAAGAGGTTGGCAGGTATGGCCAGTTAGATTACAAAGTTAAGACCGAGATAAATATCTCGGCCAGAGAATTTACTTCATTCAGATTATATTGGGAAAGTAAATACAAGCATAGAAGTAAACCGAACAGATAGTTGAGGAAAACAAAAGATGATTTCATTGATAAGGCAAAGTCAAAGTACAAGAGATGGGGCCATAGCCTGGTTACAAAAACTTCTAAAAAGTTCGCACCTAAAGAAAAGAAAAGTACATAATCAAGCAAATAGGCCATCTAAATTGGCATCCAGAACAACTCGGTCTTCACTCAGAGGTAGCTCGGTTGTGCCTAGCCCCCCTTGGTTGAGCTCGGACGAAGGCACCGCATCAGACACAGCAGGCAAAGGAGGGATGGAGACCACTGGAGTTGGAGAGATAGATTGGCGGCCGGCCTGGGTGTTGTCCTCTGGAGCAGAATCCTTGTTCTCTCCCTCTTGAAATTTTTGTTGAATGGCAGCAGTGTACTCCGCCATACAACTCGGTATGAAATACGGGGGAGGGTTGAAGACCTCAGTCTCTGGACTATAATCGAGCTGCGCCACAGCCGCCTTCCATCCGCATTTGAAGAAGAGATCTTTTGCAGCTTCGCATTGCTTGATATAAGTGGCCTCCCCCTCCTTGTAACCCCAGTCCTCTGCGTCCTCTACTTTCTTCTCCAGCTTGGCAATTTCAGCGTTCTTCTTACCCTCAAGCTTGGCTAGCTCGCGCAGGTACTTATCTTTTACCACGGCCGCGGCCTTTTTCTTATCTGCCTCAGTCGAACTGACAAGACCGGTCAGACGTGCCATCTCGGTTTGTAGCTCGGCTATTTGCTTCTTTGACTCTTCCAGCTCGGTGGTTTTGGCATTAGCTTCTGCCATGGCCTGCCTTGCGGTTTTGCGCAGTTCCAACACTCGCTCGTAAGCGATGTGGTTTTTCTGCATGGCTTGCAAAAGAATAGTAAGAAACTTTTAAGAGAAACCGAGCGGAAAGTTGTTCAAATTAGAAAGACAAGCAAGGGGATAACTTACCAGCACCATTGATTTTGTGGCTGAGCAAATGGCCTTCAGCTCGGTTAGATAGTTGTGGTGCTCCATGTCGGCTGGAAGGCAAACGCTTTTGGCGAGGTTGAACGCCAAGAAATGGTCCTTTTTTGCGACCACGGAGTCAGAATCCTTGATAGCACGGTTCTGAAACGTGATCTTTGGTGCCCACTTTGGAGAGCTAGCTCGGTCAGAGCGCTCAGGTGGAGGGCTTGGTGGAGTGGTTTGAGGAACCACGGTTTCATCCTCGTTGACAAGGCGTGGCTCGGTTGTGGAAGTCCGAGCACGCTTGCTTGCCCGAGATGATGAAGGCTGGTGGGATGGTAGGGCTACCACGGTCTCCTGTGTTTGACTGGCTGGTGGTACCTTGGGCTGATTTGTCTCGGTCAGAAGGGCCCTTACTGCTCTTTTCTTAGCCATCTCTTGCTCCGCAGTCAATGGGATCAAGTTGACTTGTGGAAGAGAAGGATCAGGTTCTGGGGATGGCTCTAAAAGGAAATTGGTCACCCTGGTCTTCCTACGGCTACTATATCGGTAGGTCGGTTCAAAATTCAGTAGCTCGACCTAGCTCATGTTTGGATATCGGAGTGCGGCGCGAAGTGTGTTTAAATTGGGGTAGCTATGCTGGGATTTGAGAAAGTTCAAATCTACATGAAGGAATGAGACAACAGTTAGTACAGTTAAAAGTAAACACCAAAGTAAGCGACAGAACGTGAAATTGGGCCGAGGTAGTTATATCGGCGACTCCTTTATTCCAATTAATTCGGTCGCTCGAGATCTGGGCTTCGTGGTCTTCGAAGTTCCCAGAAACCCAGAAGAAATCATCATCGTTTACATCCTTGTCCGGGGTATTCTTTATTATCTTTTCACACCGGCACCTTATTCTTAGATAGTAAACCCAACCATCTTCATTTGATTCCATGGAATATTGGTGGAAGAGCTCGGCTAAACCGAGATTAAGGCCAGCCCGGCGGTTTAGCTCGGCGATACCATTTATTATGCGGTATGAATTTGTGGAAAGTTAGGTAGGGCAGAGGTTGGTTTGTCTAAGGAACTCGCAAAGAAGAGGCTGCACAGGGAATCTTAGTCCGGTTTCTACAATGGAAAGAAGGGTAAAGGGAACAAAGCCAGGGTTTCCCCAGGGTGTGGTATCTAGTTCGGCCAAGGTAAGATGGACATCATCAGGGATATAGTAGTCCCTTCGAAACTCGACCATGGCCCCTGGTGAGTTTACTAAAAACTTATATTTACCCATTTACTATTAAATTATGAATAAATTAGCTTAAGTATTAGCTCGGTCGAGAAATGACGCTGAGTAGCTCGGTTGAGCGCTCAAAGGAGTGCCTGGCTGTAATACCCTTGTTCTGTAGTGTGCTAATTGGTCCTTAATATGAGTAGGCTTATGTATTTAATATGATTTTATGTGCCATTATGTGGTTTTGAATTTCTATCTGTTCACCGTAGGAATATCTGTTTGATTTTTTCGCTTTGGAAATTAAATTGAAGGCCTTATCAGCCACAGAACCCGAAATTGATTACGCCATTGCGATTGTCATAATTTTTAGAGCCTACGGTGAAATTTAATTGAAAATTGATTTGGATCAAATTAAGTTGATTAAATTGGTGAATTAGTGCCCAACTATTTAATATTATTAAATAAGCATTAGTGGGATTTTTTTTTTATGGCCATGTACACCCTCTTTGCTCCTTTTTGAGCTCAAAAATCTGAGATAGGCATGGAAAGGGTGTGAAGGCCGGCTATAGAGAGAGAGAGAGAGAGAGAGAGAGAGAGAGAGAGAAGAATTGTGCAAGTTTTGCTCTTGAACTTTGAAAGTCTTGAAGATAACTCAAGAATTTGCCATAGATTGTGAAGATTAAAACTCCTTGGTGAGTAATTCATGTGTTTTTAGTTATCATCTTGTGAATTCAAGTTTAAATGAGGGTCAAGAACATGAATTAGTTTGATTTTGTTGTATTAAAGACCCATGTGTGCATGCATGTATGTAATTGCTTGAAATTGCATGTTTGAGTTTAAAATACATGATCCATGTAGGATTTTGGTTATAGGATTTTGGTTAAAGCTCATGTATAATCGCCAATTGTATCATCTAAATTGAAAATGGGAGCAATACATCACATGCATGTACAATTTATGAAGATAAGAGCTTTGAATGCATGAATGTGTATATTGGAATTGAGTTTGGTGTCAATTTGGGGCATGCATGTGTTTGATTCATGGAATTGAGCTCCATGATGATGTGTTTTAGTGTTTATACCATGTTAGTACAAGAATATGTGAGGTTGGAGCCATAAAATGCGAGAAATGTTGGTTTGAATGTTGAGAGGGAGCTCAAGAACACATTCTGGATTTTTCAAAATTTTGAGGTCCACTCGAGCGGGAGAACCTCCGCTCGAGCGTAAATTACGTGCTCCCAGTACTTTTTGCAGACTTGGTGTCTGCTCGAGCGGGGTATTTCACGCTCAAGCGGGGAGCTTTGTAGACAGGCCTTCCGCTCAAGCGCCCTATTTCACGCTTGAGCTTATTTTTTCATGCAACCAGTACTTTTGCAGGCCTTAAGGGTCCGCTCGAGTGGGGGAGTCCACGCTCGAGCGGGGACCCTGTTTTCTGAAATTTTGTTTTCGCATTCTGTGTTTCGTTTTCCGTTTTCTTTCACTTGCAAGCACTCTTAGGCATGTGTTAAACATTGTAAATGAGTTAAAGAGATAAGAATAAAGCCTAAAGAGGAAAATGTGAATTTAGAACGGATTGAATTGTTAGTGACCCTTTTGTGTTCATGGAATGTGTAGGGTCGAACTCTAGGGCAAATCCACAAGCCGATCACTGTGAGTAATATCTAAGATATCTGAAACATGTTGTTGTCCAATTGCTTATGTAATTTTTGAAAGTTCATTAATTTGAATAGTGGACAATGATTGACATAAATGATTGGGCCAAAGGCCGATTGACATAAATGTGGGCCAAAGGCCGATTGACATAAATGATTGGGCCAAAGGCCGATTGATATAAATGTGGGCCGAAGGCCGATTGATATAAATGTGGGCCAAAGGCCGAATCACATGAATGATTGGGCCGAAGGCCAATTGACATGAATGACTGGGCCAAAGGCCGATTGACATAAATGATTGGGCCGAAGGCCGATTGAAATAGACGATTGGGCCGAAGGCCGATTGAAATAGACGATTGGGCCAAAGGCCGTCTACCGTAACTGTTTCAATGATTACTTATGTATCTTCTTTAATTGATATTATTCACTGGACATTCGTTCACGCTCATTCATGTACATGTAGGTGAGCCAAGAGATGTCCAAAACCAGCCCCGGTGAAATTGTGAGAAACAGTCAGAGTTTTGAGGAGTCAGCTCAAACGTCTCACGCACGAGACTGTCTTCGCCCTTTTGTCCTCTGTTTATAGTTTTGTTTCATTGGCGAAAACATCGGACCACTTTTGTATATAAGTCTTGGGTTTGACTGACTTAAATCTGTATGATCCTGTATGTATAGTGTTTTGTGCTAATACATATTCTGATGTGAGTTATTAATATATAAATGTTTGGAATGTTGTGGTGTGCACTTAAGTACAGCTCTATGGACAAAGTTTTGAATTGCTTCCGTTTGGCCCCTTTACTCTGATGAGTTTTAAATTATTTGATTTGAGGCCGTAGATAATCTCGTGATTACTGGCCGGTTATAGCCTTAACCCATAGGGGCGGGTTCGGGTTGTGACACTGGCCAACCTAAGTCTGCAAAGTAAAAGAGAAAGGTGTTAAGCACTGATCGTTAGACCATGTTAAAAGCACAAAGGCAAGATAAATGAAGTCCTAGCTCTGCTACGCGGGATGCTATCCATTGTTAGCTCGGTTTGAGCAAGGCCCTTTAGCCCGGTTGAACTGTTGGGGCAACATTCTTAGTTCGGTCTTAACTAAGGGAGCTAGTTTAGCTCCAAGGTTTAGCTCGGTCGGTGGCCTTCTAGCGCGGTATTATGCAAACTTAGTGCAGTTCGATAGCCCGACTAAAAGGTAGGGCCAATTAAAACTACGAGTAGGGTATGAAGTTTTAGTTCGGTTGTTTAGTTCGGCCAGGGTCATACCTAATACAAACAGTATCTTAGTTCGGTTGGAGTGTGATTTTGGATCAAAACTACCATTTCCCAAGTTATTCATATAGACAGTGGTTATGTTACAGAGGTTTTTTCAGAAAAATGGAAGCAAAAGTGGAATAGGTGTTTTGAAAATCATACAAAAACGCATGTTGTGTATTATAAAACAGATGCGAAATCAACAAAGAGGAAATAAGATTGGGTTACTTACAAGTTTGAAGACGAGTTGATAAAGATCAAAGCCACGAGAGAAAGCTCTTTACAGGCACAGTGTTTGGGAGGAATGGAAGCTCGAGCAAGAGAGAGAAGATGAATAGTGCAAATGAAATGGTTCAAAACGAAGGGTTTAGTTTTGCGTAGAGAAAGGGGAAAAAAGGGCGAGACTGTTCAAAATACGCGAAGTACGAAGACGGCGTGACAGCTGCATTAGGCCAATGAGAGTGTGCCACGTGTTCTTGGAATGAGAAGCGATTCAGTTACAGCGACTGAAGAGACGTTTTGACCGGACAGATGGGTAGCCCGGTGTGGATTTAGCTCGGTTGAAAAGCTAAAGTTTTTAGCTCGGCTGAAAAAAGATAATCCCTATCATGCTGCGCAGATGGAATTAAGGGGCAATTGAGAGGGTAATTTATATGTAAATTGGGCCGAGCTGGGTAATGGGCCGTTCTATGGGCCATAGTAAGAAAGGCTTAGTAAGTGGACCATAGTCCAGGTGTTAGCTCGGTCCACGTATGGAAGTGACCTAGCAAGTGTTAGCTCGGTCCAAGAATAATCACAGTCACCACGGTCGAAGTAGAGATAGTTAGCTCGGTCAGGGTATTCGGAGCAGAGGTATGGTGCTTTCACTTGATGGACCTCACTCTGGTTGGCGCGGTGGTAGCTAGCTGAGGTTAGTTCGGTCTCGATAGACACAACCGAGATACAAACAGATAAAGGAAGGGACGAGCTAGGGCATAGCTCGGTCTAAGTTATCATTTTAACATGACGATACTAGCTCGGTCGTTTGGTCGTACCACCGAGCTAGGACCATCTCACTTGGTTTAAGCAGTGAGGGGGGTGTTGAAAGATAAGCATTATCTTTCAGGAGTGTGACTCCTAGGAGGACTCTATATGAAGGAATAAGAGTCCTACAAGGATTGTGCCACGCGGAACCTATAAAAACTCATAGCATCACCTATGGAGAGGTAACACAACTTTGATTCTCGAATGCGCAGAGCTTTTGTCCATTTGTCTATTTTGCTAACTTAGGCATCGGAGAGGTATCCGGCACACACCTGCCGGCTAGCTCACGTTTGTATTTTCAGGGAGTAAAGCGACGACGTTTGGAGAAGCGCAGACTTGATCAACAGGATTATACGAGGACAATATTTCGTGCTCGTATAATAATATTTTAAAGAGGTAAATGAATGAATAATAGTTCTGAAAATGTTTTCGATATTAACTAATTGATATTGGTAAGCTTTCGTATGTATATTCGAGAGTTATAATGCATATTGAATATCATTATTTTCGAGACGTTACAACCCAGCCTCACCTCCATCATGAACCAGTTTCTTCCCCCACCTCACCATCGCAATTCAGCTCCACTTTTCGTCGTCCTATTGTGAACAACACCACTACTTCGTCACAAATAACCTTGTCACCGCCTACCATCGCTATCACGACCCAGGTCATCTACCCTCTTACACTACCATCTTTTTCTTTTCTTTTTCTTCTTCATTGTTTTTTTCAAATATGTTGATCTAGACCAGATATCTCTCTCTCTTCTCTCTCTCTCTGTGTTTCACACTTGCGTTCGCGGCAGATGGATGCGACACTTGAGAAACACAACAGAAGAGAGGAGTGAAGGGCATGGTTGGTTTAACAAGAGAGAAAAGGGTTGTGAGGCGAGGGGTTCGTCAAAGTGGTGTCGGAGATGATAATTGGGATAAGGGTAGGGTTTGGGTCTGAGAAGATAGGTAAATTGGGCATTGTAATAAGTGTAATGAGAAGAAAATAAAATTTCAATTTTTTAGGAATGGTGTAAAAAGAAAATGGGTGTAAGGACTTTATTTGGTAGTGTAAGTAGATTTTCTTTTTTTTAACCTTATTTTTTAGCAAAAAAGTTATTAAAATAGCTTATTCCCAAACTAACCTTAGTATAATTGTGACACAAATGATATTATTTTTATTGATATTATATGATAATATTATAACAACATGGTAGGGGCACTCGTGGATCAGCTTGGATCGAGTGGCCTCACATCTGTCATCCATCTAAACTTAGACGGATTGATTTGATGGTTTGGACTATATTATTTTAGACATTTAAAAAAATTTAGAGTGTTTTTTTTTATAATTATTTTGGGCCTTGTTTGGGTCCAAAAGTTTATAGGAAAAATTTTAATTTAGTGTAAATTTTTAAAAAACAATTACAAATAAATAGTAAACTTTATATACATTAATAGTTAAAGTCATATACTTTCCATAATTTTGTAACAATTTTCTGATGCACTCACTGGTAGGTAATTTTTCCAAGTTTTTATTCTTTATTTTTTATAATAAAAATAAAAGTCCAAATTTTATATTTAATAAATGATTAATGTTATTAATAAATAAAAGGCTATTTTTTGGCATACAAAGCATAAAAACATAATATTATTGTTTTAAGAGGGGTTGGCGGATCAAATCAAGTTAGGTCGGGTTACTTCTCATCCATTAGTCTTTCAAACATAGATAGATTTGGAAAATATCCACCTCAATCCGTCCACATATATTATCAAAACCGCATAAAAACAGATGAATTGAGTAGGATTGATTAGTTTTAACAAGTTGGATCGGTCCATGAACATCTTTGCCACATGGTTTTAAATGGTGACATCACTTATCACCATCTAATAAGATTACATTACTAGATTCATGACGCCAAAAAAAAATAGTAAAAATAAAAAATATTTATTTTTTAAAAATAATTTAAAAAGTAAAAAGCTAATAATATACTAAATAAACTAATTTATTTAAGTAATCACTTTCGTATAGGATTGTGCGCGGTACAGTTTGTTCAATTTGAGAGTAAAATTAAAAATTGAATAATGAATTGGTAAATTGGCAAATTACAGTTTTGGACAGATTGACGGATTGAAAAATATTCTAATCAATTATCAAACATTTGCATAATATATAACACTAATTTGTATAATATTTTTTTTATATAACACAAACTAATTTTACATAATGTATTTCATATATATAACATTAATTTGTAATAAATTTCATATCTTAAATCTCTCTTACATTCATTTCTACTTTGATATTTCAATGACGATTAAAAATATATATATGTATTAATTATAGTTGAGCGGAGCGGTTTGGAAGGCGGATTATAAATTTTAAAGTTTAATCCGCGATTAACGAATAGAGCGGTACAAATTGATACAGATCGATACGGTTTTAACAGATTAGGTGATATTTTACATAACCCTACTTTCATAAACTTATTTTAAGTTAACAAATTAGTTTTAAAATGAGTGCTAAAAAAACCATCAAATAACACTTTTGTTTCATATTAACCCTTCGAGCATTGCTATATACCCCCACTGGGGGTCGCGCCCCCAGTGACGTGGCGCGCCCCCACTGGCTGTCAACCAAAAAAAAAAAAAGAAAACTGTTTTTTTTCCTCCAATCCTAGCCCTCCACCTCACTGGGGGTCGACCCCCAGTGGAGGTCTTCAGCATTTTTGTTAACCCTTCCAATTATAAAATTTCACTGCTCTAACATGAAAATTGAATAAAGAAATTAGGGTAAATTACACTAACACTCCCTAAGGTCAGGTTTAATACAAATTCACTCCTCACATTTTGAAAATTACACCAACCTCCCCTATTAATGTTTGTCGGGAGCTTCTATTTACACATCCAACTTCCCCTCTTTGCACACACCTCATAAAAATTATTTTTATTATAAATTTTTTTTCAAGTGAAATTACTATTATAGACATCAAATAAACACATTCGGAAGTCTACTTCCGAACTAATTGCTTATTTTCGGAAGTCTACTTCCGAACGAATTGTTTATTTTCGGAAATCTACTTCCGAACCAATTGCTTATTTTCGAAAATCTACTTCCGAACCAATTATTTATTGAAAAAGATGTGTAAAGAGGGGAATGAGTGTGTGTAAATAGAAGCTCCCATGTTTGTCTATTAACGAAGACAATAAAACACATGAAATTACATTTTTACCCTCACCTAAAAACATGAATTTACCTCATTGGTCTTAGCTCACCTACTTCCCTTCTGGCTCTCATATTCCTAAAACAGATTGCTTCTTTATTTTATTCCTTCATTTATGATCCTCGTCTCCAATCAACCCCCACCACTATACCCATCGGCGATTATGATCACTACCATAAGCAACGACAACAGCATAAAAAAAACCATTACAAGTCACTCCCAATAGCTGCCAATAATGATGTCGCCAAAACCCTAAAAACAAAGACATCAATACAACATTGAAAATATCATGTTTGTGGTGGAAATTTGTAATAAATGGCTTAATTGTTTACTTGGTTAGCAACAGATTGCTTACTGGGTGAGCAACCATATATATAACATTGATATATGTACATCTATGAACATAGAAGCAACACAAATAGGAAGTGAAATGGGAAAAAGAATGAAAAGGTTGGGTCTATGGTAGTTGCTTTGCTAGGTTGGTTAGAAGCGGAAGGGGAAAGGTAGAAAGAGAAAAGAAATTCGAGTTTGTGGCGTTCGTTGTGCATCAGATGTGCGGTGATACATTGATGATCCATTGGAGAAAGAGAAGATAAATGGGATTATGGCGTTACTGGAGATGGTGGAATTAGAGGCGAAGACGGCGACCCTGGATGGGAAGTGAAGATGGAGGGGGTGGGGGAGGTGGCATGGTTTGGCAATGGTGGTCATAGAGAAATAGAGATCTAGGCAATGGAATTTGGGCACTGGATGGGGGTTTTATTGAATTCGGGTTGTTTATTACATTATAATGATTAACTAGATTGACCAGTAACTCACTTTTTATGGTTTTTGTTTATTTTTTTATTTGTCTATTTGCTCTTTTTCTTTATTGGAATAATTATTAGGGTAATGCTATAGTGTGCAACTTACACCTTACACCTTTTTGTGTTCACTTACACCTTACACTTACACCTTTTTTACCTTGCACTTACACCTTTTGTGTAAGTGGCACATGGTGTGCAACTTATACATTTCATTTATACCTTCCACTTACACTTACACCTTACACTTACACCTTTTGTGTGAGTGGCACATGGTGTGCAACCCACTTACACCTTTTGTGGGTTGCACACTTAAGAAGAAGCCTAATTATTATCTCTACTAAAATTTGATTTTGTTGGTTGGTTGTATACATATATTATATGCTTGATGGTAGTAAAGGTATGCATGTTACCTGCTTGATTTATTGTCACAAAGAACTATTTTTCATGTAGATAAAAAAAATTGTGATATTTGTAGTAATGGTGTGATAAATGGGAGGAAGGAGGAAATGGGGTAATAGAGGAGGATATATGAGGAAGTGGTGGTTGTCTTGAGAAGTGACACTGATTGCTATGTCTAAAATAGAAAAGAAATACAATGAACATGAGAAGATAAATACAGTGAGGGCAAAATTGGAAAATAAAAGAATTGAACCGTGACATCAGTGAAATCTATTAGTTGACCTAACAATCAACTAATGGATGGGGCAATATGTAATACAACTTTAAACCACAAGAAGGGGGACACAATTTTCAAAAAGTCAAGGGTATTAATGTAATCAAAGCAAACTGCAGACCCGACTTTCTTCGCGCGCCCCCCTTTTCGGAGAGGCTCGAATTGATTGTCCTACAGTTCGAATTCCTGTCACGATTCTGAATCTAATCTCACAAAGTGCAATGTGAGACTGATAAACACCAAAGAGTTCAAATCTGGTAATTGGTTTTGAAAAATCAATTTTAAATCAAAAAACACCAAACATGGATTGCTTTGCCAGATTATAGAGTCGCTACCTAAATATTTTGTTTTTGGGAAATTTAGGAAACCTTGACTCATGCCAAAGGCTACGTATCCGTCATCACAAAAGTTGCCTCGGCTCGGGAACTTGGGTACGAGAGAGAAAGGTCCTGAAATGAGCACCCCCGCTCGCCCGATCAAAGGATCGGCCTCTACTAAGCATGATGTGTTGCTTTATAAACACATGTGCTCTTGTTCTGATTATTAGCTAACTTACTGTGTGATGCGCATAGCATACAAGTATAGACTAAATTGCAAGAATTGGAACAAAACAATTCATGTTTGTTTTTGAAAATGGTTTGAAAGTGCCACTCGCAAGTGGGCTAAAGTGCGGATTTGCCATCGAACATGATGGGCTTTAAAACATGATTTACTACTTCGCAAAGTGGGCTTAAAACTCACATTTATCGAATTGTCTCAATCCAAGCAATAAAGCCTTCATCCACTGGCATTCATGCAGTTTAATCACTTAAGCAAATAGCATCATGGCAAGCATGCTATCATGGCAACACTCACACTCATGCAAGTATGCTAAAGCTTAAAAACTTACAGAGTACTCCAAGCCAAAACAAAAGGTAATTAGAAATCATGCATGATCCTAACAATGCAAAATGCCTAATGCAACACATGTAATAATGCAACTAAATAGGCTCGGCTATCTAAGATGGCATATGATTGCAACAATTTGATAACATACTTTGAAACACATATTCAAATAGGTGTATTGAAATGCAATGCAGTTTGAATGATGCGTCGAGCCCGGTGCATGCAATACGAATGAATAATGCAAACATGCAAGCATAAGGTATGCTAATCAAAATGTGCCCTAATCTAACCATCGAAAGCGGATAAATAAAAGGGAGAAAGACGTGGGGTTGGAAGACATGCACACACACAAGCACGCTTATTACAACATTGCGCCCTCTCGAAGGAGGGTCCGAATGAATAAGCTGAGCTAATCTGAGCTAAGCTAATCAACTAATCTAATTAAACTAATTAGACTAATTATTACATAACAAAATCAAATAACTAGTAAACTACTTACTAATTATTACAACAATCAATACAAATTAACTAAGTAATTAAGACTTTAAGCTGTGCTGCTACAACTCTGCTCCGGGGGGTAGAAGATGCATGCACTCGGTTTTTCGCCTCGAAAAGCCCACCGGTTTGCTCTTGAGAGGCTCTGTTTGCAAGGTCACTCCAAGAACTTTCTGTCTCCTTACCAAAACAATGCTGAGGACTGCACCAGTGGCCTGCCGGCCATGGATGCTTACTGCCGGCCACCTGCCGGCCAAAGATGTGTTCTGCTGGCCAAGAATGAAGCAGTGCCGGCCATCAGTGAGGCACTGCCGGCCACTGGTGTGCTGGACCACCATTCTGTAACAGAGCTCAAACAGAGGAAATGGAGGGTCTCCCAAGGGTATGTTTGTACTATACCCTTCCTTATCATCTCAAAACATCAAAGGAGTGGCACTATTGGATCCAAAACCACCAATCAAGCATTCTCAATACATGATGGCCAAGGATCCAACTTGTACACATTCAATAAATACACAAAACAAAGACTCAAGTCCACCACCTTATCATGGATGATCAAAGGCAATGGAGACAAAGGAGATTGGCTCACTTCATCACTTTGAGTATGAAATGGACCAATCTACCTTGTGTTCAATATAACTTCCGATTGAACACAATGCAATGCAACACAACAATGCTTATCTTTGTCATGTTTTACTTGATTCATTTCTTGTTTACACATTTTAACATTACCGAGTCATTCTTTAACCGGTTAAGTTCAATGCGAGAGTCCTTTAATGAGAGAGGGGTCAACCAAAAGATGGTTTAAGACATGAGAGAGCTCATGCCTTTGGCTAGGAGGAACCCTCAAAAGAGAGTTAAAGCCATTGAGCATGAACTCTATCTCAAGCTTAAATACAAACACAAACATAAGATTAACCACCCTCAAAACAAATTGAAAAATGAAGAAATGAGGGAGGTTGCAGATGTTTTTAGTGCTGAAATGGCATGACAAATAATGTTACAACATACAAACAAGTCATGCACAACATGCTCCAAAAACCAAAAGCATTGAAACTAGTGAAGGACACAACACTAGAGGCATGCAATACAATGCTCAAATGACCAAACCAACTCAAAATAGAGCTACATCATCCTCTAACAGTGACCTAAACATGCTGAAACTTAGGCACAAAAGGCAAGAAAAACATGCTCGCATGTTGGCCCACAAACAAGACACAAAGCACAACTCTCAAAAACAATGAAAGAGTGGAATATGTGAGAATGTGATAGTGATATATGCTCTGAAATATATAAAAGAGAGGCAAAGCATACATGACCAAGACCACTCAAAATAGAGTTAAATCATGCCAAAATATGAGCAAAAGCATGCTGAGATGGAGCTAACACAAGCTAAAATGATAGGCTAATTTATTAAGCATGTTAAACTAGCAAGCATGATTACACTACAAGTGTAAGAAGCAAGCAACAAGTGACCCAACCAGCCAAAAAAAGAGCTAAAGCAGGTCAAAAAAGTCACAAAAACATGCTGAGATCAAGCCATGAGATGGTAGAAAAACATGCTCACATATCGGGCCATCAACACTTGCAAAGAAGACACAAGGAGGGGAGGCCACCCCCTCCTATTTTGGACCTCAAAACCAAGTTTTTACCACTGAAAATCCCCTGGATTTCAATGGTTAAAAGGCCAAGAAAAGGTTGTTTGAAAAGCTTTAAAAGGTAGCACAATTTTTAGCAAATAAGGAACAAAAGAGGGTAGACCACCCCTAACTTCAAAAGGGCCTCAAACCACCATTTTTAACACCTAAAAATAGAGGTTTTTGTAGTTGACAACTAGGCCAAAAACAGCATGCAAAGGTGGCCAAACTAGTATGCAAAAATAAGCTTAAAAGGGGGAAAGTGATTACCTTTAAAGTACAGCAGCAAAACAACAACTTTTCTATGCTAAAACCAACTTTGAGAGCTCAAATTAGGCTCCAAGGGACCTTAGCCCAAAGATATGCAACTTTGATGAAGGATGTCTAGGCAAACTAGAAGTGTTTCTCTACTTCTATACACAAAAGGGCAAGAGAGAGAGAACTCTAGAGAGAGAGGCAAAGATTTTGCTCTGAAAATTTTGTGGAGAGAGAGGGATTTTAGAGAGAGAGGCTCCCTAACTTGCTAACCTCCTCAAAATGATATATATGGCCTTCATATATAGCAAAAATGAGAGCCTTGGTCGAAATATCTAAATACAGGACAACTGGAGCAATGTGGGAACAGTTGGAGGTAAATATCTACAAAAAAAAATGAGTTTTGACATCGTTGGCTGGCAGGGGATCATTGATGGCCGGCACTACATCATTTCTGGCCGGCAAGGACCATCAATGGCCAGCACTGCATCATCCATGGTCGGCACCCTTCACCATTGGCTGGCAAAGAAAATCTACTCTCCAGGTCCAATTTCAAATGGGCATAACACCTTCATATGGACTCTTTTTTAGGCCATTATTATGTCAAAATTGAATCCCCGGAAGTAAGCTTTCCAATGGAGACAGCCTCACATCAAAATTCCAAGTGTGCAAAAAGTTATGCTTATTTTAGTGAAGCCACTCAGTTTCGATCCCACTCGGATTCATGCCGAACTTTTCCCAAACTAGTTTTCTTCTCTCCTCTCCTCTTTTCTTCAACTCCAAACCCCCAAATAAGGTGTTTTGAAAGATTTTTTAGAGAATTCACCTCTCTTTCATTCATTTCCACTTTGTCCTTGATCGGTTTACCGAAAAGCACAACATTTAATGAAATGCGAGTCTCGGAACATTGTAGGAACTTTGTTTCAAAAATATTTTGAAAGAGAGGGTTTTAAGGTCTAAAATCTTTTGGTCAAAATCATTTTGGTCCAAAAAAGGGGTATAAGGTTAGGATTTGACGCTCTCCTTGTCAAAGAAATCGAACCTTTGCACTACACAACTTTCATCACCAAGTAAATGATTAGTGGCGCCCAAGTCTCAAGAGGGGTCAAAAATGGGGTGTCTACACAAACCTCAAGGGATGTCAGTGTAATTTACTCAGGATATAAGATATAATTGAAGGGTGATTATATTTACACACCATTAATATTTTTAATACACACCATTACTTAATATACACACAAAATAATTTTTAGGGTTTAAAAATATATTAGTTCATACCATAACTTTCCATTACTAACCTTATATTAACACACCACTAACTATTTGAATACACACCATTACACACCCTAAAAACTCTTCATCTTCACCACTACACACAACAAAAATCCCATAATCTTTAGAACAGAGATCATCTTCGTCGGTCTTGATTGTCATCGCTGCTGGAGGTTTCATTTGGCCTCCATTTTTGCCGATGTTGATTTTCATAGTTGGTGTTGAACTCTTGTCATGTCTCATCTCGTCGTCTCGTCGTTTTAGATCACTGGCAGAGTGTTTTATTAGGCCACCATCTTCGTCGGTGTTGATCTTCATTATCGGTCTTGAACTCTCATCTCTCGTCGTCAATTCAAATTCATCAAATTAGTAATGTTCATAAATACAAAGTTGAACAAACTTAATGTGTTCAAAATTTTATATATAAACAATGAATAAAAGTTTAATTTATTTTAATTGAACTAACTTAAAATGTTCAATTTTTTAATGTATGAGCATTTAATATATGGTCAATCTTAATAATTTGAACAAAATTATTTTGTTCAAATATAAATAATCAAACATTGTGTAAAATTTCAACTTTGGTTATCCGAATACAATGAACAAACTCATCTTCTCAACATAAGAACGAGATAAATAAAAAAAACTAAAAAACTAAATTATAAACTAACCTTTTCGATGTTCAAATCAACATTTTTAATGTTTATGTTGGAATCAACCATCTCAGTGTCATCTACAATGTGCAAACCATTAAAACTAATTTATTTTAATGTTCTTAAACCCTAAATCTTCAAAGGCATAATGTTTTGAGTTTGAAAAATAAGTATAATGGAGAAGAGAATGAAGTGAGCCAATTGATAATGAATGATATCGTAAGTGTATGTTAATGGTGAAGATAATGAAGAAATACACTGTTTATATGTTAAAACTCTAAACCCTACAAGAATGATGGTGTGTGAAGAGTATTTTGTATTTTTAAATATGAAATTTTTTAATATGTAGAATACACCTCATGTTGTCCTTAATGGTCATTTTATTGGAGGATATTATTGGAATATAAATATAATCTATTAAGGGAAATTCTATTTCCACACACCTAATTATCTCAATCCACATCATTTCTCAATGCACACACTTTTTAATTTAATTATTAATTAGTTTTATCAATCCACACACTAAATGTATCAATTATACCCTTTACTCATACCATTGTATACACACCCCCTCAGACCTCCTTCCACACACTACTACTACTACGGTTTGGAATATTGTTGCCCACAGTTTGGAAATTTGTAGTGAAAGTGAAGACCCATTGTAGCCCATGGTTTGGACATTTGTACTCGAAGTTTAAGAACACAGTCAAAGTGAAGACCCACATTTGAAGAACCAAACTTCTCTATCGAAGACCTCTATTCAATTGAAGACCCTATTAATGACCTCCATTGACAACACCATTGAAGAGACTCCATTGCATTGTTGAAGGTCAGACATTATTCCCTTTTATTATTGTATTTGCCATTTTGTTATTGCATTTATCATTTCTAGATATTTGTGTACTCTATTACCATAAAACCCTCAGATTTTCTTCTAACTTTACCATTTTGAGCATTCAGCCTTGGTTTTCCGAGATTATGTATGTTTTTCAGAAATCTACTTTTGAATAATATGTACAAAGTCAACAGGTTAGTTCCTAATACCAAATAAATAAATAAATAAATAAATAATTGATGGTTGTATTCCGAATTTAACAAATTATTTCAATTCTATATTTTTGAATTTTGTGAATTTCTTCGACGGTACAGTTCCGAACTATGTAACTTGTTTCGACACTACAGTTCCGAATGATATGTAATTTTTTATTTATTTATTTAGACCAAGTTACACACCATGATTGGATGGACCTTAGGTTCTTTTATGTTTAAAGGATCACAAGATTGGAGTGTTGTTGAAAGTTTTATTTTAGGAATGGGAGTTGAAGCAAATCTATGGTGGTGCACTGACATGGAAGTAAGTATTATTCATTGAAATTCATGCCACCATTTTATTCTTTTAGGCCTTTTTTTCCCCTTTCGGTTCCTCTTTTCCAACAATTTTATTTTATTGTACTAGTGATATTTGAACTCAAATTTCATGTAACTACAGAACACACCCTAGTCTAACCTCTAATGTTATTGCTATATTGGTTGATGGCTACAATTTGACTGTTTCATTGTATTTTTATTAGATTGTTTTCACCATAATGCTATATTAAGTTGATGAGAACAATTTTCCTTATGCAGATGGATGTCGATCCCCGTCAGCATCGGTTAATAACAACTTCAAATAGAAGACTCCATGAATTAGAAAATGCTGGACATGGACGTGGACGTGCTCGAGTGCATGATGATGATGCACACATTGCCATAAATGATGATCTTATACATGATGTACCAGTTATAGATGATATTGCTATAGATGATGACCCTACTGGTGATGATGCTAACATTGTTGATAAAGATATCCTTACTTAGCCATTTTTTGGAGGGCCAACTAATCCATCAATCCTTAAAAGTTTTAAAAATCATGTTACCGTAGCTATTTGGAATGGTGCTGATGAAAGGGGGCCCTTGAAGTGTCATAATCACTTGTTTAAGATTCGTTCGTGGCCATGGTGGAAACAAGGCAGCAATGCTATATTTTTAAACATTGTGGAGTTGTTAGGACTTGCACACTTAGCTCGTTACACGTACCGCTTTGTCAACAAAATTGTTGTGTCCAGTTTTGTTGAGAGATGGCAACAGGAGACAAACACATTCCATTTGACTATTGGAGAGATGATTATCACATTGGACGATGCCGCCACTATCCTAGGGCTTCCCATTGTAGGCAAATCTATTAGCGTGCGTAAGTTGACCATTGCATTCGTAGTTAATACCTTAGGAATTGATGGGCAAGAGATCAGATATGAGATGTCTAGTGCTGGAGGCAATTCAGTGAGGCTTGAGTGGTTGTGAGCACACTTTCATAATGTTACAAACGATGATTCAATAGAAACAATTGCATGTGCAGGTATAGCATACCTGCTTTTTTTGTTAGGTTGCATAATTTTCAGTGACAAGACTGGTACTAGGGTCCCTGCTGTTTATTTGAGTTTGTTGTCCGATTTAATGATCGTGCCTTCATATGCTTGGGGTGCTGCTGCATTGGCATACTCGTACAGATAGTTGGGGTATGCTAGCAGGTCCAGTGTAAAACAAATAGCCAATTACATGACACTACTTGAAGGATGGATTTATGAGCACTTTCGTGGATTCCGACCAAACCTGAATATGAATTACACTCAAGACATGCCACATGTTTACCGTTGGACTTCTTGGAGAGAGTTTGCTGAATAGACACAGTTGCAGGCTTTTCTAGAGGAGCTTGATAGGTTGGGTGTACATGATGGAAGTTAAGAAGTCCTTCAAAATTAAAACTCTATTTCATGCAAATTTTATAGTTGTTATATCTTATACTTGTTATTGTTTGTAGGTTATTTGGGACTCGTATCAGAGTTGTGGAGATGTCCATCCGTGTCACCCAGTTACGTCCTACCACGGTTGCCTGAAGTGTTTGGAAGTAGTTGAATCATATCACCTTGATAGAGTTTTGCAACAGCTTATAGAGTGCAAACAATCCCTAATCCACCACTTGGCCCTATGCGTGCTTCTCGAGAAGCCACAGCTCCACGCTATAATGTTATATATGCATACTTGGACATCATTTGGGAGGCGTGGGACAACCATGCGTTATCTAAGCAGAGGAGGAGTACACCGGTATGACAGCATTTGGATTGCGTTCCTTGTTACATGGATTAGTACCAAACCATTACCCATATGTATGTTCAAAACCCAGCGCATCGTTCTCTGGTGGACTCAAATATTCATCATTATCAATATCATAGCCAAGACGCATAGGTATCATCTTTTTCATTTACATTACAAATTATGTATGTAAACTGTTCAGGCAATGTTTATAATGTTGTATTTGTTCTCGTAATGTAGCTTAGGTCACAGATATATCAAATTACTCATCCTTTTATTGAGGCAGGCTATGAGGATTGTCACAACCCAAACCCGTCCCTATAGGTTTAGCGTCGTAACCGGCCAGTAATCCTTGGATTATCAAAGGCCTCTTGATAGAACAACATATAGTAAGGGGCTGAGGAAGCAAATATAGAGAATATACAATGTCTATAAAGCTGTGTTAACATCTATGAGACAGAAATCTTCATAACAAACTTGTATAAATATATATAACGTCATAAATACATTAAGCATACGTCATCCAATCATAAAAATGAAATCAAAAGGGGACTTAGCCCAGTGTACAAATGGGCAAACAAGCAAAAACTTTTGTAGGAGGATTACAAAACTAAACATCTCAAAAAGGGAACCTCCCCGGGAGGCACATATGGGTGGCTGACAAAACTGAGACGCCAAGTCCTCAACTCTGAGCCTGGTCACGTGCCTGCTCACCTACATACATAATATAAATAGTGAGCTGGAGCCCAATGAATAATAACAGAGTAAAGTGGTTTTAAATGAATAATGTCCATAATAGATATCAAAATCAAAATTCATAAAAGAAGCAGATATGTTCATGTTCTTGTTCAACTACATACAGAAATCAGAGTTCATCCTTCGTTATACATGGTACATCCATTAGCATTAACTTGCTTGGTAGTTTCATTTGGAACCTCCGGTACTGGGAAAAACTTGTAACTTACTTGAATCACGATATTGTTACCCCCGGGCAAGGGCCATGAGACCACAATATTATCACCTCCGGGCAAGGGACTTGCTTAAAAGGCACGGTATTGTTACCCCCGGGTAAGGGCCTTGTGCTAAGGATGCCACGAATACATTTCAAAAAGTTGGACAATCATTCATCACACAGAATATAACATTTCATAAAACAAATCTTTATTTATATCATCCAGAACATAATTAAAGTTAAATATAGCTATACTAAGTTATTACTCACAGATGGCTCTACTTGTAGAACAGGCAAATCAAATAACTTGAGGTGCGTGACCTACACATACATAGCAGAAACACACACTTGGTTGGTACTTAACTTCTTTCGTTTTATTCTTAGTGTGTTTCTAAGTCTTAACCTCTTATTGGGTCTTAATTATGGCGTAGGAGTGCCTAGGATACAATGAGGACGCTAAAATGCACTTGAACACATTTAACAAAACTTGCTGAAAACAGAGGTCCTGCTGGAGCACAACTTTTCTCGCTCGAGCGGACATGCAAACATGTAAGGGGGACGCTCGATCGTGAATTCCCCCGCTCGAGCGGTCTGTAAACTTTGCAAAAGTACTGGTTGTGTGAAATCTCCGCTCAATTCTCACTCCAGCGTGAGACTCATGCCCTCGCTCGAGCGCAACTTTCGCTGCTCGAGTAGTTTGCAAAACATGCAAACTTCTGGGAGCATGCATTTCACGCTCGAGCGTACTTCAGGTCGCTCGAGTGGATGTGCAAAAATAAAGGTGGCCGCTCGAGCGCAAAATCCGTCGCTCGAGCGGAAGTGCAGAATCTGGAATTTCCAGATTGCACTCTCAAGCTCCAAACTCGAATTCCACACCTTAAAACTCATCTTCTTGAGCCAAAATTCTAGAAAACATTTAGGAACTTGTAAAATATCATTATTTGAAGATCATTTCATGAAATCAAGGCCCAAAAGTATATCAATTGTGCAAAATCCAAGTTGAAATGTAAGAACATGATATGAACATGACATGCATATATTCACTTGAGTTTATGGCTTCCAAAACATGATCAAATGAGGTCCAGTGGTGAGAAATGTTATGAATTCTTCAACTCATGCTAGAATTACAACATGCATGGGAGGAAATCTTTGAAAACAACTTCAAAATGCTATAAATATGCATGCATGTATGGAATGACTTAACTTTCTTCAATTCTAGTTCAATTCCCATATGAATTCACTTAATTCACATGTTTTCATGCATTAATCAACTACATTACAAGGTTAAAGACTAAAATTCTTACCTAGAGTCTAAATTGTACAAGTGAAGAAGCTTCAATTCCCAAATTCTTTGCAAATCTCTAACAATTCCTAGCAATTCTCTCATTTCCTAATTTTGGATCTCAATTTTCTTCTATTTCTCTCCTTCCCACGTTTTGTTTGTATGTGTGAGCTCAAATGTGTTATTTGATAGAGAAAAGAATGAGTGAAGGCACATATGAGAGCCTTATATGGACTTGGCTAATGGCCTAATTAATTTGTTGATCAATTAATCAATTAGACATCAAATTATTCTAATTTAATCGTTCCGAACTAAATTTTAATTAAATCTACCATAAAATTCTCAAAATTCTAATTAACAGTAAAACCAAGTCAACTTCTGAATCGGATGCCGATAAGGTCTTCAATTCGTAAACCGAAACGAAAACATGAACAGATCTTTTTACGTTAAACATATATAAACACAAATAAGGCAACATATGATGCAAAGTTTTACTTTAATTACTTATTAAGCATAATTAAACATGGTTTAACGTTAATCATGGGTTGGGGTTATTACAAACATAGTGTTCAATATCCTAATAGACTTTACTATGCAATTGATTGAATTGAACAGCTTCTGCAAGATCAGCATATTGGTAAAGCTGCGCCCAACACATCCGCTTAGGGTCGATTTGCACCCAGCTCTTTTATTGGACATCGTTTTGGAGTACATTACACTCGCCGATCACATAGTTGAGAGTAGTTCATAATGTTACATTACATATTTTGTGATGGTGTTGGTGGATGTACAAGAAGATGAATATTATTATTATCTTTGGATTATGTACTTTTAGGATACTTTGGTGGATTTAGTTGTAGGTATTTATCGGTGATACTCTTTAATATTATTATTACTCTTTGCATTATGTAGAATGAGACATGTATTTGTGATGATGTGAATGGATTAAACTACTAGTTAATATTATTTTCTGTTTTTCGATACTTGTTGCTTATTATTAATACTCTTTAACAATAGTTGCACTTAGTTAATATTATTTTCATTGCGCTTTGTGTTCAAACAATGTAAATAATATGATATCCATTCGATACATAAGACAACTATAACTCATATGTTATTCCATAAAAAAATGGCCATTACAAAATCCAATGACAAAATGATATCCATTTCATACCTCCGTAGAAGTATAAATCATAAAAACTAATGTCTTAAATCTTTTAAATATGCTACAACTGCTCTGTAATACATCGGTTAATGTCAACTATATCAAATGTCTCTCGAGTAGCTACATTAGGTCCTATGTTGTCTTTGAATTTCTGAATGCGACTAACATATGCATTCTCTCATTCTGATGCACAAGGGTGATGGTGAACTCGCCAAAGCACAGTAATTGAAAGAACTGGATGACTGGCCTCCAAAAATACCTGCACAAACATCCAATGAGAATTTAACCAAATTAATATAATAATAATAAAGTTACATATATTTACCAAATACATCAAATTTGCAAATACACAATTATTTAACAACAATGGTAGGTAAGTTTCATACATTATACTTGCACAAAATGATTTCCATTAACAACTCCAATGGCAATCTCGTGACGATTAGCTAGGGTTACTGGTGGTTATCTTAAAGGTAAGAAAGTCAGACACTGTTGCAATGACAAGTGGTACAAGATTACATTATAAAATGATGTAATCAGATGCCCCCATGTCAGGCATAGTCATCGAACGATCAAAGCCTGGGTTATCTTCAAAATATGACAGGATGTGTGTCAGCTCCTCAACCCTCTCATGTGACTTGTATAGTATGACGTATTCATCTTTGTGACCATTCAATTCATGTAGCAGTTCACGCCTAACTTACACCCAATCATTCTCTCCAAGACGAAGTAAACCGGCAATAGCTTTAAACCCACAATTCTCATCACCTTCGACATCATTCATCAACTTTATGAATGGTTTTAACATAGGCGGGAAGTCACCAGCATATATACTCGGTAAACCTGTTCTAGTACGATATGTCTTTGTTTTCACATTCCACTTTTTCTCATGCACTTTTGAATCTCTTTTTTTCTTTGATTGATTGGAAGTTAATGTGCTCTAGCTATAATGGTTATCGTCAACCAGCTCGAATGCACACGAGTCACGACGGCAAGATATATCAACTTTCTTATGTCCTCAACGTGAATTAGGCTTCACATCAGGCTCAATAAGGAAAGTGCTCGCTAGATTTGCAATTTCCCTCAACTTCTTCAACATATCCAATTGCGTGGCAATATCAGACTCATTGAATTGCTTCAAAATCATCTCAAGTTCTGGGATACAAGTCAATACCAATTTGTCAACTATCGAATTGTGCACACATATATTAAGTCGCGTCCAATGTACATGTATACTGCCGAGTGGAATAGGATGACCTTGTCTCATGTAATCTACAATCTCGTGAGCACAAGGTAAACCATGCGTGCGCCTAAGAACACACCCACATGCTGTAACATCAATTCCAACTGAATGTGCTCTCTTACTCTTTGCCAACAAGTACTCTAATGCACAAATAGACACATTACCTCGAATCTGAATTGAGAAGGTTTGAATTGATGTTGCACAATAGTCAAACTCTTCTCGAACGATGCTTTTACTTGAATGTGCTGCAACTCAAGTAGACAATGTATTTTTTCAAATGAAATCTCAAATATCGTTTGACTTGAACCTAATTGCCTTTTCAATCTAGCACGAGCACTCTCAACCCTATTGATATGGATGTCAACAAAAAATAGTCAAGCATAATAATTAAAAATAACAATATGATTTATAAGAAAAAAATAAAATAAAATATTACTAATTGGTTGTAACATTGTCAAAATACAAACACATGTCTGTATGTACCGAAATGAATTTTTCTTTATACGAATTCAATCAACTCACAGTAACATACTTGATTGCCTCAGAATAGTTATTAAAATCCTTATGCAGTATTGCAAGGTGATTATTGTACTCCTCTTTAGTCGATGACAATACTAAATAGTTCTATGCAATGTAAAACTTCTCCCATTTTTATTTTATCTCAAATATTTTCTTGCATTTCGCCAATACATTCTTATTAATATGCCAACAACATAACAAATGTCGATCATTCGGAAATGTGTTGTCAATGGCATTCATCAGGCAAGCTCTTGGTCTGTGACAATGACTCCAGGTAAAATACTGTTATTCAAAAGATCGCGCAATGTTTGTAACGCCTATGCATAGTTATTAACCTGCTCAGTTTGTAAATATGCAAAAGCCACAAAGAATGTCATATGAGTTGATGTCACTCCCACAATTTCAAGAAGAGAAAGCCGATATCTATTCACCTTATATATGCAATCCATAATCAACACATAAGGAAATGTACGAAACAAATCCAAACATACCTGATGTGCCCAAAACAAGTTCGTGACAGTCATAGAGCCTTCTTCACATCGATGACGCTCAATGTACTTATGTTTCGCTAATTCACCCAGCACTTGTTGCATCTGGGATCTACTAGCTTTCTGTAGAACCTTACATCTATGTTGTACATTGTAAACTGTCTTCATTGTGCTCATATTAAGGGCATCCCTCTGTTTGAGTGTATTGAGTATCTCTTTTAGTCTTAATCGACTCTTTGACATAACTACTAATAGTGACTTCTCATTAGCTGACAATCTCTCAGCATATGAATGTCCTTGCAGATGCTCCGCAACTGGATGATTATGCAGTTCACAAACTACATTCAATGTCCATTCATCTTTTGTTTTCAACTTGTATGCCCTCATCAAATAGATATTTGTACTTCTTCGTACTAGTTTGTCTCAACAAGTATTCCGAGCCATCTTTTAACTTGTTATTTGATCTATACTTGCTACTTCACTCACAAGCAAGATAAATTCTTTGTCTCTTGCGACTACCACCATAGTCCGACATCCTAATAATATAACAAAGTCATTGGTCCTTCCAATATCGTGTACCTACATAAGCAAATCATCCTTATTGTCGAAAACTTGTATATAATGTCACACAATTTTCATAAGAACAAACTAAACAAATTAACTAATAAAAATTATTAACTTACGATATTCATGTTAAAGGTTACCTGTTTTGTTGTAAAATGACTAGTACAATCTACCATAATATCATATTGAATCTCAGTTTGTTTAGTGCATGGAATCTGACCAGGGGAAAAAGAAAATTTGAGTCAGCAGTACAGAGCCGAATAGAACAATATAATTCGGCAGTACAAAGCCGAATTAAACAATATAATTCGGCACTTTATAGCCCAGATAAATTAATGAATTCGATTGATAAATATTGAAAAATTAATTACAAATCGATATTCAATTATCGAAATAATCTCTTATTTTCGGTCTTAGTGTGTCGAAATAAATTAAATGATTAAGTAGTTGATGTCCGAATATATTGCAATAATTCGACACTGGTTGTCTGAGTGAAAACCGAGAAAAGAAAACAAAAAAATAGTGCACGAAAAAACTAACTTGTTCATCACTGATTTTGCTGTCACCAGACATATTTTTGCTTGAGTTTGAACTTCCATTATTTTGCAACTCTTCCATAACAAAATCAAGCAAAAATTGTAGAACTAATAAGAAATAATATAAATAATAGAGTATAAACGTACAGATTAAAGAAATATGAGAGTTGTTACGAGAGCATTATTTTGCAAGTAATAGAGGAGTATAGAATATGTAACAAGTAAAGTGACAACAATGGGAGGGGAAAAAAAAAACTAGGGTTTAGGTTTTTTTTAGTCAAAAGGTCTGCACTGAGATTTTTTTCTTTTTCAAAGATGTGTACAGAGAATATTTTTCATATAATATTATAGGTGTTGGTAGATATCCATTATAGTCATTTTAATTTAGGATATAATTGTCATTAAAATATTATTTCATTAAATGTGAGGAAATTCTATTTCCACACATTTAATTACATCAGTACAAATCTCTTCTCAGTATACACACTTATTAATTTGATTATTAATTAATTTTCTCAATCCACACAATCCACACACTAAAAGTTACAAGTATATCCTTCACTCATAATCATTGTACACACACTACTCAATCCTCATTTCCACACACTTGTTGAGTGACCTTGCTTCCAAATTTATACTCACGTGAAAACCATTCAAGACCACAGTGTGAAGTGAAGTGAAGTGAAATGAAGTGAAGACAAAATCTTTCATTGAAGACCTTCATTGAAGACTCTATTGAACCTCCATTAAAAACACCATTGAAAACCCTCCAAAATATTGTTAAAGATGAGACATATTTTCATTTTATTATTACATTTACCATTTTTAGATCTCTGTGCACTCTATTTCCAGAAAACTGTAGTTTAAAAAAAAAAAAATTTCTTTTAAGTTTTTCGGTTTGGGGATTTCAGCACTAATTTTCGAAAATTATACATTTAATTCGAAACTTAACTTCCGAATAAAAGTGAATAGTTCAACAAATTTGTTTTGAAAAAAAACAAAAAAAACTTTCAGTAGTTGATATCCGAATATAATAAAATAATTTGACAGTTGATATCCAAATATAATAAAATAATTCGGCACTAGTTGTCCCATTGAAAACCTTGAAAGGAAAAAAAAAAAAAAAAGTTCTGCACGAAAGAATTAACATTTTCATCACTACTAGAGTATAAATTTGGAGATTAAAGCAATATGAGAGTTGTTATGAGAGTATTACTTTGCAAGCAATAGAAGAGTATAAATTGTGTAGCAAGCAAAGTGACAACAATGGAAAAATTATGGTTTAATTTTTTTACTCAAAAGGTGTACATTGAGATTTTTATTTTTATTTTTATTTTTAAAAGAAGTATACAGAGAATATTTTCATACAATATTATGGGTGCTAGTGGATGTCCATTATGGTCATTTTAGTTTAGGGTATAATTGTCATTAAAATAATATTTCATGGGTGATTCTAGGGTGCCTCTATTTACACACCATAATTTATCTCAAGGCAAACCATTTCTAAAGGCACACCTTTAGTAATTTGGTAAATACATATTTTGCTCATCACACACCACAAATTTACATATTCACCCTTACTCACACACCCATCCACAACAATATACACACAAACTCCCATATTTACCCTCACTCACTCACACACCCCCACACACCCACTTTCTTCTATCTCCCCCCCTCCGTTCTCTGTTTCGACCGGTGAACAGTGTTGGTGCTCAACACAGAGTAAAGCAAGTGGTGAAGAGCTCAAGTAAAGTATTAGGTGAGTTCTCATTTTGCTTACATTTTAGGGTTTTATGTATTTTTTACCATTGCCATGAATGAATCAGTTCCAAACCGTTCAACACTGTAATTTCGAACCCCAAAAGTTGTACGGGCTCGTTCGGTACTTGACTTTCGAACACAATCATTTTGTCCGGCTTGTTATTGTCGAACTTGTTCGGACCTAGATTGTTGAACTGTAATGCTTTGTTCAATTCTTTACTATCGAACTGTTTTTTTTTTTTTTTTTTTTCTCCCCACATTGGGAAAGTTTATAATAAATTGATATACCAACATGTTATAGAAGTTGATGAACACAAAAACTAAAGTTAGAATCAAACAAATAAAATAAACAAATGGATAAGATTTTTGAAAAACAAACTTCATTGATAAATTTTTTAAAATCTTATCCATTTAGAAAATGATTGTCACTAAATTTAAAATCTTGTGGTTCTTTGTTTGGTTTATTTATTGTCAAGTGGATCATAAATCAAGAATATTCATGAAAGCTTTTAAATGTCTAACAATCTGTTTAGAATTCCTGGTGGATTTGAAGGCCCAATCACAATAGTAAATTTCTACATAAACTTCGAATAAAATAAATTGGAGCCTTTTTGTTTGTGTGTTTTATTATTCTGAATATACTTGAACATCTTGCAAGTGTATGGACATCAGAACAAAAGCATTTTTTTTTTCCTAGCATGACATTATGGCTTTGCCTATTATAAATACCCAAGGATTGGAATTTATTTATTTATTTATTTTTATGGTTTTGTATTTGTATCTATGCTGAGAGATGAGATATGGCAACATGATTGAATTTTTGGTTTAGGCATATTCACAAACACTTGGTGGACAATTTATAGAGGCAAAGACATGTGAATGTCTTATGTAGACATATGCCAAAAATATAGTAGGCAGATTTTGAAGGGAACACATAGTGATTAAAACAAGAGCATGAAGCTATGGCAAAAAACCAAACAAAATACAGCATTGAAGATAGGATCAGACAAAGAAGAAGAACATAACAGGTATTTTGTTTGTTGCAGATGACAACAACGATAGAACCAAAAGCCATATATATAGGATCCTCCACATCTTAACATCTAATACAAAGTACATGAAAACATCGATTGTCCAAATTTAAGGTCCAACCAATTCTCAGCATCTGGAATCTGTATCTGCAAATTTTAACAGAAAACCACAACCACATATTAGATATGAACTTTGCCTCTTCTCTTACAATCACATGGAATAGATATATCAATGCAATTTCTTTCTTACGAGGTAGAAGGCACAGAACATGCAGGAGCCACATGTTAAAAGATAAATTCCATTGCTTTGTAGTACAACCTCTCTTAGAACAACGTGCTATATGTCTGTCTATATCTTGTTTGCAATAGTAGCTCATTTGGTTAACCTATTATTCTCTTAGAAGTAGCAAGGCAGCTTGGACAATTTACTGAGTTAGATTCAAATGACCTGCTTGCGTTAGATTCAATTCACCAGCTTGTTTTTGTTCTTTTATATAATAGTTATAGATATATTGGCGGTATCTAGGGCTAGGTCAACTACATGTGGCTTGAAAGCGAAAAATTAAAATGAGAATTGTCTTGCAGCATTTACAGCAGAAGCCAATAGAGTCTCAGCAGCTGTAAATGAAGTGTGAGTATAGAGCTGAAGCAATAGCCATTGGATATAGTGTTCCAGCTGATGTAACTTACAGTTTGTTATTAAGTTAGTTACATTTCAACTGTATAACTAGTGTCTCTCACTTTTATATATAACCTCCCTCCCTCCCTATAATAGACATTTGTGAATGAAATGAATAGACTTCAAATTTCTAAGATGATCTATAGATCTCTAAATACCTAAGTTCTCAAGGATCAATAGATCTCCTTTGACTAGGTAATGACTAAAGTTGCAAATGGAGTGAAACATCAGTACAAGGACAATACTTGAGCAATCAAAGTGAAGTGATTTTGCTAAGATGATCTATTCTGGATTCCAGACAAAATAAATAATTGGGTATAGCATAGGAAACGAACATTGAAAAACATGACCATTTTAATTTCTGCCTTAAGCTTAGTAGATTTTGCATTAAGAAACATTTTTTCTTTCCTTTTTTTTTTCCTTAAAGGGGTTCTGTTGCACAAAACAATTGCCATTTCTCAGGCAAAACTAACAAAACTTAGTATCATATCAAACTTGAGAAACGGACCTCAGGTAAAAACTTAGTATCATAACAAAACTTAGTATCATATCAAATTAATTTGTGTTACAACTAGCATATTACAAAAAATAGCAAACTTAAGAAACAAACCTCAGTTAACATAAATAATTTGTGTTACTTCTATTAACTTTATTGTTTTCTGTTTCATTTTCAGAAATGGATGACCCTTCGCGTATTCCACCCACTGCCTCAGAGAGACGACGTCGTGTATTAACAAATCCTGCTTGTGCCCGAGGTCGAGGTCGAGGTCGGGATAGAGGTCGGGGTGATGATATTGTGTTGGAGAAAGCACCTCAAATCTTGGAAGAGGATGTGATTTATAATGGTTCAGGGGATGATGATGATGCTGTTGATGTTGATCAGGTTGAGGGGGTACTCACTGGTCCGTTTCCTGGGGGGCCAGCAAATCCATCAGTACTGAAGAGCTTCAAGGCACATATTGCAGCAGCTATATGGGATCAGAATGTAGTATATATTTTTTACCATGTTTCATTCATTTAATTATTTATTCAACCACATTATTTATGTTAATTACTAATTACCTTGTAGGAGAGGAATCCCTTAAGGTGTTACAATCATGTGTCCAAGATTCTTGAGTGGCGGTGGTGGTCAAGAACTGACAATAGAAGGTTTAAAGACATTGTGCAGCAGTCAGGCCTATCTTCTTTAGGCCATTGCACATATCGGTTCGTGAATAGGATTGTCATTTCTGCATTTGTTGAGCGATGGCAACCAGAGACAAATACTTTCCATTTGACAGTTGGTGAGCTGACAATGACATTGGATGATGTGGGTACCATCTTGGGGATCCCTATCACAGGTAGATCAGTTAGTGCTGCAACTTTGACAGATCAACAGGCACATGCACTTGTGGTAGCTGCATTGGGAGTTGATGACGCTGAAGCAGCTGAGGAGCTATCATCTGCTAGGGGACAATCAATAAAGCTGGAGTGGTTACAGAGCAAATTCAGTGGTTGCAAAGATTCAGACACCAAAGAGTCCATAGTTTGTGCCGCCAGAGCGTATTTGCTATTTCTATTGGGATGTACACTGTTCAGCGACAAGAGTGGGACGAGAGTTCCTGTTGTGTACTTGCAGTTATTGATGGATGTGACTGATATTCATACATATGCTTGGGGTGCAGCTACATGGAATATACTATACAATTGCCTCACGTGAATCGATGGACTCCTCGTTGAGAAGCTGGTTCAACGGTATCACACCTGCAGGCGTTACGGGAGGAGCTTGACAGATTGGCATTTGATGAGGTATAACAATTAATATTAGTTCCATTAAGTGTTCTCATTCCCTGTCACTCATCAAGATTTCATTTGTGTTTCTCTCTTAGGTTACTTGGGATCCATATCGAGATTGCCGTCAACATCACCCATGTCATGAGATCACATTCTACAGCGGCTATTTGAAGTGTTTAGATGTAGTTGAACCCTATCATCCTGAAAGGGTTCTTAGACAGTTTGGTAGGGTCCAGACCATCCCACCTGCGCCACTCGACCCTGTTCGTGCTGTTAGATGTGTCACAGCAGGTCGATATAGAGTGATGTATCAGTATCTTGATCAAATATGGGAGAGTTGGGATAATCATGTTTTATCTGCTCGGAGGAGGAGCATCCCAGTCAGACGTCCGGCTGACTGTGTTGATGGTTACATGTAGTGGTATACAAACATCACACACTTATATATCCAGAACCCCACACATCGGTCTGGTTTTGACCTACGTGCATAGGATAGTCGATCTGATGTGCAGGACGCTGAGGTATGACAATATTGCGCACACATCGTTTATTTTTATTTATTTTTAGGATGGCATGTGCTAATTACAATTGTATTTGTTCTTAATGCAGCGTATTGATCATGCACTACGGATTGCACATCCTATCATCGAGGCGGGCCATGATGCTAGTGTTCATGAGCCAGATAGGTTATATGAGGCCATTGAAAGGATGTCACGTGTTCTTCAGGGTTAACAAATTGATGAGGCTGGACCTAGTTCTATTCCATTTCGAACATGCAATCGTAGGAGACAAGTACATGATAGGTAATTGGTTTTGTGGTAATCTTGTTTTGTTATTTTGTAATGGAAAAGAAGTACTCTTTTGATGTTTTTGTTGTTTTGTAATGAACAAAAATTACTCTACCAATATTTTGTAACGAACAAGTATTCATGGTTTGTATTTTTGGTAATCAACAGGAAGTATTATGCCAATGCATTTGATACACCGTAATGAACAAGTACTACCATGTGCATTAAATTAACTCAAAGCTTAATCCAACTCAACTATTTAAATGCTAATCCACAAAAATGTATCGGTAACTATTTAAATTGCATCACTACAACTCAACTCATTACATCATTACTCATCAAGGTTAATACAATCAAATGTCTCTCTAGTAGCTACCCCTGAATGAACAACTTCTTTAAAATGCTCAATTCGGCGACTATATGCAGTATCCCATCCAGCCGCACAAGAATGATGAAACTTGCACCAATTGGTAACTATCGGTGGAACTGGATGACCCGATAACATGAACACCTACATTAACACAGCTATAAGTATGAGAGCGATGCAGTACAAAAAGATAAATGTATTACACAAATCATAATGCTATACCTGGACAAAATGATTCCCATTAACAAACCCAATAGCAATATCACGCCGTTGAAGTTGTGATATTGGCACTAATCGTAGGGGGAGGAAAGTAAGGCATTATTGTGCAGATAAGTGGTACAATACCACATTATAACAAGATGCAATAAGATGACCCATGTCAGACATAGTCATCCAACGGTGATACCCTAGATTGGGCTCAAAATATGATAGAATATGGGTTAGTTTTTCAATCCTGTCATGTGAACTATATAGATGAGTGTGATGGTCTACGTGTGTGTGTAATTCCTGTAGGAGATCACGCCTGACTTGACCCCATTCAGCCTCTGCAAGCCCCATCAAGCCAGCAATGGCCCTAAACCCGCAATTGCCATCGGCATCTACATCCTTGATAAGACGTATGTAAGGCTTCAATCCAACTGGAAGGGCATCGACATATGAATAAGTCGTACTTGTACGTGTCCAATATACCTATTCAACAGGGAAGACATCAACACATGAACAACAAAACACGTAATTTATCATAAACAAAAATGTAAGTAAAAATGATTACATGTACCTGCTCTTTGGCAGACCGTTTTTTATGAACTTTGACAGAATCTTGTGTGGGGATCTGGGTGCCCACAGGTGAGTGGCTATCATGTCCAGACTGAACTAGCTCAAATGCACATGGGTTTCGACGCATAGATACATCTATCTTCTTATGTCCCTTACCTCGAGGGTTGGGCTTCACATCCGGCTCAATGAGAAAACTACTTTGCGGATCTGCAATCTTTCCTAACTTATGCAGAATTTCCAACTGCGTAGTGTAATCAGATGCATTGAATCGCTTAAGTATGAGATCAAACTTTGGTTCACAACTTAATTCCACTTTTTCATTCTTCAACTTTTGTACTACCTCAAGAGTCCTCCAGTGTGGGTTAATGCTATCAAGTGGTATTGGACGACCCTGCCGGATGTAATCCGCAATCTCATGGGCACACGGTAACCCGTGTGTTCGTCGAACAACACATCCACATACTGAAGCATCAATGCCAACATCATTCGCTCGCTTACTCTCCGCTAAGACATGATCTAATGCAGTAATAGAGATATTGCCTCAGAGCTCTCTAAAATGGGATGGTTTGAACTGGTGTTGTATAATGGTTAAACTCTTCTTAAACGATGCCTTAATATCAACATGCTGCAACTCAAGCAAACTATGGATCTTAGTCCAAGAACACTCAAAATTTACTTGGTTAGAACCAAGTTGCTGTTTCAGTTTTGCATGTGCACTTTCAGCCCTGTGTACAATGGAAACAATTAACATAATCAAGTTTAAATAATCAAAATCATAATGCGTAATCGTGTAAGGTAGACAAATATATATTACCTATTGGTTGTAACATTCCCGAAGTGCATACAACTATCTGTCCATACGGCAACAAACTTATCCTTATATGGAATTAACCAACTTTGTGACACATATTACACTGCCTCAGGATATGTATCAAAATCCGCAAGTAGCCTAGCAAGATGTTCATTGTATTCAAGCTCAGTTGAGGAGAGTACTAAGAAATTCCATAAAGAGATAAACTTGTCCCATTCCTCTTTACTCTTAAACATTTTCTTGCATTTTGCCAGTACATTTCTACTAATATGCCATTGGCATAATAAATGTCGAGATGTAGAAAATACCCTGTCAATAGCATTCATCAAAGCAAGCTCCCTGTCCGTGACAATTACCTCAGGAATAGCAATGTCATCCAAGAGACTACGCAATGTAGTTAACACCCAAACGTAGTTATCAATCCGCTCAAATTGGAGATATGCAAAGGCTACAGAGAATGACATATCAGTGGATGTCACTCCAACTATCTCAAGAAGAGGAAGACGATATCGATTTGTCTTATATGTGTAGTCCATGATCAACACTTTTGGAAATGAACGGAGCAAATCTAAACTGACAGGATGTGCCCAAAACAAGTCTGTGACAGTCATCGTGTTGTTGTCACACCTATGTCGCTCAATGTAATTATGCTTTTCTAACTCACCCAACAAATGTTGCATTTGTAATCTCCCAGCTTTCTCAATAACAGTATTTCTATGACGTACATTATAAATGGTTTTCATAGTAGTTACATTCAAAGCATCCTTTCGTTTCAATATAACCAAAATCTCTTTCGGTCTGACCATGCTTTTGCACATATCCACTAATAATGATGTTTCCTCCTCAGATAATCTCCCTGCAAATGAATGTCCTTCAAAATGTTTAGCAGAAGCATGGTTATGCATTCCACATGCTACATCTACCATCCAATCATCATCAGCCATCAACTTACGAGCCCTTAACTCAAAGGGACACCCGCATTTCTTTGTGCCCCGTTATCTTCACAATTTTTTTGCTTGAATCATCTCCTTCTAATTTCTTATGAGCTCTGTATTGACTATTTCTCTCACAGGCAAGAAATATCCTTGGTGTCCTATGACCACCACCATAGTCTGATGTCTTGATGACAATCACAAACCCATTTTTCCTTCCAACGTCCCGTACCTAATCGAGTAATTCTTCTTTTCTCTTGAAAACCTATAAGTCAAATTCAACAAAGTCATTAAACATCCAAAAAGAAAAAGCAAAAAATACTAATTTTCGACATGAGACTACCTCATTAGTAATAAATTGACTCGTGTAGTCAACAAGACCCCCAGATCCAACATTACTGCATTCCACGGATGCACCGTTCTGAGAAAAAATATATATATATAAATGTTCGGCAGTACAGAGTCGAATTAAATGAAATTGCTCGATTTTTGTTAACCGAATATACAAATAAAGTTCGACTCTTACAAACCGAATATATTAAAATAGTTCAACCGTAGTATGTTGAACAAATGCATTTTGTTCAGTTGTTGTTAGTCGAACATTTGCATGATGTTCGATTGTAGTTAGTCGAACAAATACAAATTGTCCAGTTGTAATAAGTCGAACAATGATATAATATCCACCTTTGGTTAACCGAACTGTACCAACTATTTACCACTCAGCAAGTAGACGAAAACGAAAACAAAAACAATAAAAAAATAACCTCTTCCTTGCTTCATTGTTGCAAATCAAAGTTGCCAGATGCATCCTTCATTGAATCCATTCAAAATCTTCAATAATACTATATTTTTGATTATTTGTTGAAGGGTTTTTGGTTTTGGTTTTAGGGTTTTTGTATTCTTGACAAAGAAGATACGTAAGGAATAAGTTTGAAATTGATGATTTATATTATATTCATTCTTGTCCTTTATGGTAAATACACAAATGGTCATAACTTGTCCTCTATAGTCATTTCACTTAAGGTTAAAATTATAATAAAGAATAAATTAATTAATGGTTTGCCTTGAGAGAAAAGGTGGTGCGTAAATAGAGCTCCCCGTGATTCTACTTACACCGCTCTTTTACCTCCTTACACCCTCCATATAAGATTATTTTTTTCTTCCAATTTTATCCATATGTGAAATTACTTAAAGGGACAAAACACTAAAATTAAATGTATTTGATTATCTCCTTACACCTCCTGACCTTTCAATTCCTACTTCTTTTTTTCCTTTCTTAACTTTTCTTTTCTTTTACACATCTCTTTTGAAAAATTGATAATCATAGTGTTTTGATCATCAAAAAAAAGCAATGGATGAAGAAACGGTGGTGAAAAACCTTTAAAAAAGTGAAATGGTGAATTTTTTTTTAGTTTGGTAGGTTTTTGTTTCGATTTTCCGGGTTGGTGTGCGACTTTTGTTCGGTGTTTCGAAATTAAACAAAATAACATAGTCTGGCATCACAGTGCCGAAAACAAAATATAAGTCTAGCATTATATTATCGAACAGCCCCAAATTATTATTTATAACAAAGTAGCTTTGTAAATGTATAGCAACAGAACGCTGGACAAATATATATTTTTCGAGCAAGATAACACCAGACAAATGTAGTTTGTCTACTATTGTGTGACTGAACAGACACTTCACAGTGGGCTCCACTGGCTTTGTTATGAAGCAATTGAAATTTTCTAATTGTATGGCAACATAATGCTGGGAAAAACTATTTTGTCTGGTAACACAACACTGGATTAATTAAAACTCACTAGCATTTTATTACCGAACAGCTCTAGCACAAATTATTACCACATCATTTGGAAGGATGTGGCTCTGTAAATGTATAGCCACAAAAGGCTAGACAAAACCATTTATTCCGGTGTTATAATACCGAATTTTTGTAAATTGTTTTGCATTGTGTGACCGAACAGACACTTCAATGAGGACTCTACTGGCTTTGTTGGGAAGCGAACAAAAATTATCCAATTGAACGGTAACATAATGTTGGGAAACAAAGTTGTATCCGGTAACATAGAACTAGAGTAGTTCAAATTGTTTAGCATTGTATTACCGAACAAAAACATTGTTTAGGATAAACTGGCTCTGGAAATATATAACAACTAAATGCTGGAGGGATCTATTGTTTTTGGTAACTGAACACCGGAATAATTCAAATTGTTTAGCAGTATGACACTGAACTAGCCCATAACACTTAAAAAAATAATGTTACTTCCAGCAAATGGTACCATATCCCTCCAAAACACTGTAATACCACTACAATGCATTACAAACAATAACAAAACCATATGTTTGCCAAAATAAGTTTCCATTGACATAAATATTGAATACAAAATAGATGTGAAACTGTAAATGGTACCATATCCCTCCAAAACACTGTAATACCATTACAATGCATTACAAACAATAACAAATCCATATGTTTGCCAAAATAAGTTTCCATTGACATAAATATTGAATACAAAATAGATGTGAAACTGTAAATGGTACTATATCCCTTCAAAACACTGTAATACCATTACAATGCATTACAAACAATAACAAATCCATATGCTCGCCAAAATAAGTTTCCATTGACATAAATATTGAATACCAAATAGATGTGAAACTGTTTAAAATTCTTACAAAAGTATGACAATTCATTACTTGTCCAACCAAGCATCCAGTTTACAAAAGATCCAAGGCATCCACAAAAACTATACCATTAGGGAAAAGTATATCCTAAATTCTGTATGGCCTAGGCATTCACAAAAGCTATGTCATCAAAAAAAAAAATTAGATCCCAAATTCTGTACAGTCTAGGCTGTCACAAAAACTGTGCCATAAAAAAAAAATACATCCCAAATACCATGTACGGTTAACACAAAACTATATCCCAAAATGTATACGGGCTAGACATTATGCAGAATTATGTCATCAAACAAAAAGTAGATCTCAATCCTCATGTATGGTCCATCCTACGATGTTTACGATAGTAGACTTGATGCTCTGTACGTGTCGAAGTAGATCCCAAACTCTGTCCATCAAGAACTTGTAGCATGCGACCAATGGTTTCATACAGCATGTCAAGGTGCAAGACACACTCATCACGACCGAGCCTATGGACTGCAGCACCAACATTGAAAGCAGCATCGTTACAATGCAAAAAAATTGATAAAAATCGTACTTAGTGTTTGATTTATGGTGAACCACTTAAAAGTGAAAAAAGTTAATTCACAATTTGCTTACCCACTCAGGATCCATAGTAACATCATTCTCGAGACGTTGAACACGTGGATCAAACTGACAGTGATGTGTAGGATTTTGAACAACCCGATGTGAAACACGAGCATACCACTCACGGTATCCCCATACACATTCAGATGGCCGCTGCTGTACAGGCACACTACGAGCATTAATGGATAACACATGATTCTCCCACTGTGCCCATATTG
The DNA here is from genome assembly GCA_036172215.1 of Camellia granthamiana. Taxonomy (NCBI): domain Eukaryota; kingdom Viridiplantae; phylum Streptophyta; class Magnoliopsida; order Ericales; family Theaceae; genus Camellia; species Camellia granthamiana. The sequence goes on along the minus strand of CM069905.1, from coordinate 103,715,721 downwards.
TGTCATGGTATTGATACATGATTCTGTACTGTCTTGGTTTACTGCCTCATGTAGCTCGAACATGAGATAATGGTTCTGGTGGAATGGTTTGGACCCTACCAAACTGTCGCAAAACCCTATTAGGGTGATAGGGCTCAACAATATCGAAGCATTTCAAACATCCAGTATAATATGCAACCTCATGAAGTGGATGGTGTGTCATACATAAACGGTATGGATCCCACTCGATCTACAAATAAGGAATGCATAATGTTAGTTAGGAAATAATTTTTTTTTTTTTTTTTTTTACAATATCACACTATTATAAAATGTCTAACCTTATTAGCACGTAACATGTCAAGTTGCTCTCGTAATGTCTGCAAGTGGTTTTCTGTAAAACCTTCATCTCTCCGCGGACTCCAATGACATACACGAGGTTGTTCATCAGAATAGGACAAATTTGGATAAGGCCTTCCTAAACAAAAATGCTCATAAATCCATGCTTCCAATAGCTTCAAGTAACCAACAATCTGCTTAACACCAGCCCTACTAGTAAGTCCTAATTGTCTATACAGGAATGCCAAAGCTGCAGCACCCCATGCATATGAGCTAACGGCATCAATGTCAGTCAACATGACAGGTACTCGAGTCCCACTCTTGTCAGCGAAGAGCGTACAACCTAATAAATATAGCAAGTAAGCTCTCGCTGCGTATTCTATGAAATTTGCATCATCTGTATCGTTAGCTTCATGAAATCTAATTCGCAACTACTCTAGCTTCATGGATTGCCCACGAGATTGAACTAATTCTGCAAATGCATCATTCACTGGCACTTCCAAACTAGCATTTACCAGTTCAGCAGCCTCGTATCTTGTTAACTTAGGATATGACAAAGCCATGCTAGTGACGGGAATGCCAAGTATGGTCCGCACATCATCCAATGTGACAGTCATCTCACCATCTGGCATGTGAAATGTATTTGTCTCTGGATGCCACTTTTCAACGAAGACAGATATTGCCACTCTATTGCCATGTCGATATGTGTGATCAATAAGGACACTAAGACCAAACTGCTCAACCAAATGTCTCCACCTAACATTTTGGACTGTTAGTGACATCCATGGCCACTCGACAAGCTTTCGAGAACGATTCAAACATTTAAGAGGTCCCCGTTCCTGCATTTTACATAAAACATATAAATAATTTGAAGCATATAGTACATATGATTAGTTTATTGTTGAGAAATTCTCAAAATACCTTTTTTTTCCAAACAGCGGCGGCAACATGGTTACGGAAGCTAATTATCAATGAAGGATCCTCTGGAGCACCCGGAACTGGTTCTGTGTTGTTATTATCCACACCAACATCATCCTCTATGAGGTCGGCCTCTACACCAATATCATTATCGACATCGTCATCCTCCACACTAATATCGTCATCAACATAATCATTATTCGCATCCACAGGGACATTCACTTCCATTGGTTCAGGTTCTGTTTGCCTAGCATGTCTTCTGTTAGATGCTGTTGGTCTCTTGCGTGAGACACCACTAACCATTTATGTGTAAAAAAAAAAACATTAAACCCAATATCAGCAAAAACTCGAATATATTAAATGACTGATGTAAACAATATCAGCAAAGAAACCATAATTTTATAGATAACATTCAATTTAAAGAAAAAAATTTGAATGTGCCAATGTATAGAAAAGGGAAAATTTTCAAATTATAATGCACGTATGCATTTGATAATTTTAATGTGCATACATTGTTCTATTTCAAGTTTCTAGTTTTTCTTGTTTATTTTTCATTTTTAAATGTTAACATTGTATTGTATCTTAAAGCTCACAATCTAATTTTCTTGGGATACCTTGCCTTTGAATGTTACAGCTCATAAGAAAATTGACATACTTGTGTAATAATATTCAAATAATTTGAAAAGAGCGTTCAATTTGCAGTACCATACTTCTATTAAGGAACTTGGGCAATGTGGGCAAATAACAGTATAGCAGTACCATACTTCTATTAAGCAAATTGTAAGAATTCAATTTGCAGAATGTTTTTTTGAAACCCAACTGTACTATGTCTGATTGGGTGATACATGCACCACCCCACTAGACACATATAATAGGCTAGGCCAAGCAGAAGCCAGTGTGGGTTGATTTCAAGAGTCACTAGTGTGACGTAAAGCAAGGAGAGGGAGCACACTAGCCACTTCATGGAACATATGCTTTGAACGAGGAACCCCAATCATACTATGTATGACAGTTTTGTTCAACTATTAACAATACATGTTTTTATATGTTGCTTACTGAAATGAAAACATCAATAACTAGATAAATAGTATATTGTGATGGTGCCTTCGCATATACTAGCTAATCAACAATGATTCTTTTGTTTTTACAAGGGTCCTTGCAACTCCGTAGAGTAAAAAAATATACATGAGCTATCATGAAATCACCAGCTTCTATTAGGTCGTGGTATATTTCTCACGGAAAACCTCGTGCCTTTCATTTTGGTCTCTTAGAACAGAGAATCAAACAACAAAAATCAATTTTGAAGAAGTTAATGCACCATTATTCTCATACAAGATTCTGGTCTAATGTGATTGACTATGCTTTAGGTGGTTTCCATGTTGGTTGATGAGACAATGTCCCCTCCGCTCTGACACTTCTAATGTTTATGTCATTTGTGTTATGCTCCAACGACATGATTTGGTGATTGTAACTGATTTTGTGGACATGATTTTCCATATGACTTGCTGTCTTGGGGGTCTCTTCATGCTTGATTGTTATTGACAAGATAACTTCTTCATGGTTCAAGTTATATAAAACCAATTGTTAGATCCGCGCGTTTTATTTGATGTTGAGGCCTTCATTTTGAGTACCTGATGATCTTTCTTTCATTCATTAATCAGCAAACAAAGATGACAGTCATCAAATGGGAACAAGAAGATCATTGCTCCCATTAGGTTGATATCAAATACAAATAAGAAAATTCTTATTAAATAGGATTTACCTTATCCATACTTCTTCTATTCATAAAAGATGTATATAATTTTATACTTATATATGTGGTGCTCGAGCCTAGTATGGATCTTATGGTTAATTTATTGAATGTTCTAATAAGAGCAACACCATCAAAAACCTAAGCAAGTGGCGACAACTGAGGCACCAAATCTTCAACAGCTTGTGACTCTACCAGACAGTAAAGAGAATAGGGCCATTAAAAATGGTCAGAGCAGTGAAATAAATCAGGAGGACACAACAGAATTGAGAGAGGGAAAGAAGCAAAACAACAACAACAGCGAAGAAGAGGTGAAAGGTGATAATGCTGATATTTAATCTGCATATCACAAAGTGAATAATGGACATGTATCAAAAGCAGATGATTACAAAATGCTCATGGATTTAACTAATTTCCCAAACCTTGCTACATTGTCGACCTTGGAGCCCACTCAGAGAAATAATGGAACGAAGAAAAGAATAATAAGAAAAGAAAAATCGAGTTCAATGTGCCAAATAATGTGGTATGTCATATTCATACATCTATTATGTTGTATTATAACCAAAAACCTATTTGTGTTTCTTTTCTTTATATAGTTTTGACTTGGCAATATGAGAAATTTATTTTGTTAAGCAAATAACCACTTGGCAATTTGAGAGAAATCTATTCTGTTAAGCAAATACCCAGGTTTGTTTCATAACTATTTTGTTACGGAACAATTTTAATTTCTCTTCTAAAATCGTTTTAATGTGCCAATATACAAAAAGAGAATAAAAGTATTTATTTCTAAGCATGATCGACACAAGAGATCAAATTGGAAACAAGTAGATGATAAGAAGTACTATGAGATGAGGAACATGCACACGGTGCTCACATCTGGTTCACATGAAAGGTAATTGAAAAATAATTGACTAGGGGATATAAAGGAATGTATAGGGAAAAGAATATAACACGATCACGAACTAATCTGTTGGTACTTCCTTATCTCCTATGTGCATGTCATATATATTTATGTACATAATAAAATAAATGTACACTTGATTTGTTTCACTACTTGTTTCAGCATTAAATTTTTAATAAAATAAAGGAAAAGTTTTCATGTTTATTTTTCTAAGCCACTGTTTCTCAACGAGAGTAGAAATACTTTATTCAAGTAAGAGCCAAGAACTAATTGAAGTTGCTAAATTATAGCATAGAAGATCAAAACAGAGGACCAAAATTTTAACTTCAACATTCTAAATTCAAAATTAGAACATCAAAATAGAGAACAAAAATCTGACAAAATAGAGGACCAAAATTTGAACTTCAACATTCAAAATTAGCACAAAAAATTACAAACACAATTAAATTAGAAGATAAAAACCACCAAATATGTGTTGGGAATGTGTTATTCTTTGTTTATTCAAAAAAAATTATGATATAGATGATAGAAATACATATATATATATATGTCTGTCAATATAGAGAAAGAAATAAGAGTTTTTTACTTACCTTGAGCAAATGAGAAGAATGAGTTCAATCGTCCAAGCCGGAAACACAAACCACAACGCCATTCAAATCCCTCCCACTGTCCGAAACACTTGCCTTCTCTACGTCGGACCTGTCGTCTTCCTTGCTGCTACTTCTCTATTTTCCCTCCAAAAGTCAAGTGGTGTAAAGAGACGAAAGGGTTAATTTAGGGTTAATATTGATAATATAATGGGGGTATAATGAGAGTTATATTTTTTTTTAGTGGTGTAATGAGATGGAGGGTGTAAGGAGGTAAAATAATGGTGTAAGTAGAATCACCTATATTTCATTAAAGTGTTCGCACTGAGGTAATTAGGCGTGTAGAAATAAAATTTTCCTTAAATGTATGCATTGAGGTAATTAAGTGTATGGAAATAAAATTATCCATCTATTAATGGCATGGAATGGACTGAGAGTATTAGTGGTGTGAAAATATAATCATCTATAAATAAATTAAATATTTTTGCAAAACCGACCCTGAAAGTTTTCAAAATTACAACAGTAACCACTCGAATCTTTAACCTGCCACATCTGACTACTACTCCCCATATATTTCAAAGAACCAATTGAAAATAAAAAAAGCTTGTTTTGGAGGGACCAAAGGCGGCAAAGCAAGCAAAGCCATGGCCGGCATGTGAGACTCCCCTCCCATTACTCTCTCTCTCTCTCTCTCTCTCTCTCTCTCTACGCTTCTCCGCCTCAACTCTTCCTCCCACCAATGTCTTCCACCTCGAGGTCTCTCCGATCCTCCATCTCTCCCTTCCGCTCAAGAAAGTCGCCGGCACCACCACCTCCGACGGCGGCGAAAGGCGGCGGAGCTAGGCCCTCGACTCCTTCCTCGGCGTCTTCTTCGTCTTCTTCTAAGCGTCCTTCCAAACCTCCGATTTCTCCGGCGAGCCCTGCTACTCCGGCCTTTGACCGCCCAGATGCGAGCAAAACCAAGGAGAATGTGACTGTCACTGTCAGGTTTCGTCCTCTCAGGTACACACTTTGTCTTCTTATTTGACTGTTTGTATGAATGTGAGTTACGGAGAGTCTGTTGACTCTGGATAGACTTAAATTTTGCTCGATTGGTTTTTTAATGGCTTGGAAATTGTCATTTTGAGCAGTGTTAGGGAGATTAACAAAGGGGACGAGATTGCTTGGTATGCAGATGGGGACTACACGGTTCGGAATGAGTTCAATTCTAACATTGCTTATGGTTTTGGTTAGTTGGAACTCTTTCTATCTCTCTTCCTCTCTCTCTCTCTCTCTCTCTCTCTCTCTCTCTCTCCATATATATATATATATATTTGTGTCTGTTTGTGTGAATGGGATTAACTTAATTTTGTTATTTATGGAAGACATTGATTGTTTTGCAATTCGATTTGCTTACCCAGCGGGGGTGTTTAATAAATGAACGAGAGGAATTGATTTGTTATTGCGTAACTTTCTTGTTCAAGTTTATCTTCGATCATGAAGCAGGACAATTATGTTATACACACTTCCTTTCACCATTATTAGCGATGAAAATAATGTTAAGAATTTAACAATTTAGCAATGTTCCGGTGTCTTAACAATTTGAGTTTAGAAGAATCTGATGCCTTGGCACATTTTAGCATGATATGCACTCCCTGATTGGTGTGACACATAGTAATTGTTCACCACCTATAAGGTTTTCTTTTGTAATATAGGTAAATACATGTGATTATAGTCTATCTTAGCTTGAGCCTCCTTTGTGAATTCTGATAATTTTGATCTCATTGTCCTTCACCATGAGCTTTTGGTTCACTCATGATGTACTCAACAGGTCGTGGATCTTTATTTTTCGTTATTCAACTAGAAAATTATATAATTTTCACCATCTTTTGTCAATTGTATACCTAACTTGCAATTCCATGCCTCAAATTTTCCCGACTCATGTAATGCTTGCTTGTCTCGATGCATCATTATCTGTTAAGCTCTTCGAGCTTCGGTAATGAGGCCCACACATGCTAAAAGTCCTTTGTTACTATAATTCCTTTGTTACTATAATTTTTCCTATTTTAAGACCTTGCAGGGTTTGAGAAGAACAATTTGCTCATTGAATTGAAAACCTTCTGCTTTTCAAAAGATGTACTTGTGTGGAAATAAGTTTTTAAAGTTTGGAATGCTTTGGGTATATTTTATTTATTAACTTTTTCTTCATGACAGTAATTAGTGTTGGTGTTCTCCTTGATTTCCATGAACAATATCATATATCTTTGGCTGCAGATAGAGTGTTTGGTCCAGCAACAACTACTCGTCATGTTTATGATGTTGCTGCTCAGCAGGTTGTCAATGGTGCCATGCAAGGAATTAATGGTAATTACTTTTCTTCACAGGTCCTATCATCTAATCTGATGTGAACATGCATCAGGCATAGCCTTTTGTTGTATGATGATCTTGTTTTTGCAAGGGATGACCATTGAACATAAAACTCTTTGCATTTCAGTTGCTCTGAACAACTTTTTCCCCCACCAATCCCTCAGAACCCTTCCCCTTTTAAGGTTGTGAATCTTGGGACATGAGTTATATTCCTATCAACCCTTAGCATCTCATCTTGTGATGTTAACATCCTCACTTATAGGATTTGTTGCAAAAATATGCTTGTGTACTGGATGACTTTTTGGTCTCTGCACTGCAGTTCCTCTCTATTCCCTTTCTTATAAACACATTCTCATCATTCCCCAACCCCTTATGTTATATTTCCTTTCCATGATAATCTCTTAATAGTATCCTCTCTGTCTTTGTGGTCATTTTCTGAAAACTTTTTTCTCTCTGAGTGTTGTTTTTTTTGGTTGAAAAGAGCTATCCATTAGTGCTTTCTTGTATAACTTCATCCATTTCTGCTGGAATTATGCTTGATACTAATTCTAGATCTTCTTGGGGGATCTATAAATTTATGATGACGCCTCATACTAGTTCAACTGATAATGGAAAATCACTAAACCATAGTAACATTTGCCACAATGTCAACAATGTATTCTTTCTACGGTCAACAATGTATTTTGCAGGTACTGTATTTGCATACGGTGTCACTAGCAGTGGGAAGACTCATACAATGCATGTAAGTTGCTGTACTAGTTTTACATTTGGTACTTGTTTCCCTCATCCAAAAAGGATATGCGCACTAGACAGTAAAAGGAGAAAGGGCAACTTATTCCTCCCAAGTTTATATAATTAATAGGAGGATTTTTGATGTGAAACCAAGCTTGGGGCTGAGCATTAATAAAAGCCATCTGACAAACTAAGTGTCACACATTGGCTGGTCCAAAAATATATTTAACATGAGTTTTAGAAAAAAATTGTTTATCCGAGATTTGGTTTCAGCAATTTGATTATTATGACTTGATTGAGGGATCTTTATGCTTTTGTGGAGATCTATGACAACATCATCTGTAGCCTCATTTCTTGTGTAGCTTGTAGTTTCTCATCTAGCTTATGGCTCATATACCTCTACATCTTTGGGACGCAAGCTGTATGATGTCTGAGATTTGACTGCTTGCAAATACATTTATTGTCCTTGAGGATTGATGTCATTTTGGATGCAACATGGCTCAGGGCACTGCCAATTAACTGGAAAACTTCTCTAAAATATTACAAGCTGATGTAATAATCTGCTTGAGAGAATAATTTTTGAAATCAAAAAGAAAAACTTTTTTGATTTTTCCAACTAAATGTCTGTCCACAAAACTACATTAAGGCAAGATGGAAAATGTCACTTCATTGACTGATGTGGACCATGATAACAAGAAAAGACTGGAGCATACTTCGGACCTCGTCTAGTCAAAATTTAGGTTGAATGTTTATTATGTATATTTCCATTTAGTATGTTGCTGGCACACTTTGATTTGGTTTTATGAGTAATGATATTTTGGTGATCTCAAGATTTGCTGAACACAAATGTACATGGGTCTTATAATGTTAGGTAAAACCCAGCTTATATAGAAATCTTTGTAGTTTTTTTATTCAGTGGATTGAGCTTTAGAAACTTCAGGCTGTGTTTGCATGAGTTTTAGAAATTCAAGACTCTCCTAGCAATAATGCCACAATGACCACATTTGTGTACTTTAAAGTGTTTACCATCTCATGTGTCATTGTTGCGATGGTATCAGACATGACTGGTGGGGCCCTTTAAACCAATGCAATGATACCATATAAGATGTTTAAAAATGTGGTCATTATAACAATATTGCTATGTCAGATCACCAATTTTTCCAAAAGCTTAAGATGTTAGGAAATTGGCCCAACAATGTATGTCAAACTTTCCACACCTTCCTTCATGTGCAACCCGTCTTGCGTGTGGAGATGCAAACATCCATACGTTGAGAGAAGTAGAATGCAAACAGGGAACAAATGCAAACAAAGAGATTTGAACCCTAAGACCTCTCATAACCAGAGCTCTAATATCATGATATCATGTTAGATCACCGCTAATCCCAAAAGCTTAAGTTTTTAGAAATTGGCCCAACAATGTATATCAAGCTATCCAACATACTCTAGGTGAGACTTCTATATTCTTCTTCTTCTATTTTGTTATTTCAATTTGATACTCATCGTTTGCTATTCCATGTCAAATTTAACAAGTCTTGACTTGTTCCCTTTTGATTAATTCAATCCTGGCATATAAAAGAACCTAATGCTTAGTGTCTTGTACATTTTTTTCTCTCTTATTTGGTTCACGTTTTATGTTTCTTTTGTTTGTGTATTGTCTTTGATGTTTCTTTTATATGGCATGCACATGTCTAGATTTCCAACTGCAGCAGAGGTTTTGTGGGTTGAGTTTGTGCTTTTGCTGCTTGTAGCATTTAGTTCCTCTTTTAGCAGTTTTTGCTGCCCTAGTTTTGGAAGGAGCTTCTTGTAATGTTCATGAATTTTCTCTTATTTATTTATTTATTTATTTATTTTTAACTTTTAGAAACTAGCAATTCAACATTGTTTGGTGTTTGCATTTAGGGGGAGCAAAAGTCACCTGGAATCATTCCGTTGGCAGTGAAGGATGTCTTTGGAATTATACAGGAGGTAATTGATTACATTTAACATATACTTGATAATATTTCGATTAATTTTTTGAGTTTTCTGAATAACCTTGATAATACTTCATGTTACAGACTCCAGGGCGAGAGTTCCTCCTGCGTGTTTCTTATCTGGAAATCTATAATGAGGTCAGCTTCATGTTGACTCTGTTTTGCATGATTTTATATTTTCTTGTTCTGGGGATGAGGTTGTCTTCTAGGAGCAATCAATCTTGAATTGTGCTCCAGTGGAAAGTTCTGCTCTGAGTCTATGCTTGAATGGCAGGAATCAAAGACCATGAATGGCTACCTCATTACTAGGAATCTCATTCCTAGTAATTTGGTAGCTGGGTAGTCTCATTGAAGTGTTTGGATAATTCAGGAATCTTATCTAGGATTTTTTTTAAAAAAAGAATCTCATTCAATTGTTTAGTTTGACCTTTTTATACATAGGAATGTGAGATTACTCTGGGAGGAAATGGGGGTTTCAGATTCCCCCTTACTTTAGGAAACTGATTCCACCTGGAATGGTAAATCAAGAACCACATTCCCATTCAAACCACATCCAAACGGTGGAATCATAAAACTCATAATCACATTCCCATTATCCCTCAAGATTACTGCCAGTCAAACATAGCCTAAATTCAATATGTTTCTGGTGCAGTTTGGTCAACTAAGACCTAGCTGATCTGTGATAAAAGTGAAGCTGTGGAAATAAAGTATTCTGACTGCTTTGAGAAAGGCTGATGTCTGCTATGTTTTTAGTGTTGCTTAGACGGATAACTTAAGCCTTGTCCTTTAAAGGAAAGGGGGATTGCTCTCACAATGAACTAGTAGAAAATAACAAAATTCACTATCCTTTGTGCTTCATCACCTATTGAATACTTGTACAACAAAATGATACTCTAAACAAAGGCATTATCACCAAGAAGTGGATATTACTTGATCTGCAAGAAATTTAAAATCGAACCATTCTAAAAGGTCTCCAGAATAAATTTCCTACTAAGATAGACCTTTAACCCTACCATGAGTTCTACAAAATATAGTTGATTGCTAGGTTGCAATGAGCTGGGCTTAGACTTGGGCTCTGTGGTTGCTTGGGCCTGTTAAAATCAATGAAACAAATCTGTACGAGAGTGGGCCTAAACTTGACGCTTGCCTGCCATTATGTCTTCTTTAGTTCCTTTTCAATAACTCTTAGTGGCTGTTCTTCTGTTTATTTTAGCTGGATTGCTAAAGTTGCTTGACATTAGATAAGCCCATTTCTTATTCTCACTCTTTTATTCATTTTAAGTCTGTTGCAGTTCTTCCTTGTGCTATTATTTTAGGACAACTATTTTACAAATTGTTCAATTATGTTTATAACCAATTTTCATTGCTCATAATATAACAATAGTTTTCGCGGTGAATACTTTAAATAAATTTGCAGCTAACTTTTACTGGTTTCATCTATGATATGAAATTAGTAAAATTTATATCATTTCAGTAAATAATTTTATTTGTCAAAATCTATTGCCTGTAAAAGTTTCATTGTGAATGTAGTGATCTAAAATGGTGCATATTACTTACCAGTCTGAAGTCTCAAAATGACTAATGTGTATATATATATATTTGCATGATTTCCATCTGATGTTTTTTTTCAAGCTTATATATATATTTCGTTTCCTTAGGTCATCAATGACTTGCTTGATCCCACTGGCCAGAATCTACGAATACGAGAGGATGTTCAGGTTTGTTTTTTGATGCTCATGATTGCAGATTTCACTTTTGTCTACCTTCCGTCACATTTAAAGCAAATGTTTGTTTGTTTTAGGAATATATTTTTTCGTCAATTTGTTCCACCCTTCTGTTTTATTCTTTTCTAAGGAGACAAGTATTAAAAATTTTCAGAATTGCTGTAAGAGTTTGTGATGCTATCTTGTGTTGCTTTGCTGAGTTGTTGGCCAGAGCTTAAAGTTTTGTTTCCACAATGCCTATGTAGTTGTTCATATTTGTATATTGGCCGGAGGATGTTATCTTTGTCAACTTTCAAGTTTATGGTGGACTTAAACCTTATGAATTTGTAAAGTTATTTCATCGAATTATGAGAATCAATATCAAGGAGATGAGATTTCTAGAAATTGCTATTTGCAAAGTAGCGTACAGAATTCTACTTTTGACTGATGTTGGGTAAATATGGAAGAATTTTTTGATCCACAAAAGAAAACAAAAGAAAAATTTAAGAAGCATAACGAATTTTAGAGTGAAGATCAATGAAGTGCCCATGTGAAGGACAAACTAAAAGATGCTCATTCGAAGCATAATTTAAGCATTATTCACCTTTAGTTTGCAAATTTATGGTGGTGTTCCCTGTTGTTGTTTTATTTTTAAGTTAATCCACCTGGTGTTTTAAGAGTAAACTACCAATAGGTTCTAATAGTTGAACTTAATTCTTATAAAGTCCTATTGAAAATAAGTCCTAGTAAAATCGTCACTAAAAATAATTTTTTGTGACGATTTTTTACAGATGTCGCTAAAAATTAATAATTGGTGACTTTTTTTTTGTCAACGATTTTTATAAATTGTCTCTAAAACTTACAATTTAGTGACTTTTTTTGTCAAATTTTTCAAATCGTCACTGAAAGTTAAAAATTAGTGATTTTTTGTGTCAATTTTCAAACTGTCGTTGAAAATTAACAATTAGTGACGTTTTTTAATAGTGTTTGATAAAAAATGCTATTAATTATCATAGGATCTATTGGACAATAAGTCTCCCTATTAGGACCTACATGTAAGTCTCTCGTGTGTTAAAAGGCTCTAGGCACACTGTGGCAATAAGGTCTCCTATAGCCTAGGCGCTCGCCTCGCGCCTCACCAAAGCGAAGCGCAAGTGGTAGATGTGAGAATAGAATATATTGTATATATGGCACGCATGGCATGATTGTGTATATTAGGAATTAGGCATTAGGAAAGATTGTGGTGTATTTGTATTTCCTTTTTCAGTCATAGATTTAGGGCTATAGAAACTGATGTAAACATATACAATTGAATACATGGAAATCTTATAGTAGAAGGAAAGCAAAATTATAAAATAGGCAAAATTTTCAACATAACAAATATATATAGAATTTCAAAAATCATAACTATTTCTGATATTCTTTAAACATAACATTTAATCTTCTAAAAACTAGATATATAATATTCAACAAAAGATATAAATCATAACATTCAATCTTTTATCACTTTCTGCTCTCTTTTGATAGTTTTGAATCCATGTGGGTATGCCCACAAAAAAAGCACTTAACAGTTGGAGTAGAAAAATAGGTAAATCCCATGAAGCCCACGCCTCGCGCCTCGAAAAAAAGCCCTCGCCATGGCGCCTAAGTTGTGCCTTGCATATTGCACCTCGCCTTGACCTGTTCGAAGCGCAAGGGTGCGACTCGCACGCGCCTTTTAAAATCCACCTTAATTAAGTGCTTCAGAATATATTTCATTCAGAAATCTTCTTGCAATCCTATATCAACTTTGTTCTTGTTTTTGTCTCATTGCAAGAACATGTTGCCAGTGGCTCTTGTTCTTTTCTTTAGCTTAAAGCATGTGCTTCTATTCCAGTTCAAGATCTTTTCCTTGACTTTATCTTCAGCCAAGGATATATGTTATTAATTCCATACAAATAAATATACCTCCCTGTTAAGATAACCTTCATGAAGGAAAAAAACCCCTAGAATTGCCAAGTTATTGAATTCTTGTTCAAGTATGTGGAATGTAATGCTGGTATTGGCAGGGAACTTATGTAGAAGGAATCAAAGAGGAAGTTGTTTTGTCTCCTGCTCATGCTCTTTCTTTGATAGCATCGGGTGAAGGTATAAGGACTTGTACTATGCTGTTCTCTCTTTGAAGAATTTTTTTAGGAAAACTTATTTTACATTAAGCAACCATTCTTGTCTTATGTGTTTGTTCCCCCATTATGTTTTAATGTTAACTTTGTTCCGTGTGTGTGTGCATACCTCATTCAATTTGGTTTGTATGTTAGGACCTATTTGATAACACAACTAAGCACTTTTAAACAGTACACACTTAAATCAAGTGCATTTGATAACACGTAAGTGCCACCACTTAAGAGAATAAGTGTTTTTTTTGAAGAGGTTCAACTTCTAGGTCAAATGAAGTTAACCTGTCATTGAACACTAAACCTGACCAGTGAAGGAAGATTTAAAATTTTATCCAAGCTATAGAATTGTCCCTTCGACCACCCCTTCACCCCTGACCCAGGGATTTCACGAATATATGTCATATAAACATATATCCTAAAAAAAGAATGAAACTAAAAAAGTAAGGATAGAATTGTGAAGTTATGTTTCTAAGGTTTCAGTTTTAAGTGCTTATCAAAAAATAAATTGAATTTAGTACTTCAAGTTCAAATAGTACCAAGCTAAGAAACACGGACACAGATATGGATCAGGACACAGGACACGGCGATTTCAAAAAAATGGGGACATGGACACGGCGGGGACATGGAAATAAAATATATTTTCATATATTTTTATTTGCTATCTAGATTAATATTACATCCACAAACAATCAATGTTAACAAAAACTAACTCTAGTTCTATTTTTTTATTTTATTTTAAAAAGCACTTTTAAATTAACACATATAGTTTATATATTTTTTTTATGGATGATCTATTAAGTATTTAAATCTAAGAAAAAAATAATAAACATTCATCAAAAGCATTAAATAAAATGGGGGAAAAGACAACTTGGTATGTCCCTAGTGTATCCCCGGCGTGTCCCCGACGTGTCCCCTGAAAATAAATTAATTAAATAAGGGGACACATCACGTGGTGTGTCCCATACATGTCCCCAAAGTGTCCATTTGTCCGACATGGATACGACGTTTGTTTTGAAGTGTTGGTGCTTAAAAGGTACCAAGTGATTTTTCAATTTTATCAAACAAGCTCTTAGTTTGTCTGTCCACATGCAAGAGTGGTTGCATGTGAGGGGAGTGTGTTAGAGCTTGGTATACATTGTTCAGTCCATTTTCTAATAGCTTAAGCTTTTGAGGCATTTGGGCACCCAACGATATGCATATCCCCGCCCTTGTTATTTGTTTGGATTCAATTGTGATTATTTCCTGAGATGGATGCTTGTTTTTGGTTTCCTTCTGGTTCTTCACCCAATGCTCTGTATATTTGTCCATTGTTCATTGCTTACCATTTAACATGTCATTTCTCTCTTGTTGCAGAGCATAGGCATGTCGGTTCTAATAATTTTAATTTACTTAGCAGTCGGAGCCATACTATATTCACCTTGGTAAATATTTCTGTTTCCTTGGGATTAAGTTTCAAATACGTCTTACTCTGTTAAATTATTTCTGTTTTCAAACAATATAGTTTCAAACATGTCTTAGATACTAGCATAATTCTTTGTTTTCTGTCCCTGTATCTCGTAGTTATTTATCAATGAAATTCCTGTGTTCCAAACTTGTTTCGCCTCTAAACTTAATTACTTTGCATAAAATATCAGGCATATCTTTTGTGATGTCAGGCATTGAAGAATTCAGTAAGATGTAGGCCCAATGATCATTGTAACTGTCTCGAGCTTTATGAGTTGGGGGTTTTGGTTATAGAGTTCAGCGAACAGTTTGAGTTGAACTTATGTCTGTGAATGAAGTCCTTCAACAGTATTGAGAGATCAAAGGGGGGAGGAATGTAGTCCCAAATTGAATCTCAGGAAAATTGTTTTATGTAATTATGTTTTCACTGGAAGGCAAGTGGAAAAGAATCACGTACATTGCAGCAGTAAAAGATATACTAATTTAAGAAGTTGAACATTTGACTTTGGCTGAGCTTGAAGAAAATCTGAACATGTGTGGATTTTGTGAATTACAAGGGACATAAAACTGGCCAGTTGAGGTTCCTGAGCCAGCAGAGTATAATAAGAAAAAGAGGTGCTGATGCAAAGTATACGAAGCTCAAGGAAGGCTAAACTCAGAGACGTGATGATACTTGGACATTGGCATGATTTCATAGAGAAACTAATAGAAATCTTCTATAATTATGTTTCTAGTATTATCAGAGTCTTATTTTATCATTATTTTTATGTTTTCTATGATTTTTAAGGTTAGGGGTATTTTGGTAATTTTATATTTGCTGACATGGGTTGTATGGGTCGCTCATGGGTCGTTTTGTGGGTCAAGTTATTTAATTAAGTTTTATTTATGTTTCTTATTTGGTTTTAAATTAGTTTTGGAATTATCAGATCTTGTAGTAGTTTCTTTTTTTGGTTCTAACTGGTTTAGGAAGTCTCTTAGTCCTATATAAAAGCCTTATAATGCTTACAATTGAGGGAGTTGATATTTTTATAAAAAGTTGAGAGCTTTGAAGCTTCTTTATGAGTTGTGTGATGCAATCAAACCCTAGATGCGATACTAAGGGATTCTAGGAGTGATTCCTAGACCTATTTTCTTCTCCTCCTTTCTTTCTTTCTTTCTTCAATTCTTGCAGCCTGTTCACAGCACCCTAAAACGGCTTCTAAACAGTGTAAAATCAGCCCCAAAGCCTACTGTTGTGGCTGTCTCTAATCGTCCTGCATGGTTGAATTTTAAGGCTCATGGTTAAAAATAAGATAATTCAGGGAGAGAGGGGGTATGTCTTTTCATATTTACGATAAGTTGGATTCAATGCTCTTGGTTCAATTTAGCATGCATGTGGCAGTGGCCAACTTCCTTCTACTTTTCCTATTGGTTGCCCAACTTACATTGAAGAGTTGGTGCCCATGGTATACAATTCCAATGTGATCCCACTCTGTTTTGCTCAAACGATCCTACTGGTTTCTTTCCATTTGACGAACATAAAAAGCTTCTTCAGCTTTGGCTTTAACATGCTGCCATGTGTGTGAAGCAAAGTCCCACAGCACCTGAGTACTAAAGTAATATTAAGCATATAAGTGTGAGGGCACCCTCACCTTAATAGCTAGCTTTTGGGATGAGTTCTACCCAAGACCATATAACAGTCAGTCCCTATGTGAGGCTATAATCTGAGGGCTGAAAGGTAGATTGCCATACCAATTTTAGTTGTGGGACTCAACAAACTTACTACTGTGAGCAGAAATCACTGTAGAATCAAGCACTACGTGGCATAAACTTCTCTATGATAGAGTTTTTGATATCATTTTCCTTACAGTGGCCTACCTTCTCTGCTTATCTGTGTACTGTCATGCTTTGTTCTTTAGTTTTTCCACCTTTGTTCTCTTTCTCTATAAAAAACTAGCATTCCATGTGCATGGGTTAATATAATGATAGCAGACGGTGACATTAGTGATTCTTTGGGTGAGGGATTTATGTGACCACTATTTAAATGCCTAAACCTCAAACTAATTACTAGAGCAGCAAACAAAATCTATGTTCCGGACTTGAGTAAAAAGATCTGAAACGCACAAAGGCTCACAAGGTGGCATATCCCAAATAGTAGGTTGATCTTCTGAGGATGGTCATGTGCCGTCAAAAAGACTGCTTTCTGTCGGATTATCATCTACTTTGTGAAATCATGGACTTAGACTGCAACTACTGGACCTTAAGATGACTCCAGACTCCCGAGGCAGACTTCTTGGCAAATTTAGGGTTGCAGAGTCCACTTTATCCATTGTAGAGGACATTGCTACCACTTGTGATCCTGACTGATGATGTCCCACTCAAATGTTATTTTTCCCTTTCTTCTGATTGTTATTCTTGTATGTTCTCTTTCTAGTTAGGAAGGATGCCTAATGCTTCCTTTGTACTCCCTCTCTCTCTCTCAAAAGTTTTTAATGTGAAAATTTAGGATATTGGAGCGTAAATTGTCACATGTTGATCATTTTTTTTTCTTTTGAAATATGTTAATTAGCTTACCAAGCCATGACGGCTTATGTTCTTAGACTGATGAATGTTTCTTGAATGGCTGTGATCCTTGTATTCAATTCATGACTTTTATCTGGTCTGACAAATATATTTATCTACAGACTATTGAAAGTAGTCCACGTGGGGAAAATCAAGGGGAAGACGTGACCTTGTCACAGTTGGTAAATTCTGCTCATCCTTTTTATTTATTTGTGTTACCAAGGTGACTTAAGTGTTTTTTACGTTGTAGTAACATTTTTGAATGCCCTTAAATTATTTTGTTGATTTGAAAATGCTGTTTACACATGTTTACAACTTTCCTTTACAGAATTTGATTGACTTGGCTGGATCCGAAAGTTCCAAAACAGAGACGACTGGCTTGCGAAGAAAAGAGGGTTCATACATTAATAAAAGCTTACTTACCCTTGGCACCGTAAGATATTGCTATTTCTTCTTTTCCCCGTCTCTTTGATTTTCAGACATACTTGGTTTCTCTGTTTTGGTTTGGCATTGTGTTTCGATTTTCATGATTACTAACACAGATCTTTCAAAGTTTTTGTAGATTGAGATATTAGATTTGAGTTATAGTGAATTGCTCTTGGTTCTTGCATCTTTTCTTAGTTACATGTTCTAAAGGGGTTTAGGCAATATAATACTTATTGCAGTAATGTTGTTGAACTGTAGATCCTTTTCGTGGCATAGACTGGATCATCTGGGTAAATTTTTGTGCTAAGTGCTGTACCATAAACCCAGAGATTTTTAATTTGCTTAACTTCCCAATTCCTATAATTACTGACTAAGTTATCATTTACTTGATGCCATTTCTGATCAGCAAAATCTGTGTTTGTGATTATGTCTAATTTCAGGTGATATCTAAATTAACAGATGAGAAGGCTACTCACGTTCCTTATCGAGATTCAAAACTCACTCGTTTGTTGCAATCATCCCTCAGTGGCCGTGGGCGTGTTTCTGTAAGTTATATTTTTATAGTAGGGGACTTCTACAAAGCACTCTGCACACATGTTGTGTTTCACCCCCCCTCCCGACCCCACCCCATAAAAAAAAGTGATGTTAGTTAGATGGTCAGTAGTTTCACTTGGGAAAATAAATGATATAGCTGTCAAGTTGGCTATCATTATGGTAATTTTCATTTGATTCACTACAGTTTCATTTGTTAATTTGTTTTTCTGGAATTGCTTTTGATGCTTTGCTTTAAAATCTGCTTTCTTATTTGAACCTGTAGCTTATTTGCACCGTGACACCTGCCTCTAGCAATAGTGAAGAAACACACAATACACTGAAGTTTGCCCATCGGAGCAAACATGTGGAAATCAAGGCTTCTCAGAATAAGGTGGCTTGTAATCACTGTTTGTGTTAAATATTTACCAACAATGGGAAATTTTCCAGGGTCTACCTCTATATCTAATGTCTCTAATGTTTGCTCTATTAGATTATGGATGATAAGTCTCTCATTAAAAAGTATCAGAAGGAAATTTCCTGTTTAAAACAAGAGCTTCAGCAATTGAAGCGGGGTATGATGGAGAATCCGTATATGATGGCATCTAACCAGGAAGATTTGGTTAATTTAAAGCTTCAGGTTTGCGCTGTTCCATATGCTTGGATATTATCTTTTGTATTTTTTGTTTTTTATTGTAAATTTGCAAATCGATAAACTTAATGCTTATTTCTATTTATCTTTTAATATTGGTATGGGTACCAAGAGTTAGCAGAGTTCTACATACAAATATGACAGTCATGATAAGCCTAGATATATCATAAACACACTAGGGGTGTTCAAAAAACCGAGTCACCCGATAAAACCGACCAATCCGAACCGACAATATGACAGTCATGATAAGCCTAGATATATCATAAACACTAGGGGTGTTCAAAAAACCGAATCGCCCGATAAACCGACCAATCCGAACCGACCTGAATGATTACGGTCGGTTTCAAAAAGCCTCCACGGTCGGCTCTATCCTTGTATGTAAAATTTATCAATTTTTCGGTCAGCTGACGGTTGTGTTCCTTGGGAACCGACTAAATCCGAACTGCCCGAAAAATAGTCCAATAGGCTTATAGGAATTAAATATCTTCACTCTTCTTCACGTGATAATAATAATCAAAACTTTGAGTCTCTGTATCAATTACAGAAAAAGTAACACATGGCTCAAAAAAAAAAAAATGTCAGACCTTTCTTTTCCCTTTCGTTTCACAACTTAATAAATATTTGACCAATAGTAAGGTAGTCTAGTGCCTAACCCTATAACACAGTCATATTGATATTTTCAATACATGGATACATGTGATTAATTATAATTATATATATATTTAATATATTTGATTATAGTCACATCATCATACATGATGTTATGATATACATGGTGTTTGGGATATATCATATATATACATGTTTTTTGTATAGTTGTTTGTCTGCTGTTTACTCTTCGTTTCTTCTCGCAGAACTGTAATAGCCCTCTCTCTCTTTCTCTCTCATCCCTCCTCTCTCCAAACACACTCTCTTTCAACCCCTCTTCGATTCTGATGGTTTATTGCATTTAGATCCATTTGGTCATTAATGACCATTATCCAGATCGCTCTGTTTCGAAAAGCTATGAATGTCAACAACATACCACAACCCTCTTCTCACTTTCTTTGTCTTTCACAAATCTGTCTGTATGTATATTTGTTTATGCGCGAGAGGAGGATAAGCTATTGATGGAAAAATCACCCGAGAATTCGACCGATTCTGACTGACAAGGCCCGATGCTTGCTATTTTGAATTGTCTGCGGTTGAAATCGGATGTTAAATTCTCCCACCCGTGATGGTCAGTTCGGGTGGCGAGTTGATAGTGAAACCGGTCCGATCCGACCCAGTGAACACCCCTAATAAACACTCCATTAGTAGTGATTGCTACTTTATTTGTCTATGTTCTGCTGATGCTATAGAATATATCATGTTTAATTTAAAAATTGATGCATGATTGCTGATACTTAGCAATTGGAAGGTAGAATTTAGGGATAGTTATTTATTTGCCTCTGTCAAAGAAAAAAAGTAATTTTTAGCTCTGTATGTTTTATTCATTGAAGTAGTTTTATGTGCTGCTAGATTTCTTTCTAATGTGTTGCTTTATTATGTTGCAGTTAGAGGCTGGGCAGGTCAAGTTACAGTCAAGATTGGAAGAGGAGGAGCAAGCCAAAGCTGCTTTGATGGGAAGAATTCAGAGACTAACTAAACTAATCTTAGTTTCGACAAAGAACACAATGCCATCAAATATTCCCGAAAAGGCTGGCCATATACGAAGGCATTCTTTCGGGGAAGATGAGGTACCTGATATATTGATATAAGCTCGGTTTAGGCTGACAGAAGTTTCTTGATAGCCTGCAAGGCAATACCGTATGCAATGCGTGGATTTTTAATTTTATGAAGCTGTTACTTTATAATTTAGATTTCTTATCTTTGCCAAGTTTGAAGTGATAACCATGCCATCCTTGCCTACATTTGACCCCATTGTTGATGCAGCTAGCATATCTGCCAGATAGAAAACGAGAATATATGATTGATGACGATGCTGGAAGTCATGTTTCTGAAATTTCAGCAGATGGAAGAAGTGACGTTGCTAATCTAGATGACCTGGTTAAAGATTACAGAAGAAATAGAAGGCGAGGAATGCTTGGCTGGTTTAAACTAAAAGTAAATTCTCTTACATTTCTCCCTTTACATTCTTTTGCAACTTGCTTTGCATTTTGCAATTGGATTGTCTGTGGATTTTAGGTTGCTAGAAAACAATATGAAGCAGAAATCATGGATCTGTTGGCTTGTTTCACTGCTTCCTTTTCAAATGTCTTTGTTTCCCTTTCAAATTTAATTTTGATAGTTGAAGGATGACTTTGTGATGCAGTCTGTGAGAAGAGTAAGAAAAATCAAAATATAAGAACAGCTAAGTTTGGAAATTGGTTCTTTCAAACAAAACTCAATTGTGATCAATTGGATCAATAGACAATTAGGTTTTGTTTTAGTGGAGTCTTATATTATATGACTACTTAGGCTAGGTATTACTCAATTTAGTTTTCTATATGATTTATTAGTTTTACAACGTAGGTGTATTTTGGTAATTTTAGATTTGTTGGACATGGGTTGTATGCCCGTGGGTCATCATCATATATGGGTCAAGTTATGTAATAGGGCTTTTATTTTTGGGTCTTATTTAGTTTTAGAGAAATTTCAAAGCTATTTTGAAGCTGCTTTGATGCAGTCAAACCTTTGGTGTGATGTTTAGTTTAAAGCTTATAGGAATGATTACTAGAGTAGTACTTGACACAAAGATTGGCAAGGCGGCAAGAGGGGGGGAGGGGGGGGGGGGGGTGATGAGACTAGACACAGGATCAAAATACCTATACCTTTTAGACATGGAAGAATACCCCAAGAAGACACAATGAATAGACTTGTCATCTAACTTTGTACGAGCGGGACTCTGATGCTGAACAAAACAGGTACACCCAAAGACACGAGGTAGGGTAGGAAATAGAGTAGTGTGGAGAGTATAAGGACATGAAACAAGGTAAGACCGTGCAACACACGACTAGGGGTCCTATTAATAAGGTAGACATCAGTGAGGACAACCATATGGCAGTAGGATTTAGGGACACTCATACCACGAAGGAGATACCTCACAACAGACATAACATGACGGTTTTATGTTCAGCTACACCATTTTGCTCAGGAGTCTGTGGACACGTGAGTTGTTGAAGAATACCGGTCTGATTAAAATGGGAATGAAATGTATTAGAAATATATTCTCCACTATTATCAAAACGGATATTCTTAACAATTGTACAAAACTGAGTGTTAACCATTTGCAAAAATTGAACAAAAAATGGGAAACACGTTAGACTTATGATGAAGCAAATATACCCAAGTGCATCTAGTGTGGTCATCAATAAAGGTGACATAATATCTATGGCCAAAAAGGCCAGGGACAGGAGTTGGACCCCAGATATTGGAATGTATAAAGTCAAAAACACTAGGGGCACGAGTCATATGAGGTATGTAACTAGTACGAGTATGTTTAGATAATTCACAAACCACACAATGAAACTTAGAATCTTTGTAGCCTTTATTTAATAAAGGAAAAAGTTGACGTTAAGTATTGAAAATTGACATGACCCATAAAAACACAAGATATAGAAGCAGACAAAACAGACGCCTAAAAACTAGCTAAAGTAGAAGAAAGTTGGTCCAGTGGATCCCTAAAGTAGTAAAGTCCACGCTCATATCCCTTGTCAAAAATCCTCTTCAAACTCAGGTCCTGTAAGAGACACGAAGAAGGTAAGAAAATAACAGAACAATTGAAGGTCTTGGCAAGCCGACTAACTGATAGTAGATTATATGCGAAATTAGGAACATGCATAACATTGAATACAGTAATATTAAGAGATAAAGTCACTAGACTCGTATGATAAACAGAGGATAAAGTCCCATCAACAAGACAAACAGATTGGTCTATAGTAATAGGAACTGGAGATGAAAGAAAGGGAAACTCACCCATTATATAATCATTAGCCCTAGAATCCAAAACCCATGAGGGACTAGTAGACTGAACATGAAAAGCAGAAGTACTTGCAGCGAGAGTAGCAGTAGTGGAGGATGATGGGCTAGAAGAACTAGTGATAAAAGTCCCAAGCTGAGTCTGGCCAATATGAGTATGTAACTGCTGTAAAGTAGGGATACTAGGAGACCCAGAAGCAAGAGTGGCCTCCACTAAAGCAGCAATGCGAGTTGTGCCAGAACCATGAAAGTGAGAAGATCGTGACCTCAACTCAGGATAAAGTTTGAAGCAGTGAGCCTTGACATGACCAGGAGCCCCATAATGACGACAGGTAACTGAACTAGTAGAATGTCGAGAACTAGGTGATGCAGCACACGCAAGTTTGAAGCAAGTTTAAGCTAACTGTTTATGGGCTGGAAGTGGTAATTTGTGAACAGAGGCAATAGGAAAAGAGAAAAGATGAAGAAGACTAGAAATCACTTCTAGAATCCCTTAGGCATCACACCTAGGGTTGGGTTGCATCACACAAACCCTAAAGAGGCTCATAGCTCCGAAACTTATATAAATTATGATTGATTATTTATTAGAAGCAATAGATTGCTTTATATAGGACTAGAAGAGTTCCTTAACCAACTAGGACCAAAATAGGAAACCACTTCCTTAACCAACTAGGATCAAAATAGGAAACTACTAAAACTACTACAAAATTTTTGACTTCTAAAACTCATTTAATATCAAATAAGACTCATAAACATATTAAACCAATACCAAGACCCATGGTTCAACCCAACGACCCTTTATTGAGACCCGCTCCAGAGATTCTGCAAATTACAAAAATACCCTTGACCCTAAAACATAAATATAAATAGAGGAAAGACTCAAATTAATTTATTCTAGTTCCCAAGTGGGCCTGGCATCATCCAACACATGCCAAATCAAAACTTGAGCCTTAGAAGCATCTGTGCCACGCCATTTATAGACTAGTACTACGCTGCCACTTGTCTCCATCACCAGAGTTTACGGCAAGGGCCATCTGGTAAGATAAGATAGGAGTCACTGGAGTAGTGGTAGGTTGAACCAGATGCCGACGACACTCATCACTGTTAATGTTGGCGAAGGTCTCATAGAGGGATGGCATGGGCGATGTGTTTAAAATCTGAGTTCAAAGAGATAAACTTAGAGTTTAAACCCATCAAAAACTGGTAAGTGTGCTGGCGGGCAAGGCGGACACGAGCGACAACGTCTGCTGGTAACTCAGTCAAGGGATCATATTGAGCCATTTCTCCCAACAAGCCTGAAGGTATCAAAAGAACTCTGACACGGAGAAATCCAAAGCAGACTAGGAGGCACGAGCAATGTCTTGATAGAGCTCAAAGATGTGAGCATCATTATGAGCATGGGCATACATCTGAGACAAGGCACACCAAAGACTCGAAACCATGTCGCAATAGAGAAACATATGGTAAATACGGTCCTCCATGGAGTTGAACATCCATCCCAGAATAATGCAATTATCTATATCCCACTAGCATGTGTAGTATCTGTCGCTGCAGGCTGGGTAGAAGACGAGAGCCAATGGGCATTTTCCTTTCTCCCTAAATAGAGTTTAAGGGAGCGGCCCCAAGCAGTAAAATTATTCCTATTCAACACCACACTTGTAATACGGTGAACAAGAGTGTGATGAGAAAGAGAAAAATCAGAACTTACTGGGATAGGTTTTGTGGGTACATCAAATGCAACAAGGGATAGATCGGTCATGGTGGGATAATAAGGGTTAAGAAATACATAGAGACACAGCAACACAGTTTAGAAAAAATCTAGGAGCTGGAAAAAACTCAACGGTTTATCCAAATAAATGCTACTGAATAAACTCGGTAGCCCAAAGGAACAAAAGAGCAGAAAAAGGTGCTTAATACATTAGCACAACACCTAAGAAGGGAAAAAGAGGCCACAGACCACCCTAGAGGGGTAGCTGAAGCACTAAAGACCAGGGAAAAGCTTGGTTGGCACCTGCTATAGCCTCGATAGGGGTAATAGAGGTAGGGGCTGTCAGGGGTTCTAGGTGAGTCGGGCAGGCTGGGCGAGTGAAGGAGAAAGGGTGGGTAGACTGTCGGAGGCTTAGGGAGAGATGAGGCTGTCGAAGGATGATACCAAAAAGAATGAAAAGAATTATTTGGCTTACCTATGAATGAGGTAGAGGCCATGTTATATAATAGGTTCATGGTATAATTTAGGAAATGATATAAACAAGGCACTAAATCAGTGATTGACACAATCACGGATTGTATATACAATACAAAAAATAAAAAAATTCTATATACTCCAATTCCTATATTCAACAAGTCATATCCAAGCAATATTAGACAAATTGTTGTAGGCTAACTAATGGCTAGGAGGCAAGGTCCCTTTTGATGAGAAATCCGGAGCATCACGGAAGAGGGCTTCCGCCTTACACATTGAAGATTGGATTGCCTAAAGGCAAAGGGAATCTCGTCCATTAAAGGGGACTTCAGACAAGATGTTGGCTCACTTTTGAGGGAATACTTAAGGAATTCCATAATGGGATTGCGAGGATCAAATGGAATTTATTGATCAAGAAGTTCCCAAGTGAGAGAACAATGATGTGTATTTGATAGAAAATTCCAAAGGTAATGAAGTAATAATTGAAAGGCCATGTAAAAATGAGTTTTACCAAAAGAAAAGCTTCCTATTGATCCCTCACCACTGATTTTTTGATTAAGTTAGACTAGATTGATTTTGTTGATGTTGAGGAATTTTTTTGCAAATTCAATCCATGCCTGGTGAATCTCGTCAACAACTTGGGAATCGAGATTGGTTGGATTTGAAAGAAAATAAAGCAACAAGCTTATTCGAAGTACTTGATTCGCTGGCGTAGACAAGTTCAATACTTAAAAGGGACCTAAAGATCAGGTTCTTTTTCTTAAGCGAGGAGAATGATATGGAGCATAGAGTTTAATGTTCATGCTTGTGTGCAGCAACTTTGGGAAGGAAGCTTATTAACAATTTTAAAATTTTATGTCCCTGGTATTTTTATTTATTTGATTTATTAATATTTTAAGGATTCTAGCTTTCTTTTTCTATTAGGGTTTTTACCTTCTACATAAAGATGTTTGGCATGGTATTATTCAGAGTTGATTAATAAGATTGATAGTGTTTATGTGATTAGGGTTGTAGCCCTTGTGTTTTTCCTCTCTCACCTTCCCGTGTTCTTCCCTTTGTCCCTTTCTTTTTCTCTCTCTGTTCTACATCAAATTGCCTTCAACTTTTAATGTAATTTTCACTCTTCATTTGCACCAAACAATTCAAGAGTTTGAACTAAAGGATTTGGTGAAAGGTAAATTCTGGTAAGATGACTTTATTTTCAGGATATTCTTGTTGATAAAAAATTAAAAGTGATTATTATTTTTTTCTTCACTTGCTCCATAATATAGGTAGTCACTTTCTATTGCAAAAGGTGAATTAATTTTTTTTTATGACCTCACTCATCAAAATGTATCAATTTTCAATATATCACTCTATTTTGCAGAAGCCTGAGAATCTGGTTGGCTTATCACCTGGTAGTGAGAGTGGGAGTTCTGCAAGTGGGTCACCAGCATCCCGTCCAAAACCATCGCAAAATAGAGTCATGTTTACTGATAATAAAGATGTAAGGAGAAAATCAATTAGTAGGAGGGGGGATGAACCTTCGGCCGTTGACTCTCTTCCTGAAAGAACCCAAGCTGGCGACTTGTTTAGCGCTACAGTTGGAGGTCGTCATCTACTGCCGGTGAGAGATTGCTTTATGGTCTGTGTACTAGTAGTTAATTAATGCCTACTGCATGGAGCTAATTATGCAAAAAGAAGACAAGCAGCTAATTTGTTTGTTTGTTTGTTTTTTATTATTTTTTATGTCTTGTGTTTGTACTTTGATTTTTTGATAGACTACATTTTTTCATGTGAGCTTTCTTCTCATTTAAACTCCACTGATGATATTTTTTTAAGCTCATTGCCATTAGGGCTGATTACGCAACATGCCATTCACATACTTTTATTTTATTCTGGCGAGTCCTTCACATGGTGTTTTTACTTTCTTAGAACAGTTTGTCCCTTTTCTTTTTCATCTGGCAGTTATTCCTGCTTTCATGATTATTCAGCTGCTATTTCTCTATGAACATGTTTAGCAGCAATACCGTGGGGATGTTTCCTATGTTTGTTCTCCAAGCATTCATATTTGCTCACAATACCTTTCGGGAAAAGCATAAGGTAAATTCTCATTTGGGGTGAGAATTATGAAGTGACATGAATTTCAGAACCTATAATTATTTCTTAGCTGTCAACTGGTAACAGGTGGAGAGGTTTTTGGTCCTCTTTTCAATATTTAGTTACATGGAATAGTATGATGCTATAAGGGAGATGGTGATACTAAGGGGTACTGTGATGGTTTCAGGATGTTTTATATTAATGAGAGTTTGTTCTGTTGGCTCCATTTACTCCTACTGGGTGTTGTATTTGGCTTTTGAACAGCTTTTATCTGAACTGTTCATGGGAACATTCCTAATCAAGTTATGCTCTCTCCTCTTCTTCTTTTCCTTTTTTTTTTTTTTTTTTTGTGTGTGTACGTGGAGGTCTGATGGGTGGAGAATTTCCATTGAATGGGGATGTTTGCAACCAACTTCTTCAAAAGCTTAAGGTTGTTAGAGGGTGTAAATTGAAAGGTGGTATTGTGAGACATAAAGAGAAGCCTAATGAGAAAGTGCAGTGAAACAATGTAATGAAGTTACATAGTAGGGAGACATGAAGAGTGATTACAAAGTTATATCATGAAATTGTGACATTGTCTTGGATAGAACTCAACCCCAAAAGCTAACTTGTGAGATGCAAGTGCCCTCACGCTTATGCATTGCACATTCCCTTTGTATCCAGGCAATGTGGGACTTCGCTTTACACCTTCCCTCATCCCTAGCATATGAGATGTGCCCCCATTTTGGTGCCCTTTTGTTTTTTCCCTTTCCCTCTTAATAAAACAAATGTTTTTAGTGATGTTATTCGAGGAAGCCGTAAAGAAGTTGTGTTTGAAGGTTGAGACACATCCCACAAAGCCTACAAAGCAGCCGCTTTGGGCCCCAAAACTATAGTAAGTAGGGCCGGCTTTGGGGCAAAGCCCACAAAGCAGCCGCTTTGGGCCCCCAAAAAATGCCCAAAAAAAAAAGGGCCCCAAAACTATAGTAAGTATTGTATTGGTCTAGAAAAAAAAAGGCCTACTTGAGTTAGAAAGATCTAAAGTTTCTTATAAGAACAGGCCCAATCTGAATACAAAGGTCCTACATTTTGAGGCCTCAATTTATATTTTAAATGCATTTGAGATATAATTACAAACATATAATAAAATCATGTTTTTACCAGTTGGTTTCTGTCAGCAACAAGAATTAGAAGTATTCATCAATTTTTTTTTTTTTTTTTTTTTTTTTTTTTTTTTTTTTTTCTGTAAAAACTAATTGAAGAACTATCATATTTCTTAGCTTTTTATGTATTGATTTATATATATATATTTCTGTTTTTTTATTTGTTCAACTATGATGGAAAGTCTTAAATTTGTAATATAAAGTTGGGTTTCAAGATACAAACTCTGTTATAGAGATGAATTCTAATTTTTGTTTGATTAAATATTTATTTGATCATTGATTATATATATTGTCTATTACAATTACATATTTTTATTATTTTTTATGTTTCCTTTCATTGATTATTTGATTTTTAATGATTGAGGATTAAGTTATCATTATGATGATGTTAATAATTTTTGATAAACTATATCAAATATGTCACTATTCCTAGAAAGTATAATTTTGGACATGGAAAAAAGAAAAAAAGAAAAAAAGAAAAAAAGAAAGAAACAAAGAATAGAAGACGTAGTTTACTTTTTATTTGGTACTCCAACTTATATTTTAGTTTTTATTATTGTTATAAACTTTGTTATATATTTAAGTAAATTTTAATAGTCTTTTTGTGAGCACTATTAAATGCAGAAATTTAAAACAATATTTGATATATAATCTTTTGATCAATTTTT
Source organism: Camellia granthamiana (assembly GCA_036172215.1). Lineage (NCBI taxonomy): Eukaryota > Viridiplantae > Streptophyta > Magnoliopsida > Ericales > Theaceae > Camellia > Camellia granthamiana. Next base: position 103,686,740 of record CM069905.1, on the reverse strand, counting down.
TTGTCCCTAAAATATATATGAAAGGCCCCATATTTAGGGTTCGCTTTGGACTCTGGAAAAGTCAGAGCCGACCCTAGTGGCGTGGATAACCACACAAAGCTTAAGGTTGATAAATAGTGCGCATAACATTCAACATTGGCAAGCTCAATGAGATGATATTGTGAAATGTTCTTCCTCTTAACCTTGTCATATTCTCTTGGGTTGTACATGGATATGGGATCTCGATGTTGTTCACACTGAACGCACCAATACCCATTTCTTCATCAACGACAATACAAAGTACAATCTTATTTGTGCCACCAATTCACACACTGTCAAGTTAAAGAAAAATTCATTGTTGATTTGGCATGTTCCTCCTTCAGATGGTGTTCTTGGATGTGCTCCTAACTTGCTGGAGTTGAGTTTTTTTGAACGGGGAAGAATTGATGGCGCATTCCTTGATTGGTTGGAAGCCAGTTATCTGATTTGGAAGCCCAGGGCAAACTTGTGGGGCTAAAGACTTTTTGGTCCCATAAATGTAATTGGTAATATCATTATTTAACTAGGATTAAAAATGAATATTTGGTTTGGATATTTTTTATTATGTTTTCAAATTATACTAGGTTTAGTTTCCTATATTAATTTAAGGTTTTGGCCTATAAATATTAGGCTTTTGGCATTGTAATATGTAGTTTTGGCTAAGCATGGTTACTCGAAAAATATTGCCGTATGAGTACCAGTACGACTGCACGCATACTGGTTACACGAAATATGTATCTAGTACGTAAAATACTTTGGGTATGGGATGGGTACGACTTGGAAATGACATGAGTACGGGATGGGTACGGCCTGGGTATAGGTTGGGTACTTCTATGGGTACTATGGGACATGCATGTATTTTTATTTTTTAAATTTTACTTGAATAATTATGTTGTGCATACTTTTAAAAAATTTAAAAATATAGGGTATTTCTCCAATTATCAAAAATTAAAAAACACTTAGAATTCTTTTTTTGACAATTATAAATATACTTTAATTATTTTTTACCTTTGATTTTTTAATTATTAAATGTCATGTACTAATATAATTTATAAAATATATATATTTTTATGGAAATTTGGCCAAAAACCCTCTATTGGGCCCTTTTTTGATGCAAAGGACAGCCCATAAGTTTTTCTTTCATAAACCCCCACACTTGGAGGCTCATACTTGACGGAGGATACAAACAATTTTCTATAGGAAATTTGGCCAAAAACCCTCTATTGGGTCCTTCTTTGATGAAAATGACAACCCATAAATTTTTCTTTCATAAACTCCCTTACCTGGAGGCTCATACTTGATGGAGGATACATAAACAATTTTCTATTTCTTTTTTGACAATCTTACCCTTCCATATATACGTGAGAGATTTGAGTGAGATTGAAAAAGCTATTCCCACTGCTTCGGAATCTTACTCTTCACGGGTGATTCTATTAAAATGGGAAATCCTCTTGCAAGACCCAATCCATGACTTGAATCAAAATCCAATTCCAAAAATTCATAAACCAAAACGAAGAAGAAGAAAAAGAAGAAGAGTTCCGCGAGGAAACAACAGAGGAAGAACGTTTCACGCTGATTGTTGCAGTGAAAGTGGGTCTGGGTTTGGGTCTTGGTTGGGTTTTGATGAAAGTGGTGGTGGGTGTAGAAATCCAGTGTGATTAAGGAGAGTTTGGTTGAATTGTTCTTTGTTGTTGATTTGTTTATGAACTAGTAGTGAAAGGACTCGTAAAGTTTCCTTCAGTTCATGCTCTGTTTTTTGTTATTGATGTCTTGTTTAAGAAGACAGTAAAGTGTTACTCTGGTAGTCAGTAACATTTTACTGTGAAACTGAGTAAAATGTTAATGTCAAACAGAGTAAAATGTTACTGTCTACGTCAATTTTGACGGTAATTATTTTTTTAATTTAAAGAATTTCATAGTTAACCTGCATCTTGTTTGATAGATCTTGATGAAAGATTCTAAAAATACTAATTTTATTAAAAACCGACATCTAAATAAAAAGTTATATCATTTTAAAGTTAAAAATATTAAACTAGTCAATAAGGATATTTTGGTAATAGTGGTATATCCTGGACTTTGCAAGGAAAACTTTTTGTACTTGTCCTTAATGCATTAAAATTTTATTATGAAGGAGTTTTGACCAAATCTCCCATTTTTTTATAGATGTATTGGACCGTACCCACACTTAGTTTTTTTTGGTTTTTTGTATTGGTGTATCCGTAACGTACCTACACCCGCATCCGTATCCCCACCTGTGTTTCCTAGAGTTTTGGTTATAATATTATTGGGTATTATCAGCTGTGGCTAATTGAGCGTCTCTCTCTCTCTCTCTCCCCCACCCCACCCCATTCTTCATTAGTCTCTTTGTAGCAATTGGATCTTTTTCAGTTACTCCAAGAATAGAGGCATAATAGTCATGCTTTCTTCTTTCCTTTTTTGGCAGATATATTCTTCCTTAATCATTTATAAATGAATAGGGTTACAAAATCCACTTTGAATCCCAAATTAATTTTTGGGGCAGTAGTTTTTTTGGGGGGATAGAACCATAGCTGAAAGGTTTTAATTGGCCTCCAGTGTAAGATTATCTTGTACCTTCATAGGACTGTAATCCTGAAATTTATATTCTTTTTAAAACTATCAGAAAGTCCATAGTATATTAATATTAAATTTGCTTTGGAATGGATTTCTTTACTGTGATTTGTTTGGAAGCGTACAGATGTTTGAAATTTAGAAAAATGCCAAAAGCGATCTAATGCCAGCAAAACTAGTAATGTTGCAGATTCTGCATAACCTGCACTGCTAATGTTCCTTAGTTCCCCTTTCTATCCAAATTATTGGTTTAATAGAAGTTGAATCTTTTAAGAGTAATTATGTAACGTTATTAGAAATTAGTACATACTTGATTATTCACTGCATTGGCTCCAAGCTAGAATTTAACTTGAATGCTGAATGATTTCTTCGCAGACTGGGACAACTATTATCGATCAAATGGATCTTCTCCGTGAGCAGGTGAAAATGTTAGCTGGGGAAGTGGCACTGTGTACTAGTTCTCTGAAAAGACTGTCAGAGCAAGCAGTTAGCAACCCTGAAGACTCACAACTTCAGGTTAGTCACCTCTTAAGAGTTCCTCAATGCATAAATGTGATTGATGTTAATATTCACCTCTTGGTGCTTGTAATTATCATACAGGAGCAAATGCAGAAACTGAAGGATGAAATTAAAGAAAAAAAACTCCAAATACGAGTTCTAGAGCACCGTATGGTTGGGTCAGTAGAGATGACTCGGCATGCTTCAAATAGCATCGAAATGTCTCAGGTAATTTTATGCAGTTAATTAATGCAAGAAAGAGTTCATTTGTCATGAAAATTTTCTGTTGCTCAAGTAAGAAATTATAAATGGATAAATTTTCACTGTTGGTTTTTCTAACCATTAGGAGCTACTAGTAATGTAAGTGAACTCTCTCTTTCTCTATCATCTCTGCGTTGTGATTTGTTCTTATTACTGAATCAAATATGCTTTCTATTCATTCTGATGTAGGCTTTGTCCAAACTTACTACTCAGCTAAATGAAAAAACTTTCGATCTCGAGGTATGTTTAATCTATGAACTTGTTTGATGCAAAATATTTTGCTATCAAATGGAAAATATTTGTACTAATTTGATCATTTTGTCGTGGGATGGCTAATCAAGATTAAAACAGCTGATAATAGGATACTCCAAGAACAACTACAATTGAAGGTAAACAGTACTGCTGCATGATATCTTATTAAATTATTACATTTTTTAATGTTCTGACAAAGTTATGTTGCTTTAACAAGGTATCAGAGAATGCTGAGATGCAAGAAACGATTCTTCTACTGAGGCAACAGCTTGATTCTTTATTACCAGAGAAAACGTATGGCTGTCTACAACACCCTGCAGACATTGGAGTCACCAGACACAATACTTGTGCTGAGGAGTTTTTGGAGAGGAGATATGGGGAAACTTGTATTGATGAAAGTACTCCTACAAGTGTTATGAGTTTGAATAGAATATTCTCCCAAGAGGAGTCCAAAGAGTGCAATAGTGATACTACTTCGCATTCCCAGCTACTTATGCAGGTTATTTTTCTTTTCCATTTCTTGTCCTTCGCTGCTATGGATGGCTATTACTTGTTTCTCTCCTGAGCATTATCTTATCATTTTGGTAATTGTTGTGATACTACATCGTTGTGATGTTATGCTTCTAAAGATGAGTATACTTTTCATTATTTTGACTTAGGCTGCTGAAATAGAGACACTGGGCCAAGAAAAGGTGAAAATAACTGAAGAAAAGGACAAGCTTGAAATTCACTGCGAAAAACTGACTGAGGAAGCTTCCTATGCAAAAGAGCTGGCTGCAGATGCAGCAGTTGAGCTGCGTAACTTGGCTGAAGAAGTGACAAAACTTACTTACCAAAATGCTAAACTTACTGCTGATCTGGCTGCTGCAAAGGAGGCTTGTTGTATATCTAACTCCTTTCAAAGGTCTGCTTCATTTGATGTGAAGAAAAATAGTGGCAATGATGCTCAACCTGATGCATGCTCAAGAAAACCTGACAATGTATTGGTGGGGGAGTTGCAGCATGAACTTAACACAAGATACCAAAAAGAAACTTCTTTGGTAACTGCATTATCTGAGAGCGATGAAATAGCAGATGAGCTGCGGAAAAGACTTAATGAAGCAAAGCGTCGTGAAGAAGATCTAGAAAATGAGCTGGCCAATATGTGGGTGCTAGTTGCAGAGATGAGGAAGTCTGGCATGAATTATGAGGACATTTCTTCACAGGGGGATCATGTTTCTAACAATTTGCAAACGGTAGTTGGAAATAGATTTTCTTCATCTAATGGTGTTTCCAAAAAACCATATGAACAAGACAACAAATGTGGAAACATGGATGAGAAGAGTACATTTGAAGAATTAAAAGCTAATTACCACAGAGAAAGGAGAAGGTGCAAAGAACTAGAAAGTTTGGTTTTGAGATTGAAGGTATGTGCCTTCCAGGTTTTGTGATTATATGACATGTACTCCTGTTAAAAAATATTTGGAATTTTTATATGTATTTACTCAACTTTTTCAGCATTTTTATCCAATTACATAACCTTCAGTTTGAAATGTATTTAGTATTTATGTACATGTACACAATTTTTGAACTTACCAAAATTATACCAAAACATTCAAATTTTCCTGTTAGCTCTAAATTCCTGCAGTTTCCTCAGTCTGCCCAAGTAGTTATGAAATTCTTTCTATATAAACAATAATTCCAAAGAAAAAATTCCTTCATTTCAGGGAGATGATATTTCTGGTCTCGATATCACTTCTCTCGAAGAACTTCAAAACCTTCATGTTGAGGCTATTACGAAGATTTGCCATGCGAAGGTGCTATTTCTTTTGTTTGTTTTCTATCTATGGATTTTGTATAATGCCAATGCCTTCTAATATTGTATGTTGCCACATCTGATTTACGATGTAGCCATGTCTCACATGTTTATTTGTGGGATTTTTTTACAATGTCGTGCGTTTCTTCTATTGCATCTTTTCTTTGCCCAGAGTTATAACGTGTATGGTCTTTGTGATATTTTTCTCTGTTAGATCACTACTAGTCCTAAAAACTTAAGTTGTTAGTAAGAGTAATCGTTTGGTCCAGAGGACTGCAACCCAGCCCAAGGCAGGTTGGACTAACCTGAATAGTACTTAGGCTTAGACCTGGGCCTGCTTGTTGGACTCAGTCCTGCCCATTAGCCCAACTTGTTAGCCTGTGGGAGGCCACCTGAAAAGCCCGTCTGTTAGCCGGCTTCATTTAAAATAAATTAATGACTGTTGGGTACATATAATATAACATATATGGTCATAACATAATTATGTTTCAGTTTGTTTGGTTTGGGTTTCTCATCAGCATGTTAATACGTTCAGTGTCCTAATTTTAATGGAGACACATTTTGATGTGGATCATTGCCAGTTTATCTTTGGGAGATCAAGAAATTTAGCTGAAACAAGGTCAATGAAACTTTAGAAGTGCAAGTGCTTGGTGAAAATTTACAGATTATGATTTCTTATAATGAGAAGACTGGATCATTTATTTCTCCATTGTCTGGTGGCTCTTTTATTATTGCAGCGTCTTTTCAGTCTGTGTGATGATTAGTGGGTTGCTCTGAGGGAGTGCACACACATGCTTCTTGTTAGGTTTGAACGGTTTGGTGGCAATAAGAGAGCCAAAACATCGTGGTCTTGTATTGTTTTAGCTATCTTTTGGTCTATTTGGCTAGAGAGAAATGTACGGATCTTTGATGGAAAGGAGTCAGATGGAGAATCTCTATGGGATAAGGCGGGATATTTGGCTTCGTTTTGGGCTTTTGTGCCTCTTCCTTTTAAAGGAGTTCCATTTTTCTTGATTTCTAGGGATTAGGCTGCTATTTGCCATCCTTAGTGATTGGATTTTTCTTGTTATTTCCCGATTTTTGTTTTGATTTCTTTCCTTGTACGAGGACTCCTTGTCCTCTCTTTTTTCTTGCTTATGCTTAATAAAATTCTTCATTGCTTTTGAAAAAAAAGAAGAAAGCATTATAAGTATCATCTTTTATATTATTAACTTCATTTTGTTCGTTGAGTTTTGGCATTCCATTTTTGACAGTACTGTACTGTCTCCTGCTGAATTGTTAACTGCAATATAATACTTCTCAATCTGTGCCCTTTATCTGCATTTAATCATCGGTTGTTGTGACTTCTAAATTACTTTAGCTTCAAGGTCACATTTGTAATCCTTGGATTATGTGACATGAAGTTTATTTTGAGCCTTGATATGTGTCATGGCAGTTACATCTACAATTCCACGCCATCTTTTCTGCTGGGACTTTGTTGGCTTTTTTTTTAATTTTTTTTTAATTTTTATTTATATAATAATTCTTTTTACATATATTTTCCTTATGGCTAATATTCTTTGGTTTATGATATGTAGTTCTCAAATCATGCCTTCTAACATGCTGGAGTGGAGATTCTAATGCATAGGTAAGTCCACATTCATGGCTTCCCTAGCAAATGGACACAATAATTATGCTTTTGTAGTTTTGCAAATGTTGGTTAAAATAAAATTGTTATTTTCTGAGCTGTCGAATACATGAAAGGTTGTTTAGACCTTTGTATTAAATTAATTTGTTTCATAAGCAAATTTGTCCATTTCATTCCCTTTCAATTTTGTATTGAAATGCATATATGGATACAGATGTAACCACTAATTCACCACCTTTGTTTTGTTTCTTGTCTGGGGAGTCACTGGGCTCCTATGTCAGGTGGTATTTTAATTTGATCTTAACATGATAAATTACCTGTAACTAGACACCCATGAATCTTGAGTCAATGTTCTATGGCTTAATTGTTTACTGAATTGAATCTCTGTTAACATGTATGAAAAAGTGACTTCAATTTGAGACATCTTACTTGATTATTTTGGGCTCGTATCCAACAGTTCTGATATCCATGAGCTTCAATCAAATTGTTTCACTTTGGTGCCTTCTCTCAAACTAGCTCGTGGGAAGCCCAAGTTTTAGTTCGAACTTCTTTGAAGTTCCAGACATCATGAGAATTAATTGTAATTTTATGGAACCTAAATGTTAGCCGTGTGGACTTGGAACCTCACAATGGCCCTGTTTGGTAGGGTTTATTTCCAGCTTATTTCAGCTTTTAGCTTAATTTAAGCTATTTTGATGTGTTTGGTTCAGCTTAACAATACAGCTTATAGCTTTTTGTAAGTCAAAAATCAACTTATTCTTTGAGTGGGGGAGGAGAAACTTAATTTATAAGTCAAAAATCAGCTTATGTTCACAGTTATAAGCTATAAGCTGTTAGGCTATAAGTTATAATCACTTTCCCACAGCTCTACCAAACGGGGCCAATGTGTTTGTATTTGAGGCATAAAGGAATTTCCTTGTGGTATCCATTGGGGTTACTGTGTACCTTATTGATGATCTGAGTGCAGTCGAGCATTTTCCTGTCTTTTGTATGTGTACCTGAGAGGAACCCCAAAAAAGAAACAAGGAGTAAAGAACGTATATATGAATTGTTGCTGCAGAAAATGTGTAGTTGTAATGACCCTCATCCTCGTCTTAGCCATGTTCATGTGTATTTGCATGATTTTGTTTTGTTAAGTTTGCATTTGTAGATTTCGACTTGTTTTGCCTAAAGTGAAGGTCCCTGTCTTGTTTTGTGCTTATGTGATTCGCCTGAGTATTGTTTGTATGCTTTGTTCCTTGCTTGGCGTGTTAAGCCTAGGTGCCCTTGAACCTCTTTATACCTAGGATCATCTTGGAACCACTTTGGTTGACCTCCACCTTCACCCTGGCATATTGGCCGAGATGTCATCATCTAGGCCGAGGTGTGCAGCACCTAGGCCGAGATGTGTACCATCTAGGCCGAGATGTTATCATCTAGGCAACCAACATCCTTGATCCTTGCACCTAGTGATCTTGTTCCTGGACTGGTATGACCTAGACTGAGGTGTGGCACATCTAGGCCGAGGTGTGTCACAGCTAGGGCCAAGTCTTATCCTTCTTAGCCGAGATCATCGAAACCTTCTTGCCCGAAGCCTATGTCTTGATCCGAGGTCATTGCCTTGTCAGAGTGCCCTTGTCACCTTATTTATTGTACACCCTTTGTCATACTCTTGTCTTGTCATTCTGTCACCTTTTTGAGGAGATCCAATCCGGCGTTGCCACGTGTCCCAGCAGAGGGTTAAGTCAGGTACTAGCTGAGAACCCATGTCATTTTGTGTCATACCTTTTGCATTGTAGAGAGAGAAGCTCTAGGAAGAGGAAGAGGAAGAGAAGTTTAGAGTGAGAGAGCTAGATCCCAAGCTTGATCTTTAGAGTTTGAATCGTTAGATCTGCATTTTGAGGTTAGATTCTTAATCTACTCTTGTTGTTCTTTATATTGATCCGATCACATTGCATGATCTAGCATGATACATGAGCCATGCATTGATTTAAAGTTTGGTTTTAGAAAGAGAAAATGATGTTCTTGTGTTCTTGAAGGAAAACCATGTTTTGATCCGAAGGTTTATATCAAGATCCATGTTTTTGTGTTTGTTTTCAAGAAATCTCCAAGTACGGGTACTCAGGTCCATGCTTTTGAACTCATATCACGAAATCTCAAATTTTGAATAAAGAAGTTACGATTTTAGCATTCAAGTTCTTTATGTTCATGTTCTTCATATTCTTCAAGAAGAAACTCAGATTTCCAGACTTCATTTGCCTAAGTGTGGTCGTCGAGACCCACTCTTGCCTAGATCTCACACCTAAACCAAGCATCATATCTCACCTTGGCCTACCTTGCATGATCACTTGCACCTTAGTCTATCTTGCATGTACACCTAGGCCTAGGAGACCACACCTCGGCCAAGAGGTGTAGGATCTCGGCCAAGACCTGGTTGGTACTCAGCATGTTTTTCTGAGATGAAAAACAGTGTTTTAACTCCCAGCACATGTTTTGCTTTGTCTTGACTTAGTTTTGAAAGAAATGCCGGGATCATTTACACCCATGTAAAGCTTGTTTTAGGGATGCATTGCATACGTCAGGATCCTCTGGAGTGTGAATCCTACAGTGATCTCCTAAAGTGGTTCATCCAAGGGCTGATATTAAGCCTCACCAAAACGACGTTGTTTTGGTGAGTAAATTGAAAAAAATAATTCAAAATTCAAAATTTTTTACTTTTCACTCAGTTTCTGGGGAAGAGAGAGAGAGAGAGAGAGAGAGAGAGAGAGAGAGAGGCTGAGAGAGGAGAGGAGAGGAGAGGAGGAGCCGTCCCCACCCTGCCCTTTCCTACCCCGACGCTCTGCCACCCCACCGCCGACGCCTTCCCTGCCATACTCCAACAGTTTTACTTTTCTTTTCTTTATTTTTTTCTCTGATTTGTGTTTGTGTTCATACATATGTGAATATATATATATCCTATTTAGGAGTTGGGTTTGTGAATATTTCCTTTTATTTTTTTGTATTTATTTTTAATTTCTTTGGATTTTTCGAGCTGGGTTTGCTTGGATTTATATATATATCCTTTTTGATTTCTTTGGATTTTTTGTGAATATATCCTATTTAGAAGATAAACCCATCTCCATGCCTTCTCTCTTCAATTTGATGCCCAAGTTACCAAAAGAGAGAGAGACAAGAAGAGAGAGAGAGACAAGAAGATAAACTTGTAACTTGATGCCTTCTCTCCAATGCCAGCTACAGTATTTTCTTCCTCCAAAACCCACCTCCATGCCTTCTCTCTTCAATTTGATGCCCAATAACTTGCTAGGAAAAAAATACAAATACAAGCACAAATCTACAGAGGTGGGTTTATCTTCTTGTCACTCTCTCACTCTGTTTTTTCAAAGCCCTAATATTTTCAGTTTCTTCTTTTTCTCTCTCTCTCTGTAATGCTTCACAGGAACAATTCGATATTTTGAATTCTGATATATTTTTTTTTTGAAATTGCTCACCAAAACGACGTCGTTTTGGTGAGGCTTAATATTAGCCCCTGGATGAACCACTTTAGGAGATCATTGTAGGATTCACACTTCAGAGGATCCTGACGCTGCATTGCATAGCCATCTTTTGAGCATTCTTTCTTGTCTTCTTGAAATACAATCAGTGGACCTTGCCATGTGTTTGTAGGTCTTGGATTCTTGCCTTAATCCCTACACCCGAAGAGCTATGTGAGTGGTATTTTTAATAAAGCTATGTTCTAATGTTTTGATAAAAGCTTTGCTTGTTTCGTTTTGGAAAAGTGTTTGTTCAAGTATAAATGATTATTCCTAGTTTTGTATCAAGTATTATCTTGTTTTGATGACATTCTTGGAAAGTCCTTAGTGTTAGGGGACTATAATGCAACTAGTACCTTTGTTTGAGATATCTCCCTTGCCACCGACGGTCTTGTACGGGTGGGTTTGTCTAATCGATTCCGGGTCGATTATTTCCTTGTTTTGTCAGGAATGTCATCCCTTGTATTATATTGATGCTAGTAAGCTTTGAAAGACTTGATAGATGAACTTGGTTCATCTCTTGATTTTGTACAAGCTATGATATGTATTGTTTGATAAAGATCTCGGATATATTCATTCAAACCTTTATTACTAATATCATTCACTGAGTATCCAAGCTCACCCTCCCCTTTATATATATGTAGGTGACGAGCAAGAAGGCGGTGATGCCTAGATGTTATTTGCAAGTTGTTTTGGATTCATGTTTTGCTAGCATCTTGAAGATTATGCTTCTTAGCTTTGTAATTCATTTCTTTTGTATATGTCGGCTTGAGAAGCCTTTTGATCAAGATGTAACATGTACTCATTTTATTTGTATCCAGGTTGTACACCATGTTAAGATGTATGTCATTTCATTTGACTTATGCATAGTTCTTGTGGACTATTTAGATTTAAATTTATTGCTTGCGCACATGTAAGCCTCATATGTATACTCTGATTGCGTGTGAATCCTTGTAAGTTGGCCTTTGTTAATCTCAAATTACTGGTCATCATGGCACCATTCTACTAGGGGCGGAATGGGGTCATGACAGTAGTCAACCTTAATTTTCATAATGGCGTTCTTGTAGAATTAAAAAACCATGAAACTGAGGCACCACATAGTGAGTGAGTAAATAGGCCACCATAATTGTTTCTTTGTGGCTGTCATCTTTCTTCCATTCCATGCATGCTTGGTATATCTGAATAATCATTGTTTTCTAGAATAGTGAGGAAATGGTGTATATGCTTCTATCTGATGAGAAACAATCTTAAATAAATAGATTATGTGCAAGTGTGATCCATCTGATGATCTTCCCTTTTGGCATATCTCACAGGTATTATGTAGGTCGAATGCATTCCTGTACAGTAAATTCAGAACGATAACCATTCATGTCTCGGAGAGGTCTGTGGTCCTCGGTTATTTTGTGCAACCAACAACAATGGAGATGAACTTGTTGGAAGCTAAGATTGTGCAGCTAACTTGTAGTGAGAATGGAACCAAGTGACTGTATAACATAGACATCCTCTTATAAAATTTGTATTGCCTTTGTATTTGGGATATACCCTTGATGTACATGTCCTACCGTGACAGTAGAACAAAAAACTCTCATGAACCTCCTATGACTGAACAATTGTATGTATTTGTCATGTATAATTGCATTATGCTATTTTTGATTTTTTATTTTGAGCTCCTTTTGCTGCCCAGCTTATTCTTTTCCCAAACCATGAGTTGCAGAAGAAGGCTCTCCTAAGATGAGGCTTAGAAATCCCTTCACGATCGGTGCTGTAGAAAACCAAGCAAAGAGAAAAACCTGGTGAGAATGCCCTCAGCTGAGTTTTTATGTAGAGGTGAGAAAATGAAAGAAATTTTCAGGACTTGGGAAGCCTGTCACAGTTTGCAACAGCACATCCAATTTGCTATTCTGTGGATAGCAAGAAAGAAGGATTTGCATGCTGAAAGAACTTCGATATGGGGTGGAAATCATGTCGGATTTAAATTGGGTCATTTTAGATTGTCATTCTGTTTTTGAGTTTTTTGTTTTTCGTATTGTCTTTAACAAAAAAAATTTGTATTTTAATAACATTTTATTACTTTTTGATACACTTAAGCTAATGCACTTTCAAAAATAAAATATTTATGAAGAAATTTATTTATTTATACTAAATACAAAAAATATATTTAATTTTTAGTAGTTTTTTGTATTTAGCAATTTTTTTTTTTATATATAAATTTTTTCATAAGTATTTTAATTTTTAAATGTATTTGGATTAAATAGATCTAAAAAAGTAAAAATGATTAAGGCCTCGTTTGGCAAGTGTCCCTTTTAGCCAAAAAGTCAAAAAGTTACTAAAAAAACCAAAAAGCTAACAACCCATATCAAAAAGTCACAGATTTCATTTTCTCTCTACTTTTTGTACATCTTTTCGTAAAAAGCCAAAAAGTCATCCCAAACATACTACTTTTTTTTTATATCACATTTTAGCCAAAAAGTTACTAAAAAAGTATGTTCCCAAACGAAAAAAGTTCAATAAAAATTTAAACATACGGAAAAATAAAAAATTTAAAAATAATATTAAAGTTTAAAACCAAACAGGGTGGAGTCGTCAACCAACGTTGGTCTGGCCCAACATCGGCCAGGCCTATTGGACCTGGGAACACTTGTAATTCAAAGCTGGGCCTGGCCCAACATCAACTCTGAACGTTTCCTGATGTTCCAAAAAAAAAGGCCCATGATAAATACTAGTTGCTAAGGTCGCTTTTGTTTGGGGCTATTATTTGGAAATCAATAAATACATTATTTTATATTTGATTAAGAAAATTAGAGTTTAGATAAATAATTCATTCATATGGTATTCCCATATTGGGGACTATTGAATGAAAGATTAAACAAAAGTTCAGACTAATTGGTTAAATTATAAAATTAATAAGATTTTGTCATAACTTCTCATAATTTTGACCAATCTAGACAGAGAATAAAAAATACATTCAGGGCTGTTTGGTTAGACATTATAACATGTGATTGAAATTATTAATTCATAAAACTCACAGTTCAATGTTTGGTTGTATTTTTTGTCATTCAAATTAGATTTCAATGGACATTCTATTTAACAAACTTGACTAATTTTTTAATCCCACAACTGATAATGCAATAAAAACATATAATTGAGATTATATATTTCATGTCCATTGCAAAACAAAGGTGGAAAGGAGAAAAGTATTTATCCAACTAATCCAATTGGATATCTAATCCTACATTAATTATATAAATTATTAATCTTTTTATTATTAATTCTACCAATCAAACAAGTCCTCACTGTTACTTTAGCACCAAACCAAAGTTTGTTATATGCATTATGCATCTTAGGACAACTTCACTGTAGACAACCGTGTAAGAGAGTTGTGTCTGATTCTGCGATTAATTTCTGTACAAGTAGAAGAACTTTAATAAAAAAGCTCAATTGAAGAGATTGAACACCACTTAATAAATCAAACGATCAAGTTCTAATTTGTTATAGATGAGACTATTCCAAATCACACAACTAGGGGATGACAGAGGAGATTGAATCATTTATAACTTGCAAAGTCATGCAAACCGCTCTTTGCAATGGACTACAGTGCAATATATGTTGTCAACGATGGAAATGACACTAATGTCCCCCCACACTTGCTTCAAATTTCTTTTTTTTTCACCAGAACACTCCCTTCTCTATCTGCCTCTCCCAGCTTGCACAAAACAGAAATCAACACAGAGAGAGAGAGAGAGAGAGAGAGAGAGAGAGAGAGAGAGAAGCAGCTGGAAATGATTCCCAGCTAAAAATGAATGACAACAGAGAACAAAGAGTCCTAATGTTATCTAGTCCTACAAAAAAAGTATGCAAATTCATCTATCTCAGTCAGTTAACTTCAAATGTAACTCTTATATAGAACCCTGATGATCAATCTCATTTCTCATATTCACTAAGTTGATTACAGGAAAAAGTCATCAAGGCGATCATCATATATGAATGTTTTCTTGTAACAAGCATCTGTATTGCCTTGATAGCCTTTTATTTTTTCAGCCTCTTCTCTGGAAGCATCTAAATGGAGGCCAATGATCTGTTATTATACTCAACACGGCTGCCCAAAGCCGAGAAACAACCTTTATTATAATGACAACCAAGAAAAAATAATTTCAACTAAATGAACGCTCTAAACTCATATTGAAAAGAAGGATAACTACCCAAAAAAAAAAAAAAAAAACAGTTCAAGGCTTGGGAAGCTTATTGCAGTTAGAAGGAGTCCATCCAATCATCTGCCTCTCGTTGTCATAAACCACCAATTTGTCTTGAAACGAAATATCTGTGAAATGCCAAAAAAATATATAAATTGAGGGTTATACTGTGTAAATAAACTTTCATGTATCTGAAATTTGTGCTTTTTGTATTTTTCATACCTCCAATTATATTTGAATTTCCCAATTTTGCATCCGCTCCATTCAATATCCCCAAGCACACGTTGCCTTTAGACTGCACAGGAACAGCTTGTTTAGTATCATCTTTAGGCTGTGTTTTGGATCTAGGATTTGAAGAGAGATTTGGAGAGAGAAAGGAATGTGGCAAAAATATAGCTTGTATTTCATTCACGTTTCCCTTCATATTTCCATTCCCTCTCCAAAACCTTCCTCAAATCCTTGATCTAAGCACAGCCTTAAAGTACAATTTGTTCTATTTTGTTCCAAAATAATGAGTAAAACGGTCTCAAGAGGTGCTCACAGTGACAAGGAGATAAGCTTCGGGTGGGATTTCAAAACCGACATTCTTGGCATTTTTAAAGCTCAATACCAAGGGACTGAAGTAGTTCTTGACAGCATCAATGGATTGAAACGGTTTTGCACCTTTCCAACAGACCGGGAGGTTTCCATCCTTTACTGCACTCAACTGCTTCCCCAATAATGCTGTCTTTATCTGAAGACACTACCACTTATTAGTTTCTCACAAAGAAGGAAAGCTGTATTTGTCGGGACTGTTTGGTGTAGCTTTTCTCAAGTTGAAATTGATATTCAGAAAGTAGAAGTTAAAAGCACCTCTTACACAACTTTCAAATAATCATTTTTTTTTTCAACTTATTTATGTTATTTCTACCTTCTAAGCTATAAGCAGAAACTGTACTAAACGCTCTAGCACAGACTCCCAAACAAAAAAAACCTAGTAGCAGCCTTTATAAGCTGCAGCAAACAGTCCAGTTACCAAATACCAACTCACCAGGGAAAGTGTGGCTTGGTAAGCTTGGGGATTGAGGTAAGTGTAGGTACTCCCGCTGTCAAAAATTATTGAAAGACCCTTGGCACCGGAAGCCTTCTGACCGAAGAGGAGGTCCACTGGTCCTAACACATAGTGGTTCCTGAAATAAATCATTAGTAGGGTGATCTAAAGAAATACGTGCCAAGAGTAGTTTTATGGGAGTGCTAACTCACAAGGAATCGGGCAACATTGGTGCCCAGACAAGTCCAGAAGGCAAGAGATCATCTCCAAAGGAGAGATATCCTTTCCCTTGCCCACTGAAACAATGGCCAATCACATTCCTTACTAGGCCAAAACTGCGTAGCTGTGACACGATGTTTGATTTGCCTTTGGCAAGGCCGAGCACTCCGTCTACATAAGGAGGAGGAAATGGACCTGAAAACTCTTGATCGTATCCACATCTGCAGATAAGAAATGAGTGGATCAGATCCATGACAAATAAATTAAGTCGAAGTAATGAATATTTTGTTATGAGGCTTTAAGCAATACAAAATTTTGACAACTCATTTTAATAAACATAAGTTCCAAAGTGCTAATTAAACTGAACCGAAAAGCACAGAGTATAAAAGCTTTTAGCAGATATGTTTCACCCATTAAATATTTGTTGACAACGAATTTCGAATAAAGGTTTATTCAGGTCAGGGGAACAAACAAAAAATACATATTACATACCCAAAGGCCATAGGGGGTTTATAAGCAGAACCATTTGTGAATTTTAGGGCAAAGGAGTCCCGAACCAGCACACCAAGAGATGAACCAGAGTCAGCATACTCAACCTCATAGTCACATTGATCATTTGGTGCCTTGCATGTTGGTTGGTCAACAAAGGGACATAATGGGTCCTTGCAGAGCAATGCGTTATTGTTCGGCTTGTATGGCTTGTTAGGGGACTGCATTTAGAAGTATGTGTGTGCGCGCGGAGAGAGACAGAGAGAGAAACGATGAGGAAAGGATGAAGAACAGTTATTTGGGTATTTATAGTAATAAAAAAACAAAAATTGTTACCTTAAGCAATTTGGCATTTGGTGCAGCTGCACATTGGACCCAAGTAAGATCACTGCCGGTGTCAATATCAAGATAGTAGGGCTTGGGTGGGTTCCCTATATATATGGTGGCATAAAAGAACCTGCATATTTGGATTGATGATAGAAAAAGGCATTATAATGAAAATATCATGAATTTCAATCAATCAATGAAAAATGTACATAGAAAATCAATCGCGGGGAGATACAATTCTGGGAAATATCAACTGGATATTTCAAAGGAATCATATCAAGATCAATTAAATAATGAATTATCCACTAATCAATACAACTAATGATGAAATTACAAAATTGAGAATGTAAGTGCAACTTGATAATGAATTGGGGGGTACATAGATAATCATTCATGTTACCATAAAGAAAAACAATCAGCTATTCTAGTTTAGTATAACAATGGTGTGAAAAAAAAAAAAAAACATATGGATCAATTAATTATAGTCTTACATGACTAAAGCATTGTTTACTCAATTCTAAAAGCTTCTTCATGTCCATAAACTTGGGAAAATCTAACTGAAATACGAATATCCAATCCTATCTTGTCTAGTAGATAGATTTTTCGAGCAATCTATCTACTAAAAATCTATCTACTAGACAAGACTAGTGGCAACCCTTTTCTAACTCTGGGAATCTTGTAACAACCTTCAAGTAATTATGCCAAAATCGTACCAAATCCAAAAGCTTGAATGTAAATATTTTTTTTAAGCAGCAAAATAATTTGTACATGGAACAAATGGGTCATAAAATTTTCTAGGAAATTGAGAAAACAATATATAGACAAAATGACGAGGAAAAAAAAGAAGCTATTCCAGACAAACTACACAAACCCAGAAATCCCGAACAATTTAATTAATTACCAAACACAAAATCTACATAAAGATTATACAATGTTTATGTACATAAATACACACAAATTCAACTAAGCGTATTGAATGGAACTCAAAATGATTGAGCAACACATACCCATTTGGATAGACATCTCCTTGAACAGGAAAAACCAAGGAGGATCCAAAACGATTGGGCGATTGGGTCTGCCTCGTCATGTTACTTTGAAGCTGTTTGGCAGCCGCGAAACAAACTTGAAACGTTGCAGTCAAGAACAGAGCACAGAAAATCACCCCCATTGATGGCGTTCCTTTCTTTCTCTCATCCATCTTGACTGATTTTGTATGGGTGATCAGATTCAGAAACCCAGAAAGGCCTCAAAAAGTTTTAATCAGAAAATGCTCATACAGACACAGAAATTTCAACGACTAGACCCAAGCCCACCAAATTTTCTGATCACTTGTTTGACAGCGTCTACGTTCCAAGATATATATACATATATATAGAGCGAGAGAGAGAGAGAGAGAGAGAGATGGGGCTTGGACTTTGGAAGCTTCGCTGAGCGCGCGACAAGAAGCGCGTAATATTTGATTCGGAAACAGTATGGCGCACACTCATTAATATTGATTAGAAAACTTTGTGCTGCAATTTATAATTAAAAAGAAAAACAAAGGGTGCGTTTGGTGTTTTAAAAAAGAAAAAACACATCCCCAAATAAATTATTAAATATTTTACCAAATCTCTTGTATGGGTGTGACCACACAAATGTGATTTGTGTGGTTCCACATCCATATAAGAGATTTGGTAAAATATTAGATATTTTATTTAGAATCCCTAGCATAACTCGTTTTAAAATATGTTTTTGGAAGTAATTTTTTAAAAACGTGTTTAGTTTTAAACTTTTTCAAAAAAAATTTAAAATTAGTTCTCTCTATTATACATTAATCAGTCACTTTTTTTTTTCTTCTCTCTCATTTTCAATAATTTTTTCTTTCACACATATCTACTCAATTATAACAAAATATCAAATCATCCTAAATTTCTAAATTCCAAAACTATTTTTAAAATATATAACCAAACAAAACAAAAATTTTCTAAACTCTCTCTCTCTCAATTTTTTTTTTTTAAAAAAAAAAAAAAATTATCTCAAAACACAAATCAAACACACCCCAAGTTTTCAAAATTTATTTTTGGGCACTAATAAGTTTTAAAATGTGATTATATGAACTGTTTATATATATATATAAATGAATTCAAAGTTCCCATTAAAGTGAAAATTATATTAAATGGTAGTCACTTACATGTTTGGGTTTAATTTTTTAGGGATAAAAGTGTGTTTCTTAAAATGTAAAATTACACATTAGGCAATTTGCATTATAGAAATTTTGGATTTTTTCTCTAGAACAAATCTCATATTATGAACAAAACCTAACACTCTAATGTAATATTTTAATAACGCAACACTTTAATGTAACACACTAAAAAATTTATTGGTATACTTTTCCCAAGCGTAACAACGTAATATTAAAAAAAAATTTTTTGGTGTACTTTTTCCAAACGTAACTCTCCAATGTAACACAAAAAAATAAAAATAAAAATTCTTTAGTATACTTTTTCCAAACGTAACACTCCAATCAGTGTAATGCCAAACGTAATACTCTAATGTGACATACTCCAATATAACACACAAAAACACCAAAAAAAATTTCTTAATTTACTTTTTCTAAACGTAAGATTCACAATTTGAAATTATATATTTATCCAAAACTTACTAAGGAATATTTGTACTCATTTTGGAATGGTTTGAAAAATCTCACATTCTTTTTTATTTTTCAATGTTCATTGGTATACTTTTTCCAAACGCAACAACATAACATTAAAAAAAAAAACTCTTTGGTGTACTTTTCCCAAACGTAATGCTCCAATGTAATACAAAAAAAATATAAATAAAAATTTCTTAGTATACTTTTCCTAAATGTAACACTTCAATTAGTGTAATTCCAAACGCAATACTCTAACGTGACATGCTCCAATATAATACACAAAAACACAAAAAAAATTTCTTAGTTTATTTTTTCCAAACGTAACACTTACAGTTTGAAATTATACATTTATCCAAAACTTACTAAGAAATATTTGTACTCCTTTTGGAATGGTTTGAAAAATCTCACATTCTTTTTTATTTTTCGATGTTATATTGGAGTGTTACGTTTAGAAAAAGTACACTAATTTTTTTTTTTTTTTTTTTTGTGTTACATTGGAGCATTATGTTTGAGAAAAATATATCAAAAAGTTTTTTTTGTGTGTTACATTAAAGTGTTACACTAACGATTTTTTTTGGAGTGTTACATTGAAGTGTTGTTACGTTTGGGATGTGGGTTGGCTTTTTAGCTATTTTAGCCTGGGGATAAAAAGTCTCGTTTGTGATAGACTTTTTGACTTTTTTGACTTTTGTGAGAGAAAAAATGAACTTTTTGATTTTTGTGAGAGAAAAAATGAAATGATTATAATTTGAATGTGATATTTTGTCTTATTAGGTTAAAAAACTTATTTTTTCTTTTTATAGCTATTTTAGCTAAAAAGTTCCCGTTTAACTTATGCTAAACGAGGGTTAAGAAGTTTTTATGTGTTACATTAGAATATTACACTAAGGAGTTTTTGTGTGTTACATTAGAATATTATACTAATGAGTTTTTTTAGAATATTATATTAGAATGTTACATTTAGGAAAAATATACTAAGATTTTTTTTGTGTGTGTGTTACATTAGTGCGCTATACTAAAGAGGTTTTGTGTGTGTTACATTAGAATGTTACGCTAAGGAGTTTTTTTAGAGTGTTATATTAGAGTATTACGTTTGGAAAAAATACACCGAGGAGTTTTTTTTGTGTGTTACATTAGAGTATTACGCTAAGAAGTTTTTTTGGAGTGTTATATTAGAATGTTACATTTGAAAGAAGTACAATAAGGAGTTTTTTTTGTGTTACATTAGGATATAGCACTAAGATTTTTTTTTTTTTTTTTTTGAGTGTTATTTTGGAGTGTTACGTTTGAGTATTACATTGGAGTATTACACTTTGAAATTATAAATTTGGCCAAAACATACCAGGCAGTTTTTATACTCTTTTTGAAATGTTTTAAAAATCTCACATCCTTTTGAAATATTTGAAAAATCTCATATTTTAAGTCATTTTTGTATTCCTTTTAAAATGTTTTCCATATAAAAAAGATTTTTATATAAAAATTCATCCCAAATTTGATTATCATATATTGTGTACCTTACCTTTCTAGCACACACAAAAAAGAAAAAAGAAAAAAAGAAGAAGAAGTAACATAATAGAAATAAGAGTATAACCGTAAATTTAATTTTTAAACAATATATTAAATCTACTTTTTCAAAATTAATGGGACTAATTGATTTATAAGAAAATCCTTAGGACTAAATGGATCATCATTTCTCAAGATGGGATTTATAGGTAAATTTTCCTTTATTTTTTAGAAAATTTTATTATTTTATTTTTTGTATTTTTATTGAATTTTTTTAATATTTTAAGTATATATTTTTAAAATTTTTAGATATACATAACATAATTATACTTAAAAAGTATAATATTTGTGAAATTTTTTTAAAAAAAATTCACTAAATACAAAAAATTACAAAAATTCAGTACATTTTTAATATTTTTATGTATTTATTAATTTTTTAAAAATATTTTTTCACAAATATTTTACTATTTGGATACATCTAAATAAGGTGCATTTAAAAACGTAAAAAAAAAAAAAATTGCTTAAAATTTTAAAAATATTCACTAAAAAAAATGAAAAACAAAAAATTCAATTTTTAGAAAAATGAATTCAAAAAACTGAAACCAAACACACTGCTATAATTTTAATTTTTTAAGTTATAATAAAAAATAAATATTATAATTAAATATAATATGATGTATAATTAAAAATTTTTATAAATTATAACTAAAATAACGTCATAACTAAAAAATAAAATTGGTCATAACTAAAAAAAAAAAAAATTGCTATAATTAGGTGTGCATATGATATACCCTTTTTAAAATGGTGTATATTAGAATTTCTCTTGTGTTTTTAAATTTCGGATTTGTTAAAATTGAATATCTCAATTTCTCGGTGATGTTAATTTATTATGAGACAAATTTGAATTGGTAATCTAAACTATTCATCTCATACAACTAATTAAGATAATTATTCATGAAAAAAATCAAATTAATTCAATATCAATTGTCATATCAGATCATTTTTATTTATATGACATACATATTTTTTAAGAATAAACTTTCTATTTGTTATAATCCATATGTGACTTGATTGTGTGATTACTTATGTCTAATGTATTTCATTTTTTCCATTCAAATTTTTCTCAACTTATCATAATAAATAAACAGTTTAGATTATTGAGATAGATACATGTTGATCCCATAATACGTCAATTTTACAAGTGAAGTTGAGATCTCCAAATTTAAAAAATCCGAACTCGTGTTTTTAAGGTGGGTTAATCTTGATTTGAGGGTAAATTAGTCTTTTTATTAGGCATTGTTTGTTTTGTTAAAGTGTAATAACCCGACCCTCACATATGTTTTTGGTATACTTTCAGTTTCTTATTCTGCGCATTAAAATGCGTAATGTGAAATTTCATGTGAGATTAAGTTTAAGCAAATGGATCTTGTGGTTAGAGACCTATATCTGTTTGATAAGAAAATATCTGTCACAATTAAAATGTTTGGATCGGAAATTGAGAGCCTTAGCCGCTTGATAATCTGAAATTGATTTTACATTTGGGATCAGTATGATTTTTAAGTCCTAATATGATTTTCTGTGAAATTTCAATTTGGAATGATTAAACTGATTGAGTTTTGTCTTATTCAACCTTATATATATATATATATGTGCCTCTTGAAGCTTTGACTTAGAACCCTAAACAAAGAAATCTCCTGAGAGAGAGAAAAGAGAAGAGTTTGAGAGGAAGAGGAAAGTTCTTCAAGAAAGGAAATTGGGATAATTAAGAGGGATTTAAGATAATTAAGCCCAAGGTAATTTAATTCACCTTGTATACCCTTAATCTTGGGGTTGGGTAAGAATTCCCTTTTCATCCATGTCAATTTGGGTTTGTACTTGAAACTTGTGTGTGATTCATGCTTGATTGATTGAAGAGTTGTTCTCATTTGGTTGTTTTGAGACTTAATTTAAGTGTGGTGTAGGGATTACACTTTAATCTCTGGGTTTCATGTCAATCCATATGCTTGTATCTATGTATTGTGCATATGTTTTATAAACATAAAGAAATTGGATTTTGTAGATGAAATTGGGAAGGTTTGTGACTCAATTGAGTTTCTACTCATGTCTACCTTGTGATATCACAATTGTAACTCATGTTATGTAGATGTTGAGGTAACCTATTGAATTACTTACTCACATTTGGTATATCAAATGTATTGGGTTTGTTGAATTTTGGGTTGATTTCGGACTGCCAAAACAGGGCAGAATCGCGGCACGTGCGGGGGTCATAGCCGTACGTGCAAAAAGCCTTGCCGCATGTGCGGGGCTTACAGCCGCACGTGCGGAAAACAGGGGGAAATTGGACTTAGCATTCTGAAAAATATGCACGTGTGGGACCTCCCAGCCATACGTGCGAGGACCCTTGCCGCACGTGCAAGGCTCACAGCCGCATGTGTGGCCCATGCTAGAAAAATTGGTGCGCTCTGTTTTACGTGCTTAACCCTCCGGTATTTTTGAAATCTGTGTTTGATGTCCTTAAGATGCTTGTAAATTCTTTCAAAGTGAAATAAAGCAGGAAATTAATTAAGAAAGAAAAGGAACTAATGTATAAGTTGTGCATGTGTGTAGGTCATAACTCGGGAGGGACAAGCACTCCGCTACAGCACTGTGAGTAGTAGTACTGTAATCGTACATTTACTTACCGTTAATAATTCTTATTATTAACGTTCTGTTCCTTGCAAGTGATTACGTTACCACTTTTGTTAAATGGAATTCGGTGCAAACTTGTGTGAATGTTAAAGAGTTGGGTACATTGGTATGATTCTGGAACCACTCTGCATTCCGGTTGCAGTCAATGATTATCTGTAATGTGCTACAATCTGTAAATTACCTATGATTCCGCATAAGAATTGCATACAAACTATTAACACGGAGAAGTTGGTTAACAGAAAGAATCGTGAATGTAAACTTCACTTACTGGGAATATAGTATTCTGAATGCCTATCAAAGACTCCTACTATCTGTTTGGTTTAATACATATCTTATGATATAGATATCTGCCTAAAACGGATCATCGGAGGGAATAATCAGATAGAACTACGGGTGACCTAAGAATGACTCAATTTGAGGAAAGAATTGAATATCAACGACACTGTTATGTGATTTACGCTGTGACGTGAATTGTTCTGTCCCTACGAATAGTACTGCAATGGTACACGTGTAATCTGTGAAATACGCTGTACTTATTGTTAATAATTATCATTAGTATTCTGTCGAACGCCGACTAACTATGTTAACTCATGTGAATGATTGGAAGAATCTGTGTGCCTCTATATAACTCTGAGACTAGTCTGTTCTGATGATAGCTGGGATTATTTTATTTTGTTATTCGTTCCGTTTATGCTATGACATGATAAGACCTAATAACTTCTGGCTAATTTGTGACTTTATTAGACTTAAAGCCGCTCTGATTAAAGACTGAACCCAAGACTGTTCTGGAAACAATTACAGGAAGAGTAACCATAAGTTCTTTGCATTTATAAACATTGTAATTCAAGTTAGACATTGGATTGTTTATGTACTATTATTTACTGAGCCTGGCTCACTCTGTGTTTTGTCTGCTTCTGTAGGTCATCTACTTGGTGGCCAATCTTAACCCTGATGCTTGTACCTTTTTGTCAACCGCAGTGTGTCCAGGCACTTAGAGGAAGCTGTTCACGGTGTGGAGTTTGTTAAGCTTTTGGCTTTAGTTGAAATGTTTGTAATCTCTCTCTTTACCAATGTTTTATCATACGCCCAATTATGGGGCTAAGTTCGCGTATGTATATGTCTATAACCTAGCTATCTAGTGTATGTCACTGTATGATGATTTTCTTTATGCAGTGTTTGTGATCCTGGCATAGTAGTGATAGCTCAATGGATGTTTTTTTTATATATTACTGTAAGATATTAAACGCTTCCGTTCAGGCCCCATATGATAGGTATATCAGGTTAAGTGTCCGTTTCTGAATAGGTCATGCTCGAACTTTTAGGGACGAGTTCAGGGTGTGACATAAAGAGTGCTACTAATAGCATCTCAATATTTATTTTGAAGCCTTAATTTCTTTAAACCCTCATCACCAAAATTGCTTCCATTCTCAATTTTTCTTTGGACCTCTACTATAATCCCAAATATATCTTTTAAACCCCCACCCCTACATTCTTTCATCCACAGCCCTACCCCAACTTTAACAACCATCCGACAGTCCATTTTCTTACAGATGACCTTCTTTTTCCTCTGACCTACCTCCCTATTCTCCTTCCTTCTTTGGCCCTTCTTTCCAATTGATGATTCTTTTTCGATGATCCACCTCCCTAGCTTTTCTCTTCACTTTCCTTCTCCACCAGTGACTCTCCTTCCACTAATCTCACTTATTTGTCACCATTGCCACCTACATAACTACCTTGGAGAGCCCTCATCTGCCCCGTTTATGTTCAATTCCTATTCATTTGAAACTATCACACTTGGTTCAAAAAAATAGTACCGAACAAACGGTGGAGGTTTGGATGTAAACCAGCGAACAAATAAGGGTAGTTTAGATGTAGACTACCAAACAAATGGTGGTAGTTCAATCTTGAACTGCCAAACTAGATTTGGATTGCGAAAATATATTTGGCAGTGGTGACGGTCGCTTGGGAAAGGTAAATCGCCACCTCCGTTGACCTTTGGTGGTCGTGATAGCAATCTTGTGAAAGAGATTGCCATCACCGTTGTCCTTTTGCAATCGCAATTTTGCGTGTGTGTATACATATGCGCGCGCGCGAGAGAGAGAAAGAGAGAGAGAGAGAGAGAGAGCACAGTCAGTAAGGATGAGGATGGTGGTTGCGGTGATGCATAGAGATGATGAGGGTTGTAGACCAAAGCTGGTGATAGCAAAGAGAGGCTGCTAATCAAAATGGAAATGTTGGTTAGTTAGGGTTAGAACTTGGGAAGGTAAGGATAAAGATAATTTTGTGATTTGATGTTAGGGTAAATTTGTAATTAAAAAAGTTAAAGAAGTAGATGGTCCAAAAATAAATATTAAGGTGCTATTAGTATCACTATTTATTCATGAGTGACTTTATTTCTACTCACAATTTTTTATGACTTCACACATTTTTTATAAAGTTCGAATATCAACTAATAAAATTATATAGTTCAAAAATCAAGGAAAACTATGGGATTGTAGACATTCTATTTTTGACCGCCCTTAAGACTTGGACGCCTCATGGTGAACTCTCAATGATGAATTAGTACGTTGTACAATCGTTCAATTTCATTAGCAAAAGGCTTCGATTTTCAATCTTCAGAGCCCAAACCTTGTACCTCCTTCGGACCAAAATCTAATTTTTTTTTTCCTAGCCTGACCACTTAGAGGCCTACTGGCCAAAAAGTGGCTGGCAAGCCAATTTTTATTAGCCTGCCGTCCCTCTTCGTGGCCGGCCGGCACTGTCCAACGGCCAACAGATATTTTGTTGCCAGCTATCCCTCCATGTGCATGCCTCGCACCAGTAGGCTTAATACAGATATTTCCGACAGAGGAGCCTGTTTTTCTATAAATAGATGACTACCCCTCTTGATTTTAGGTTAGAAAAATTTGTCAAAGGCCAAAAACTTGTCAAACACTCTCTCTCGCTATCTTGCAATATACATACATTGTACATACACTTTCTAAACCAAAATTTTGAGGCTCCTTGCTGAGATTATTGAGTCAGAATTTTAGCTTTTGAGGGTGATCACATTGTGGTTTGTGAACTAAAGAACATCCTCTCTTCGAGAGGTATAGCTTGTGTCATCTTCTCTATTATTTGTACTATTCTTTTCTTCTCTTTTATACAAGAGGTATAGCTCGTGTCATCTTTTCTATTATTTGTACTATTCTTTTCTTCTCTTTTATACATTGTTTTGGACTGTTTTCAAGTGCAGAAACTTGTGATTAAAAAGCTACCAAAGGTGGAGGGGTTAACCACTCTTTCTTGAACCTTATCCCATGGCTTAAATCTTTGTTTTTTCCCCACTTACTTCTTTGCTTTTAACTACTGATTTTCAGAGTTTTTAGAGGCTAAAACATGTGATTTTAAGGTCCAAAAAGTGGAGAGGTTAGCCACCATTCCTTAGGTTTGCTTACTAGCTTCATTCTCTTTTGCTTTTGCTTACTTTTTTTAGTTTTCCAAATTGATTTTAGCACTATTTTTATTAGTTTTTGGCTGTTTTAATTGTTTATTTAGTTTATGCTTGTGGTGTTGTAAGTCCTCGTAGATTTGGTGGTTTAGGCCATAGACACTAATCTATTTGAGTTGATAGCTTTCTTTACATAATTTCTATGTAAATATCCATATTTGTCATCATTACCCTTGCCTAATCATCTTTGCAACCTCTCTCCTTTCTTTGTTTTTTTAATTTTTAATTTTTTAATTTTTATTAAGAGTTGTCTTAAACACTAGTTTGTTGCTCAAGGCATGAGAAAGAGACTTTTCATGTTTAATGCTTTAATCTCTTTGAAGATTCATTACCAAGGCATTACATCTCTCTCATGCTAAGCACAACTTCTTGTTTAACACTTCTCTTTATTGTTTTTTGCACTTAGTGGACGTAGTTATTACTTTTGGAAAAAAATGAATAAAGAATGGCAAGGTAATGTAAAAGAGGTTAAAATTAGAATAAAAGTGGTAAAAAAGGATAAATAAAATTGAGTCGGATTCAATCGGACGTTATATTGAACCCATTGATTATTGAATCATTACATACTCGTTAGTGATATCAATGATTTAAGAAGCAATGTCTACCACTTCCCTTGAGGTAACTCCATGATAGGGAGGAGGTGTTGTGGTCTTGTATTCCATTTATTGAGCTTTTGTCCTATTGATTCATAGATTATCACGCAACAAATTTGCGACAATTGATGATTTGTGAATCGAGTCTACTCTTCTCTTGATCAATTTCATGATAGGGAGAGACAGAGAGGATAAACATCTCTTAGAAACACTCTATTTTTGCTCTGTTTCAATTCTGTTGCAGCAGGGCAGTACCTAAAAACAGTGGTCGATCGGTGACCTTTTTGTCCGGCCAACCACTTCTTGAGGGCGACCAGCCACATTTTGTTGCGTAGACAGTATCATTTTTATGGCAAAACAGAGCAGAAGCTGGGACAAAAACAAAATAATTTTTTGACTGCAAACAAAACAGATTCTGGCAGCAAAACAGAGAGGTTTCTGGGAGGACGTTCTCATTTGTGCGTGTATGACGCTTCATTTCCCGTGGTCCCTTTAAAATTAATGCTTTGATAGTTATATGTTTATATTAATTAGATTCGTTCAAAATTGTAATAGCTAGTTAAATTTAGTTATTTGTAATAAGTAGTTAAATTAGTTAATTTGGGATTGTAATAATTAATTTAAATTCGGACATTCGGACCCTCTGATATGAGGGCAAACTTGTAATATTGTATATGTCTTCCAACCCTCAATTATTTCTCCATTTTATTTACTTGCTTATGATGGATTGCATGTAGTATCATATTTTTGGTCTTTTATCATTACCATGTGTAAATATCAATTTTTGCATGCTTTGGGTTTGGTTCATCACTCTAAATCCTACTTACTTGAATATGTGAGCTAAACGCATACTTTGAGTTGAGCCATATGTCATTTTAAAAAACCAAACCTAATAGTTGCATTTTGTATGTGTTGCATTAGTCACTTGCATATTAGAACATGCATTTTTCGAACTATTTTCTCATATTTTGGCTTGCCTCGGTTGAGTACTAGGTGAGCATTTTTGCCTTAGCATATTTCATAAATGTTTGTGTTGCCATAACAAGCATATTACCGTGCGGGTAAGTGCTTCTTTGATATACCTCTTGAATGCTCGTGGATGAAGGATATTTTACTTAAGTTGAAATGCATTTGATTAATGTATATATGAGCTCACTTTTCAAGTGGCATATATTCAAAACACTTTTCAAACAAACATGAAATCAAAGCATTCTAAAGTGAGTGATTTAGTCTATACTTGTGCGCCTCACATAGTAAGTTAGCATAATAATCGGAACAGGAGCATATAATGTACATAAAAATCACATCATGATTAGTAGAAGCTGATCTTTGATCGGGTGAATGGGGTGCTCAATTCATGACCTTCTTATTTCATATCTAAGTTCCCAAGACAGACAAGTGGCTTTTGGCATGAGTCATGGGTTTCCTAAATTTTCTAAAAATATGGCAATGCTCTGAAATCTGGCAATGCAGTCTATTCTTGACATCTATGATGATAAATGGATTTTCTAAGATTTGCTGGATTTAGATTCTCATTTTTTTTTTCCACATTGCACTTGTGAAGCTAGATTCAAAACCATGGGAATCCGAACTGTAGAGCTATCGTATCAGAGAAGACTAAACCCCTCTGAGGCGTAGGAAAAACAAGCTAGGGGGATATCATTTGGTTAGCAACTTGATAGTTAAATTATAAGTTTTGTTTCAAAATTGATCGCCCAATTATATAATTTTATTTAATAGATGATATTAGAACTAAAATAGTGTCTAGAAATAGAAACATTTCAATTAAAGTTTTTAGTGTAGTTTTATTTTAAATCCTCTTTTGAAAACTTACTATTTTATTAATTTTTTTGATTAAAATATAAGGTAAAAAAATTAGTACGTTTGTGATAACTTTTTTAATTTTTTGCAAATATATATATAAAATAGAGAGAAAACAGATTTTTTTGATTTTTTTATATAGTTTGTTGATTTTTTTAACTTTTTAAATAATTTTTTGATTTTTAAACTAAAATTCAAACTCTCAAATGGGGCCTTAATTAACATTTATTTTTCTATTTTTTAGGCTTCTAGTAGGATTTTTTTAAAAATTTTTATACCAAAATATAAAAAAATTTAAAAATCAATAAAAATGTCAAAAGTCAAATAAAACATTTGCTGAAAAAGTTGATCCAACCAAGACTTCAGATAAGATTAGACTACTCAGGGCATATGTTGCCAGCTAATTGTTGATCCAAACAAGACTCCTAGATAAAGCCCTCCTTTGTCATAAGCTAAACGAAAGCTTTTTCGGTTAAAATAATTATAAAAAAATAAAATAAGTTTTTAGTTTAATAACATAAAATGTCACATTCAAATCATATTTATTTTATTTTTTTCTCATAAAAATTAAAAAAATTAAAAAGTCTATTCTAAACAAAATTTTTTAACCCTAAATTAAAATAAATAAAAAGATAAAAAGTCAAAAGGCCAGCCAACATCTCAAACCAACCCTTTAAAGTATAATAGAGTGACATGACATGCTATTAAATTATCTGAAAAAATTGATCCAAACAAGGCTTTGATTCCAGTATGAAAGTTAATTTACCGAAAAAGTTGATCCAAACAAGCCTTTAATTTATTTGTGTCAATGAATTTTTGTAAGAGATTAAGGCCTTGTTTATCATAATTTTAAAAAATTAAAAAATTACTATCCTATTTAAGACATATTATCTTATTTAAATCACATCACCTCTTTATCATATCACTTCAAACCCAATCCACATCGAACTAATATTTTATAAAAAGTCAAAAATATATTTATTTAGATTATCCTAAACAATCCCTAAATTGAAAATCATTTATCAAAATAAATTATCTGACCAAAAGTTAAGGTTTCCTATAATATGATGGAAAATACCCCAGACTCTCAGTGAGAGTGATCCCACCACCCCTACTATTTTTTGATTGATTTACAATTTTTTTATTTTTTTTATTTTTGATCTTCCACTTACAGAGCCCCACGAGGAGCTGTTTTGGGGGTGTGTTGTGGGAGTCACCCCAGCTAGGGTCCCAGCACGGTTGTAATATGATTATGACGTTTCATTTATCAGTATCAGTAGAGCAATTACATTGAGTATAAAAAGATGATAATTAATTTTGATAAACAAATATAACAGCACTAGCATTACTGTATATAGGGAGGGGGGTGTGTGTGTGCGCGCGCGCTGCGAGTCACCCCAGCTAGGGGTCCCAGCACGGTTGTAATATGATTATGACGTTTTATTTATCAGTATCAGTAGGGCAATTACATTGAGTAGTTGGCCATTAAAATAACATCATATAAAGATGATAATTAATTTTGATAAACAAATATAACAGCACTAGCATAACTATATATAGGGGAATCATTTCTCCGATTCAAGTCGGAATTAGAGTGATCCAATGCTAAGCACAACATAATGTCATTAATTTGTTTTTTACAAATTAAATATGTAAAGGGTTATTTGAGATGGTCTAAAAAAATATATTTTAAATTTTTTTAAAAAAATGTATAAAAAAATAAAAAAATGATGTGATTAAAAAAAATAAAAAGTATACTATTTTAGAAAATGTCAAATCTATACTATATATTAAGTAAAAGGGGGTTTCTAACCCCCAAGGCTTGTGGGAGCTCCAATATACCAATTCTAATTTTCTAATTTTTTGTTTAAAAAAAAAAAAATTAACCTCAGCATTTATTAAATTATCTCAATCCACAAAACTTTTTGACTTCTCTCATAATTATTGCAGTATTTTTTTCAAAACAAATAATTTGTATATTAAAAAAATTTAAAACAAATATAAATATCTATATCTATATCTATCTATTTATTTATATCTATCTCTAACCCACAAGTTTTGTGGGAATTCCAATATCTCAATCTAAATTTCTTGATTTTTTGATTTAAAAAAAAAAAACTTAGCATTTATTAATTTTTCACAACCCCTAAGCCTTACCCTTATAATAACACTTTAATGCATTAAGAATAAGTATAAAAAAAATTCCTTGAAGAGTCCCAACACATATGATTATTATCCCTCATAATAACGCTTTAATGAATGTATTAAGAACAAGCATAAAAAAATGGAAGAGGGGTCACTGCTGTGGTTGAAGCACAACAGTGACTGCTGTGGTTCAATTTGAAGGTGTATTATATACATATTTTTATGATTTGAACCGTTCATTTTGTAGAGTTTGTTGAGTACTTCATTCCTACCAAAAATCATATTAATCGGATATCAATAATTATATGATCGATAACCAAAAAAATAAACAATAAGTTTTTCTTTTGAAAAACTGCATAAAAAATATGTTAATCGATCATATAGTCATTGATATCCGATTAATATGATTTTTGGTAGGAATGAAGTACTCAACAAACCCTATAAAATGACGGTTCAGATCATAAAAATATGTACATAATACACCTTAAAATTGAAGCACAGCAGTCACTGATGTGCTTTAACCACAGCAGTGACCCCCTGTCCTAAAAAAATTCCTTGAAAAGTCCAAACACATATGATTATTATCTCTCATAATAACACTTTAATGAATGTATTAAGAACAAGCATAAAAAAATTTCTTGAAAAGTACAACACATATGATTATTATTAAAATATTAAACTTTAATATAATATAAAAAAACAAGACATTTAATTCATTGAAAAGTCCAACACATGATTATTATCAAAATATTAAATTTCAATATAATATAAAAAAGAAAAAAAAAAGAAAGAATAAGACATTTAAAAAAAAAGACATTTAAAAATCACAATTCATATATATATCGCCTAATCAGCATTTATTACATTTTTTCAATCCACGTGTCTTTCTACATGCCTGCATTTATTGATTTGGTCAAAATTCTCTAATCAGTATTTAAAATCCCCTCATATAGATAATTATAGATATAACCCGCGCATAGTTACTACAGTACCCTTTTCAACTTCTCCCATACACTATGATTAGTAATAAGATTGTTAAATTATTTTTATAAAAAATTTTAAAAAACATAATTTATATATTAAAAAAATATATAAAACAAATATAAATATTTATAATTATCCCGTGCATAGCACAGACAGTAGGCTAGTAATCCCTTATACAAAAACATATCCACCCATTTAGGAGTTGTTTGGGGTGTCTTAAATAAGTGCACTTTTTGTCCTTTTGGACTAAAAAATTGAGGTTGAAAATATAGATGTTTGGGTTAACTTTTTAACTTTTTATGAAAAAATGTGTAATAAAAAATTGTAAAAATTGATTTGTAGGGAAAAATTCGAATTGGGAGTTATACAGCTGTAATTATTGAATTTTGATGAATAGTGTTAACTTTTTAACTTTTTAAATTACTTTTTGACTTTTTAATTTTTTTATAAGTTCCCAAACTTGATTTTAATATTAGTTTTTAAAAAAACATGATTGGATTTAAACTATGAGTTTTGTAAGTGGTTGTCAAATTTAGGACTTTAAATTTTTTTTTTTTAAAATTATTAATGTGGGCCAATCCGTTGAACGGGTCACAATCGAAAAAGTTGAATAGACAAAACTGACGAAACGTGGGCAACAAGAGATTTTGCTTTCACATTTGGAAAAATTATTACATGATTTAGGATACATGGGATCATATTTTTGATCAATCACATATCATTATAGTTGGGATAAAAAAATCTCGTTTGAGATATGTTTTTTGACGTTTTTTATTTTTATGAGAGAAAAAATAAAATGATTATGAGTTGAATGTGATATTTTGTCTTATTGAGTTAAAAAATTTATTTTACCTTTTTATAATTAAAATAATCAAAAAATCAAAAATTTTAACATGCCAAACGAAGGCATAATATATTATACACTTGAAATACTACATGACAATGACATTACCAGGACCACGAAATAAGTTCTCTTCACATTTGATTTTCCAAATGGTTAGTTGTTGACTCCAAATGTGCAGAAGTCTACATCAAATAATAAAATGGATGAGTCTTTTACTTCTCCATTAAGGATCTAGTATTGTTGTATTTCATGTCATGTCATATTCTTCATTTTATCACGATGGGTTTGTTGAGGTTCTTTATTCTTTTATTATTAATTAATAATTAAGACAACAAAATAAAGATAATCTGCAAATTAAGGCAAGGAATAAAGACAATGTGCAAATTATTCTTTTGTTAGGTTTGTCAGGTCATATGCTTAGTGAATATAATTTAATCTCTAGTATGAAATGTGCAAATTAAGACAATGTTATTTAGGCTTCCTTTGAGAAGTAGGTTGGCTTTTTAGTTTTTTGACTTTTTTAACTATTTTAGTCTGGAATAAAAAACCCTGGTTTGGAAAGAACTTTTGACTTTTTTAACTTTGTGAGATAAATAATGTAATGATTATGGATTAGATGTGATATTTTGTCTTATTATGTTAAAAAACTTATTTTGTTTTTTGTGACTATTTTAGACCAAGAAGCTACTAAATATTTTTTAGTCATGACACATCAATTTTTGCCAATTAAAAAAAAATTAGTCTCCAAAGTGCCACAATTTACAACAAAAAAACTATTGGTTGGCGTAACTTTATTAGCGATATTCTTGCAATTTGCACGACTTTAAAAAAATACTCAAAAATTTAATTTATACTTCAGATTCTTTCAAAAAGTGTACCTTTTACCAATTTTTCTCAATATATTTTTATATGTAAATTCTATATATATATACATATATATTTATTGTTGTAACAACCCACATTCATGATCATCTTCAAACCAATTTGTTGTTGCAATCAAAGGATTCATTATACTACCCGCAATGCTCTACATACTTTTTAAAAAAGAAGAAAAAAAAAATGAAAAAAAAGTGTGGAGAAAAGTATTTAGAGAATTAAACGTGTAAATTAAATTTATTCTATAATTCATACCACATCGAACTACATGCCATACACTTCATTTTCTTGACATACTGTAAACATTCTAAACCAAACAAACCACATGTATTTCAATAGAGTAATTTATATTTTATTTATTTTTTCAATCACTAGTGCTTTTCTTCTCAAAATCTCTGCTAAAATTATGATCTAAACAAAGTAGGGATTTTCTATTCCGAAAATAGCCATGACATTTTGAAAAACTATCATTGTGAAAAAATTATTCAGATTCTCAAATTTTCAACTATTCATTTTCTCTCTTTGTCAATCACATACATTTACACACGCATTACATATGTATAAACTATTAGTATATATATATGAAGCGTGATTCTTAGTATGAACCATTTGTTAATACTGAATTTATTTTCTAAATTACATTTCCTTTGTGACTGTTGAATTCAAACACATAATCCTTTGTAAATTGTTACTGTCAATTTGAAACTATAAATTTCAAACACACTTATTTAGACGTGCACATCTTCTAATATAAGCAGGTGACACACATGATATGTGTGCAATTCAAATAAGTACAGATAAAACAAAATACTTAATATATAATGTGTGCCGCTCAAATGGTAAAAATTTCTTCATTCAACTCAATTTTCTAAGGTTTGATTCCCACTCCCCCTATCTAATTAATTTTTGTTTTTTTTTTTTATAATAAAAATATAGAAACATAGACCCTTGATAGCATAAGAAGCCAAGGTTTGAGAACATCATAAAGTATATTCACTTTATATATAATTTAGATATAGATATATTCATCGACAAATAAAAACTTTATTAACTTGAAATGATGAAATACATCGAGATAAGGAGGATTAAGGAAAAAAACTTCATAGCTACGCAGCATATTTGGCACATACACAAAGCAAATTCCAAGTTTCTTCCAAAAACACCCCTCACCCCCAACACACAGACACAAGCAACATCACGCTTGG
Organism: Camellia granthamiana; assembly: GCA_036172215.1. Taxonomy (NCBI): domain Eukaryota; kingdom Viridiplantae; phylum Streptophyta; class Magnoliopsida; order Ericales; family Theaceae; genus Camellia; species Camellia granthamiana. The sequence continues at coordinate 103,651,155 of CM069905.1, read as the reverse complement.
CAAGCTATCAACAAAAGCAAACATCTACAAACAAAAGCCAAGAAAAACTACCCCCAAACTACACCTTGTAATCCATACATTAAATCAGCAAAACCCAACCTAAGAACAAATCTAATCTTGGAATTTGACTCCTCATCTTCTAGTATATATATGCCTTTTTATTAACTTCATAATGGCCTTGAGCATCTTCAAGGGAAGACAAACCATTGGTTTCTTGATCATGATTGACACGGATAGGCCCACACGGATAGGCCCACAAAGACCACAACCTACCATGAGCAAGCCAGGCCCACCATTTGAACCCCATCGCATAACCCGACTAGCAAAACCCAACACAGCTGGAACCCAACTGGGCAGGGAAGGCCAATGATATTCGGACACACGGCAGTTGCAGAACAGGTCACGTCATCAGACAAAGATCTGCAGAGTTATTAGCCATAGCACATCACCATTAATGCCGCCCATCACAGCATTTATTGCAAAAAACACCTCTCAGCCGGAATGGCGCCCCTCCCATCCCTGAACCAGACAAACCAAGGCACAAGCTTTCGGCGGGGAGGTCAGGATGACAGAGACAGCGAAATGATTACCATGGGATATAAGCAAAGTCTGAAGATAAGATGAAGGTTAAGTTTTTCTCTCTCTCTCTCTCTCTACATTTTCTGTCTACCTCCTTTTCTAATTCCGCCACGCCGGAGGGTTCGCTGGGGGACTACCCCGTTCCCCGTTGAACTTGTTTTGCAGGTTATCCAACGGGGTTCTAGGAGCTTGGATCGGTCTAGCCCATTCACTAGACGGACGTCCTATCAAAGCGGGTTCTAG